>OX418224.1:896961-1569617 GCA_948455865.1 Conomelus anceps | reverse complement strand
AATTTAGGTAAATCATGGAATTTTTCATAATATAAGAAAATGCCTGCAACTTATAACTCCAACCAGTTAAGGAGTCGATGCGAATGGAAATATTATTGCAAGCTCATACTATAAGTGGAAAGTCGATTAGGTAGGGTCAAGGAACTCTCAGCACTAAAAACACTGGGTACTTGCTTTTGTCACGAGCAGTCATTAATGAACCAGTAGCCAAGTATTTTCCGACTTCACTGAACCAACCCACGCTGAAACCGACTCAAGTTCAAGTTAAAATAGATTTTCCTTTAAATTTAAACTCGCAAGTTTAATTCTTGATGTATCCAGGGGAAGTGATAGCCGAGTACCGTGGCAGGTATCTGTTCAATCAGAGATAAGCTACAAAACTCCTGGGCGCTCTTTGTAAGGGTGAACGATTGGATTGGCAAGCGAGAAAGACTCTGTTCTCTGCTGTAAAATCACTTCCCGGTGGTTCGGAACCTACAGTTTTAGGTCCTACTTTTCAATCACCATCATCCAATTCATTACCCACGCACAGGTCTCAGACCTATGTGGGCTTCATACTCCGAAAAAAATTTCCATTCAAAAACTGTGAGTCATCCTGATTGCTTTTATCTCCTAACTACATGGATAAGTACGGTTGAATATCGCTGGTAGGCTATCTACCTCATGGGGAACTGTAGGGTTCTCTTTCAGAATGTTTTATGCGGCCCAAGAATTTGAAGAAATACCAAATCAAACCGAGTAAATCAAAATAGGCTGCAAAATATTATAAAATAGGCTACATTATTTTATTCATTTCTTTTCTATTTTTATACACTTTGGGGTTAAGTAACTCATTAATTACCATCCAAAATCATAAGGACTATTATTCTCTTTCCACTAGTACACAATAAATACTTTTAAAAAACACTTTTAAGTAGAAATTGTGACTCACGTTATGGCGTGACGGCCGTTTCACACTGTTGTAAAGAGCATCTTCAGACGACCCACAGTACTGTGGGTACTGTGTACACAGTGTACTGGTACTGTGGGTCGTCTGACGATGCTCTTTACAACAGAGTGAAATGGCCGATGCGCTGTTAAGTTAGTCCCAATTTCCATTTAAAAGTGTTGTTTTTTTATAGTTTTTATTAAAGACTTTTATTACCTGAATTCAAAAATGAACAAAGATGATCTGATGATAGTTTTCCAATTCCCGTTTTAATTACAGCACTAGATCAGTTTCGTGGCTGTCCTTGTCACATTTTGGACTTCACTATTTTGACAAACTATGAAACTATAATCTTTGTTTATTTTTATTACGGAATTCCACTACATCAAAGTCTACAAGCTTAAGTCTCAGAAAAAGTAGTAAGTATTCTGTTTTCTGTTCTTGAGTTTTTGAAAAATTAAAGCCTACCTAAAATCCTAAGACCTGTAGACAAATTAGAAGCATCAAAACTGAATTTACGTTAGAGGTCGCAATAAATAATTAGGAGGGGATTATTAACAAAGTTGATGTCTGCTCAGCTCACAATCCAAAGAGATGTTCAACAATGAAACTCTATCGGGGCATAACACCGGTGAAAGTACGTGCTTTTCAGTGAGAAACCCGCGACATCCTTCTCGGTCTTTTCATGTTGGAGGAAATGCTTTGAAAGAAGAAGAAAAAGAAGGAGAAGAAAAAGGTGAGGTGAGGAGGAGGAGACAATTAATCATCGGAAGTGAGAAAAGTGGATGTATTGGCAGGTTGAGAAATTGTTAGCCACGTCGAAGGACCCAACAAATGAGAATACAATCAATAGCATATTGTCTTTTCTATTTGAAAGTTTCAATGATAGTTACACTGTTTTTTGTGGTCTACAAATTAAAAACTTAGTTTTCAATGATGAGGTATCATGATTATTGACTGTATCTTATTTTGGACATAAAAATATCAAGAGTTCATATTTATCAAAATTTTCCCTGGGGAGGACTCCCGGACACCCTTCACCCTGGGGGGGTATGGAATACCCCCAGACCCCCCCGGTACCACTAAATCGCTACTGGATGAAGCTTTTCTTTTTTGTAAACTATTCTTAGTTGACTATTTTTCTTCTCCTACTTATCTATTCCATAAAACCTGAAAGGACATTGAAATACTTACAAGTTACATTCATTACAGAACAGTTTTTGTCTCACAACTGCACAAAATATCTACTCCAAAATGTGCGCTCTATAGTCAACACCAACAAGGAAGGCTCAAAATCAACAAATTGGTCAAACTTTCAAACTATTATAGAACAATAGAAAATGGATGAAGGAAGGAATATTTCCATCTTTACAAACAATAGGACAACCCTTTCCGATCCCATCAACCTGTTGCTTCGGCTATCTTCAGGTAGAAAATAAATGTGGACCCACCACAGATCCCGAAGCCGTTGTAAGTTACAAACTAACAGAATTTAGAAGAGTAAGAAGATACTTTTGTTGGCCCATTTTATTTCCTTGAATGTATTTTAATCCGTATTTCATGTATTATTTGTTATAATTGTTCATCATTAAAAAGAGAATATTTCCATGAAAATTTATTTCTCCTATGAATTTAGTACTGTACACTGTATATCTGTTTATGTCTGTAAGCTTTTTCATGTATATATTAAATAAATAAATAATATGCTGTGGCAGTCATATATCTTATAGGTTGTTTTAATCAAGTTGTGAAATGGAATTTTATAAGTTGTCTGAGATAATCGCTCGCTTGTCTGAGATAAGATAAGGCTCTGGCTGGCTTCGTTTCCAGCATCCTTGGGTTCGAATCTCATTCAGCCATGGATGTTTCTAATCATTCACCCATTCACCTCATTACCCACGCACAAGTCTTCAGACTCGGGAATAAATTATTTACATTGTTCATATAAACAGTTGCAAATTTGTTTGTAATTTTAGATGTACAAGTATGTCATTATCATGATAGAATGATTTTATTTATTTATTTATTTATTTAAAGTTACATTCATTAACTTTTCAAGTGAATTCAACGACTTGCAGTCAAATTTTTATTAAAATAAGTAGTATTTCACTTACTTCTGCAGGCCGAACGTTCGACCTACAGAAGTAAGTGAAATACTACTTATTTTAATAAAAATTTGACTGCAAGTCGTTGAATTCACTTGAAAAGTTAATATTAACAACGCAGTTCGTCATGGAACAAGAAATCCATGAATAGAATGATTGTTCATGTTTTGAAAAAGAGTTTTCAGGTGGAAATTTCAGAGGGAGATTTGTTAGCCTTTTATAATGGCAATTTATTCAGTGAATCTCTTATTGCGTACCGTATAATTTATCATACTGTAATAGCTCAGTGTTGTACTGAATGTTTTCATATAGTTATATAAGTTAATGTAACTTCCTAAATATGTCTTTATGCTGAAAGATTCCATGGGAATCTTCATAATTATACCGTATTTGAAGTTTTTATAATTGGAAACAAATCATTAAATATTAATAAATTAAGCACTCAATAAATTATTTAACTATTAAGATATCATCTGATTTATTGTTATTTTCACTTGACATTGAGTATGTTGACTGTGGAATAGAGAAGTTAGAATTAAATGTCATCTATGATTGATTGACACTCAATACATTGCAAGAGGAGAACATCATTGAGAATTTCATACCAATCAAGGATCTTAGAAGTAAAGTATACCAAATTAAAGTTGATAATTATCTGCAAGAGACAAATAATTCGACAAATAGATCCTAGCATCCTTGTTAGCTTCCAAGAATTACAAAATAGTCAAGTGCTATTGTAGTTGATTAAGATTGAAGGTGAAGATTCCATGGAAATACATTCATTTTATATTTAAAATGGAAATAAATAAAAAATATGAATTAGAATTAGAATAGAATTGATGCTAATTGAAAGAAAAAACGTACAATTATTCATTTTAATTATAATTTTCACAAATTTGGCAACTACCGTACTGTGACTGAATATCTCCAGAATGAATGCCAATAATGTCTACGGTTTTTTTTAACAAAAGTTTATAATGAATAAAACTCAATGTTTATTTGAAATTGTTGATGCATAAATGTACTGAAGCTACTAAAATAGTAGTTGGCAATGAATTTTCATGGAAAGACCAATGTGAAGCAGTTTTTTTTTGCGAATTAAATCAACTTACTTCCTCTTAATTCACCGTAATGCTCAGTGGTAATGACCTCTGCACAATAAAAGCATCTACTTCCGATTGTGATAGATGATTTTGTCCAATATTAATTAGACTTGCAAATTTCAATTCAGTTTTTGATCAAACTGAGTGTGTACATTCGTAGAGCGAGTAGAGTAGGTTGCAACTAATTTCCTCATAATTAGTCATAAAATTGTTCTTGTTAACAATTTCTTGGCTAAAATTCATATTTCATAGTTTCTGATTTTTGCTTGTTTTCTCTTTAAGAAAAATGAGACAATACGTTAATTTCTATTATTAATATGAATTTAAATAATTTTATGGAATGTATGTTTTTTACTAAATATATATATAATTTCACGAGTGTTGCTCCTCTACTGAACTCATTATTTTGTAAATGTGGAAATGAATTTATGAATATTATTTTATTCAATTAATTTCAATCATTTTTTACGGTTAGCAATTATGTTCCCTTTAACAAATATTCTTCTTAACTTTTTGTTGTAAATTTCACTACTTTCAGTCAGTTTTAAATTGTGAATATATAATAAATGTACTCACATTTGTCCGAACGTTTTCGAGTTATTGAATCTCTTCTTCAAGGCCTTCAATAACTCGAAAACGCTTGGCCGAATGTGAGTAAATTTATTATATATTCACAATTTAAAACTGACTTCGACGTTGAAAATACGACAAAAAGTTAATATTAACGACGCAGATCGTTATGGTACAAGAGATATTCTTCCACACTAATCCTTCAAGAAATATCAATTTTATTCTGTCAATTTATTGCAAAATCTATTTTGTTAATATAGATCAGAAAAAAATCAAAATAAAGAAAAAATGTAAAATCCCTATCTATTTTTATTCTCACAAGTAAAATACGAGCCGATATGGCCAAGTTAAAAATGAATGCTGCTGTGCAGAAAGGCCTCCATAGTCTAGTGGTGAAGGCGCCCGATCGGCAAATGGGAGGTCCGTGGTTCGATTCCCAGTGGTGACTGATATTTTTGTACAGTAGCCTTCATCGATCTCCATCAAACGATTCAATGCTGTTGTCAATATCCGCCATTGCGAAAGTCTTCAATATAAATTAATAGCAAAGGAATTTGAAATTAATAAATAAATTCTGTTTTTATTCTATTTATCAATTGTCTCCTACAGCTCTTCTTTTTCTAAGCATGTCTCATTCATAGAGAAAAGCAGCTAAAAAATGTATTTGTGATAAAAATCGCATTTCAGTCAGGATTAAAAAATTCTGGTGGACCTTTGTTGTGACAACAATTGAAGCATTGCTCAATTAGCTGGGAAACAAAAAATGAGCATTATGTTGTGAAAGGGTTAAAAATGTGGTTGACAGGAAGAGAGGTAGCTGCAGCAAAAAAGTCAAACCATAGTCGCATGGATAGGACACGCCTCTCCCGCGCATCGGATGCTGACTTCCGGTCCGCCATTGTTCTGACATTATTTGTGTCGTCGTGATCATTGCCGCCCAATTTGTGGTTTTCAGAGTGTCTCTGATTATTTGTTTCAAACAACAAGCAATGATACTTGCAGTGGTACCATTATTATTGGGGCATCAAAAGTGGAGAAATTATTATCGAACAAAATAGGCATCAACTGTCAAAGCCTCTCCCAGTCACAATGGTTCACTTATAGTTAGGTCCTTTCTCACAAATAAGCCTCAGTGACTGAGATACTCTAATATTGTTGTTGTTGTTGTTTACCATAGCAATCAAATAATATTTTTCGGCTCAAAAGTTTCTATAAAAATTTAATATTATTAACTATTTTTAACAGTTTTTAGTGTTTCGTTTCGAATGAACTTTTAAATTAATAGTGGTCAAGTGAGAAAAGTCATTTTATTATTTTTCGAGTGAAGGTTTCCAGCATATTTTAAATTTTTATTCTGTGTTAACCTCAATGTTTTGGACAATGTTACATATCAAAATTTGTGAAGGGAGCAGTTTTGGACCTGAGTCTGTTGCAACTTCACACTCGTTGTAAATTTGTCACAATAAATAAATAAATAAATATTTCCTCCGATTGATTGATCTTATTGTTAATATGTTCTTTCTCTGTTTTGAAGTCTTATTTTGTTTGTTTGTTTGTTTGTTCCTCCATGCGTACAGGGAACTTGATGGCTCCCTTGCATGAGGGTATTTATTTCCGAAAAAAAAATATATATATATATTATTGCATTTCTATTATATCTATTGTTATTATTATTGTTGTTTTATTATTATTATTTGTTTTTATTGGAATGTAGTCTAATTTTATTGGCAATAAAAAAATTAATTCATTCATTCATTGATATTTATAAATTGAGAGAATTCAAATAATTGCATAGCCAAAAACATTGCTAATAAGCCAATTTTTTACTGTTGCTAGAAGCTAGATTATAATTAAAATTGAATGAAGAATACAATAAGTTAATATTAACAACGCAGATCGTTATGGAACAAGCTCTCTGCTGTAAAATCACTTTCCGGTGGTTCGGAATACATCTAAAACTGTAGGTTCAACTCATCAATCACTATCATCCAATTCATTACCCGCGCACAGGTCTCAGACCTATGTGGGCTTCATCCTCCAAAAACAAAGGAAAACTTGATTTTATCACTATTTGACTGCTCTGACTAGAATTTTCAGGAAGTTTTATTTTACTGTTGCTAAACAAGCTCTGAAAGCTTCAGAAAGGGCTTCATCCTCCGAAAAAATCCAAGAATGAAGAATAAAATGGAGGATTGTTTGCAACGATACGCTACTAAAAAAAGAGTGGTGATTAAGCTAGTTAATATTTTTAAATTTATATCGAATGCTTATTCACTATTTTCGTCATGAAGGCAGAGGCATATTATTGTGCATGGCCTTGCAAGGTCTAGTGGAAGAAATACCATCCAAACACTCGCCTATTGCGAGTGAAAGTCAACAGTAGCTGCTTGAATTATTGTAAAGGAAGAGAAAGAAGAATGTCGAAAGCATATTTTATTATGGTAATGCCGCATACGAAACTAAAATGAAGACTGGCGCTCAACAATTTCAGCTCGTTGTACACAGGATCACAGGCATTAAGAATTGTTTATCAAGTGTGATTTGCATAAATATAGAAAGAGCGGTCAGTTTCCGTGGCAAGCAGACGCTCGGAATTAGATGGTGAGCTCAAAGCCGAGTTGAATTGTCGTTCACCTCTCGAACGAACTGTATTCAAATGAACTACAAGTTCAGTTGCGTGACTGTCGTACAGTCTCTGTTCCCAAGGTCAATGGACACTGATAGGGTGCAACTTATGAAGTTCGCACATGGCCTTCGCCAATAGTATAGGCCTAATCGTCCGTGTCAATCTTTGATATTTGTTGGTTGGAACTACACTTGCCCCAGATGCCTTGGGAATAACAATTTGTTAGTGTGAAAATTGTTACCAGCCAGTGTAAACTTTAGCCTCAAGGTTGGTTTAAAAGCTCTAAAATGTTAAACGACCTCAAAACCGCGGTGTGATGTATCCACAGTTATATATCAACCAGGTAGACAACTCAAGTTCTTCAAATTCTTCAGTCAAATGTTTCCTTAAATTCAATAAACATTGTCCATCTTTCAATGCTCCCAATGTTTAATTGAATTTGACATAAACTTTAATTTTTGAAACCTTGATAAGATAATAATTGTATCTATAAGAGACAAATGAGGTGAGGAACCCCTATATTTCAGCAATTGATTATTTACAAGGCTTGCAACCATTTTGCAATTTTCAACAACTGATTGAAATACTATAATCAATTATTTATTTTCAGAATATGGTACAAACAACATGCGATCTGCCTTGGAAAATGTGGATTTTTATAGCAATTAAATAACTCTAAATATAGGTGCTTCAAATTCCATCATATCCTGTTTGAGACTTTCCTTTTGAAAGTTTATAAGAAAAATCCTATTATTTTCTATTGTTCGTTTTCAATCAAACCTATATTCATAGATATATAGATAGATTGATTTAATAGCGTCTATTGCCCTCCTATACAGAGGGATCTGCAGCTTATCAAAAAAATTTAAAATGCACAGTAAAATAGAATGCTCAAGAGCAAGACAAAGCAAACCAAACATCAGATTCTCTTCAAGCTAAAATTGTTTACCCAAAATCAGGGTAATGTTAAATTAAAACGTTTGAATAGTAATCTCTGTACTTTTCTATGGAATAAAATACCATACTTATAAAATCCTTTTTCAACTTGGCTCTAAACTCCCTTTCACCTAATTTTTTGATGAAATCAGGTAAAACATTATATAAACGGACTCCCGAACTCATGACACCTCGCTTATAAAATGTAGAGCGATGAACCTCATCCCTCAGTAAATGCCTATTCCTGGTATTATACAAATGTATGTCATCACCACGCTTAAAAATTGACTCATTTTTCTTTACAAAACAGAGTGTCTCAAGCACATATAAACTTGGGAGAGGCAAAATTTTTAAACTCCTAAAATGAGGTCGGCAACTATTCCTGATGGACTCTCCCATCAGGACTCTATTTGCCCATTTCTGAACTTTAAATACTTCAAGAGAGTTACAAAAACTCCCCCAGAAAACTATTCCATAAGACAACAGGGAGTGGAAAAGACCAAAATAAACATCCCTGAGAGAAACTACATGATAAAGGTTGGATTATTTTTCCATTCACAAACAAACTACACCCTTCTTTTCTCCTGGTAGAAGTCATCACTGATTGCATAAACGTCTTCACATCGCTCTAAACCTAAACGATGGTGTAGCAGGTGTAGATTGGTGATGTAGATGTAGATTGTGTAGATTGTCTACCCCAGGAAACTCCTGTGGACTGATCTACATTCATCCCTTTCTCAGTAGCCAATTGCAGCTGAAATATTATATTTCCATAACACCCTTGGAGTTTTTTTCAGGCTACTCATGAAAAATGGGATAGCCCTATTTTATCAAAGATATTTTAATTCCTCCTCTTTTCAAAAATCGTACCAATTTCATCCAAATAACCCATTTTATTTTTTTTTTAAACAAAAATACATCATTTGAAAATCTTTCTCCTAATTTCCTATGAAGGGAATTTCTTCCTGAAAACCCACCTGGCAAATAAATCAATGCTTTCATGCCTTTACATTTTTATAATAGCGGAGAGAAATTGAAATTACGATGAACTTGAGCTCTAAAATTCCATTCTCTTTCGACTATTCCATTCAAAAAGAGTGGTGTGTAAACCAGGTTAGTGGAGTAAAAGGTTGGAATTCATTATTTCATATAGATCAATACACTCATTAACCGATATTGGCGTGCGTTGTTTGTCGAGCCCACCGTTAGCATACTCCTGTAAACATTGATTAGTCACGTGGCAAGTAATCAATTGGAACCGTGACATTTTCGTCCAATAAGTGGTTTTTGAACGAAACATTTTTCCTCGCTCGTAGACTTTCGTATAATAAGTAAGTTCGTTTTTGCAGGTGCAATAAGCTAAGCTCATTATTTCTGGTTATGACATGCGAATGTAATTAAAATCATAATTCAATATAATGATTTATAAAGGACACATCAATTTTATTACATGCGTTACGACATGAGATAGTTTATTACACACTAAGATAGTTCATTTAATAAACAATTGGATAGTTTATGTATAAATAATTAGATAGTTTATGTAATTTATTAAATAAGAACATTAGATTTTTGGATTTCTTGCTCCATATATAACGATCTGCGTTGTTAATAATAACTTTTTACTGTAAATTTAATGACTTGCTGTCAATTTTAATTGTGAATAAATGATATTTGTACTCACTTTTAACTAAACGTTTTCGAGTCATGGAGACTCATCTTCAAGGTGATGAGTCATAATCGCTTTGAAGATGAGTCTTCTTGACTCGAAAACGTTGGGGCAAAAGTGAGTGCAAATATTATTTAATCACAATTAAAATTGACTGCGTATCGTTAAATTTACAATAAAAAGTTAAGAATATTAGGCTTGATGAGAATGAGGCTCACTTAAGGCTGTGCGCGGGGTTTTTGGACATAATTTTTTTTCGAAGTTCATTGTGTTGGATATTATTAAGGTATTGAAATTTCATCTATTGTCAAGAGAAATAATTTTTTTCATCAAATATTTTATGGCATATTGGAGTTCAAAGTTGAAATTTTTTGGTTTTTGGGGGCAATTGAACTCACCTACGAGTTATATTAAACATTTGATAATTTTTTGTAACTGAAAGATACCTTGGGGAAAAGAATGGCACATTTGTTATTTCAATTTAACAATGGTTTTTTTTTTCAAAATAATTTTTTGAAAAAACTGAAATTTTTCACATGTTTTAAAAAATTTATTTTGAGAGAACTAATTGTTTGATTAGAATGAAAAAGATGTCATTTTATTCTTCAATGTGTCTTTCATTTTAAAAAAAATTATCAAAAGTTTAAAATAATTTGTAGGGGAGATCAATTGCCCCCAAAAACCGAAAAATTTCAGCTTTGAACTCCCATATTCCATAAAATATTTGATGAAAAAAATAATTTCTCATGGCAATAGTCAACATTTCAATACCTTAATAATATCCAGTACAAGAAACTTCGAAAAAAAAATTATGACCAAAAACCCTGCCTTAAATTCTATAAGACTCACTGCTGAAATATTATTTTTCACTCAATTCTGTAACTACAATTTCCATTGGTTTTGTATTTTAAAATTTAAATCAAAAATTTATTAGTTTTAAACTTCCAAATAGCTGGAAGAGATCACACCTTTCAAAATTACTACGTACCTATACATAAAAAAAGTTCTCTCCTGACAGTTCCGCTCGTACAATTATTTGACAGGTCCTCAAGAGATAAAATGATCTTGATAGATTTTTAAAAAAATGGTGATTTCATTGTTCTACGTGCTGCTATAAGCCTGATAGGTGATGTTATTTATCCAATGAGAATAAGGAAATTAACCAAAATCTTGACATACATGATTATAATACAAGAAGCCGACGAAATTATCACTTGGTGAGTCACAATAGTAGCTTATTCAAACAGAAACCTAGCTATATTGGTAGGAAATTCTACAAGCAACCGCAGTTTTTAAAGAGTCTTGAAAATATAGAAATATTTAAAAAACAATTGAAAAAATATTTAGTTGATAAAGCTTTTTATAGTGTACAAGAGTTCCTTTTACATTCAAATTAAGCCTCACCTCAACTAATTGATATAGTAATTATGGTATCTAGTTCTAGTGTATAATATTGTTGATCTGACTTGTCTTATACTCCTTAACCAGTGGCGTACCGATAATGGAGCGAGTGGAGCAGTCGCTCCAGGGCGCAAGGCTCTGAGGGGCGCACCGTTGAGAGAAAATTGCCTTTTACTAACAAAAATATAATGAAGGCCAAAAGGGTAAAATTCAACACAATTTAAAAAAATCGTATGTATACATTACTAAAAGGAAAATTCATGTCAAATTTAAAAGAAATCGGTTCTCGCGTTTAGCCATAAATGCGTTACAAACAAACAATGCAAAACGATCGAGTCAAAAGTAAATACTTCCCGTTTAAGAAATATGAGAAAATATTTATAGGAATGACTTGCAAAATGCTAAAAAAAATAACTGCAAATAAATTTATAGAAAAGTGAAAAAATCTGGCCTGGCGAAAAATCATTCATCGGAGATTCGCATCTCTGACAAATACGGCGTAGTTAGAGGCGGGAAAAAACCACTGATTCATTAAATTACCACTTTATTAATATCAGCCCAATCGGGTGGTTGAGTGTGAGACTGATTTTTTTTGAGGGGGGGGGGGGGGGGCATCGTAAGACACTTGCGCTCCAGGGCGCTTGAAACCTCGGTACGCCACTGTCCTTAACTGGAGTCTCCAAGACGTAATCTACAAAAAAAAGTATTCATAAGAGAATTTAAGGTTCACTTCAATGCAATAAGACTCACTCAATGCTGGATTGAATGGTGTTGTGCAGTTTCAAGTGACGATCAAGGACTGGGACGACAACCAAGTTTTGGCGATCAGCACTTCAGCAAACTGCAAGGTCCTTGTATACGGCTCAGTAACACGCTACACCCTCTTCTGACCAGACTGACTGACTGACTGTCTTCACTCGTCCGTTGAAGATAAGCTTTTGTTAGGAGCTCGAAACACGTAAAGCATGTAAATGAGGGTGAGAAGAATCAACACTTTCTTCTCTTTATTTTGTCCGCCAGAATAATATTAATGAGAAAATCCCTTTGCACGGGGGCGGCCAGTCTGTTGACACGATCATCCATCAAAGTTCGTCGAACTTATTGTGAAATACCGTACATAATAGCAAATCATTAGCCATTCTCTATTGGAGACTTTGTATACATGGCCTACTGTCGACAGCTCAGATTCAGGAAACTCTATCACATGATCAATGACCCGTAAAGTACAAAATAGGATAGAAATACATTTTTAATTTTTTTACGAAATATTTTTCACAGGCAGTTTTTTCTGATCGTATAAAGCCTGAAAACTGGAGAAAAATGTATTTTGAAAGTCAAAAGTATGTTTGGAAAATGAGAGAGATTCTACGAAAAACGCCAAACATTTTACATGAAATTCACAAAAATACTTTTTTTAAAAACCTGGAAATTTGTTTTTTCAAGTCAGGATTACATTTGGAAAATGGGATGAAAATTTTTGGACAAAACCCACAGAGTATAATATGATTAGGGTATAATCTCTATTAAGAGTAAAGAAAATCAACTTTTTGTTGTAAATTTAACGACTTACAGTCAATTTTAATTGTGAATAAATAATTTTAATACTCACGAAAGGCCAGACGGCTTTGAAAATGAATCTCCACGATTCGAAAACGTTTGGCGTTTCGTGAGTATTAAAATATTGATTCACAATTAAAATAATTGACTGCAAGTCGTTGAATTCAAAATAAAAAGTTAATATCATCAACAACGGAGATCGTTATGGAAGAAAGAAATCCAAGAATTTAAAGAAAATCTTTATTCCACGCTTTGTGGTAGAAGCCACTCAGATTTCAGATGCACAGCCAAGAATAATAGATTTATCAAGCTCTATAACAGTGAAAACTTTAAAATACATAATTTCAATAATCTTCAATAACTGTACAAGTAGCCTTCTTTAATTGGGGCCAAATTTCACAATAATTATTCGCCCCCGAGGTTCAAGCACAGGGAATTTTTTTAAATTTATGTATGCATTGAAAGTTTTTCTGACAAGCTCTTCATAGTATAGAAGTTGGAAATTAGTTATTCCATGAATAATTTATAGGTTTAAATATTCTTACAATATTCATTTGAGGGGTTTATTCGCATAATTTGTTAGTTATGATGTTGAAGATCCATCTTGTTTCCACTAATATAATATATTAAAACGTTTTGGAGTGTACTGTGGGTCGTCTGACGATGCTCTTGACAACAGAGTGAAACGGCCGTCATGCCACAACGTGAGTCACAATTTCCAATTAAAAGTGTTTTAACGTTTTATTGTGATTAGTTAATAATTGAAATTGGAATAAGTAGTTGTATCTGTATAGACTACGTCTATTTGAGTATAATATAAGTATTGACAATGCTTGTAAATTATGACACTTTAAAATGTACTCTGTACATTATATGAATAAATGAATTCCTCGATTTCTTAGGCCTCTGAAGATGGATCTCAAAGATTCGAAAGCGCTCGGCCTACAGATTAAGTAAGTTATACTTATTCTTAATGAATATTTGACTGCAAGTCGTTAAATTCACATGAAAAGTTAAGAATAAATGAACTATGAAATGGAATGCAATATACGAGTAGTTATAAGCTCTTTCTTTTCTTTGAAGTTTGGTTGTTATTTATTGAAGTTTTGCAGTCGCTATCTTAAATTATATTATAAATTATATAATTTGACATATTGTGGGACCGGACACTCTTCGTAATAGTTTCACAGAGAATTTTACTAGTTTTAATAGTTGAATACTTACATTTCACTGGTTTGCAAATCATAATTTAGCCGTACAAAATTATCCAATCTCATTAAAATTGTTCAAAAGTTTGGAAAATACTCTTTCAAAGAGTTTAGGGAAGTGATAGCCGCGAGCCGTAGCAGGTATCTGTTCAATCAGAGAGATAAGCTGCGTTATCGTAGGTCCTGTTCGTAACGGTGACCGATTAGATTGGCCAGCAAAAAAGACACTGTTCTCCGCTGTGAAATCACTTCCCGGTGGTTCGGAACCCACCTAAAACTGTAGGTCCAACTCATCATTCACCATCATCCAACTCATTACCCACAGGTCTCAGACCTGTGGGCTTCATCCTCAAAAAAAAAAAAAAGAATGTATAGATTCTATAGAGAGTAGAAAACTTAATGAAATATAATAATACATTTATACCTCAAGCCTATGAATGGAACGAGAGATTTAAACTGAACTGAAATATATTTTAATTCATCTAACATGGAAACATTCATATTAAAGATAGATAAATTAGTAAAATTACACCAAATTAGTTGTTGCCTGATCAATAATGTTATTCAGCACAATTTTTTGTCCTTGGATGTTCAATCTAGAATTAAATTTATTGACTTAGAAAGGTGTAACCTAGAAATGTCAGGCAAGTAAACTTGTCACTTTTACCTTTTCTTACATTAAAATTATGAGAACTATTTACCAAGCTTCAATATAAAACCCTTTCACATTAAACATTTCTCCAATAAATAAGATTATTTTTAGAAGGATCTGTACATACTAATATCCTGAGATTACTTCGAAAGATATGAATTATAATTTTCTGTTGATTTAATTGATTGAAGCAATCATTTGGAACTGAGGAAAAGGACCTGTTTTTTTGGGAAGGTTGTGTCTCAGTTTTGTTAGTGACAGATTGTCACATTGCAACATTCAATAAATAAATTAGATTTTTAATATGTACTGAAAGACTATTTAATCTTCTTTTTGTAATGTAAAAACCGCTCTCATTGTTTTCTTTTGTAGATTACGTCTTGGAGACTCCAGTTAAGGAGTATAAGACAAGTCAGATCAACAATTATACTATCTTATAGATTACTTACCATAATTAGGCTATTGTATGAATTAGTTGAGGTGAGGCTTAATTTTGATGTGAAGGGAATAGAATAATAGAATATAAAACTTTTATTTCCAAAAAACATCAATACTACAAAAAAATTGACACTTTGAAAGACATTTTCTCTGCAATTAAACAAACAATGTCATTATGAACATCATTATGGAAATTACCTGCTCACATAGGAAAATCCTGTGCGTGAGCAGGGGTTGGAATCATGTGTCTAGATAACCATAAATCACAATTGAATACAATAAACATTTTCAAAGAAAAATACAATATGAAAAAAACTCTTGGTACCCTAGATAACTTGTACCCAATATTTATAATTTGACAGTTAACTTCTTGCACGTTTGAATGTGTATGCTATAGGTAATTAATATGAAATGGATCTACTCTGCATACATTGATTGGAGAATACCACTAACTCCTTCTCTCCCAATACCCATATTGGTCCCAGGACCTCTTGTACACTATAAACAGCTTTATTAACTAAACATATTTCAATTGTTTTTCAAGTACAATATCTATATTTTTAAGTTTTAAAAAATGCGGTAGCTTGTTGTAGAGTTTCCTACCAATATAACTAGGTTTTTGTTTGAATAAGCTACTATTGTGACTCACCAATTGATAATCTCCTAGGCTTCTTGTATTATAATCGTGTATGTCCAGATTTTGGTTAATATCACTCTTTTTTACGTATAAAGTAGCTTCATACACATATAAGCAGAATTGTGAAATTGAACATGATCAAACTGCGAAACTTATTTATAAAAATTACTTAAAAGAGTATATTTTTATTTATTTCAATGATTGCAATATATAATGTCTGCACGGTAGCATTACCCTAATGCAATTTTTGATAATTAGTGAGTTTTGTCATTTTTAGATAGAATATTGATCAAATAATTTTTCAATTGACAATTTTAAGCCCTTCATTTGTAGGTTCGAATTATGGTCATTAAAGAAAACAACTCCAAACACTTACCTTTGAGATTTCTGAAAATTATGAAGTATGAGTTTTCCAAAGAATATCCATTTTCAAGGAGCAACAGTCAAATCATACCAATTTCTCAATGTATTTATTTCTTAACACTTCAATTTTGAGCCGCACTTGATAATTATATTAATTATTTCAAACACTCACTTCTCCAGACGATTCTAGTTGCTTTAAAGAGTAGCCTATTATGAATTATTAAACCATATTATATTCCTGGATTTCTTGTTCCATGACGAACTGCGTTGTTAATATCAACTTGCTATGTGAATTTAACGACTTTCAGTAAAGTAAAGTAAATTCGTATGGCTTTTCGTGGTGGGGAGACCCCACGTGGTGGGGTAGTCAAATATTCATTAAGAATAAGTAAAATTTACTTACTTAAATCACACAACTTTTTGATCACATTTTACAAAAACCACAATTCTTCTAACCAAAAAACTGACATCGATGATCAAGGAACACGCCTCTGAAAACGGATCTCAAAGATTCGAAAGCGCTCGGCCTACAGAGTAAGTAAATTTTACTTATTCTTTATGAATATTTGACTGCAAGTCGTCAAATTCACATAACAAGTCCATATTATATATTCCAGAAAGCAAAAAACTTTTTAGTATTCAAAAATTATTAGATTGTTGAAAGTAAAAGTAGCTAACTTAATTTAGCCGACCATGTGCCGATAGACCGCCGCGCTGTCTGTGGAGGTTGATTTGTAGGTTATGGTGACCGCTGGTGTCGAGTCTATGATAATTTCGATGGAGGGGGTAGAAAAAGATGAAGGCTGTTCCGTATGGATGCAAAAATTATCATCACGGTTCCGGTCAACCAAGGGCATCCTGACCCCTCGACACAAGATCATACCATTGGCTAGGAATTGAAGTGGAGAGTTTCCACACATGCACACACTCACACATCCACACACTCATACAAAGACACATGCAAGCACACATTTGACTATTTCAAATGGATCACAGCAGCCAAAATGAACTGCGCGGGCCCCCATTAACAGTGGCGTACTACATCGGATGTAACCAGTCACAGTACAATGATCCTTTCTATGCTGATCTAAACAGAACAGTTCCAGCCATTCCATACTATTGTTATCTCCCAATACAATCTCCAAATTAACTCTTTGTTCAACCTCATGTTTTTTACCTCCTGACTAGAGTTGAAGTACAATTCTTTTTCTCACGCATACTTTGTTCATTAGAAGCATTAGGAATGTGTGTGTTTTTTGTAGATCTATAACTGCTTAATATGAGTTTGTGAAAAATAATTAGTCCATTATTGTGAAATAATTGTCCATTATGTTGTAGAATATTATGATGTCATGATCTAGTGAGCATTGACAGCGTTGGTGTGTGTGTGTGCAACTGGGCATCACCCAGCACTCCCGTTGTTGAATAAACGTGGACGGTGAGCAATTCCCGTTTCAAAATGAAACCAGTCTTATTATTGTAACTAATAATATAACACCAGTCTTATTATTGTAAATAATAATATAACATGGCGCAGTCGTTAACGAACCGTGTATTTATCGTGCACTTAAGTGAGCTTCGAGTCTGAGTGAGTTACCTCTTGAGGTTAGTTTGACAAGGATTGGTGGAAGTGAAAATGGCGTTCAAACCACCATCTTCATTGGCGATAACGGACAATGTTGCAAACGATTGGGCGAATTTCAAAGACAGATTTTCGTTATTTTTAACAGCGACCGAAACAGAAAATAAATCGGACCAGATAAAGGTAGCTCAATTTCTTAATGTAATAGGGGAAGAAGCCTACGGAATTTTTAAGACATTCAAGTTGGGACCACTAGAATCCATAAAATATCCGGCAGTAATCAAAGCATTTGACGACTATTTTTTACCGAAACGAAACATTGTATACCAGCGATTCTTATTCTTTAAACGTTCACAGAAACTGGGTGAGCCATTCTCAAACTTTTTGACGGATTTGAAAAAATTGGCACACTCATGTGAATTCGGCGACCAAGAAGAAAGCTTAATTCGTGACCGGATAGTGCTGTGCTCCAATGATGGGCTTCTTCAAGAACGTTTACTTCGTATGCCAGATCTAAAATTGGAAGAAGCAGTGAAACATTGCCTGTTGTGGGAGACAAGCAATATACAGTTTCAAGAAGTGATGGGGCACAAACAGGATCAGGTAACAATAAAAGAGGAACATGTACATGCAGTAAGGTATGGAAATTCATTCAACTCTAAGTTTAAGCCTAGTTCTAGTGATACTTCTTTGTATCTTTGCAAAAAGTGCAATAAAAAGCACACCAGGGGAAAGTGTTTAGCTTACAATAAACAGTGCCACAATTGTGGTGAAATGAATCATTTTGCTGTTGGGTGTACTAAGCCACGAACAAATGCGAAAGTAGTTCAAGAAGTAGTATCACAAGAGTTTCACATTGATGGAATTAGACTGTTTAAAATCGATAACATGGAAAATGTGGGACCAGATAAAGTAAATTGTTCATGGTTTCAACCAATTAAGGTGAATGGTGAAATGATTAATTTCAAAATAGATACAGGTGCAGAAATAAATTTGGTACCTTTGCACATTTTTAGAAAATGTAAACTTGATGTACTAGGGTTGGAAAAATGCAATCTTGTTCTAGAATCCTATGGTGGTTTTAGAATGGTAGCTACTGGTAAAATTCATTTGAATTGTAGTGTCAATAATATTGAATTGAATGTAGAGTTTCTTGTCATTGATAATGAGAAGTGTATTCCTATTCTTGGCTTGAAGTCTTGTGTTGATCTGGGTTTGATAAACAGAGTTCATAGTACACAATTAGAGTCTAAAGAAAAGTTTCTTGAAACAAATAGCGATGTATTTACAGGAATAGGTTGTTTCCCAACAGAATATAAAATAAAATTGAAAAGTGGAGCAACACCTGTAGTAAGGCCTCCACGAAGGGTCCCTTTAGCATTAATGCCGAAATTGAAGGAAACTTTATTTGAATTGGAACAAATGGGAATAATTTCAAAAAATGAAAACCCCAGTAGCTATGTAAGTAATCTAGTTATTGTCAAAAAACCTGACAAATCTTTAAGATTGTGTCTTGACCCTCAAATTTTGAACAAAGATTTAATGCCAGAACCGTATTTAATTCCATCACTGGAGGAGATGAAAACAAACTTGGCTGGGAAAAATCGCTACTCTGTGTTAGACTGTAGTGCAGGTTTTTATCATGTAAAATTAGACAAGGAGTCAGCCGAAATTTGCACGTTCAGCTCTCCTTATGGTTGCTATTCATTTAATAGACTTCCATTTGGGATTTCAATAGCTCCTCAGCTATTTCATAAATTAAATTCTGACATATTTTCTAATATTGAAGGTGTGACTGTGTACTTTGATGATCTGTTGATTGCAGCACCAGATCAGGACACACATGATGAAATACTTGCAAAGGTACTGGACAAAGCTAGGCAGAATAATGTAAAATTTAATCCAAAGAAACTCCAGCTTAATCTGGATGAAGTGAGTTTTGTAGGTCACATATTTTCTTGTAATGGGGTTCGTATTGATGACAAACATATTGAATGTGTAATGAATTTATCTAATCCAACAAATAAGAAGGACCTCCAAAAGGTATTGGGGCTATTCAATTATTTTCGAGAATACATCCCAGACATGTCACAACTAATAAGTCCACTTAGGGAATTACTCAAGGAGTCAAATACGTGGCAGTGGTTACCAATACACTCTGAGTGTATTAAAAAATTAAAAGTAGCTGTAACCACAGCACCAGTGCTAGCAACTTTTGATTGCAATAAACCAATTGAAGTACATGCAGATAGTAGTAAAGATGCTGTTGGGTTTTGTTTAATTCAGTGCGGTAAACCTGTAAGTTTTGGTTCTAGAGCTCTGACTCCTACTGAGTCCCAGTATGCTCAAGTTGAGAAAGAAATGTTAAGTATTTGTATTGCTGTTAAAAAATATCATCATTTGTTGTATGGTAGGAAATTTGTAGTATACAATGACAGTAAACCACTGTCATCAATCATGGATAAGCCTATTTGTAAAATCATGTCACCAAGGCTCCAGCGCCTAAAACTGAAATTGTTGAAATATAATCCAAAAATAGAGTATAGACCAGGTAAAACCATGATTGTTGCAGATTTCTTGTCACGGGTTGAGCAGCCCAAGAATAGTCATGAAACTAATGATAGTACATTCATACATGCTCTTGATGTGGTGGTTCCTAATGTATTGGCAATATCTGAAGAAAAAAAACAGTTGTTCCAAAAGGAAACTAGTTTGGATCCAGCTCTGAGTCTAATCTGTAGATTCTATGAAAATGGCTGGCCTGTAAATAAGCAAAACGTCCCTGAAATAGTCTGCATTTACTATAATAAGAGACATGATATATATGTAAATGATGGACTTGTATTTTTAAATGATAGAATTATTGTTCCATTTAGTCTAAGAGCAAATATGTTGAAATTGCTTCATGAAAGTCATTTCGGTATTGACAAAACAAGATCTAGAGCTCGGGAAGTATTGTATTGGCCTGGCTTATCTGTTGATATAGAAAAGTTAGTTTCATCTTGTAGCCTTTGTAACAAATACATGAATGCTAAAGCAAAGGAGTCACTGAGATCACATGAGATACCAGACTTACCTTACAGTAAAGTAGCAGTTGACATTGCTGAAATTGGGACAAACATTTATCTTGTAGTGGTAGATTATTTCTCTAAATGGGTTGATGTGCTGAACATGAGATCAAAAACTGCCACAGAGGTCATTAAACACCTCAAACTGACATTCTCCACTCATGGTATTCCTATTTCAATTGTAGGGGATAATAATCCGTTTGGTTCCTTTGAATTTAACGAATTTGCTAGAGAATGGGGCTTTAATATACTTAACACAAGTCCAGTATATCCACAATCAAATGGACAAGTGGAAAGAACTATTCAAACTGTAAAGAAAATAATTAAAAAATGCACAGATTCTGGTACAGATTTACATAGTGCTTTACTTGACTACCGGAATATGCCCATAGTTAAGGGGCTGTCACCAGCTCAAATATTATTAAGCCGCAGGCTGAGAACAAAAATTCCAGTGACTAAGAATTTGTTAGCACCATCTGTCTGTGACCCAAAAATAGTCAAGGATAACCTAGAAAACCAACAAGCTAAGTCCAAAGAAAACTATGATAAAACTGCTAAGACTCCCAGTTCTTTTGAGGTAAGGGATTCAGTTTATGTGTACAATGTACACAAGAAAATTTGGGAGCCAGGAGTGATAGTCAGGAAAACAAATTACCCTAGGTCCTATATTGTCAAACTTTGTACTGGTAGTGTATTAAGGAGGAACAGTATACATATTAGGAAACAATCAGGTGATTTCTTGGATTTTTATAATACTACAGTTGATAGTGGGGTGAGAGATGATAGAGATGGTACAGATGACAGTGGGGTGAGAAATGACCCAGTTGATAATAGACTGCAGGAAAATGTGCAGTTAGAGAATGACGCAGAGTTGAGAGGTCAGGTTACTAGAATTGGTAGAACAATTCGTAAGCCACAGAGACTGAATTTGTAATTTGAGTTTGTATTTTTTTTTATTTTTCTAACTGAATTTGTAATGTTTAAATTTTCTTACTGTTTTGTAATCTGAATTAGGAATGGTTTTGTAATTGTTTATAAGTTTAAAAAAAAAATATATTATAATTGGTTTTGTGATCTAAACATTGTTCAAAGAGGGAAGTGTTGTAGAATATTATGATGTCATGATCTAGTGAGCATTGACAGCGTTGGTGTGTGTGTGTGCAACTGGGCATCACCCAGCACTCCCGTTGTTGAATAAACGTGGACGGTGAGCAATTCCCGTTTCAAAATGAAACCAGTCTTATTATTGTAACTAATAATATAACACCAGTCTTATTATTGTAAATAATAATATAACACATTATTTGTGAAAAATAAGCATTCCATTATTGTGTTATGGACAGGATTGCAATAACAATTATTGGAAAAAATGACAAGAGTTAACATCACATCAAAATTAAGCCTCGCCTAAACTAATTGATATAGTAATTATGGTAACTAGTGTATAATTGTATTAATCTGACTTGTCTTATACACCTTAACTGAAGTCTCCAAGACGTAATCTTGCAAAAAAAAAAAACAATTTTGTAGGGAAAATAACAAGTATTCAAAAATTGATAATAGAGTAAGTAACAATAATTAACTTTTATTGTAAATTCAACGACTTGCAGTCAATTTTAATTGTGAATAAATAATATTTCTACTCACTTTTGGCCTTTGAAGATGAGTCTCCATGACCCTAAAACGTTTGGCTAGAAGTGAGTAGAAATATTATTTATTCACAATTTTGTTATTATTAAAACGCAATTTTCGGAATATTTATTTCATGTATTCAAATACATTCTAATGTATTTCTAGTGAACAAATAAATTTGTTGATTTGTATCTTATATTCTACTGTTTTGTATTTTGGAATATTCTTGTGAGATTGTGTATGTTGGAATGAAAATAAAAATTGAATTGAATTGAAATTGAAATTAAAATTGACTGCAAGTCATTGAATTTACAATAAGAATTTAGTATTAACAACGCAGGTTGTTAATATTAAAATTTTACCTAAAAATTACATGTTCATAAACTTCAAAAACTACATCTTCATATTAGTCCCAAGGCGAATTATTGAATAAATAATTGTATTTTCCCATTAAGTCAGCCCACTGAAGCTAAAAATACGGGTAAAATTGGCCTAAATCTTATAAATTGGAGAGAGGTGAAGGATTGTATTTTTTTGAACATAATTCAAGGTAGTTGAATGTATTTCAATGCTATATTTTTATATTATTCCCAAAAAGAATTAGCCTATTAAATAAATTGCATTTTTTCATTGGCAAAGTCTACTGAAGCTCAATATACAGGTAAAATTGGCCTGAATTATTGTATTTTATTGGACATAATTTCAGGTACTTGAAAGTATTTCAAGGCTCACTATATACATGTTTATATTAGTCCCAAGACGAATTATTACATTAATTGCATTTTTCCATTAATACAGCCAACTGGAGCTCGATATACAGGTAAAATTGGCTACCTATATTTTATACTGGTGAAAGGGAATGTATTGTATTTTTTTTTAAACATAATTTTAGGTACCGTAGTTCAAAGTATTTCAAGGCCCATTATATCTTCATATTAGTCCCAAGACGTATTATTGAATAAATTGCATTTTCCAAATGAATACAGCCAACTGAATCTCAATATACATCAGGTAAGTTAATATTGGCCTAAATATTAATCTATTTACTGGAGGAAGAGGAAGTATTGTTTTTTCGTCTTAGTTTTAGGTATTTGAAAGTATTTCAAGACTGACAGCATCTTTTTGTCCCAAGACGAATTATTAAATAAATTGCATTTTTCCATTAGCCCACTGCGAAGCTCAACATACAGGCAAAATTGGCTAAAATCTTATATACTGGAGACAAAAGACGTATTGTATTATTTTGAACATAATCTCAGGTAGTTAAAAGCATTTCATGGCTCACTGCTTCTTCATATTGGCCTCACAAATAATTATTAAATAAATAGCATTTTTCATTGATAGAGCCTAGGAGCTATTGGAGCTCAATATATAGGCCTACAGGTAAAATTGGCCGAAATTTTACATACTGGAGACAGGTAGAGTATTGTTTTTTTACATAATTTCAGGTTGGTAGTTGAAAGTATTTATATCCCTACTACATCGTCGTAATTGCCCCAAGGCGAATACGGTAATATTAAATTTAAAACATTTTTATATTTATACAGCCTACGGTACTGAGATTCAATTTGGGATTGTGCTCCATCAGTTATTTCATCTACATTTATTCCGTGTACAAACTAAATTTGTAGAATGATTTATTCTCTACAAATTTGGTTCAATATTTTTAAATAGTCTAGCAATGACACTTCATTTCAACCATCGGCGCTGTGAACGCAGGTTTGTTCAGTTTTTTATAAATTGTGGCTTAATGCGGATAAATACGAGAAAATGTACTATTACAAGATTTGTTGCCCATTTAATTTTCTACAAATTTTGTACTTAATATGCACGATATAATCAGATATCAAGTCAATATTTTGAAAATACTTGAACAATATCACTTTCAATGTCAACCGTCGGCGTCGTAAATGCCGGGTTTGTTCAATGTTTGTTAAATTGTGACTTAATGAAGGCAGATACAAGAAAATATTTTATTACAAGATTTGTTTCCCGTTTTATTCTCTACAAATTTTGTTCTCTGAATTTTTGCGAAAGAATGAAGATACGGTCAGTATTTACAAAAAACTGAAGCAATGTCCTGTTTAGTTCCAATTACGCCGCTAGAAAGCGTGGGCATCCCCTTCTCTGACATCAGGAGCCATCTCCGGCTGAGCTTGACTAGTAAGGTAAAGGCTCATTTTATTCAGAAGCCGAGAAACAAAATTTGGTAGTCTACTTGATTTTTCGTTTATAACTTCTAAACGACGAATTGCAGCCAAATTTAGTGCGAAACAATTGTTGTAGACAACAAAATTTCCAACATGATGATTTGTTTTATTTGCTTCTGCAATTGTTAACAAGAAAGTTACAAGGCTTAGACTGATGATTAGAACTGCAATCGTGAACCAAGAATCGGTAGTCTTCCTAGTTATTTGTTTACAACTTCCAAAAAACTCATCCCAGCTAAATTTGATATTGATTGTTTTTTGTAGATAATTTAATTTCCAACAACAATGATTCGAACAATGATTTAAAAAAAGTTACAAGGCTTAGAAGTGTGGGATAGAATTATATGATTCTATTTATAATATCTAGAGCTCTATAAAATCAGGTAAAATTGGGTCATATCTTATATACTGGTGACAGTTAATGTATTGCATTATCTATAACATTATCCTTAAAAAACATTTTTGTACCGATATCATATTGAGGAACTCTGCCCCAAATCAATAATTATTCTAGAATCTCACGACAGAGGATTTCTGGTTGAAAGAATAAGCTCTTTGATTTTGTCTATCATTATTCATCATCAATCAGCCACCAACGGCTCTTGACAAAGGACTACAATCGAATTACGGCCGTAATTTCTCTTGCTACTGAAAAGAGAGCAGATATTGGATACTGCTAAGAGGTGACTACAAAAAAAAGTAAAAATATGAAGGTGGCTTCCTCTGCTTAAAACACCTGTTGAGTAATTTCCGCCCTTCGATGAGAGAAAGCTTCAAGCTACAAATTGGGCTGTAATCACGTCCGATAATAAGGTTTCAATGTTGAAAAAAGATAGGACGTTATCGGATAATAGGATTTTCCTATGTCAAAAAAATGTAGGAAGCAAACTCCAGACCAACCTTATTATCTAATAAGCCTACTGCAGTCATGATGAGAGTTCCAAGTGTAATGGTGAACTGATGAACATGAATTGAACCACACCCATCAAGTTCTAATATAACTCCAGGTAAGTTGAAATAATTAATCCATTGAATGGCAATTTCAATTAATAAACTACTTTTTGTAGTTTATTAAACTCCTTTTTTATATTGATAAAGATAATTGTAAATTTAAATGCAGCGAGCTGATCAAACAGCTGAAACATGCTGCATCACTATGATGCAAAAAAGCTAAAAGTCACAATCCAAAGCGACACATATGTTCTGTTTCAATATTGCAGCTCCTAATCTCCTTTTTGGAATTGTATTGGCATATTTACTCTAAACTCAATTCTCTAGTCGATTTCTCATTTCTATTTACCAATTTCAAAATGAATGTTGAATTTCACCATTTTTGTAAAATGGATTAGATGCAGAAAACTCATAGAGCAGTTGATTCAAGATAAGTCACCATGATGTTGATATAGATCAAGGTTAATAGATAAAAGGTTGAACGGTCGTTAGTTCTTTCTAAATCCAACAGGGGATTGTTTCTTGGACCTTATTAACCTTGGATATAGATGACAAGCCAAAGCAACATTTATTAGTTCTGTATCAACATTGCAGCATCAAAAAGCACAGCTTATTTGTGCACTTCTCTTTTCAACCAGCTTAAATGTATAGCTAGCAACACCGCAATTCCACTCACCCTTCCCAATTTCGTAATTTTGTGATGGCAACCAGAAAAGTTAAACTCCAAACTGGATTTCCGGGCAAGACCGGGTAAAAGGCTAGTGCAAAATAAAATCCACATCTTCTGACTGAATATTTTATTTTATTTAAAATTGTTTCTATAGAAATATAACTGTCTACAAGGAAAGCTAAGTACTGTACCCCTAATATTGATCAGAGCGAGGTTTGTGATAACTTTCATAGAGTTATTGGAATTGATTAAGCATGGACCAAGATTTTCAAGTACCGGTACGGTAGTTTTTTTTTTTTTTTTTTTTTTTTTTTGAGGATGAAGCCCACATAGGTC
Source organism: Conomelus anceps (assembly GCA_948455865.1). NCBI lineage: Eukaryota > Metazoa > Arthropoda > Insecta > Hemiptera > Delphacidae > Conomelus > Conomelus anceps. The sequence continues at coordinate 1,542,975 of OX418224.1, read as the reverse complement.
TGAGACCTGTGCGTGGGTAATGAGTTGGATGATGGTGATTTATGAGTTGGACCTACAGTTTTAGGTGGGTTCCGAACCACCGGGAAGTGATTTTCAACAGAGAACAGTGTCTTTTTTGCTGGCCAATCTAGAGTTTGCAGCTCAACTCTATTTTTTAGATTTATGCTGTACCATGCAAGATAGAATCTATTCAATATGCAATCAGTAAAAGTAATCTTGACAGAATTTAATTTTAAAAAGCATAGACATCTATAGAGATAAGCTGCGTTCTCCTAGGCACTCTTTGTAAGGGTGACCGATTAGATTGGCCACCAAAAAGACACTGTTCTCTGTAAAATCACTTCCCGGTAGTTCGGAACCCACCTAAAACTGTAGGTCCAGCCCATCAGTAACAACCATCCAACTCATTACCCACGCACAGGTCTCAGACCTATGTGGGCTTCATCCTCAAAAAAATCATCAGACATGTATATGCTATAAAATGGGACAAATTAATAACAATAAATGCTGTGTAAATGGCAAGTGTAATCAAAACATCGCAAGAAAGAAATAAATAAAAGAGTAACGCAGTCCCTGTGGAAGTGGAGACGTTGTCAATCGTCCAAATATTTGAAAACGTAGAATGAAACGCTCCAATTAGATCCATTCAACATCAGTTCAGCAACACCTAGCATCTACATTTACTCTTGCAGCTTTCTGATTTGGAAAGGGAAAGAGCACATTGTTACGTACCGGTACTGTCACCATAAAATGTACTGTAATGGATGCTAACAGCTAAACTAAATAACACTTCCTTCTAACAACTGTTTACCTCTACTATACAACTATTGCTTTCTTGCAATTATGCATATAATTTTTAGTTTTTAGGTGAATTTAATTTAGTATATAATTCATTTCATTGAGTTTGGAAATTTATTTTCTTTTGACTGATATTGAGCTGATACACCGATATTGAGATAAAAAATTTATAGCTATCAATTAATGCCAATTATTAAAATAAAAAAGTGGTCCAACTACTGATATTGTAATGTTTTCTATGACGAAATACTTAATGAAAAATCTAATATTAAAACTGACACTGTATTTCACTTTTATATGATGTTTTACCTTTTTGACCTCAATATCGGTATCAGCACAGTGTCAGTAATCTAATATTAAATCTGACACTGTATTTAACTTTTATATGATGTTTTACTTACATATATTGGAGACGCTTGAGGAAGGCTGACGAAGCTTCTTTTCAGAAGTGAAATGCATCCCTCAAGCATCTCCAATATATGTGAGTAAATCATCATATAAAAGTAAAATATAGTGTTAGTTTTAATATTAGATTACTGATATTGTGCTGATACCGATATTGAGGTCAAAAAGGTTTAACACTATCAATTAATTCCAATTATTAAACTCAAAAAGTGGTCCAACTGAATGTAGTGAAAATTCAAAGTGGTGGAATTTTTTGTAGATTACGTCTTGGAGACTCCAGTTAAGGAGTATAAGACAAGTCAGATCAACAATTATACTATCTTATACACTAGTTAATATAATTACTATATCAATCAGTTGAGGTGAGGCTTAATTTTGATATGAAAAGAACTCTTGTACACTATAAAAAGCTTTATCAACTAAATATTTTTCAGTTGTTTTTCAAATATTTCTATAGTATAGAATAAAGCATGAGGCAGCACCAATTTGTGGGAGCGGATTTTTTCAAACAAGAATACAAATAATGTAGAACTTTTAAAACTAGATATTTTATTCACTGATAATAATAAATAGAAACTTCTTACTTCCGCCACACCTCTAAATTTTTTTATTAAACCATTATTGATCATCCGATGTTACAGGTCCATCAATCATATCTAATAAATCACACATTCTTGGATTTATTTGCCTTGGAGATGAGTTTGCATAGCTCGAAAACTTTCGGCCATGTGTAAGTACAATTATTGTTTATTCGCAATTAAAAATTGACTGCGGGTCATTTAATTTACAATAAAAAGTTGAAATCAGACATCTATCGAGTAAATTAACAATGAGATATAAATTTTAAATTTCGAGTAAATTAACAATGAGATATAAATTTTAATAACTTTCTACCAATATTGTAAAACTTCTACCTATATTTCCCCAATCTACGCTGAATCATGTTCACAAAGTAATAACCAGGAAATAATTATGATTACTTGTTAGAGTTTATTGTTTAACAATTGTCAAGTGATTGCAGACTTGTGTTTTTTCATTAAGCACATTTATTTATCATCATCATCATCATCATAATCCATGCACATGATCACAGAATGAAGAGAACTAGAATGCACTAGAATGAATGCAACAGGCTTTACAACCCAAAACTGCTTCCTCTTCTAAATTTCAGTACAGAAATGTCCAAATAGAGGTTATGTCTAGAATTCACAGTTTCACTATTAATTTTCACTAGAGAAAAAAATATTATTCATTTTTTTGAAAAAAATTAATTAATTGAATACATGAAAGTCAATAAAAACAAATTACCAAACAAACAAAGGTTAGAGAATTCATAAAAAAATCGTTTAAAATTTACTTTAAAAAGCCCAAAATCTAAAAAATGCACATACAAATAATGTTTCCAAGCCCCTACTCTAACTCTTTTTACATACCTCAAATAAATTCTAAAAGTACGGTATAGTTATAACTACTTCAAAAATGTTAAGGAATAATTAATATTTCATTTTCTTTGAGAAATTATAGATTCAGATAGATTTTCGGAAAATATATTTATACTGCTTGAAATCAAACAGAACAATGAATCATATCACATAATATATTTTACAAATATTGGCACAGCTAGAAAAGTAAATTATTTTATATAATTTACACGTGTGCAACTTAACGCCATAAATAATAATAATAATAATAATAATAATAATATTTCTCACTTATTTTGTTGAGCGACCTCTAATTTCCCAAAATTTGAGATAATTTCCCCAATCTCCCAAATAAGTGTATCAAAAATAACTCTCCAGAAAAAATGTTGCAGAATTACTAAAATAGAAAAATCTTGAAACATTGATCGCGTTTTTTGTCAATAGACATTATTTCAGAAACTTATGATAATTGCATTCTCATGATTATTCATACAATAACGCTTGTTACGAAAGATGTAGGGAAGAATACCGTACTTTATAAGAAAAGTAATAATTGAAACTGATTTAGGCGTTGTTAAAATTTAAAATTGAACTCTTATAAATGACCATGAAATTACAGATTAGGCTTAAAGCAGTAGGATGAACAAGAACAGACTGCTTTTGATTCAGGTCCTCATTTCCTTTTGGGCGAAATCATTTTTATAACTGAAATTATTGGTGAATCAACTGCACGTTGAATACCCTCACACTAGCTCTGATTATTCCAATTTGTGCGGTAATATGGTTCAAGCCCATTACATCATTGACATTCTTCAATTTGGCTATCTTGTTACACTATTTTTTATCTTTCTCACTGTTAGTGATAGCTCACTTACGAAGGCGTGATTTGAATTACTTTTGACCTTGCCTGGAATTTTGGTCACACTGTATTTGACCTTAAAAACCATTTTGGAATTATTTTTCTGTAAAATTATTCTTGGGTGTATGACACAATTTATTTATAGTTTTGGTTTTCGTCTGGAATTTGTAGAATGGATATAAATATAAACATATTCTACTTATAGCCTATTAACTATTTCAGGAATCAGCTTATTTCGCAGTGAGAAAAAGATAAAGGCATTAACGTTTCAAGTGAATTCAACGACTTGCAGTCAAATTTTTATTAAAATAAGTATTTCACTTACTTTGTAGGCCGAACGTTTTAGAGTTGTTAAAACCCATCTTCAAGGCCGATTATTAACAACGCGGTTCGTCATGGAACAAGAAATCCAGGAATATAAAGGCATTTTCTCACCCGATCATTCACAGAATACAAAAATACTAACGTTTTTTAGGCAGTAACAGCCTGCGTGAGTAAATTAATATATTTATTCTCAATTAAAATTGACTTCAAGTTGCTAGATTTACCATGAAAGTTAATATTAACAACGCAGATCGTTTTGGATAAAAATTAAAGAATACAAAATACTTTGCAATTACCTACTTTCAACTCAAGAATTTTCAAAAGCTTCCTTCTAGCATATCCTAGTCATCTTCCCAATCTAAGATTTCCACTTCAATAAGAATAAATTAGCAAATAATTCAAGGCTTATTTTTTAAGGAGTCATCTTTTTCAAAATCTCAATTTTGAACTATTTGTTAATTTATTTTATTGTAACTCTGTTCCCTGCTGTAAAATTACTTTCCGGTGGTTCAGAACCCACCTAAAACAGTGGGTGCAACTCATCAATTACCATCATACAATTCATTACCCATGCACAGGTTTCAGACCTATGTGGGCTTCATCCTCAAAAAATCTATCTCACAGTTCACCAACATTGCTCCATGGCCGTGGAGACATAATGTTGAATATACTCATTACTCTGGAGTCCACCTACTAACGATTTACAACAGATCATTTTTTTTAACTGATTCTGTATCCGTTTTTACAAATCAATATGAGAGTAAGCAATGTCATAGATTTTTTCTTGGTGGAGTCTTTTCCTGACTCTATAAGTGTCTGCACAATTGCTGATAATATTATATTAATTACACAAGGATTATATTAATATTTTGGCACCATTGAGCTAGAAAAAACCCGCCATAATCCAACTAGCCTCGAGGTTTCTGCACATTGCAGAGATTTAGCCGTTCAATAACAGTGAGTGACCCACAGTCACGCCACACAGGTCACGTGACCGGCCTGGATATGGATGCCCTCTCTCCGGAAACACCCTTTAGGCCGACTGGTCAGTCCAGGGTTCAAAAATCCAGGACGAAACAGGTTGGAATCCTTTTGCTCTACCTTCGTGCTCGCTTCGAATCGCCCTTCCGGCTTATTGGTGTCAAGTGGACTAACTCTGCTCCCTTCTCACCCTTTACAATAGCTCATCAAAATCAAACTCACCCCTTTGAACCTCAAGAATATTGGGGAATAATGGAAACGTAGACCAACGTATATAATGCCGAATATTCAGTTTCTATCAATTTGCACACAAAGGCAACTCTCTCCTACAGAAACCCTATTTTCAGATAGCATAATTATGTATCTGGTTTCAACAATTGGCAAAATTAGATGAATCTAGTTCATGGGAAAATGTACTCTACAAATTATTAGATGTTTCAATTTGTTTCAAATTGCTAAATATTAACAAGATATTGATTATTTGTTGTTACTGATGGTATTAATATTACAGTCTATTTTCATTACATTTATTGATTTCCATTAGCTATTTAATGCAGTTGCCGATTCATTTAAAAAGTCTAGTTCACAGAATAAAATAGAAAGACTCTTTTATTTGTTGACGTGGCGAAGTTTGGGCAGTAATACCCACTCTACCACAGAACCCTAAACAGAACAAAATATTTATATAAGTTAACAAACAAAAATGAATCTAAAAATGTTCTATCATATATGATTAAAAAATGAACCATATATAAAATAAAAGTCCAATGAAGAGAGAAATAATTGAAAATAAAATGTCTTTAGGTAATTGAATTTAAGTACTTCACTGAACCTGTAAGAGGGCCGCTTAGCGCAGTTGGTTGGGGCGTCGCAACTTCAGCTTGCTGTCGTTTAAGCGGTCGTGAGTTCGAATCCCACTCCACCGTCAGGCATTTATGTGTTAACTTTTCATGTGAAATTTAACGACTTGCAGTCAAATATTTGTTAAGAATAAGTATAATAACTCACTTAATCTGGCCGAGCGCTTTCGAATCTATTCTGATATAGATTTCGAATAGATTCGAAAGCGCTCGGCCAGATTAAGTGAGTTATTATACTTATTCTTAACAAATATTTGACTGCAAGTCTTTAAATTTCACATGAAAAGTTAATATTAACAACGCAGTTCGTCATGGAACAAGAAATCCAGGCATTTATGTGTAATCATTCACCACATTACCCACGCACAAGTCTCAGACTCATGTGGGCATCATCAGCAATAAAAATAAAAAAATACAATAAGAAAATGTAAAGAAAGGATGATATGTTGAAATGAACGAATCTTTTCAGTAAAAAGGTATTAGAGTTGTGAAGTGGTTGAAATTATCTGAACAGTGAACTTGGACAGAAATTTTTTAATATAATTGGAAGATCAGTAGATGAAAATGAAGGAGAAAAAGTGGATATCATTATGTCCATGTTCATGGGGAAATGTACTACGAATATTATAAGATGTTCCAATTTTTTTAAATTGTCAACTATTAACAAGATATTGATTATTTGTTGTTTTTGATGGTATTAATATTACAGTCTATTAATTATATTTATTGACTTCCATTAGCTATTTAATGCAGTTGCCGATTCATTTTAAAAAGTATGTATTCCATTGTGAGCAAGTTTCTAAACTTCATCACTATTCACTCCGTTGTGATCACTTTATTATCACTCACTGATTGGTGCTCTTCAACATAAGGTAATCCCATTTATTAAGGAAAAAGCGTTTGCTTCTACTAAAATTTTGAGAAATTTATTTATATTGTACTGTAATAAAATTTCTTCTTTATCAAATAATCATACTTGACTATAGCTGATACTAAAATAGAATATAACAACCGATATAATTATACATGAAATAAATAAATTTTGGAATATTGTCAAAATAATATTCTGGTACTCCTGGATTTCTTGTTCCATAACGATCTGCGTTGTTAATATCAACTTTTTGTTGTAAATTTAACGACTTGCAGTCAGTTTTATATTACGAATATATGTACTCACATTGGACCGAACGTTTTTGAGGTATGGAATCGTTAAATTGACAACAAAAGTTTAATATTCTGGTACTATCAATTCCAGCACTATAACTTCCCCTGCAGACTTCTAGATAACTGCCCTAGCGTGTATCTAAATCTGAAAATAGATAACTACATGAGATTATTCAACATAATTTATTTTTTATTATTTACAACGTTTTATAATAATCATCAGGGTAGAGATTGAATATTTTGAGTTTGATGAACTTTCTAATAAGGACATTCCATTTGTTTTCTGAGAAAGCAATGAGTAATAATAATTATTATTACACGTCTAAAGCACCAATAATGATGATGATGATGACGACAATCTGATAATGCAGTTGATGTTATGTCCTTGACCAGAGGTTATAGCCCTTATTGCATGTTTCAAATGTGGACTTGATTGAAACTGTTGGACATCACGACATTGAAAATGTGTTGCTTTGTGGTCAGGATTTCATTATGCACATTCACAAAGCAGAGTTTTTAATGCAGTTGAATTTTCTCATTTCCATCGCACTTTTTCTTTGTTGAACGAAAGAAGAGACTTCTCTGTTCCAAGTCGACTGTTTTGCACCTATCGCATTCAAGTCTGTAAGGTCCGTTTTTCGTTTGTAATGCACTCAAGGCTAAACGCGTACCGTAGACCAAATTCTTTGAAATCTTGCATGGATTTAAGAAATGCCCAGCGATGTATGTGTAAGGACTTTCAAAATTTTCTTATATTAAAGGATATTTGAAAGGAAATGCCTTCTTCTATAGAAAACATATAATTTTTTTTTTAAATCAGCTTCATCATAAAATAATATGTAATTGGAATAAGATTTTAAGACAGCCTTCGGGTCCTTTTTTTTGTTTGGTTATGCTTTCAGAGGAAGGTCAAGGAAAGTTGTTGAGTCATGATGTACTAGGGGAGGTTTTCAATCTTTTCAACGATGATTATTTATCTGTGATGTTTTCCGTGATAAAGGATAATTTATCTGTGATGTTTTCCGTGATAAAGGATAATTTATCTGTGATGTTTTCCATGACGAAATACTTAATGAACAATCTAATATTAAAATCAATACAATCAAATATTTAGCACAACAAAACGGATACAACACCAATCTAGTAGAAAAAATCATGAATAAAATGAAAAATAAAAATCCAAAACCTGCAAACCAAAACAGATTTGTCACACTCACATATCTCAACAAAAAATCACACAAAATAGCTTACATCTTCCAAAAATCCGGATTTAACACAGCATTCAGAACAACAAACAACCTGAAACACCAGATCCAACAAAAACCAGCTCACCTAACAAACAGCACAATTCACAAATTCAACAAACCAGGCATATATAAGCTTAAATGCAACACATGCCCCAAGTACTACATAGGACAAACAGGCAGATCATTCAACATAACATATAAAGAGCACATCAAAGCACTACATTCCAACTCTGACTCAACATTTGCAGATCGCTTAATCAACACTGGGCACTCACACAATAACATCCAAACTGACTTGGAAATTCTACACACATTCCAAAAAAGCCACAAACTAAATACACTGGAACAATATGAAATATTCAAACACCATAAACAAGATAGAACAAACTTACTCAACGACCAAACACAATTCAAATCAAACGCAATTTTCAAATACATAATGGCCGCTCATCCTAACCCAAACAGAGCATGACCCCTGGCGGCAGGCTGACGAAGCTTCTTTTCAGAAGTGAAATGCATTCCTCAAGCATCTCCAATATATGTGAGTAAAACATTATTTAAAAGTGAAATACAGTGTCAGTTTTAATATTAGATTGATAATTTATCCATTTTTTATCTAAGGAAATTTGTCTTTTTTATAACATTTATTAGAAAATCTTAAAATAACATTGAACAGCCTGAAGCTATCCATGTTGAAAGTATAAAATATTTCCTTTTTTTTGTAAATTTAAGGACTTGCAGTCAGTTTTTAATTGTGAATATAAAATAATAATTGTACTCACACTTGGCCGAACGTTTTCGAGTTATGGAAGTTCAATGTTCATCTTCAAGACCTTGAGAATGATGGTCCTATTATATATACACAATTAAAAACTGACTGTAAGTCGCTAAATTAACATGGAAAAGTAATTAATATTAACAACGCAGATCGTTATGGAACAAGAAATTAAAGAATAAAAATATTTATATTATATAATAATAATAATTATTATTATTATCATTTTCGTAGCCTAATAGACCCAGTACGGATCACGTAAAGCCTCCACGATTCTTCCTGCGGTTCGGCCATGAGATTTTCATCTTTTCACTCATGTCTTTCTTTCTTTCTTTCATCCGACCACTTTGTACCAGTCCTTTTGTTTTATGTCTCTGGCTGAACTACCCATGTGTTCACATTCTGCCTATATAAGTTGCGATCTGTAATATTTTTCACACTTATTTCAGCATAAGTAAGGTATTTCCGGACTTGTTCAGCCCATTTCATGACTTTTTGGTTTCCAGTAGCTAAAATTATCTGGTGTGTAAGTCTTTGTTTAGGGAGTCAATACAAGTGGCCATAAAATTTGTAACGTCTTTTCCTCATGTCAAAAGAAATGTTTGACAATATTCTTCTGTGGTTTTATTGGTTTGAAGTACGTATCTAACATATGTTTTTCGAGGACCTAATGATTTTGCGTTCCTCTTTCTGTAAGTTTTGCAGAATAGTTTTATTGCGATGTGACAAAGTTTTCTGCTGCATATAAAGCTTCAGGTTTTATGACTGTGTTGTAATGCCTTAGTTTAGTTTTTATGGATAAACATTTTTTGTTGTATAGTTGGAATGTAACTTCCATTTGCCCTCTCTATAGTTTATTTTCGTTTATAAATGGTCCTAATCATTTTATAATTTCTCCTGTTCTCGTATCAGTTTTATAATTTTTACGTATCACATTTTGTGGAAAAGATGCAGAAACAACAGAATGTTTTAAAGCCTTTTACAGAATCAACAGTTGGGTCTCATGTAGAAGGAAGTGACCTGATTTTCGTAGATCAAACTTTCATGCTGATCTGTGTTTGCCAAATATCAAATGACCATCATCAGGCGATGTAGAGAATGTCATCCTGTTCACGACAGGCCACACAAACACGGAAGCTAATACTGAATGACACTTTCATTTGGGACGATGGAGACATTTATATTGTTGCACTAGTAGCCTACACTAAATCATGTCAGGTGCTTTGATGTGATATGTCTAGTTGACCTATTTCCAAAGGGTCACTTCGGAAATGGGAATCAAACAGAATGAGAGACTAAAAAGATGAACAATATTTCAAACAGACAAAAGACAACAAGAACGGATAGGAGTATCGAATAATTTAATAGAAGGAATAGGCCCTCTTATCAAACCTATTTAAAAATATATTTAAATAAGTATTTACACGAAATAATTTTTCCACATTAGCATGTTTTCTTAGTATAATTTATTGGTGGGAACAAGATGATGAATTCCTATCAGAAATATTCGAAATATAATTTGATGTTATACATGTAATAATAATAATAATAATAATAATAGGTAATAATAATAATAAATACATGGGTAACCATAGTTGGAAGAGCTTACAATCCTCCCCTATTTTGCACTACAATTCCCGAATTAGCCTCTTATATTTATTATTATTATTGTTATTGTTGTTGTTATTGTTTTTCACTTACATCTCTGTAAATTTGCTTGTATGTGTGTGTAAAATGAATAAATAAACGAAATAAATAAAAAATAATAATAATAATAATAATAATAATAATGAAAATAATAATAAGCGTGTGGCTTTTAATGGTGGGGAGACTCTTACAAGGGTAGTTCCACCTCGCCGTTTTATGCCATGTTATATAAAGATAAGCTAGTGTCATTTATTTTGTAGTTCAATATGTAGAAGCTTAGAAAAATTATTGTCATTCTTCATAAATGATATATTTTTCTGTTAGTTGCTGATAAAACTATTGCAAAATCTATACTATTTTAGTATGGGGTAATTCATCAAAGCAAAACCTTGATAGGGTGTTTTTAAGATCCAAAAGAAAGTGGTTAGGTGTATGGAAAGAGTAGATAGATTAGATTCATGTAGACCGTTGTTCAAGAGACATGCTGGTCTCCTAACTCTACCTTGCTTATATGTGTATGAAGCTACTTTATATTTAAAAAAGAGTGATATTAACCAAAATCTTGACGTACACGATTATAATACAAGAAGCCTAGGAGATTTGGTGGTCACAATTATAGTAGCTTACTCAAATAAGAACCTAAACCTTCAGTTATATTGGTAGGAAACTCTACAACAAGCTACCGTAGTTTTCAAAAAATCATCAAAATATAGAAACATTTGAAAAATAGTTGGGGAAAAATTAGTTGATAAAGCTTTTTATAGTGCACAAGTGTTCCTCTCACATCAAAATTAAGCCTCACCTCAACTAATTGATATAGTAATTGAAATTGAAATTTATTGAACATTTGAACAGCAACTTAGAGGTACAAATACAAACTTATACAATTATACAAATTAGTACAACTCGAATATAAATATTTCGTAGGTTTGTACAGTACTTTCTTATTTACTATGATTAATATAATAGTTATAATAACTGCAAGGCAAAGCCTGTGTGCAGTATATAAAAAATTGACGTTTTTCAGTTAAAGTAATAGTAATAATAAGGTAGTGATGAAGTAAATGATAATAATAAGATGATTGATAGAGAAAGAAAGGAAGGGGGGTGATAAGGAGAAGTTAAATTCAGGAAAAAATTTATGTCATTGTATAAATATTATTAATTTCTTAAAGTGTTAAATTGAAGTAAATATTTCTATCAATCCACATGTCTATTTCGTTTTGTAATTTTTTTGTAATTTTATCGTGAATGAAATTTATTGGTAACTTATTTATTAAGTAGTTACAATAATATGGCAGTTGATGTCTGTTTACAGTGAGTTGAATGAAATCTCTAGTGTGATTATTAGTGTTTGTGAGTCGTATATTGTAAGGTATCGTATGAGTAGTGTAGAGCTGTCTATGTCTGTTTATGTATAGTAGGCCTACTGCATACTATACTGTATAGTAATTATGGTAAATAGTGTATAAGATTGTATATATTGTTAATCTGATTTGTCTTATACTGCAAAACAAGAGTCTCCAAAACGTAATCTACAAAAAAAATTATTTACCGGTATTATTAAATTATTGAATTTTCCTGGATTTCTTGTTCCATGACGAACTGCGTTGTTAATATTACATTTTTAAGTGAATTCAACGACTTGCAATCAAATTTTTATTAAGAATAAGTAGTATTTTACTCTATAGGCCGAACGTTTTCGAGTTGTTGAAGGCCTTGAAGATGGGTTTTAACAACTCGAAAACGTTCGGCCTACAGAGTAAGTAAAATACTACTTATTCTTAATGAAAATTTGACTGCAAGTCGTTGAATTCACTTAAAAAGGTAAAAATATTGAATTTTTATTGGATGAAATTGAAATACATTTTTAGTATAAAAATAAAGCTGATACGTTTTTAGTATTAGCACATTGGATCACTTTAAGCCTATTTTAATGGAAAACATCTCTTTTTTGCATTTATTCCATCCATTTCCCAAGTGGCTGGTAATTCATTGGAAAGAAGTACTAGGTGTGAGCAGTAGGAAATTAGTGAGGTGGGAATAGGAGGTTTTTGGAGACTACTGTACCTTTATACATTGATTCTAATTTATAATTAGGTAAAAGAAGGGCTAAATTACATCTAGCTCATTCTCAAATTTTTCATTTTCAGCTGAATAAATTGATCAGTCCCTATTTGTGGTCGGAATTCGCCCCTTCAGCAGCACATTCTTGGCAGCACATTGCATGATATAAACATTAGAATGGCCAATCAATATGGCCGAGTGGCAGTTTGAAGAGACTTCCGGTTTGAAGTCACGTTAAGAAAACTGTTCGTCTTTGTATTTCTACTTACAAGAGAAGAGAATACTAGTCTTGCAAGTGATACGTTGTCAAAGGGTGGGATGAAATATGGCAGTGCACTACAAAAGACCGGCTTCACAAAAGACCGCAAGGTTTGTTAAGGTATTAGAAGTACGCCCTGCCATCAATGCAAAAGCCTCCAGCTACTCTCAACTTTATTTCAAGAAAATTGGAAATTTTCCTTGTTCATCTGGCACTGTATTCTCTACACACTTTTGTTCACGATTTGAGTGTTTCCCACTCAACATTGAAATGAGCTTGTCTTGTAGTAATTTAATTACTATTGATTTCTAGCTTGTTATATTCTGGTTATACAGAGTGTTTCAGGAGGAATCTGCAATACTGCATAAGCATATTCCTCTCATAAAAATAATGGAAAATGTTCATATAAACATGGATCTGGAAATGCTTCATTACCGAGTTATACAGCGTGAAAGATTTCGGCCCAAATAAGTGAAATGAATACTTGGAAGGTAAATTAATAGAATAATTCATGATCGAATAATCGATGATCAAGGAACACACACCTCTGATAATGGATCTCGAAGATTCGAAAGCGCTCGGCCTGCAGAGTAAGTAAATTATACTTATTCTTAATGAATATTTGACTGCAAGTCGTTAAATTCACATAAAAAGTTAACATTAACAAAGCAGTTCGTCATGGAAGAAGAAATCTGAAAATAATTCAGTTGATTATGGTTTTAAACCTGAAAAATTGAATTCAACAGGTTTCAGAACCGTATCTCTTTTAGGTTTTGTGATATTTTACTTGAAACATGAAAAATTAGAGTCGAGAAAGCACTTTTTTGCGTCTGACGTACGTTATCTTTGTTAAATAAGAAATAACACACAAGCTTTTGAAGCAAAACTTATAGAAAATTCAATTCTCGAAAATATCATGTAAATTATAGCAATGAGAAACAAATAATAGTTGATGAAAGTAAATTTTATTAGGCTAACAACACTTACGAAAATGGTGGAATTTCAAAATTGAGTGTTTGTAACGTTCGATTAATACGCAATAAAATAACAAAACTATAGTACTTCAAATTACTGTAGTTAGAAGTAAATTTTAGTAAAATAAATTCAAATTTTAAATTACATTTTCAAAAACTTGTCGTAGTATTAGCTGTGGAATAGTATTAGCTTGATCTAAGGTTTATAATAATTATTATTGATGATCAATTTCAATTCAATTCAATTTTCTCTGAACAACCCTGTCCAGAGGAGTTTATTTTCTTCGATACATAATAACAAATTTTTGCTATGTCTGTGTATAAATATTTTCATATTGATTACTCGTGAACACCCCACTATATAAATATGTGCTGGGGTGAAACAGTCTAGTAAGTTTTCAATTTATGCAAAATTCCTTTTAAAATAATTGAAACATTATTGTTGATTATCCATGTAAGTATTCTAATTATTATTGAAATATTCTACGTTATATATAACTACCACTAATATTATTAACATCACCCCGACATATAGTTTTATAGCGGAGAATCATTTTTTTTTTTAATTTAGCAATCAAATGACTGTGTTTTCTATTTAATAATATATTTGTAACGTTTGAGCTTATATCAATAAACTCCTCTAGATGTGTTTTCCATCATTCAGAGAAATTATTGTTATTACTATTAACTATTTCTATCTGTAGGCTATTGTTGAACTTTTTTGTAGTGGTGAAGGTGATATTGTGGTAGATATCCCCATGAGTTTGTCTGAGTTTGATAATGGTATAACAACCGAAACTAGTATCTCACTATGTTTAATAAAAAAATGTGATTGTGACAGCTTCGTCTTATTATTCATTATGCTTTGTTAGAGTTTGTTTTCATTTCTTTTCCAATTATTCTTCCTCCATTGTTTAATTGAACGTACAAGAGAGATTCGAAGGAGTTTTCCGATCATGAAAATCCAGACACTTCAAATTGGGTTGCTCCTCATTAATATTGATAAAAGCCATATGGCCGGTTAAAGAATGGCTGCCTAGTTTGCAAAGCAGATAATCTCTCTGGACACTACAATGTTGTACAAGGCAATACAGGACTGAAGCACGCAACTGCTTCCCTCCCCCCCCCCCCCGCCCCACTCCCGCTCACACTCTGTCCACAAAGCGAGTGTAACACGCAAGTCAATTAATTTTCGCCCGTCTCAAATTGTATTCGTCTGTAACAAATCTATTTTGAAGTCTGGAATTTTCTGCAATAAGTTTTATCTTGACAAATGATGATTGAAGATCATCGCTTTCATCAAAGCATTGATCAGTATCAAAATTGATACTGTGTAGCATATCACCAAGGGGGTCATGACCCCCAAAATTGAAATTTACTGGAAAAGGGGTAGGAAGGAGGGGCTATCTCGCAAAAAAACTCATTTTTAACCCCCAAACTCCTGAGCTCGGACCGCTGCTGGTTTCCACTGTAACTACACCTTACTGGGGATATCAATGCATGGTATAAAAATATTTTTTGTTGGCCAATGTAGAGCTAAATTGTTACTGAATTGAAATTTTTAAAAAATTATGGTCAATCCTTTATGGGTAGTTTTACTCCACCTCATGTTATGGAAGGCATGATTGACTTACCAGTTACCAGTACATTTTAGGTGAACCACAAATCACCATCTTGTGATAAAAGAACAGATAACATCCTTGAAGATGAGTTTCAAAAACTCGAAAACGTTTGAGTACATTTTTTATATATTTACAATCTAACACTGACTGCAAGTCGTTAAATTTACAACAAAAAGTTAATATTAACAACACAGGTCGTTATTGAAGAAGAAATCCAAGAAGATAACATCTATTTGTAGCTGCTCGAACACTCACCCCATTTCCTGATGATTTATTGAGATTATTTTCAATTCAATCAAATCATTTTTTTATTTATTTATTCCCAAAACAGAACAGTACAATGAAAATAAAAGAAAATTGACACAGCAGGAATCCCCCTACTAAGACTGTCTGTGTGTAGGGGTGCGGATGAATTAGAGACAGTACTACATATATTTCTACTTCATTATTTAAAAGAACATTTACTAGTTTCAGGCTACACCATACCTCATAATATTTTGAAATACAATTCGTTTTTGTAATTAAATAAAATTGACAATAAGAGGTGGGCTACAGCACAGTTAATGGAGTTAACTTGAGAAATCTTAGTTACATGACAGATCTAGTGCAAACATTATTAAAAAAAATCTGTCACAGAAATAGAATTGAAATTGTGCTAAATGAGTAACGTTGACACGCGGACTCAACAGGCACTTCTTCATCTATTTAATTCTGTCAAAAAGATACATAAAAACTACTAGTTTTAAACATTTAATTCTATCAAACAAGAAGCATGAAAAAGTATCGTTCTTAGAAAGAAGAAAGACTATTCCAGGCAATCATAATATATTAATAAAACATTAATGCCGATACGTCACTGCAGCAGGCTATCCGACGATTCCCAGCCAATGAGATAGAATTATTATGATATTGACAAAGTTAAATTAGTATAACTCATTTTATTTCGAGTGTTTCAGAGATATACGTTTACTCTGTGAAGCTGAAAGGATGTTGTGGAGAAGGATAACTCAAATTGGGCTATACTGGATGGTTTTATTTGAAACTAACTAAATCCTTGCATAAAATATAATAAGAAGGATTGAGATGTTGTGAAAATTTAATGTGAAAGCTGCTGAAATCATTTTATTTGAATGTGAATAGATAAATGGGGTGCAGCATAGTTTATGAGAATCCAGTACATTAAAATTGAAATGTATTTCTTCATTAAACCATTACAATAACAAAGTACATAATAAATATGAAGAAAAGTTCCTCTTATGCCCAAAAATTAGTTAAAATTAAGAGAATTATATTATTTGTAGTTTTTTAAGTGTTATCTTTAAATGTGTCTCATATTATTATTTAGTATTCTGATAATGTGTCTATTATTTAACAATTTTCAAAATAATAAAAGTGGATAACTTAGCCAACTGTTACATTTTCTGTCAGAACATTTAGCTGAGTTCCTCATCTTTGACTTATAGAAGTCTCTCAATCAGCTGTAGCCTTTGAATTGCTGCTTTATCATTTTCGTTTTCACTTTCAGTAATATAATATATTAATTATTAAATATAAAATATTCAGTAAACTAAAGCATTTAGTTGATAAAGTGTTTTATATTGTACAAGTTACAAGAGTTCCTTTCACATGAAAATAAACCCTCTCACTTCAACTAATTTTGATATAGCGATAATGATTACTAGTGTATAACAAAATTAAGTCTTACCTTAACTAATTGATATAGTAATTATGGTAACTAGTTAATTAAGATATTATAATTGTTAATCTGACTTGTCTTATACTCCTTAACTAGAGTCTCCAAGACGTAATCTACAAAACAAAGAATAACATTTTATAATATTGCTGATCTGAATTATTGTCTTATACTACGTAAGTGGAGCCTCCAAGACGTAATCTACAAAAAAAAATAATAATATCTCCTCTCAAATATTCCCTAAATTTAGGGAAGAATATTTTTAGTGAATTTTGTTAATAGAACTTGAGAGTGTTATCTATGGTTCTATAATAATAATAATAATAAGCGTATGGCTTTTAATGGTGGGGAGACCCTTACGGGTAGTTCCACCTCGTCGTTTGAACCTCTATGGTTCTATGTAGGCGTGTAACGAAGAAGTAACAACAAATATTGACTTTTGTTGAAAGTATCTTCTATTTGTCTGCACTGGTAATGTGTTTGAAATTACACAAATGTTGACGTCAAGTCAATCCAAAGATATTACGGTCTGAAGTGAATATTTTATTATCCTCAACCACTACAATCTAGGTTCTTACATTTTTGAGAATTTTTATAGAAACACTCGTTTTCAGAATGACTTAACAATTCAAAAGCTCTTGGACTCATGAAGATAATGACTTTATAAGCTTCTCCAATGTTTTCTTACAAGCAACGGCTAGTTTCTCCAGTTGTACTACACTCATTCCCTTTTCCACCTATACCTTCCCCACTTCTGATCTTCGTAATACACAGAATACATACATAATTTCAGTCTTCATTTCAACTGAATGTAAGAGTAGTCTACCCTCAAAATTAAATTATTATTATTATAAAACGTTGGTTGAAATTTATATATTTAACAATTTTTCACCTTTAAAAATGATTAAAACCAATTTCCTTTATCACATTCCACAAGAATTTTCATCTGACAATTTTCACCTCCTTCATCAATAATGTTTTTATCTTGACTTTTCCAATTGTATATTGATTTTTATACTTATTCTACTTGTATTTTAGACTCTTTTTTGTTTTAATATGTTCTATTTAGTTTCAACGTTAGTACAACATCATCCCCAACCATTTCATCCAGTGGCGGTCCCAGGATTTCATTTCGAAGGGGGGGGATGACCACCGGGGGGTCTGGGTTTCCCCCCTCCCACGGAAAAAAATCTGGAATTAGAAGCCTAAAAACATATTTTTATACGTATTTGAGCTCTAAAATATGCTCACGCCAATAGTATTTATGTTAGCTAATAAAATAGTTTTTCATTTGAAGTTTATTGTACCTGGGTGAAATAGAACCCAACCATAGTATGTGTTTTTCCTTTGATTTCCTTTAGCTACACAAAGAAAATTGATTAAAAGTCAATGTGATTATTTAATGAGCATGATGACAAAGTTCAGTTAAATAAACGTATAATGAAATTATTATTTTTTCTTTATGGTTAGGCCCTAATTTTAACATGTAAGTTACGAAGGAATAGCCAAAAAATACGCAGATTGTTACACAACAATCTAATGGATGTAAGGATGTACACATCCCTCTTGTTTATTCTTCTAGCTAACAAGTAACAATGACACAGATTAAATTTATTTCTCGCAAAAACTATACATACATAATTATGAATAAATTATTTTTTAGGGGGGGATCCATCTTGATATTTCGGGGGGCATATATCCCTCCCATCCCCCCCCCCTGGGACCTCCACTGATTTCATCCATCTTTGTAATACATCACTTCATCTATCACCTAGGCTAAAAATAATAAGCTTCGGTTGACGTGTGAGGATCTTTGAATCTTTGGATCTTTGAATCCGTCCCTTCATAACATAACATAACATAACATAGGCTAAAAATACTACAATGAGGTGCCTTTGTACATTAAATAAAAAAATGAATAATAAGACTTGAAGAACCACATTTATTGAAAACCGTGAGATACTAGTTTTGGTTGTTACACCATTATCATTCTCAAACAAACTTCTTTTATTGAAAACCGTGAGATACTAGTATTGGTTGTTACACCACTATCAATCTCAAACCAACTTCGTTTCAGTTTGTTTGAGTTTAATAATGGTGTAACAACCGAAACTAGTATCTAACGGGTTTCAATAAATGTGGTTGTGACAACTTAAAGACTTATTATTCATTATGGATATCTTCCACAATATCACCTTCGCCACTATGAATACCCTTCATCTATATTTATAGTCAAAATCATTTACCGTACTATTAGAATATTGATGCAATAATTTGTTATAGAAACCAATCAACTTCGAATTCAATCAACATAAAATTTATTTCTGATGAAGATGTGTTTTTTTTTCAATTTAATAACTATTGTTGCAATTATTTGGTTTTTAAATTATTATGTGGATTGTGAAATAATAGTCTCATAAACTCCACAACGGATAAAACAATAATTAAGGCGGGCCGCTTATTGCAGTAGGTTGGGGTGTCGCAACTTCAACTTGCTGTCGTTTAAGCGGTCGTGGGTTCGAATCCCGCTCCTCTGTCTGGCATCTATGTGTAATCATTCACCTCATTACTCACGCACAAGTCTCGGACTCATGTGGGCATCATCAGCAATAAAGAAAATGTCACAAAGCCCAATCCAATCCAATCTGACTTGTCTTATACTCCTTAACTGGAGCTTCCAAGACGTAATCTACAAAAAAAATCTACAGTGCCTCCGAATAAATTAAAAGAAATGTATGATAGCTTTAATTTGTCACAGAAAATCGACATATGAGCTCCGACTCTCACTGGTACATTTGAATAGTATTTTCACCCCTCGTGAGTCTATCAATCGGTCTGCGAATCCTGTAAGGTGAATGCACTGAACTTGAAAGGCCTGCCCGTGTTATTCGATGCTCTCTTCGACACTGACAAGTAGTGTGATTGTTATCGATAGTCACTGACGATAACCAGTTCGATCGTTTGTCTACGGGCCGAACTTTTCGTGACCCCATGTAGTGTTGATGCAAACACACAGAGGTCGGGTACGTACACACGCACGTGTGTGCTCACTGTGAGAGTTTCCCTTTTTTATGTTTGCGTTCCCCGATTCTATCTCCATATGTTTCCAATCCATTCATAAAATATAAAAGTAGCAAACAGACCGACATGTCTGACATGTCACCCCCTAACGATAAGTGGCAGTAGATGCTTTAATGTTGAGTAAATGTAGGGTAGATTTTGTGGAAACTCGTAGGGAATTGATTTTTCATGATATGTCATACTTGACCACCTAAAGTATTGAGAAATCATTAATTTGCAATGCTATTCCCATCCTCAAACCTTTTTAGTAAATGAGCACCTATGGAAAAGTAACTTTTCTCTTTTTTTAGAGCTCCAAGTATACATCAATGTATTAACACTAACTTTGGTTTGAAAATTATCCCATCACTTAATGTATTGACCATCAATCTCTTCTGGTTCACGCATCTAAATATTGCATGATGTTGAAGACCCATCTTGTTTCCACTAATATATAACAAAAACTTAAAAAACACAAGTGGAAATTGTGACTCACGTTATGGCGTGACAGTTTCACTGTGATGTCAAGAGCATCGTCAGAAGACTCACAGTACATAAAGTCACAATTTCTACTTAAAAGTGTTTTTTAAGTATTTGTTAAATATTGTAGACAAATGCATTCCCCGTAGGATACTATAGAGATAGGTACTAGAGCTTAGAGCATATATAGATGATTATATATGCTGCCCTACCTATCTAGCTGTGAATTAGCTTAAAGCGAAATCATCAAGCATTAATCAAATGGTAATTCCTACTTTATTTAATAAGGAGTTGGGTTTTTTTTTCGGAGGATGAAGCCCACATAGTTCTGAGACCTGTGCGTGGGTAATGAGTTGGATGATTGTGATTGATGATATGGACCTACAGTTTTAGGTGAGTTCCGAACCACCGGGAAGTGATTTTGCAGCAGAGAACAGTGTCTTTTTTGCTTGCCAATCTAATCGGCCACCCGAACAAAAAGCGCCCAGGAGAATGCAGCTTATCTCTATTTGTTTGAACAGATACCTGCTACGGCTCACGGCTATCACTTCCCCTAAATATTGTAGACAAATACATTCCCCGTAGGACGCTAGAGTCATTGCCCTAGCTGATCATACGCTGCCCTAATCTATTTTTAGCTGTGAATTAGTTAAAAGCGAAATCATCTGACATTAGGCATGAATCAAATTGTAATTCCTACTTTATTTAATAAGGAGTTGGGAGGATTTTTGAATTGAGAGACAATTTGGGAGACAAATTGGATAAACGACAACCAATAGTCACAAATTTATAAAGGTAACTGAATTATATTACGAAGTTGATAATAAAATGTAGGAAGGTTAACACTCAACGAAAAACTTCATAAAAAACTACTAGTTTAAATACGTTTTCAAAAGTTTCAATTAAAAGTTTTTACATGAGTACAAACGCTATGTAGGCCTATTGTTCCCCAATTCAAAAATCCCCCTAACCCCTTATTAAATAAAGTAGAAATTATCATTTGATTCATGATTGATGCTAGATTATTTCACGATTATTTCTTTTGTATTAAATTCATTTGCTAGATTTCATTTTTTGAAAAACTATTTTTTCCTCGGCCATACGTTTACTGAATGAATAAATTTGAAAAAATCAGGAATGTTTCAAATAACTGGAATTAATGAATTTGTAGAATTTAATTCAATCAACGAACATCCAGTAAAAACACTATAAGAACTTGAAAAAAATTATAAGAACTTACCGTTTCGCCTAAAATATCAAGAAACTCGTACCACGTAGCCGCGTTTTTCAAATCAAAGGGTAGACCAGCGGCTCGCGCAACTGCTTGAACGGGCTGCGATTGCAAACTAAGGCGACAGCTAACGTACTTTGGTGCAAATGACCTTAGGGGGAGAGGAGGAGACTGATAAGGAGGGGCGGAGGGCGAATATGCCACCCTTAAAAGCCGTGGGCGGAAGAGTGAGGGGGGAGGTCAGCAGGCGGCTGTTAAGAAAGGCAGGTATGCTAAGATTCCTATCACACTTTTACGAGGGAAAATAGCAGGTTCAGAATCGGCAATAGAACACAAGCGAAGGACGAACAGAGAGAGAGAGAGAGAGAAGAAAATATAAGAAACAAGAATTGGGAAAGAGAGATAGGAAATGTAATGTGTGTGAGATTGATAAGAGAAGGATGGGAAAACTGAGTGGGTTTGATAAGGAAAAGCGATTGAAGAGAAGGAGGTGAGATAGAACACTTTATTCAGCCATGCATGCTTTGGAAACAAGCGAGAAAGCATGATGGAGATTCACTTACATTAGTTTCTTTCTTTTTCTTTCTTCAGTCTCCATCACAAAACTCTTTGTTCATTCTTACCACTTCCAACTTCCATCATTTTTTCCCTTTTCCCTCCAAAGCAATACGCATGCCTTCTGGTCACTTTATTTTTCTTTAGCCATAACATTGTTTTTCTCACTCCTTCAATGCATTATATTCAAACACATGAGCAGACAGAAACAGTTTTTGTACATTTTTTGGAAGTTATTAAGGTGTTATCTGTGTCAGGTTATGTGCTTAAGTTATCTAAATAAAGTTATAAAAATGTATTACTCACTCTAGTCCACCCCTAGGTGCACCTTGCAGGATTGAACGCTAAATGAACTGGCAAATACAGCGGTCAGAAGCCAATGGCTCTCCTGTCCACACAGGGCATCTAAAGATTGAGAATTCTTAGAGGATTGTGAATCCTAGACACTTGACATTTTTTCAATGTTGAATCATCACCCGTGTATTGAAATAAGCATCAGGTAACAAAAATTCACTTTTGTTAATTTCTAGGGCATCATGTTTGAATAATGCATTCAATAACCATTTAAAATGGGATTTACATTTGAATTATCTGTCATCTAAACTCAAGTTTCTAATATATAATTTTTACAGGGTGAACCAGTTAAAGGACCGTAATATAATAAGATCAATCTATTATAGCAAACTGATATATTTACCAGTTTAACTGATATATTGCTATCTTAAACTGATAGCAATTAAAGGAATTCGAAATTAATAAATTCTGTTTAAATCAATCTATTATGTTTATAGAATTGACTCATCGTATCTGCTTTCTAAAATTAATATATATATAAATACCATTGCTCGCCGTTCAGCTTTTTCTTTTCATATTTCTCGCTCCAGGACAGTAAGCCATTATAACTCCCCTCTAAATAGAGTTCAGAGAATTTTCAACAGTTGTTCTGTGCACTTGGATATCTTCTGGTTCTCCCCATTCAAATTCCGTAGGATTGCGTATGATTCAGTTGTGTAGCATGTGGTCATCATTTCGTGATTTTGTGCTTCCATTTAATTATTCCTTTTGTAAGTATTACACAGACATTTCATTCTTCTCATCCATCATATTATTTTAGTAGTTTAAATTTTTATAATTAAAATTTTGTTAATTTTATTATTTTTCATACTCTTAATCTTTTATTGTATTCATTGTGTTATTTATTATTGTCATCATAATGACTTTACTTGCTTGTTTTCTTTATTATTGATTGAATTTTCTTATGTTTTCATTTTCATTTATAATTATTTCAAATTGCATAGTGTTGAAATTATTGTATTGTGTGAAGGAGGCAAAATGGGGTTACACCTGTTGTCTCCATTAATAAAATTATTTATTTATTTATTTATTTTATGCCCATTCACTATTTCAATATGCGATTGAGGCATGGGCTGGTACTTTTGGCACTCATTTTAATAAAATCTTTACTTTACAAAAACATTTAATTAGGGCAGCCTTAAGTAAGCCAAGACTATAGGCCTAACCTAGTATGCGTCTATTTGAAGACCTGGATGTGCCAAAACTTAGACAGACTTGTGTTGTTAAAACTATCTTGTACCTTAATAAGAATTTGCAACTGCTTGAGACCAGAAGATTGCCTTATTTTACCCACCCAGCAACCACAAATGCTTTTAATGTTGACTTAATAAAACTATCAGTCTGTAGACACCAGTTCACATATTACTGTAATTTACTTTCTAACAAGATTCCTTTCAAATTCATAAATCAAAAATCACAAAAACTCTCTTAGAGAAATAAACTACTGGACAAAACAGCACATTTACTTCACATTGCCTTAAGTGTAACCAATGTTCATGTTGATGATGTGTAACCAATGTTAATGAAAATATTATGACCTACTGTCTGACTATACTGTTTGTCACCTCGAATGAAAAGATTTATTTTTATTTTTGAACTCGCAGCAGGCGCTCAGGTATTCCCTTGCCGGCTGTGCCAGGATGGATTATTATTTCATATTGTTATGTGGAAACATTTATTGATTTGATGTATTTCTATAAAACTCCTTTTATTTTATAAATGTTCTGGCAAATAAATCATTATCATTATTATTATTATTATTATTATTATTATTATTATTATTATTATTATCATCATTATTATTATTATTATTATTATTATTATTAATACTATTGAATATTTTTTAATGGTTAGCCAAATATAACCAAGTGTGTGTGTTATTCTATTCTCGAAAACAAAAAAACAACTTACACTTCAGGTTGGTAACTAAATGTAGGCTCTTTTTTATTAATTTCAGTTGAAGCTATTTTTCAGAATTTGAATTTGATTATCCAACACTACTGATACAAAAAACATTTCAAATAAAATAGTACTCCATTCCATAAAAAAAAACTATACAATTCTATATTTACATTCTACTAAGTAAGAGTGTTTACTCTCAATAGTATACCTGTGGTACTTTCAGAAGAGAGTATTATATTAATTCCATTTTCTGTGCTAGGATCGAGTTATTCTACATCTTTCAATGAATCGTTTTTTCAGATTACGTCTTGGAGACTCTTGTTAAGGAGTATAAGACAAGTCAGATCAACAATTATACACTAGATACCATAATTATTATATAAATTAGTTGAGGTGAGGCTTAATTCTGATGTGAAAGGGACTCTTGTACACTATAAAAACTAAAATCATGTTTTACCGTCCAGGTATTACTTTTATGGTTCAATACTTTCCTCAATAATTCTCCTTACAAAAATTACACAGAATAGCAGACAAGTTATTGTAGAAGTGCTCTAATAACTCTACCAATGTTTTTCTTCAAAAATTCTAGATCAAAATTTGACTAACCTAGAGAACAAAATGGATGAATACATTTTTTCAACGGTATCACATTGTGCAACAGAATAATGATGGCTTTGAGATTTATTACGGTACCCCAACTATTGAAATCCTAAAAAATAATAGTAATAATCTGTCTTATAAGCTTTTGTGCGCCTCTGTCAGTCGATGTTGTCAATTCAAATGGAATTCTTTCATTGCACCCTTCTTCATTCCACATGTTTGTTAACATTCATTACATTTTTGTTTCTACAACTCAATTTATTATTTGAATCATTTCTATATATTTCATTCAAGAGAATCCGCAAGATGGCATTATATTTACATGCATAAGTTAATACTTGAACTCCAATTGATAGGTAGTTTGAAAATAATGGAATCATCAATTGATTTATCAATCAATATCATTCTATATTCGAATTTAAACAAGATACAGAATTCTAGATCAAGTTTAATTATTTTCTGTCAATATTTTCAGTTTGATCAGAGATAAGACACTACCGTGAATATTGTACAGTTTATCTAAAGAAAATTGAGATGAATGGAAAAACAATGGTTTTGATAAAGATTATGAAAATGATGGGACTTTTATCAAAAATAAATAATATTGATTGACTTTTTTACTAATTTTTTTTTTTTTGGATGATGGAGCCCACATAGGTCTAAGACATGTGCGTGGGTAATGAATTGGATGATGGTGATTGATGAGTATGACCTACAGTTTTAGGTGGGTTCCGAACCACCGGGAAGTGATTTTGCAGCAGAGAACAGTGTCTTTTTTGCTGGCCAATCTAATCGGTCACCGTTACAAACAGGACCCAGGAGAACGAAGCTAATCTCTATCTGATTGAACAGATACCTTCTACGGCTCGCAGCTATCACTTCCCCTTCTCATTAATAAACATATTGGACAAAATTTTCCGTAAATTTTATTAAGATGAAATCTGCAAAGAGGGGGAATGTTCTGATAATAAATTATAGGCTGCATAACAAAGACTATAAAATAACACAGTATCTATAGCGATAACATAGGAATCTAATTAAGTACATTTAGGGATAAGTGATAGCCGCGAGCCGTAGCAGGTATCTGTTCAATCAGAGAGATAAGCTGCGTTCTCGTAGGTCCTGTTTGTAACGGTGACCGATTTGATTGGCCAGCAAAAAAGACACTGTTCTCTACTGTTAAATCACTTCCCGGTGGTTCGGAACCCACCTAAAAGAACTGTAGGTCCAACTCATGAATCACCATCATCCAACTCATACCTACGCACAGATCTCAGATCTATGTGGGCTTCATCCTCAAAAAAAGTACAAGTTAGTGATAGTGCTTTAAATCCATTATATTATATTTTTCTTGACGGAGACCCCATGAAGCTGATATCCCCTTATTATATTGCGGTATTATCGACATTCTAATTTAAATAATGCGATAATAATACTAAAGCATCAAATAATTAAGCGTTACAAGATCACGTTAGGAGGTAAAGGAATGATACTTTAAAAAATATTCAAAAAACTATAATTTGTAAAATTTAAGGAAAGATATCAATAAGCAAAAAGAACAGGCTAGTTAAAAAACATTAAAAAATTTCACACAAATTACCCTGCGAGATGCTTACCAATGTTTCTGTAGACTGTTTTGATTATTTAAAAAATATATTTGAATAAAACTCTATATCTCTGCTGAAAATTACTTAATAAAAATTAATTAAAGTATTTGAAATGATCTATATTTGTAATATTTAGGAATTATAATTTTGAAGGATATATCCATTAAATAATTTTTGAAATTATAAAATAATATAGTGTATCTGATCATCTATTTTTCAGATTCAATTCTCAAGCAATATGGATTTCCTCCTGGATTTCTTGTTCCATAACGATCTGCGTTGTTAACATTTTTTTAAATTGTAAATTCAAAGACTTGTAGTCAATTTTAAAAAAGAATAAATTATATATTTAGCTACTCACTTCAGTCCAAACGTTTTCGAGTCATAGAGACTCATCTTATAATATAATCGTGCAAAGTTTCACACAACTACGTTACTTTTAAAATGGCTCCTTCCATTCAAACTCTGTGTTTCTAAACATAGAATTATTCTTTTATCAAGAGATACAATATTTATAATACAATATTTCAATATTAGTAATTCTTTTTCCTAGTTGATTCATACCAGTCAGCTACTAAATAGTTTTTATTGTATTACGGACTAGTGCTACGTAAGTTAATTGTTCTTTTTCGACGTTTCTTTTTTAATATTATTGGACAGTTTATTGTACAGTTATTATTTAATATAAGATCGGCCTTTTGACAGTTAGTGATTGATTTTTGTACAGTTTATTGAAATCTGTTTATTAGTTCAACAATATCGATTTGTCTGTTTTCAATTGCTTATTTTTCTGTAAGACATTACTGAGTGTTGTGATTATTTGTGTAAATAAAGTGCGAGTGATAAATTTAAGTGTTGCCAGCGTTATTTTAGACATAGAACCCGTAGCAATATTAATAATTCAACTCACCCGTTCTTGCATCCAGCTTGTGATGTCCTAAATCACGAGATGATAAAACACAATTTTTTCCACAATTTCATACAATGATTTATTTCTCCTTTTTTACAAACGCGCGTTTGAATTCGAGCACCAGTAACAAACTACTGTTTTCAGATGAACACTGTTTGATATGCAAGCGTGACTAGACTCAACAGCTAGTAGTGTACAATACAACCCAATTGTTCACTTCGACAGGCTGGATGGACGCGGGCTCTGGTCTGTCGCGACAACTACAGTCGATTGAATGATGGCACACATGACTGACTTCACCCGGAAACTAAAACAAGAGGGGAGATAACTGTAGTTCACCGCTCCACTCCTCCCAACACCCTCCCAACAACCCACCAAAAATTGTTACAGATTTTATGAACTTTACAAATCTAGATTGAAGATGTCAAAGATGAAAAATAAATTTTTTTTTTGCTGATGATGCCCACATGAGTCCGAGACTTGTGCGTGGGTAATGAGGTTAATGATAACACATATAGATGCCAGACGAGGAGCGGGAATCGAACCCACGACCGCTTAAACGATAGCAAGCTAGAAGTTTTTATGCTGTGTGATTTGTATATTGTCCACAATCTACAGATCCTGATGGTTATGTAACACCCCCCCCCCCCCAATACCCTTCCCACAGAACAAGACATTTTTACTATGAAGAGGGGAGAGGGGAGAGGGTAGACAGGAGAATAAGTGGTCAGCGGTCAGTGGTCTTGTAAAAAGCAGAAAAAGGTAATCAAAATATCGATTTGTGACCCTACACTCACACACTTTTCAAGCTGGGAACACAGATAAATTTATAATAATCTAAATTTGAAACTGACACTATATTTCTATTTCTATTTTTTTATTGCTGATGATGCCCACATGAGTGCGAGACTTGTGCGTGGGTAATGAGGTGAATGATTACACATAGATGCCAGACGGAGGAGCAGGATTCGAACCCACGACTGCTAAAACGACAGCAAGCTGAAGTTGCGACACCCCAACCAACTGCGCTAAGTGGCCCGTCATATTTAAATTATGATTTTTACTCACTTATTGTGGAGAGATGCATTTCTCTTCCAAAGAGAAGCTTCATCTCACGAGAAGACGAAGTAAATGATGTTATTTGACCGAAACTCAATAATTCACCTCATAATTTTTATGAACATTAACTGACATTTTATAAGTGGATTTCTTCAAATAAAATTCAATTTTTTCTTTCATTGAGCTGTATTTTTCTTATAATGACCTCTCTATTTTTTCATTTCCTATATACCGTTTACTATAATATAAAATGATTCATGTAAAACATGTTCCCAACGTATCATGCTAAAATTAATATATTATTGAATGAATTCATGTTTTTGTAACAATTAAGTAGTTGATATGCACCAAAAATGCTGTAATTGTTTTATTATCTATTTATAAGATAATTTCATTAAGCAAAAAAGTATCAAAATAATATAAAAACATTAGAAATAAGTTCGTTTTTAAAACCAAGAGATCTACGCGTTGTAGAAAAGATGAATTAAGAAACCATAGCTAATATCAAAACTGACACTGTATTTCAATTTAATATATTGTCTTTACTCACTTATATTGGAGATACAGGAGGGATGCATTTCACTTCTGAAAAGAAGCTTCGTCAGCCTCAGAAGTGACATGCATCTCTCCAATATATCCAATATAAGTGAGTAAAGACAATATATTAAATTGAAATACAGTGTTAGTTTTGATATTAGATTGTTCATTTTTTTTTTTTTTTTTTTTTTTTTGTAGATTACGTCTTGAAGACTCCAGTTAAGGAGTATAAGACAAGTCAGATCAAAAATATTATACACTAGATACCATAATTACTTCAATTAGTTGAGGTGAGGCTTAATTTTGATGTGAAAGGAACTCTTGTAGACTATAAAAAGCTTTATCAACTAAATATTTCTTCAATTGTTTTTTAAATATTTCTATATTTTCAAGACTCTTCAAAAACTGCGGTAGCTTGTTGTAGAATTTCCTACCAATATAACTAGGTTTTCGTTTGAATAAGCTACTATTGTGACTCACCAAGTGATAATCTCCTCGGCTTCTTGTATTATAATCATGTACATCAAGATTTTGGTTAATATCATTCGTTTTTACATATAAAGTAGCTTCATACACATATAAGCAGGGTACAGTTACGAGACCAAGTCTCTTGAACAACGGCCTACATGAATCCAATCTATTTACTCTTTCTATACACCTAACCGCTTTCTTTTGGATCTTAAACACCCTATCAAGATTTTGTTTTGATGAATTACCCCATACTAAGATAGCATACCTAATATGTGACAGTAAGAGCCCATGGTAAGCTGTAAAAAGTAACTTTTTGTCATTCAATCTAGCGAGCTGTCGCAGGACAAATACCCCAGATAAAATTTTACTACATATTTTCTCAATGTATGGAGTCCAGGTCAATCGTCTATCCAACGTAACTCCTAGAAATGCAATTTTTTCTTCCTGGTCTAATTGATTATCGTTTACAAACACGTTTATAGCCCTATCTTCATTAAAATTATGTTTGTTTTTGAATTGAAGGTATTGGCATTTTTTACTATTTATAGTTAATTTCAACTGATTTAAAAATTGGACAATGGACTGCACACCTATATGGGCACTTATTTCTAAATTATCTAGAATGGAATTGCTGAAAATGAGTGATGTATCATCAGCAAATAAGAGGGCTCTACCACTAATTAATTCTTTAGGTAAACGGTTGACATATAACAAAAAAAGCAATGGACCTAGTATTGACCCCTGAGGCACTCCAGCTTGCAGCTCTAATTTATTAGATTTATTCTTTACTATACTATTACCAACTACTGTAGTTAGTTCTACACATTGTTTTCTCCCAATAAGATATGATTCAAACCATTTCAGTTCAACCCCATTTACACCTACATTTTGCAGTATTTCCAATAAAGTTCTATGATTAACACAATCAAATGCCTTTGACAGATCTAAGAAGATTGCAGTAGCTTTATCACCTGAATCTATTATATCTATTAGTTTTTCAACTAGAGAAACTATGGCTGTTTTTGTTGATCTCCCTTTCTGGAAGCCATGCTGTTCATCACAGATAAAGTTAGCTTCTTGAAGGTGCAGAAGTAACCTATTTAGAACTACTCTTTCAAAAATTTTACTTATTACATTTAAAATACTAATGGGCCTATAGTTTTCTACCTTTCCTCTATCACCACTTTTGAAGATTGGCAAGATCTTCCCCTCTTTTAAATTATCTGGAAAAACACCTTGTTCTAATGAATGATTGATCAGATGAATCAAAGGGTCTAACAATTGATCTTTACATTCTTTCAGAATTTTACTGGATACCCCATCCATTCCTACAGTTTTTTTATTATTTAAACTATCAATGATATTTGACAACTCGTCTTGGCATACTGGGTGGAATTTTAATTCTTTCTGAATCCCCTCAGTATTCCTCATGTTTGCATCACTAATACCTGTATTAAGAGATTTTTGAAGATCCTTAGCAACCAGTTGATAATATCTGTTAAAGAAATTACAAATGTCTACACTATCATCAATATTTTTTTACACTATCATCATTTTTTATTTTCGTTAATTATTCTGGGGACACTAGTATAAGCATCTACATGAGCTACTTGCCTATTTTTGTTTATTACATCCCACACTGCTGTGTTAAAGTACACACTATTATTCAAAATTTCAGCTGTTTTCTTACATTTCGCTCTTTTCACTTCTCTTGTATAATTTTTCTTTAGAGCTTTGTAATTATCTTCACTTAACATATTTCTAGATAGTTTGAATTCATCATATGCATCTTTAACCCTATTTCTTTCTGCAAGGATATCATCAGTTATCCACTCTTCAATTTTGTCTAATTTGTTTTTTACAGGGACTTTTATAACTGGACAACTCATAGTAATATGAAACCTTAAAATATTAATGAAACTATCATATTTGTTATTCAAACTATTGCTATTGTAGACCCTACTCCAGTTTTCTTGTAGCAGATTCTGCTTCAAACAATCGATATTCCCCTGTTCACATTGTTGAATTTCTTTCATTACTCTACTCTTTTTAATTGATTTATAACCTTGCAACCCCACCTCTAAGATTTGATAGTCATGATCAGATAGTTCCGAGCCGCCTAATCTTGTTTTAGAGTAATCTATATTAGTAAGGATGTTATCAATTATTGTTTGTGATGTTCTTGTGACTCTGGTATATTCATGAACTTTTATTTCCAAGTTATTCATGAATATAATATCCTTTAAATCTTCTGTCATTTTATTCTGTGTTGCAAAGTCTGTATTGAAATCTCCCGCTACAATAACGTTTGTAAAACGAGTAGTAGTAATCTCTAAAAGCCTATTGAATAGTTCACAAAAATTGTTCCATTCCCCATTTGGTGACCTGTAAATACCTAACACCGCTACTTCGAAATTATTGTCGATTTTTACTCTCAAACCAGTAACTTCTAAATCCATTTCCACAGCAAATTTCTCTACATATTCTAAATTAAATGTTTGCATATTCTTAGCATTTTTAGTGAAGATAGCTACTCCCCCACTTCGATGAGATGTCCTGCAATACGACGTTTTCAATGAATAGTTTGGAATATTAAGTTGTGACAATTCATCTTCTTTTAAACCATGCTCTGTGAAAATAGCTATATCAGGAGCCTCTTCTTTAAAAAATACTTTGATTCTATCTATTTTGTTACGAATGTATTGAATATTCTGATGGAACACAGTGAGTACCGGTACTTCCCTATCATCCCTTATTACTTTATCGTTGCTTTTGCATATTGAAGTAGATTTACTTAATCTCTTAGAATCAAGTATTTCGTCATGAAAAACATCACAGAAATCATAGTTGTTTGTAGGTATGACTTTATATAAATAACTTTATTTGCTACAGGAGAAAAATATACTGGTACTAATTTACAAAGCTTTACAAAAATTTACAAAACTAGATTCTCAACTAAAATGCACAGTAGCATACTTGCCTTTAGAGCCTTTATGCAACCAGAGATAATATTATATTATTTTAATAAGTGAATTTTCCTATCCAGGTGTTTACAATTCACATTATATGATATCTGAAATACAATTGTTAGCTTTTGATTTTGCAATAGAGTGATGTAATAACAACTACACGAACGCTATTACGGGAGGACACCATCAGTATCAGTAATATACGAAACTTGATAATAATCGAATATGAAAACTGACATTGCATTTCTATTTAAATTATAATTTTTACTCTTTTATACTGGAGGGATGCATTTCGCTTCTAAGAGAAGCTTCATCAGCCTGCCAGAAGCTTCTCTTTAGAAGCAAAATACATCCCTCCATTATAAGCATAGAATATATGTATTTTTAAATTATGATTTTTACTCACTTGTACCATAGACGAACCATCAAGTTTATCTTGATTTATCCCTATACAGTGGCAGTATTAATATTAGATTGTTCATTGAATATTTCGTCATGGAAAACATCATAGATTTTAGAATAATTTTAGTATGAATAACTGTGGCTGTAACACCAGCTCTTTGGCTATGCTAATTCACCAAACCACAGAATAGAGGAATAATATATTCTCTGATCTGCAACCAGACCATCTACTATTCAAGTTCTGTGTACTTTGCAATACACCATATAGGTGTGCAGTCCATTGTCTAATTCTTAAATCAGTTGAAATTAACAATAAATAGTAAAAAATTCCAATACCTTCAATACAAGAACAAACATAATTCAAATGAAGATAGGCTATAAACGTGTTTGTAAACGATAATCAACTAGACCAGGAAGAAAATATTGCATTTCTAGGAGATTTGTTGGATGAACGATTCACCTGGGCTCCATACATTGAGAAAATATGTTGTAAAATTTCATCTGGGGTATTTGTTCTGCGACAGCTCGCTAGATTAAAGGACAAAAAGTTACTTTTTACAGCTTACCATGAGCTCTTACTGACACATATTGGGTATGCTATCTTAGTACGGGGTAATTCATCAAAACAAAACCTTGATAGGGTGTTTAAGATACAAAAAAAAGCGGTTAGGTGTATGGAACGAGTAGATAGATTAGATTCATGTAGGCCGTTGTTCAAGAGAATTGGTCTCCTAACTGTACCCTTCTTATATTTGTATAAAGCTACTTTATATGTAAAAAAGAGTGGTATTAACCAAAATCTTGACGTACACGATTATAATACAAGAAGTCGAGGAGATTATCTCTTGGTGAATCATAATAGTAGATTATTATTCAAACAAAAACCTAGTTATATTGGTAGGAAACTATACAAAAGCTACCGCAGTTTTTGAAGAGTCTTAAAAATAAAGAAGTATGTAAAAAACAATTGAAACAAATTTAGTTGTTAAAGCTTTTTATAGTGTACAAGAGTTCCTTTCATATCAAAATTAATCTGTGATGTTTTCCATGACGAAATACTTAATGAACAATCTAATATTAAAACTGACACTGTATTTCACTTTTAAATAATGTTTTACTCACATATATTGTAGATGCTTGAGGAATGCATTTCAGTTTTAATATTAGATCAAAATTAAGCCTCATCTCAACTAATTGATTATTTTTTCAATTCAATTCAATTGTTTATTGCCACAACTTTACAACAAAATAATTTAATGGTTACGAATTAACATTTTAACATAAAGGAAATAAAATAAACCTAACTAACCAGAAAAAAACTGAAATTTATGTTAAGGCACCACCAGCAAAAGAAAAGACTTTGACCGCTGGTGGGAGTCGCAAAAAGTCTGATTCAAATGACATTCAAGATATACAGAATTAGATAACAAATTTGAACCAATCCCATTCTATTACACTGTATAGAATAGTACAAATAACAAAAGAGAAAAAAATATTTTGAGAGAAAAACAAAAATACTTTTCGAAAGGAAATATACAAATAAAATAGATACTAATATTAGCGTGCTCAAAAAACAAGAGGAAGTAGAGAAGGCATAAACAGTCAAAAATAAGTTACCACCATTCAGCTCCCAGAGAAAAGAAATATATTTCCTTAATCCAAGTTTCTATTGCTTTCATATCAATTCTTTGTTGAATATCAAAAGGAATTATATTTATGAATCTAGTGCTCATATACATCAACTGTCTTCTTATGAAGCTCAACTTAGAATCGTGAACAACATATCTTAGCGAAGTGTCTGGTCTAAAGTTGTAAAAGGGTTTATCAATCCTTGATATAGTTATATTATGGTAACCAGTGTATAAGATTGTATAATTGTTAATCTGACTTGTCCTATACTCTTCTTAACTAGAGTACTTAACCAAGACGTAATCTACAAAAAAATATCACTTTATCTCACCTTTACATCCAGCCGTCGTTACAGAGCATCATGAGTTACTTGATTCCCAGCAACCATTTAAAACACTGGCAACAGATATATGGTTCACGTGAGCCATAGCGACTCCTTACCATTACCCTATTACCAAAACAGTTGACTGGAAAAAAACATGTCGATTATCTCTCATAATGTTGAACTCGAAATTTCCAATCAACAAGACTGGAAAATTCGTGAACTACTTGTGACCTTGTGATCAATTTGTTCCCAGAGCTCACAACACAGCAATACTGGCAAAAACGGATGTGCATCCTGTCAAAAGGATACTCGCTGCCTACCAGACAGGGTTTTTGCATTATTGTTGATGATACATCAAAAGTTGCTGTTTCACCAAAGCATCAAATCGGTTATTGACGCGTCCCTGTCTGCTTGCTCCTGACCATTACATCATTGGTCCGTTACAATTTCACTCAAATTTTATTAAAGCAACACCCAAAAACTAGAGTTTGTTGCTCTAGGTTCTAATTCACCGTGTCGTGAGCTTGACCACAGAGAAAAATATGAGAAAATATTATTTTTCTGTGGTGATAATATTATAAATTCTCATATTTTTCTCGAATATTTTGATTCTTATTTTATCTATATTATTATCTTATTTTTCTATCATATATTTTTCTATGGCGCGATTGAAATACCTTATTCACAAAACATGACTCAAAATTAGAATAATTATAAAGGTCTTTCAACAAACCGACAAATGAGATCTCACACCTCAATATTTCTAAATAATAAAGCACTTGATGATCAATAGTTATTGTATCTGGGAAGAATCAAGATCCCTGCACATTCTTATAGAAAACTATTTGGTGCAATAGTGTAATTGATTATTTTGTTATAATTAATCTACATTGAATGCTTAAAAATGTTTCTTGGAAACCATTTGGTTAGACTAAGTAGGAATAAAAGTAAGATTTCTTGGGAAATTAAAGAAAATATATTATTTCATTGTATTGCAGTACTGTACTAGCGAAATTCACGCCTGAAACAACATCTCAGCGAGACAATTTTGTTTCAAAATCAATGAGGTGATATTTGCGTGCTTATAATTTGTAAAGCTCAGTATTTTAATAATTATTGATTATTTTGTGAAATATTTTATTTTACTTCGTTATAACATTTTTTTAATGAATAATAAAACGAAATTGTCATATAAATAAAACATTTTTTTATTTATATGACAAATTAATTTTTAAAGTTGGCTGCTTCTTTTTCTTTTATAATCTTGAGCAATTTTCAGAAATATCAATTCAACTGAGACTTGGTTTTTTGAGTTGCTGAGACTTGTTTGCAATCCTTCGAAAAAGTTTACATTCTACAATCTACATGCTCTTATTATGGGTATGGGTCCTATTATTACAATAATGGAAACTGAAAAAATGATGCTAAGGTTTTCCTTTAACTCAGTCATTATTTTTAATTGCAGTATGATTTACGGTATGGCAAGTTCAATATATTACTAGTGATGCATATCTTAAACTCTGTGATAGGCCCTCTCAAGTGCAACTTTTGAGCCAAAATGACTGAATTTATTACATAATAACTAAAAAGTATGAAGTCATGGAGCAGCATTCGTACTACTTGATTGTACACTGTCATAGCTTCCTAAAGACAGGTCTTCAGGGGGCTATGACACTGTCCAGTATTAGTTTATTAGAATTTTTTGTGATTTAAACTCACTCGACAATTATTTTTCGATTATAAGGTATGACTATAATTCATTCACTCATAGTGTGAAGCTGAATATTGCTACTTTAATAAGGGTTACAATCATCTTCGTGATTTATTAACATAATATGTAGTAATTTTTTTTAAAAATCTATGAACATACATGACTAGAAGAAGACATGCACAAGTGAAAAAGTTATTCCATTAGGAATACTGAGTTTTAAATTGCTTGTTCAAGCTTGTTGAACACATAATAAAAGTACTAATGCACAAGCGAATATTTTAAACTGTTCACAGATTGAATAAGAAATATTATTATCTATTCTATTTAGATACGGTACTAAAACTCTACAAAATTCCTGTTGTTTTAAACACTTTTTCATATTTCGCGCGGTATCCTTAATAGCGACCGCAAACCAGCCACGTTCTTATATAGCATTGATATATCAATATCAATTCGGCCACATATTTTAAACTATTCAATTAAAATATTATATTATTTTAAGTATTTATCAAGTAAAATATGATCAAATATGTAAGTTATATTTTTGTATTACATATTATAATGAAGACACAGTGCACTTTGCAGTCAGCTGATGACGAAAAGGCTGACAAGCTAACAACTGATTTGACGAATTCTGATTTGTTGTGGTAATTTATTGTATGGTGTTTTTAGGTGAAATTACTTCTATTTTGTGCTATGAATGTTTTGTGATTTCAGATTTTTACTGTATCATTTAAACTATTCGTAAGAAAAGTTCCAGAGTGATAGTGGATTAGTTTATGGAGTGAATTGTGTCATGCAAGTACGTTTACATCATGATAACCTCAAATTTATTCGATATAGACCCTGATAAATTATTTGAAACATCTAGTATTGAAGAAATTCAAAAGGTTCAGATTTCAATTCAACATGAAATTGAAAGAAAAAGGGAAGAACTTCGCACTATGGTTGGGGAACGATACAGAGATTTGATAGAGGCGGCCGATACAATAGCAGAAATGAAAGACATTTCTCTTAACGTAATCGAAGATATCAATAAAGTTAGTGCTTCCACTGAAGAAATGCATCAGAAATATGTTTCTAGACATGATTTTAACAGGTTTAAAAAATCATCCTTCGAAAGTATTAGTACAAACAAATTAGATGAAATAGCTGTACAAATGAAAGTGCTTATCAGTTTACCGGAACAAATATGGACGTTTATTGACAGTGAAGATTATGCTAAAGCTTCACAGCTTTACCTATTGGCTAGGCATTTTAAAACTGGATTAGAAGTGCAAAATGTTCAGTGTTTATTGTTAGATCATCAATGGGAAGTCATTTCTCAGTTTAAGGAAAATATTTTGAATGCAGCCAAAGAAATGCTTAAGCAACAAATACTTTCCTCAGAATCAGCTTGCAACTGCTTCCTAGCTATTATGATGCTTGAAAATCTTGAATCCAAGGGATTAGTTGCTCGATTTTTAGATTTAAGATCTGCAGCGCTACATCAGCTTCTCAGAGTTGGAGATTCATTTGAAGATGCGGCTGCAATCAAGAAAAGATTTGTGGCTAGCCACTCGTTGATTGTGTCTACAGCTCTTGTTCTGTGTTCATGTTTCATTGAGAGTGACATGAACAAAAAAGAGGGTTTGTTGTACCAGAACGCGAGGGATATAACGGGCAGAGATGCGAAGCCAATTATCTCACTACTTCCAGACATTCAATCGGACTTCCTGTCTGCGGTAACAGTTCACAGGTATAGTAACAGTAACAATTGTAATATTTTAATATTAGAAATCTGAATCTATTTAAATATCACCTATATTTTTGTTCTCTGTGATGATTTTCATGACGAAATATTTAATGAACAATCTAATATCAGAACTGACACTGTATTTCAATTTAGTTTTTTTTTGGAAGTCGGTTAAAAATTAATGAATAGCAACCTGGAGTGCTAAAGACAAAAGTCTTTACTCACTTATATTGGAGATGGTAGAGGGATGCATTTCACTTCTGAAAAGGGGCTGACAAAGCTTCTTCTCAGAAGTGAAATGCATCCCTCTACCATCTCCAATATAAGTGAGTAAAGACAAAAACTAAATTGAAATACAGTGTCAGTTTTGATATTATATATTTTTGTTATTGTAGACTAATCTTAATCTATCAACTGCTATTCTTTTAATAAGAAATTCAGTTGCCAATCCTGTAATATTTGTCTAGTTTCCTTGTTCAATTTAGCACCAGCCTCAGCTAAATATATTGAATGAATGGTTCATTAATATGTGAAATAAATTTTATTATCCAACTTAGTAGTTAAGCCTAACATGACATGACGCGATGCACAGAGATGCTTTAAAATCAAACTCACATTGATTACCGCAAAATCTTCAAAAAAAGGCCGAATTTGAGGGCTCATGATGAAAACAATAGGCATAAATTGGGAATAAATCAGTTTCTCAGTTTACTGCCTATTCATATTCTTCAAACAACTGCAGTCAGCGCAGTTTAGTTTGCCTTACAAACTATAGTTTTAGACTGTTCTGTTTCTTTCCAATCCAGCTATCATATTCATTATTATCAACTAATTCATTTTAGATCATGATGATTGAATCAATAGGATTGAAAATTGTGAATAGAGAATATTGAATCTCTATGTAATGCCAATTTTTCTCCTCAAGAATTAACAGCGGAGACAAGTTGAACTTATTACTTCTCGCCAGATATATGGTATGGCGCAAATTCATTAACTTTCCCTCAACATGATCAAATTTAAATTACTGCACTTCTAGGATTCTACCAGACCTAACATTAGATCCTGTACCTCCTGGTGAAATGGCTGCCGCGTTTGAAGGTTGGTTGTCACAAGTGCGCGTGTTTGTGGAGCAGTCTGGTCATGATCTACTAGATAAGCTGAATACTTTGAGATCACTCCAAGGATTGAGAAAGGCGTCACAGGTAGGACCTACTTGAAAGCTTTCTTTTTCCATCAACAAGTCAAAATCAATAATATCATATAACTTATTAATCCTCTACATTGATATAGGTCAAAATCAATAATATTGTAGAACTTATACTGCACATCATTATAGAAATAGATCAAGCAATAAAACTCTTGGATTTCTTGTTCCATGACGAACTGCGTTGTTAATATTAACTTTTTATGTGAATTTAACGACTTGCAGTCAAATATTCATTAAGAATAAGTATAATTTACTTACTCTGTAGGCCGAGCGCTTTCGAATCTTTGAGATCCAAAAGAAAAGAGACGCCTCTGAAAATGGATCTCAAAGATTCGAAAGCGCTCGGCCTACAGAGTAAGTAAATTATACTTATTCTTAATGAATATTTGACTGCAAGTCGTTGAATTCACATAAAAAGTTAATAACAATAAAACTCCTCTATTCATCCAAGAGGTCTAGGTTTTTACAGATGATGCCTATCTTCCTTACTTGTAATTATATCGACATAATTATACAAGTATAATAATTTGGCATTCAATGTTAAGAGAGTAATCTCTCTGGTTAACTTGCTCATCAGTATGTACTCAGTTGTTTCATTCTACTACATTAATCATAAAATCATACGAAATTTATTGATGCAAGGTTACACAAAAATTGACAAGAATAAATAAAATCTTGCAGATATTTCTAAATAGATATTCTTCAGCCTTATTCAATATATCAAATCAAATTTATTCCTTTTTTTGCAATACAATATATAATACAGAAATACAGTAGTAGGAGGAATATACGCACCCAATGAAGGTAAGACGACAAGTCTACCTTATACAAGGTTAGGAGTTCAACAAGGAAGATGGATCTCATAGATTCGAAAGTACTCGGCCAGATTAAGTGAGTTATTATACTTATTCTTAACAAATATTTGACTGCAAGTCGTTAAATT
This sequence comes from Conomelus anceps, assembly GCA_948455865.1. NCBI lineage: Eukaryota > Metazoa > Arthropoda > Insecta > Hemiptera > Delphacidae > Conomelus > Conomelus anceps. Next base: position 1,502,192 of record OX418224.1, on the reverse strand, counting down.
TCACATGAAAAGTTAATATTAACAACGCAGTTCGTCATGGAACAAGAAATCCAGGAATTCAACAAGGACTAAGAATAATATACATTTTTCCTTTATCTTTTTAGTTTTTAATGGTAATGTAAAAAATATATAAATAATGAGTACTGAAATAAATGATAATTGACAGCCTAAATGAAAAAAGAATGAATGAGAGAATGGAAGAAAAGGAATGAATGATGAAGGCGAAGAGTGAATAGAAACACAAGATACATTGGGTTTTGAGTGTATAGAATTAAGCTATAGAGTATCGTTTGCCAAACTTTTCAGTCCACAATCCATGGTTGTTAATTATCATCTGTAACTCTGATAAATTTTTAGGATAAAAGGGTTTTATGTATAAATAGGGAGCTGTTCGCTAGAATAGCTCCGAAGATGTGTAAAGTAAAGATGTATAATTTATTTATTTATATTGTAGGCTAGAGTTTGTTTGTAATAATTTTTGGCAAATAAATTCATTCATTCATAAGGGTGTTTCCACAGTGGAACAACCAGTACATGATGAAAATCACCATCGCAAAATCAAGAACATGCTGTGGAATGGTGTATGACAGACTGGAGCTGTGTGAATACCACCGTTCTACAGCATGTGTTTAATTTTGCAGTGGTGATAATCCTCAAGTATTTTATGCTCCAATGTGCAAGCATCCTTAAGGCTCTATCGAAATACTCAAAACTTTGCTCCTGTAACTCATTAAGTTCATCAGTAGCAAGTCTTTTTTATTGAGGTTGAAGCCCACACAGGTCTGACACTTGTGCGTGGGTAATGAGTTGGATGATAACGATTTATGAGCTGGGCCTACATTTTTAGGTGGGTTCCGAACCACCGGCATATTCTGTGATGGAATATAATAATAATCGCTAACCTGGTGGTTTGGAACCCACCTAGAATTGAAGCTCCATTATTCACCTCATTACCCACGCACGGGTCAGATCACACAGGCTTCATCAGAAAGCAACAATATCAATATTTTACTGAATTTAATTTTACGGCATTGAATTTTGTTGATAAATCTTTGCTTTATATTGCATTGTAGATAATCTGTATTTCTGATGTTGAAGATCCATCTTGTTTCCACTAGTATATAATAAAAACTTGAAAAACACTCAAGTGGAAATTATGACTCACGTTATGGCTTGATGGCCGTTTCTATGTTATCTGTTGTTATGAGCATCTTCAGACGACCCACAGTACACTGATTTAAGGCAAGAGTTTGAGCAAATGCTTAAGTACTGTGGGTCAAATACAAAGTCAGTGTACTGTGGGTCGTCTGACGATATCTTTACATCAGAGTGAAACGGCCGTCACGCCATAACGTGAGTCATAATTTCCACTTGAAGGTTTTCCTGGATTTCTTGTTCCATGACGAACTGCGTTGTTAATATTAACTTTTCAAGTGAATTCAACGACTTGCAGTCAAATTTTTATTAAGATTAAGTAGTATTTTACTTACTGTGTAGGCCGAACGTTTTCGAGTTGTTGAAACCCTTGTTGATGCCTTGAATATGGGTTTTAGCAACTCGAAAGCGTTCGTTCTACAGAGTAAGTAAAATACTATTTAATCATAGTAAATATTTGACTGCAAGTCGTTGAATTCACTTGAAAAGTTAATAAATCTTCTATTTTTGTGTTTCAATGGTTGAATTATGTGAAGGAGAACTTGGATAAGTTTGTGGAGCAGGGAGTATCCCATGAACATCAAACTAGAAGTAGGAACAATCTGATCACCAACCGCCATGCTTATGCTAGCACACAAAAAACTTTTCTATTTATAGGTGTAAAGCTGTTCAATTCACTCTCCGACCAATTTAGAAGTTTACAACATCAATTTTTCAAGCAGAAGCTGAAACGACTCCTAATTATTATTAACCCTCTTTACACTTTTCAAGAGTTCTATGATCTGGCTAGGACTTTTTAATGCTTAATATCAATGTACCTTTCCATGTTAATGTTTTCTGGTTTGTGGTAGGCCTAAAGTTCTTTGTTTGTAATGACAACCATCAATTGTATACATTGTGGGTAAAGTCCTGCTATCAACGTATCAACTATTATTACTTTTGTTTTGAATTTTTATTTGAGTAGGTAGATTGTACCCCAAGACCAGGATAGCCTATAATTATATAAATTTTATCTCTTTGATTTCTATATCTTGACATTTCCACTATGTGACTGTCAATACTTTATAATATTGTAGTGTTTTTAGAAAATTATCTTTTCAAATTATTGTATAGTGTATGACATTATTGTATTGTGACGAAGGCAATGCTTCTGACGACCTCAGAAGCTGTTACAATAAAAAAATATTCTATTCTAATATTAAAAGTTTTCTTTCAGTTTTTATTAATCTGTATTTATTTTTTATCTCAGGCACCAATTGTTGAATGGAGGATGGCTCTTCAGAGACTGATGCAGCCACCGACGCTGGACCTGTGGGTGACACTCTATTGTCCACTTATTGTTCAGCGATCCAAGGCACTCATCTCACTGCACTGGAGCATGGGGCTCGAGCACATCAAAACTGAAACAGTTCAGTTCGTCAACACAGCTGATGACAGCAAATGTCCCGAAACTGACCTGCGGTGGCATGTGTGGAAGGAGGAGCCAAGATCGGATCCGACATCTGAGAAAGCTGAAAAGAGTAATGGTACTAAACGTTTCTGAGCGAATTATTCCTAATTGAGTGCTAATGAAGCGTAGTTCGTACGCGAACATTTATTGGCTGAGAAAAATCTAGGATTTGCCGGTCAGGGTTTCTTACCACAAGTCTACACCGAAAACATCTATATAGTAGCATTTGATTGAGATTTACCCTTGCCAGTTCAATCAAGCTGGAATTATTTTGTAGAGTTTACAATTTAAAATCAATTATGTTGTGAACAGTAAGCAATTTATCAAATTGTTTCTTCTTCCAAAATTATTCCACCTTGCGATTTATTTAAACCAATTCACAAGTCTAACCATTCTCACAAGTTAGTTTGAAGTGACTGACAATTGAATAAACTGACAAATATACATAAACAGAATTTATTAATTTCGAATTCCTTTAATTTATTTATTTTTTTCTGCTTGTGCTATAATTAATTTTATACTATTGACAAACTGAAGACTTCCGCAATGGCGGATATTGACAACAGCATTGAAAAGCTGATGGGAATCGATGAATGCCACTGTACAAAAATATCAGTCACCACCGGGAATCGAACCACGGACCTCTCAATTGCCGGTTGAGCGCCTTAACCACTAGACCATGGAGACCTTTCTGCACAGGAGCATTCATTTTCAACTTGGCCATATCGGCTCGTATCTCACAAGTTAGTTTGAAGTGACTGACAATTGAATAAACTGACAAATATACATAAACAGAATTTATTAATTTCGAATTCCTCTAATTGCTATTACTTTATACGCTCAACCGGCAATTGAGAGGTTCGTGGTTCGATTCCCGGTGGTGACTGATATTTTTGTACAGTAGCATTCATCGATTCCCATCAGCTTTTCAATGCTGTTGTCAATATCCGCCATTGCGGAAGTCTTCAGTATAAAGTAATAGCAATTAAAGGAATTCGAAATGAATAAATTCTAACCATTCATTCGATCAAGCTCATTTCGATCATCAAAATCAATTATTGAGCTATAGTTCCGATAATCTCCAGTACAATTCTACACTTTTAAACTATTCTAAATGCTGACGTAAATTAAACAATGACGTTGCATTTATACAAGAAATAGAGCCCTCGTCACCTATGTGGTTGAATTAAATTTGAACAATGATAATTTAAAACCTTTTGTAGTTCATGGGTAACCATATTTGAGAAGTTTTATCACGGTTTTCTTGAATAAATTGTTTGTTTATGTCCATTTTTATTATTTAGAATTGTGTTGAATAGGGGTAGAATAAAATTATGCTGAAAATAATACAGAAAACTAAAGATTTGTTGCGTTGAAGGTAGAAGTGAGGTTAGATATTTTCAATCGTCTTAAAAATTAGTTAACGAACTCTCATAAACCAATTTCGATTAAGCAACAATAATGGGATATCTGTTTTTTTTTTCGTTTAGCTCTGTGTAAAAGTCCTGTTCAAACAATTTGAATCTTAATTTTTGAAAATAGATGGATTTCACTAAGAATAATATCGAATGTGTTCCTTGAAATCCCCGATTGGGTATGTTAAAAAAATCGTGGAGAATGAAGAAAAATTCTGTGTTATAAATTAGAATGCATCACTTCTTTTTATTTTCAAAGATGTGATTTATTTTTAACGTGTATGGCTGAAACTTATTTTTGAATGTACCATATCGTCATAAGCTAAATAAATAACTTACTCTAAATAAGTGAATGAATAATTGTTATTAGTCAAAAGTACAAATCATTTTTACATTATAAAAATATCTTACAACTAATAAAAAGGTTTGCATTGCGATAATAAGTAGAGCCTGTGTGGGATAGTACACATGAAGATATTATAATAAAAGGATATAAGCTCTAGAAGGGCTGAAGGCTGGTACAGTTAACTGGAAATAATAACTGTAAGAAAAAGATAGACAATATAATCAAACATAAAAACACTATTACGATAACAACAGGATATTTACAATAGATCCACTGCTAATAATGACTCACCTGCGCTTGTATGTGAAATTACGGTTATACATTATTATTCTAAATGTAATTAAACAACGAAATCATAAAATGCATTGACAGTTTCAAGAGAAAGTATGTATGATTTCATTGTTTTCAAAAAAAAAAAAATGGTTTTCCTTTGACCTTTAAAAAATGACCCTTATATTATTAGGAATAATTTTCACATTGGGATCCCAGCTCGTCATATACGATAAATAACAAATTAAACTCAAAACATAAAGTGTGATTCGCATAATATCTTATCTCCAATTACTGCACTGGTTTCCACAAATAGGTTATTTTGCACTAGTTTTATTAACAAATTCTTCACAAATACCTCGGTAGTAGCAGATAGCCATGTATCCATCTTGCTTCCATAATACAAATGAGTAGAAACAATTTTGTAAAATGTTATAGTTATCTAGAGACAAAGCAGTCATACCAAAATCAAAATTTATCTTTGCTACAGTGATCTGAAAAAGTGCCTATTTTTGTACTAACTGTAGCATGCAAAATAGTCTATTCCTGCACCAGTGCGGGAAAGTAAATTCCAGTGCGGGAACGTACTTTCTCGCACTCTAGATTTGCAACCTAACAACACAAAATAGTGAACATGTAATACGCAGGTTCCCTATTCTGCATTCAAAAATAGGTTTGCTACTCTGCTTAAGCTACGAAATACAGTAAGCATTCAAAAATGGGTTGGCTACTCTGCTTCAGCTACGAAATACAGTAAGCTGTAGTTGTTGTTGAAATCGATTTGATTCGATGATAGGTTATGTGAGGAATTTTCAGGTTATGTATGTTCTGTTTAAATTACTTTATACGTTACAGTAGGAACAATTTAATGTGTAATTCGAGCGCAAAGTATTGTTTCTGCTCTCAAGAAACTTTTTTAACTCGCCTTCGGCTCGTGAAAAAAACTGTCTCTCGGTTCAGAAAAACCTCACTTTGCACTCTAGTTAGACAAATAGCTATTTTCTAGAGGTTGTGTATGTTTTGCAGTGTGGTGGCTGAAATCTCAAGGTATTTCCACTCGAGTGGCTGACATGTGCCGAGTGCTGGAGGGCAGATTGCAGCTGTTAACTGGTGACCTGGCAGCTCTGTGTCCTGAGGAGGAAATCGACGCCGGTGTTCTCACCGACCACAACGCACTGCGCGCGCATCAGCAACAAGTTTGTCTCGACTTTGTTTCAAAGTAAGTAATAACTACAGAGATCTCTATTTGATCATTTTCATTTTTGAAAAAGATGCCTTTCACTTGAAACACTATTTAATGAGTCTCCATGAACCTATGAAATTCCCTTCCTGTCGACGGGTCGCCGTCAAGGTGTCACCACGACAACCTGTCACCTGGGAATTTTGGAAACAGGAGACAACCTGTACCCTCGTAAAAATATACCAATGCCGTCAAGGTGTCACCTCGACAACTTGTCACCTACTGGACAGAAGGTGACAGTTTGTCGTGATCGTACACGACAACCTGGCACCTCGCACACTCGCGTCAAAGTGTCTCCACGACAACTTGTCACCTCCTGTATCCGCAGGTGATAGATTGTTGTCACTGTACACGACAAACTGTCACCTTGCACGCTCGCGATAAGGTGTCACCCCGACAACTTGTCACCTCCTTAGAAAGGTGACAGTATGACGGGGACGACACACGTCAAACTGTCACCTCAAAACCGGTTTTAAAAGGGGATAGTTTGACGGGGTGACATCTTGACGCATTCCCCTGTCGACATTTAATACAGAGTTGGCGCCGGTTCGGTGCGGCGGTTGTGGCGTTGGTTAGGCGGGGTGGACTCAGATAGGCATGTTGGTGTGTATGTGTGTGTGTGTTTTGTGTGCAAGGACTTCTGGAGAATGGTGTGTTTGCTGTGTTTAATAGCATTTTCATTATTTAAGTTATTACTCACTTCTCAAGAAAGTTTCCTTTTTCTATTTTTCATTTTCTGAAATACTCATTTCCAATTATTTTTCAAGCAGCTTTTCATTTTCAAGAATATTTTTTATTTATTTTTCACTAGAGGCTTCATTGTTTTATTCTTTATGCTTTGGAAACTTGTATTTACTACTTTTTTTCACTCTGTACTATTTTTAATTTTCATTTCTGTTATAATTCAGTGTTGTATGGGAGAGAGTTATAAGTTAGTGTTGTTGCGCCCTAACTTCGCCCTCCCAGCATAAAATAAAGGCAGCCATTCTATACCATGAAGACCTTTGAAGATGAGTCTTCATGACTCGAAAATCTTTGGCCTGAAATGAGTAAAATAATCATTTATTCTCAATTAGAAATAACTGCCAGTCGTTGAATTTACCATAAAAAGTTAATACCTTCTCATGAGTAAATGAGAAATGAGTAAAAATATAATTTATTCTCAATTAGAAATAACTGCCAGTCGTTGAATTTACCATAAAAAGTTAATACCTTCTCATGAGTAAATGAGAAATGAGTAAAAATATAATTTATTCTCAATTAGAAATAACTGCCAGTCGTTGAATTTACCATAAAAAGTTAATACCTTCTCATGAGTAAATGAGAAATGAGTAAAAATATAATTTATTCTCAATTAGAAATAACTGCCAGTCGTTGAATTTACCATAAAAAGTTAATACCTTCTCATGAGTAAATGAGAAATGAGTAAAAATATAATTTATTCTCAATTAGAAATAACTGCCAGTCGTTGAATTTACCATAAAAAGTTAATACCTTCTCATGAGTAAATGAGAAATGAGTAAAAATATAATTTATTCTCAATTAGAAATAACTGCCAGTCGTTGAATTTACCATAAAAAGTTAATACCTTCTCATGAGTAAATGAGAAATGAGTAAAAATATAATTTATTCTCAATTAGAAATAACTGCCAGTCGTTGAATTTACCATAAAAAGTTAATACCTTCTCATGAGTAAATGAGAAATGAGTAAAAATATAATTTATTCTCAATTAGAAATAACTGCCAGTCGTTGAATTTACCATAAAAAGTTAATACCTTCTCATGAGTAAATGAGAAATGAGTAAAAATATAATTTATTCTCAATTAGAAATAACTGCCAGTCGTTGAATTTACCATAAAAAGTTAATACCTTCTCATGAGTAAATGAGAAATGAGTAAAAATATAATTTATTCTCAATTAGAAATGACTGCCAGTCGTTGAATTTACCATAAAAAGTTAATACCTTCTCATGAGTAAATGAGAAATGAGTAAAAATATAATTTATTCTCAATTAGAAATGACTGCCAGTCGTTGAATTTACCATAAAAAGTTAATACCTTCTCATGAGTAAATGAGAAATGAGTAAAAATATAATTTATTCTCAATTAGAAATGACTGCCAGTCGTTGAATTTACCATAAAAAGTTAATACCTTCTCATGAGTAAATGAGAAATGAGTAAAAATATAATTTATTCTCAATTAGAAATGACTGCCAGTCGTTGAATTTACCATAAAAAGTTAATACCTTCTCATGAGTAAATGAGAAATGAGTAAAAATATAATTTATTCTCAATTAGAAATAACTGCCAGTCGTTGAATTTACCATAAAAAGTTAATACCTTCTCATGAGTAAATGAGAAATGAGTAAAAATATAATTTATTCTCAATTAGAAATGACTGCCAGTCGTTGAATTTACCATAAAAAGTTAATACCTTCTCATGAGTAAATGAGAAATGAGTAAAAATATAATTTATTCTCAATTAGAAATGACTGCAAGTCGTTGAATTTACCATAAAAAGTTAATACCTTCTCATGAGTAAATGAGAAATGAGTAAAAATATAATTTATTCTCAATTAGAAATGACTGCCAGTCGTTGAATTTACCATAAAAAGTTGATAATATTAACAACGCAGATCGTTATAGAACAAGAAATCCAGGAATATTTAATGTGTTGCTTGAAATACCAAATCGGGATTGCTAGGTCAAAAAGAAACATTTCATTGGGAATGTATATAAAAGTAGCTGTAATAAATTATTAATAATTGTTGTAGAAAATTGCATTTTGAGTATGTGAATGTTTTGAAAAAATCATTATAACAACAATGGAAAATTAAAATGGCAATAAAAACTATTCTATTTGATTGGTTGTTGCATAACTACGAGATTAAAAGAAGAAACGTTTTCTTTTCCATTTGATGCCTTCCAATTTTCCCGGTTGCACTATACTTGAGACTCAATTCAATTATATTTATTGTCAACAATACTTAGCAGTGGCGGTCCCAGGGGGGGGGGGATGAGAGGGATATATCCCCCCCCCCCGAAATATCAAGATGGATCCCCCCCCCCCTAAAAAAGAATTTATTCATAATTATGTATTTATAGTTTTTGCGAGAAATAAATTTAATCTGTGTCATTGTTACTTGTTAGCTAGAAGAATAAACAAGAAGGATGTGTACATCCTTACATCCATTACATTGTTGTGTAGCAATCTGAGTATTTTTTGGCTATTCCTTCGTAACCTACATGTTAAAAATAGGGCCTAACCATAAAGAAAAAATTCGCAGTGAAACTTGATTTATTTTTGATTTCATTATACGTTTATTTATCTGAACTTTGTCATCATGCTCATTCTCTCATTAAATAATCACATTGACTTTTAATCAATTTTCTTTGTGTAGCTAAAGGAAATCAAAGGATAAACACATACTATGGTTGGGTCCTATTTCACCCAGGTACAATAAACTTTAAATGAAAAACTATTTTATTAGCTAACATAAATACTATTAGCTTGAGCATATTTTAGAACACAAATACGTATAAAAATACATTTTAGGCTTTGAATTCCACATTTTTTACTGGGGGGGGGGGGACCCAGACCCCCCCGGTGGTCATCCCCCCCCCCAAATGAAACCCTGGGACCGCCACTGATACTTAGCATATCATTTTTATATCCAAACAAAAAATACATATTGATGCATCAACAAAAAAATGACAGAAAAAAACATCAACAAAAAAACCAGAACCTGGCGGCTCTGGTGGCGCAGTTGGTTGGAGCGCTTGTCTGTGATAAGATAAGAGGCTTTGGCCGGCTTCGTTTTATACAGCCTTTGGGTTTGAACCTCAATCAGCCATGGATGTTTCTCATCATTCACCCATTCATCTCATTACCCACGCACAAGTCTCCAGACTCATGTGGGCATCATCCGCAATAAAAAAAAAATGAGTATTCAAATCATCCTCGAGTACTATTACAAATTCACTCGTGTGATTTGCTACACACATTTCATAAACGCAACTACTTTTTCTCCCCAATCATTTAAAATAATAATTCAATGTAATCATTTGTAAAATGTTCCATACATTATCCCTAAATTCTATAAATGTTAGATAATGATCTTTTATTATAATTGAGTATGATGGTTCATTTTGATGGAAAGTGAATGATAAGAGAAAGATTTGATTGAATGTTTTGTTTGTTTTTGTTTTGTTTTGATTGAATGAATAATTGTTGAAGAAAATTGCATTTTCAAAAGTAAATTCCATCAATATTTTGGAAATATAATTGTAATAAAATTGGAAAATGATGTTTAAACTGAAAAAAGGTAGTTCACCAAAATTTTACGTATTTTTTTATTAAAAAATATTATAGATTTTTGATAAAAATTTAATTGACTATTTCTTTTGAGCTTAAGTAAATCATAGACAACTTATGTATGATTGATGGTCACTGTTGAGGAGTATACCAATGTTGGTTTCTTGAGTAAATCATTGACGATTTGCAACGATTTATTCTCTAACCTTTCAAGCCAACTATCCAGTATTCTAAACATTTTTCTAATTCAATTCTGTTGAGCATTGTGCTTAAACTTATTTATTTGCAATCCCATTCGAGTCAATGTTAAAATACACAATCCCTTGTGTTGAAATGTAATTAATTAATTGAATTTATTCTTTTCCATTCTATTCCAGGTTGACAGAATTTGTGCGTGACGAGATAAATAAGAGCGAGAAAGAAGCAATAGCTGCCCTTTATGCTCGCTACCTTCAAATAATATCCAAACTTTGTCCCTCATTGCAGAAGTGCTTGACTGGCTTAGATTTCAAGGTAAATTGCAATAATTTATCCAAAAATCATACTTAACAAACAACACAACAACTAATCATAAACTATTATGAGTTATACAATTTAGTGTATGTAGGAGTTTTGTATATATGTACTCTACATTGTTACTCTACTGTGCCTTTTTTCAAGATTGTTGTAAGAATTTTTTGGCAATAAATTTCAATTTCAATTTCAGTTCATTTTATCTGTTGAGTTATTTGTGTACATCTGTTATTTTATCAGTTATTAAGAGTTCATTTTATCTGAATCGAAGCTTTAAAATTAGTCTCCTTCAATAATTTTGGGCCAATTCTCTTCATTAAATCCTATCTAACATTTTTATATAAAGTTTCCCATTCAATGAAAGATTTGGTACATCATTGTTTTCTCTGTACTCACCTGAATTCCATCTATTTCACTCAATATGTACATCTGCATATGTATATCACAATATGTATATCCTCATCTATATGTGCTCTTCGTATGTACATCTTGTGATGCATATTTGTGATTTTTAATATTAATCTATACAACTTCCATTTTTTCATACTTAAATTAGGTAGTCTTTTGCCTATTTGAATCATCTCTGCATAATATTTATCAAGGAAAATCAATACTGCGGGAAGATTTATTGAATAAATATCATAAGATCTACATCCTCTTGACTATTATTAAATTATATTATTGATAACTGATATTGATACTATATTAACATTTTTCTTGTATCGCTGTGGTTGTTTCAACTTTTGTATTATCATACTTTCTCAGCGTCTATTGCTATTGCAGTATTCAGCATATCAACCTCATTTTCTTTCTTCATTCAACTTGAATAATTACCTATTTTCCATACATTTGAATTAATCAATAATAATATTCTATTATAATATTCTAGACTGACTCTTGGCAGCATGTGTGCTCCATGCTGAATGAAAACACCGAGTTTGCGTGGACTATCTGGCAACAGCGCATTATGTTGAAGTTGAAGCCTGTTATTCATACTGCACTTGTGCCCCCGACACAACTCAGTGACTTGCTCTATATAATACCTGTAAGTAGCCTTTATTATTCGCTAAATGTGTATTTACAAAACTATCAAAGTCAAAAACTTCAAATGATGAGGCGTGGGTTATCAATTTTTGAACGAGCGAAGCGAGTTCTTCCTTTTATTTTGAGGCTCGAGGCGTTGTGTTTTTGTTTGTATGTTCCACGATAACTTTCGAACGCCTTTATCAATCAACTTCAATTTGAAACACAGATTCTTGGTATCTTTAGACAGGTCAAGTTCGTTTGCCAATGAAATTGACCCACTCCTTCATCCTTTTTGAGGCGAAACAAAAGGATAGGTTCTCACCCCTTCATTAATATATCTATATATTACTATATTTAAGAAAATAGTTGTTTTCACCATATGGAATTCGCAATAGATTTCAAAATATATTTTGAGCTATCATCAGCTGTCTGTGAATAAATGCGATCAAGCTTTTTATAGGATATCTATAAGCCGATATACTAATTTCATTGCCCTGATATATGGATATATAAACAGCTGTTTTTCATGTGGTAAATATATCTTCTCTATAGATTGATACACTAATTCCATTGCCCTGATATATAGGTATATGAGTACGGTAGGTCTTTTTTGTGGAAAATAAATGTGTGTATCAGAGCAACAATGAAATTGAACTTCATGTGATAGATGTCTTGTGAATTTACCCCGAACAGGACTACCTATGGTGCTCTCACAGGCAGTTTTATATACTATTTGTAAATATATTGTTGTGATATGTAATGATGATGTTTGTAATGTATATAATACTTGCTGAATAAATATTATTATTTTATCTAAATTATTACTTTCAAAACAGCCGTTTTTCGTTACCACCTTCCCCTACGATAAGCTTCCCAAATGAGTTACCCTTTTTAAAATTAGTTGTTTGCAAGCGAGTTCTCCAGCCCGTTGTGCTCACTAGTGTAATGAAGAGAGATTTAAAATTTTTCAAAGTAATTCACATGATCTTTTTCGAATAACATGTCTTAAGAGAGGTATTCGTCTTTTATTTTACTTACAGTTAATTGTGGGGAATAAGGAAAATCATGGGCGAATTTGGAAGACAAAATTGTGAGCTTTTAAATTGAAGTTATAAAGACCTTATTAAATCTATGATTAGTTTGCTATTTTAATATAATTCTACCGATTGTAATAATACCGTTAACTAAGAGTTTTGTAATAGGAGTCGATATGCTATTAAATTATTTCTGTAAAGGTTTATGATTTCAAATTCGTTATCAATCAATCAAATTATTTACAAAATAATAGTACAGCAAGGGTCCTTCCAAATCCGTAGTTTTTTTAGAAGTTGTCGAAACAAAAGTATTACCAATTTAACAAAAAAAAAGGTTTCATCTACTTCATGAATGCATAAAAAAGAGAAGAAAGTTGAATAGAAAAATACGAATTTGTAAGTTTTTTGTTATGACTTCGTTTCGTTTTCGACAAGCATTCCACACATTTCTGAATGATGTTTCATATTTTGCTGTATCTTAGAAAAGGTTTCTAATGAAATGAATATTTTTCCACTGTCTATTTCAGCAATGGAATGTGGTTGAGGTAGAAGAAATCGGAGAGAGCCAACAAAAAATCAAGTCGCAACTCAATGTGCCGTCTTCTCCATCACTCCAATTACTTCAAATTCTAACGCAGATCAACATGACTTTGAGTAGAGCGTTTATTCCGTTGTAAGTATTCGTTCTCTCTTGAGAAAATTTGTTTATATTTATTTCAAGATTAATAAAATGCCTTTTCATGAATGTGAGACAATCAAATATCCATAGGGAAGTGATAGCCAAAACTAATGCCTAATTGACTTCTTCCCTGCTCTTGAAAAATCCTAGCAAGCTTTGAATTGAAACAACAATAGGATGATTTTTTAGTTAAATATTTCTTAAATACCCCGAGTGCCGTAGCAGGTATATGTTCAATCAGAGATAATCTACGAAACTCCTGGGCGCTCTTTGTAAGGGTGACCGATTGGATTGGCCAGCAAAACGACTCTGTCCTCTGCTGTACAATCACTTCCCGGTGGTTTAGAACCCACCTAAAACGGTTGGTCCAACTCATCAATCACCATCATCCAATTCATTACCCACGCACAGGTCTCAAACCCATGCAGGCTTCATCCGCCGAAAAAAAACGAAAAAATTATATGATGACCACTTGGACGTTTAAAAGAAATAATAATATTGGCGGCTCTGGTAGCGCTGATGGTTCGAGCGCTTTTCTGTGATAGATAAGGCTCTGGCTGGCTTCGTCTCCTGCAGCCTTGGGTTAATCTCATTCAGCCATGGATGTTTCTCATCATTCACCTCATTAACCACGCACAAGTATCTAGACTCTTGTGGGCATCATTCACAATAAATAAAAAAATAATAAAAATACTTTGTAAATAATTTTGAAGTGCAGTATAAAACTCTACAACGTAAAAATGTAGTGAAATGTGATCAATTCATTTACTAAGCGTAAATCGAATGAGACTAGAGTGACCCTATATAATAAAGTCACTGTAACATAGACTTTGTAAAACCTCTACTCATTTAACAAACATTTATCTACGACCATGTCATAATGTATACATTACAGTTTCACAATTGATGCCAAAACAACTGTCTTTTCGAAATGCTTTTTGAAACCCGTTGCATAATGAGCTCATTATAGTACAGGTTCTACATTATAACACGGGTTCTGGACCAATCAGAAGCATTTTTGATGGAATCAATATCGTAATAATTCAATATTGTGAAACTATCAGCTGATTTGATCAAACTGCTACACCAGCTACTTTAACCTAACAATCTACTATAACTTCTCGTATTTGAGATGAGAGGTTAGGTATCTCTGACAGTCACAGGTAAAATGAAATTGTTTTAATTAAATGTATACTAGTGGTCGTAGATAAAATAGTGTATGCAACGATTTTATTTGGCCATTAAAGCACTCGTGAGATATTTATAACACTCGCATTCGCTCGTGTTATAACTTACATCTAACTCGTGCCTTAATAAGGGTCAAAATAAAATCTTTGCATAAACTACTATTTTTGGCGTCCTTTCTTTTCATATTGTTTTTAAATTGCTGACTCATCTCAAAGTTGTTTTTCGTTTGGGACTGTACCCTTCCCGTGGGAGTTTTCCCTTGCCCAAATTACAGTATTTCTAAATTATTTTATATTTCTCTGTTATGCGTAGCGATGTATAGATAATCTACCATTTTCTTAGGTGCTAAAGTACCATATTATTTTGTTAGGTTACTTTGTGACTAATAGTATATTCTTTGTTATTTAGGTATGCCACTGAGCTCGTTATAAATAATGTTGTCCAAGAAATTATGAAACTGTATGAACAGTGCGAAATACTGTGCCAAGCCCATGCTTGGCAACATCTCTTCGATCTGAAGTATATTTCTGCACTAATGGTGTCGCCTGAAAATAAACCATTGCAGACAATTTGCAGAGAATCTATTGAGAAAATTGAAAGATCCATTGATCCATTTGATCTTGACGTGTTTGCGCCATACATCCAAGAAAACGTGAAAAAGTCTCTTAGAGAAACTCAGGTAACAGTTACTTGACTAGCATGACTATCTTGTAGACCTAAAGATGTAAAATTCCCGGGAATTTATACTTGGAGGAAAATTCCCAGGGAACATTGCTGGGAATATTCCCAAAATTCATAAATTCCCGAGAGTTTATGGGAATTTATGATTTTCTATTAAAAGCATAGGTCAGTGGGCACCCCAATATATTTTTTTTAATCCTTTACATCTATTATATTAATATGAACATAATTTTTAAACCTTTTATAAATTCTTGCATATTTTTTATAAAACAGTGCAAAATGCTCGCAAATGACTAATAGGTTATTTTAACTAATTAAAGTAATCTGTAAATTTAAATACTTGAATTTTTAATAAGTTTGATTATTTAAATTAAATTTGAATTTTTTAATTTGATATGAATAAATTAGCTACTTAACATGAATATTCTTCAAAAATTATATCAGGTTTTTTTCTGAGATTATAATAAAATTGATTTTGAGTTTCATAATCAAACAAGTCTGCTTTCAAATTTTTGTTATGAGTACGGTTGAAATAGAAGTTTTTGCCATGGTATATTGCAATATTTTTGATTGTACGGCTTTGTTATTGACCATTTAGAACCTATTGAGGTTCCAAAACTGTTTTGAGACAAAATAAACCACATTTAAATGATTTATTTCATAAATTCCCCCATTTTGGGAACTTATAAAGCCTTCGGGAAGTTCCCTGGAAATATTCCCATTTATAAATTCCCTTCCCACTAGGAATATTCCCGACTCACATCACTATGTAGACCTAGACTATCAAGGATTTATGATAATTGGTATTGCTTTCAATTTAAAATTTGAAGTAATGCCTCCTTCAGTACGGTACAGTACTTATTATTATTATTTTATGAAATGTGAGATAATTACATAGTCTATTCATTAAATTAATTTTTATTATATAGTATTTTTTAGATAATTTATTGTATGGAAATAATTTTGAACCTCAACATAATACCTGCTCAAAGAAGGATTCAACACATTTTCAAAGTTGTTCTGTGTACGCGAATATTTATTATTTGAAAAAATTATTAGCTAAGAGCAAGTTCTCTCTGACCTGGTCTTGAGTATACTGTATTTTTAGACAAAAACACATTTTCGAGTTCTTGAGAGTCCTTCACATGGATTTATTTAACCTGATCGGCATCACTGGTCTGACCAAAAGGTTTCTTTCAATTTTCTTTCTTCCCTAACATCTAGGTTTAGTTATTAGCGTCAGTCTAGTCTGTTGAAACTTGCAACAAAAATATATAAGAAATGTAGATGAGATTTAGATATTAAAATGTGCATTAAAGCAGTAAAAATTAGTATGATGAATGATATATCGTAACTAAAAATTAATTAAAATTTAATGTTGAGATTAGCCGACAAGCGGCGCTGGTCTCCGCTCGTACCATTACCGAGTAACTTCAAGTTGATTAATGTTTAAGATATTCTATCAAATAATATCGAAATGGAATCCAGTATACTCTAAAAAAATATGTACAACACTCAATAAAAGTGTATTTTTTGCAGTTGATGTTTGGAGTGCTTTGTCGGCCACGTATGCAAAATACAGTGCAGCCAAACACTGCTGGTACAAACACGGCTAATGAGGACCCCAGCATTTTAGCGCTGAGTCAGACTGGCCCCAGTGTTTGGTTTAGACTGCTTCCTGTAACTGCACCAGCTGGCACAAGAGCTATCAGTTTACCCAAAAAGGTAAGATTAATAATAATAATAATAATAATATCGTGTGACCTGGCTGGCTCAGGTCTGGTGTCAGGTTATCAGTCGCACCTGAATAAGTTCAGGGCCTCTGACGTGACTTAACGACTGCTTTTAGGCAGCCGGGACCGACAGCTTAACGTAAGATTGATTATTATCATTAGAATTATTCCTTCAGAAACCTCATTTTCCTTGTCATTAGAATTATTATTACCTAACCTAACTTAACCTAACCTAACCTAACTGCACCAGCTGGAACAAGAGCTATCAGTTTACCCAAAAAGGTAAGATTGATTATTATCATTAGAATTATTCCTTCAGAAACCTCATTTTCCTTGAAATTATTTTGTGAGAATGCATTTTTTCCATGATCACAGATTTCAGTCTTATTCTTTCAGTCTTATTCTGTTGCTTTGGATAATAATGGAGCGTCTTATTTAGACAATTCATGCATAGATGTACCCATTGGAAAACAAGCCCATATCTTCATATATCTTCTAATTCTAAACCTGCTAATGCGAGTAAAACAATATATTCACTCTTGGTAATCTCTAGCTACAGACAGGTCCTTTTAAAGCGTTTGCTTGTTGAGGCATGTTTGAAATAGAATTAGGATTTACTTATCTTGGCTAGAACAAGAAAACGATGGTACGCTCACTAAGCTATCACGAGACATTCTGTATAGCTTCGTTTTTCAAAACATCAGTCATGATGAAATTTTTCTAGTCGTTGTATTTCTAGCTACTAAGATAGGTTACCGTTAATAAATATTATTTGATATCTCTATTCAATCGATTTTCTATTCTATTGATAATCGATATAATTTTTCTACTGATATGTAATACTCTAACAAGGGTCTTGTAAATTTTGGTACATAATATCTTATATTATTTGTCAAATTCAAATGTATTGATGTCATTCTAACAAAATAATGAATGAGCTGTTAGAAAGTGTATGCCGTAGATCACTTGAAAAGTTTGTGATGTTTTTCATGACGAGTTGCTTATTAAACTGTAGTTTAGCACTAAAATAATAACCTACTAATTTTTTAAGTTTTTGCCTACTGTGACTATAAGGTCAGTCAAAAAACTTCAAAAATCTGTAGGTTATTATTGGAGAAGTTGAAATGCAATACACCGTAGGAGCTAGGCTCAACATACTGTAAATATGATTTTTCGTGACAAAATAATGATTATTATAATCTCATATAAACTAGCTCTGTATTCCGTATGGTTTTTCTTCTACTTGAGGAATGCATTTAGCTCATGAGAAGTTAATGAGCGAAATGTATCTCTCCAGTTTAAGTTAGATTTAATTTTGTTAGATTACTTGAAAAATGTTGAGGCACTAAAAACGTACGAAACATGTTTTTATTCCTTGAAAATCTATCCTATTTTTTAAACCAATAATTGTGTTTCTCTAGGCTGGGAAAGCTGGTAGCTCCAATACGCCTGTTGGTACTAACACAGAATCTGATGTGTCTGCCAAAACCACTTTAACCAATGCAGCCACGTCATTTTTTGGATCAGTTACAGCCGACTGGTTCGGTTCTTCATGAAGATTGAAGGTACAAAATGAAATATATATTTTGTAAATACTTGTTGATATTTTTGCCTTAGAAAAACGTGTTAACTTTGATCTAGAGAATGATGAGAGTCGAATGAATTGAACGACAATAATTCATGTCCATTCCAGAGAGATATTATGAGCTTGCTATTCATTTTGAACTAAGTTTCAAAGCTATGATATTTAGTAGTCGACAAAGCCAGTAGCTATCACATATTTATCAATATGTACCAACTGTTTTATCAATATTATTTATTTAATTAGACTCAAGCTCGATTTAATCACAATATCTATACGATTTAATATAGAAGGTAGTCTGAAACTGTGATAAATGATATAATTTTAATAAAACTTCTATGATTGTCAAAATTATTGAACTACTAAATTTATTTTTTAAAGATGCATCACTTCAAAATCATTATGATAAATTTGTTGTCATTATCGACATTCTTCATCTTATCCCATGATATTTTTCAAATGTGTATTGTAACCTTAGTGATAACCATTACGAGTCTACAAGATTTTGTTTCATTTTCTCAATAATCCAATCGTTTTGGATTAACTTTAGTATTCAGGTTTGTCAAAATTATTTTATATTGTATATTCGAATATCAGAGAGTTTACCAAAATTTTCTTATGAATTTATACGATTTTTTTTGGTCACCAAACTGACAAAACAATGTTTAATCATTTAATATTGTTCAATAAACAATAATGATTGATGAAATTAAATCCTTTCGTCTATTCAAATTGTATTATTGTACTTTAATCGCTTTTATCTTACAAAATATTTATTTTATTTTGAATTAATTCAATTGTACAAAAGTTGAAGGTGTTAGTAGTTTTTAGTGTGTGACTGAATAGTATGAATAGAAAGGACAACTAAAATATTGTCCGAGCTGGTTTGCAAAAGTCTCTATGAAGAACAGAACGTATCTCTGTGCCTGTATATTTCATGCCGCGAGCCGTAGCAGGTATCTGTTCAATCAGAGAGACAAGCTGCGTTCTCGTAGGTCCTGTTTGTAACGGTGACCGATTTGATTGGCCAGCAAAAAAGACACTGTTCTCTGCTGTAAAGTCACTTCCCGGTGGTTCGGAACCCACCTAAAACTGTAGTTCCAACTCATCAATCACCATCATCCAACTCATTACCCACGCACAGGTTTCAGACCTATGTGGGCTTCATCCTCAAAAAAAAATTGATTTCTTGAAGAGGATTTTCACTGCAGCTTTTGATGTTTGTCATTGACTGACCAGTTCGAGGACCAAGGTCTACCAGCTGGTGGTGGTTATACGATTTAGTTATTGTCAAAGATTCTTAAACCTCTGCGATATTTCGCACAAAGAGAGGCGCCGTGATTTGAGAATAAAATACACGTTGATAGTATTCATGTTCTATTATGATACTGTACAAGGTTATTGGTGAAAATATCCATGCAAGGAAAAAGTCAACATGAATAAGTCAAAATTGAAAAGTTTTAATAAAACAACTGATAACTGTGATATTGAAATCCAAGTTCAAATAAAATTCATGCAATAATTCAATCATGATTCATGTCTCATTGAAATCAAGTACAACCAGTATAGTCAGCATAATACTGGCGACAACATAGATATTAATTGTTCTTAAATATATGTTTTGGAAAGAAAGATAACAAAATGAACCTGTAATTCGATTACAAAAGAAATTATTAAAAATATAATTTAACTAATAGTTATAATTTATTGGTTTGTATGTGTTGATGCGTATACATCAATATTCTCCGCTATATGATGGTTATAATTTCCACTTACAATAACTCAAGGCGAATAGAAACCTTTTTAAAAAAATAAGGATTTGGATGGAAAATAAAAACACTGATGCATTGGCAGTATTAGAAAGATTGTGGCAATCAAACGTTCAACATTTATAAAATTAAAGATATCACGATTTAATTACAATAATTACAAACTTACACTAAAAATATTTGCCTATTATAAGAAATCATTTCCAACAGTGTTAAGGCGCTTTCTGCAAAAAATTGTAATAGAACAAGATATTATTTATCTATGCGATTTACTATACTAACATGCTTGAAAAAGTCCATGATTAAATTAAATTAGATTTGATTTAACGAGTGAGTTAATTTAACAGCATTCAAACTATCTTTAGATCAAGGTTATATTGAAAAAACAGTGCCGTCACTATGATAATCGAATTATTAAATTAGACTAACCAAAAATAAGATGCTAATTAGTTATGCATTTTATACTTGATATAATTGATGTGGTATTTTCAACAGAAATAACTATCTTTAAAGAGCGTAGGAATTGCAGTTACAAAATAAAATTTAATAAGAGAACTCATTTCTATTGAAATGAAGTTTAAATTGTTTCACTCATATACATTGAAAATGCAAGTTTTGATTAGGTAGATTAGTTTGATAGTAATACAATTGTAGCTTGCAATGAAGAGGCGGCAGATAATTAAAATTGTAAACAGGGCTGTTGGTATTTTCAATCAAGGATGCTTTAACTGGGTTTTCAATAGTTTGAGATTATAATACCGGGTGAGCAACATAAAACCGAACCCGTAACTGCTACTCACATTTTCGAAAGGCTGCAACAAAAGTGTTGGTACAACTGGGTGTAGTGGTTCGACTGATTGATGCTACTGTTACGCGTCAGTGCAGTATTTGTGTTGTGAAAAATGCCTTATTCAGTTCCGGAAAGGATAGTTTTAGTTGAGGCGTATATTCGTTTTCAGTCGATTGAAGAAATGCATAGAGTATTCGTTGAGAAATTTCCAAATGCAAGTATCCCAGCGAAGAGCACCATACTCGATTTAGTGAAAAAATGGCATACAACAGGTTCAGTTACAAAATAATGCAAAACGTAATAGACAACCTTCCGTTAGGACTTCAGAGGCCATCGCCGATATTGAGATGAGAATTACTGCCAGTCCAGGAAAATTGGTACGCAAGTTATCCCAACAATTGGGTATTAAATACACTTCTTGCCGTAAAATTCTTCATGGATTAAAATTGAAACCAATGACGTTGTATGTGTAACTTTCTTATTTTATCCACAATATTAACATCATTTTTCATTGCAGCTGATCCTTCAGATTCTACTGAGTTCGGTTTTATGTTGCTCACTCTGTATAATATATTGATTATTAAGATTATACTTCATAATCTGAGGTTTTAGTTTTTTTGGGGCAATTGTAACATCCATGATACAAGTTACGAATCGGTTATCTTTAGGTACCCTTAAACCTGGGGATTTAGGACAGATTTAAGCAACTAAAGATACTTTTTCAATCACTGTTCCGCATAAAAATGATAAGTTTTGGTTGATTTCTAAGGTTGATTCCTATTTCTGAAAAATAATTTCTATTTTACTATAATCCTTTGTTGATTATCAATCTAAATTCGAAAATGAAATTGTTTCTTTCAATTACCAAGTGATGAAGTTTTTTCATAATCATTTCGTGGTGTTTTGTTCCACGTATATATCTAACAGTGATTAATTATAGAGATAGAACTTTTAAAAATTTAGTTTTAGCAGTGAAAAGTCAATATAAAATCTTAGGCAATGTCATCAGTAGCACCTTCACAGGAAAGAAAGCATTTTGAAACAGTACTTTAATATTAAGTATACGGTATTTTAAAATATATTCATTTCCATTTTCTGAACATTTATGCATTTTAGTTCGTCATGCAAAAAAAAACAGTTACAGAAAACTTTTGTTGGGTATTAGAAATAATAGAATAGTGGAATAGCTTTTTCGATTTCTGTCACCACTCCCGTTCAAACTAAATTTACGTACACTATTTTGCAAAGACATTAATTTCCAGGTTTTACAGTTTATATGGAACTAACAGAATAATTCATAACTAATCAACATTTATTCTCAAATCATGGACGATTAAAAAATTTATTAACGAGAATATAGTATATTAAAATGCAATAGAAGAATGCATAACGTTACAAAATACATTGGTTAAGTTCATAAAATATGTAATGTTAAAATCGACTATCCTAAATCTTATCTTAAATGTTTTAAATTATAAATTTGCATAAAGTGGTCGCAAAAGATGCGTTTTCAATAGGTGGTTTTGTTAGTCAGTGCATCAGCAATAATATACAGTTCACAATCATTCCGTCTGGAAAAAACGCTTTCTTTATTCAAATGCCACAAAATTAGTAGCCTATGTTTTTCCAGGGAATTTTTGTAGCTGCCTTGGTTTTTAATCATTCAGAAAAAAGCAAAATGACAATTATTAGTGTTCAGCTCATTTTCTTCAAATAATAGGTTCAAGATCATTCAATTTGAAAATCATTCATCAAAATCAAAATAAAAAATCATTCATTCAAATTCAATTTGTTGAATTACGTATACTATAAAATGGACACATTTTTTGATAATATTTATTAGATAATCATTCCCTCATTTTCAAACAATGGAAGATTATGTTTTGTGTAAATTATGTTAAAATCGAAAATTATTATTTATTCATTTAACTAACATACAATCAATGTGAATACAACAGGCTATTACCCAAAACTGGTTTTCACTAAATTTCAAATTAGAATCGAAATCATAGGTTAGGTCTGTTTCACTAAAAATTTTACCTTGAAGCACAATTATTCACGAGTCTTTTTCAGAAAAAGAATATTAATTTGGATTTTACTTTTAAAAAAACACGATCACAAATTGCCACTGTAATGATTATCGATTTTCCTTCAATCGGTATTTCATTATATTCAACAGTGAAATGTCTTACAACATCCATTAATAACATGTAGCCTACAAGAGACTATTGATGATAATAAAAAATGGAAGTTTGTTTGTTTAAGGGATTTGGGCGTAGCTTTGATGAAAAAAATTAGAACAAAAACTATTTTTTAACTGATAACAACCGTTTCTAAAAGAAAAGAATGGAAGCACGAGTTAAAATAGAATGTAGCACTGAAATAATTTAGTAAAAAGAACTGAACGATGTTAACAGTATCACAAAAGAAATCGTTTAAGAATTTTCTAAGTCGAATTAATGTTAGCAATTGCAGCAACTCATTCCAGCAATAGTTGAAAGAAGAGAATACATAACAATTTTTTGTTATTCATAAAGTCTGTCACATTAAGATTATTTATTATTAACATTTACGTGGAATTGATTGATGAACCATTCCAATGTGATAAATAGAACAATCTTGTAAAATTCCACCAAAGTTCATAACAATGCAGTATTATTTGACAAAATGTTCGATTAATTCATTTACTTCATTAGCCGCGTCTCCACCAGCCGAACATTGCCGGCGACATCAGCTGATTCCAGCGAACACTGTTCGCCGAGCATGTTTGGTTGGTGGAGACGCGGCTATTGAGTATAATATCAATTTGAAAGTCAGTTAATTCTATTAGTTTGAAAAGATTTTAACTTTGAAAGGGATTGAAAACATTTCAAAGTGGAGTACTTCATTCTGGGAGTAAGTTATTGAGATTTCACAACATAATTAATGTCGAATTTTCTTTCAATGCTACAAATTATGCTGACGACCTCCACTACCGCGAACATCAACGACTGCATTAGCTTATGGAAATCAATAAATGCCATTACACCAAAATATTCTGTCAGCGCAGGGAACTGAATCTTGGATCTAAATTGCCGGTCAGACGTCGTAGAGCAAAGCAGCATTTATTTGTGATTTACATTAACTTATAGAATTAAAGGATAATTAGAAATTAATTATGTCGTGAACAATCATAAATTTATTGAAATGTAACATCTTCCTAATATTAGCTTCCTTCCGCTAAATCATTAAGTGAAGACAATTTTGTTGAAATATTCATTCACTTTGTGTTGTTTAATACATAAAAAATGAACAGGGTTCATAAATAAACCTTTCTTATAAAAAATAAATGCTATCTGAGATTGAGAACAAAATAAATACAAGAAACACTCGATTTACATAGATGGATAGATATATTCTAATGCGAATATGCAATAGCAGTAAGTTAATAATTCTATGAATGGGAAGAATTATGGAAACATTATAAAGCAAGAAAAGATTAGGACGCCCTGCCTATAAAAAATGTGCTGTGCTGTCTAACGGCAATTTTTAAAACCGAACCAATGGTTTACAATGAACGCCCGGCCACTGAAAGTTGTGCTATGTTGCCAGTGGACGAGCGTTCATTGAAAACGATTCGTTTGATTTAAAAGCTGTCCCAACCCTGCTCAGTAGTTGGGCGCCCTTAAAGCCTCCAAGCTCTCTGCACATGAATATGTGATTTTAAGTAGTAATGTGTACTGCTTTCCATATTACTAACGTATTTTATTTCATAAAAAAAATAATAATTAAAATCACATTCTTCAAAATCCATCAACTTTCATGAATGTTTAACAAATTTAGCATGCATGCAATGTGACTGCAATCTCTCGTTCGCCCAATCGATCTTTAAAGTTTCGAGTAACATGACTAACTAAACAGTTGTTCCGTCGCTCTTTCTAAATCCCAATTATAAGAAGATAGCGCCACTCTAGCTTGATCCTCCTCTACTCCCATGTCTGTGAGACGGCGGATCTTCATTTCGAAGTCTGGATTTCCACCGGGACCTTCAAAAAACATTAATCTAAGATTAGATTAAATAAAAACTTGAAAAACACTTTCTTTGTAGTGGTGAAGGTGATATTGTAGAAGATATACATAATGAATAATAAGGCGACCACATTTATTAAAAACAGTGAGATACTAGTTTCGGATGTTACTCAATTATCAGACTCAAAAAAACTCCACAGTTATTTGTGGTAATGGTGGAGAATAATCGATAGTACTATCGATAACCATCGATAGTTATGGCTATCGGTAAAAATCGATAGTTTGCAGTGCACAATCGATAATTTTCGAGTGTTTTTTATAACGTTCAGTACCTATTGTGCTGAACAATATGTTATGATTATGATTTATATGTTATGATTATGTAACTTCTTATTCGTTTTTATTTGCATGAAAAAGAATACAAAATATAAAATCACCAAAATTCAGCATATTTCATAAAAAAAAATCATGAATTTGTAATGTAATTATTAATATATTGAGAGTCTGCAATAATACAATAAGGGAGTCTGCAGTCTGGATTATATTTTTTGCCGGTTTTTACAATTTGATAAAGCTTTTTCGATTTATCAAGCTGTGAATATTGGTTTACTAACAGAAAATTATAAATAAAATACAGTATTTTTTGCATTTTGTTGTATAAAGTTGAACTATCGATAACTGTCGATAGTAAAGGTGTTGACTATCGATCATTCTCCACCACTAATTTGTGGTTTTGTTTGAGATTGATAATGGAGTAACATCCGAAACTAGTTTCTCCCTATTTTTAAGAAATGTGGTTGTGACAACTTCGTCTTCGTCTTATTATTCATTACTTGAAAAACACTTCCAAGTGGAAATTATGACTCACGTTATGGCGTGACGGCCGTTTCACCCTGATGTTAAGAGCATCGTCAGACGACCCACAGTACACTGACTCATTCACCACTAGATTCAAAGAACACACAAGAGCCATCACACACCCAAACACATATTCCCCACTTTTGCTGAACACATCATTTCAACAGGCCACAGTTATACAGACATTGACACTAATTTAGACACACACACTTTACTCACAAAAGCAAAAAACTTAATTTTTTAGAGCAATATGACATTAAACACACAAAACAGCAACCTAACTACATTTTGAATGACCAAATTAAATTATTCTCACACACCCGTTTTAACAAAATAATCCCAATTTCAAACCTCCCGCCTACTCATTCCCCCACCCATCACACTTCCAACATCCATAACCCTCAACCTCATGCCTTGAGTGAGTGTACTGTGGGTCGTCTGACGGTGTTCTTAACATCAGAGTGAAACGGCTGTCACGCCCTAACGTAGAACTATCTGTTAATCTATTAATCTATTTGTTGGTCATTCTTAGGAAAATGTTTTTCTGTTAATCTATCTGTTGGTCATTCTTACTGTAGTATTCATATAACTTGGCAGCGTGTAGAAGATGGGAGGATTTGATAGATCTGAACCCAACTGCTGCCAAGTTATATGAAAACTACAGTAGGAAAATGTTTTCCCCCCAGTAGATTATTCAATACAGCTATATTGTTTATATATATATTTTAGTATTTTTTATATATATTTTGTTCTTCGCAAAAAAACACCGTCCAACATGATGAGTCTGTGAGTCTATCCCGTATTTCTGTACATTAAATAATTTATCTATTTTATGAATCGAAAATCAAGATGAAAAATGATCTCAAATACAAGTTCAATCGATATAGCATACTGGTATTGGATGTAGAACTAAAGATTGCGAGTCAAACTAGTGCACTAAATTTATTGTCAATTAGTTTTAATGATTAACTCACCTCCCGCATATTTGGCGGTCCAGTGTTTGGCAGTTAGCCTGAACATTTCTTGATCTTCCTTATACTGCTTAGCGACTACTGCATCCTGAGGGTCATCGGGTTCTGCGGCTGCCATTAACGCTTGAAGTGATAGCAGCACTGTGCGAAGGGTCATTGCTGCTGCCCTGCAATACAATCATCGTTTAAATCATTTGATAAACTTTTATGGCGTTGTTTTCAACCACAAAATAAAAGTTCTCTCAAAATGATTTACTTGAATAAAAAATGAATTCGTAATTCCTTTTAATTCTTCATCTCGAGTTGATTTATTTGAATTGAATTTTAACAAACTGCACAAAACCGAATTGTTATTTATCAGCATGAGGCATCAAGTCATATTCACAATGATTTTCTTGAATAGCGCCTTATAAGTAGGCTTACCATTCGTCCGGGATTTCCCCGGACAGTCCAGGTTTCGAGCTCGCGTCCGGGGTTGATATTTGTCCGGGTTTCTTGCAGGTATGGGGAAGAAGCGCCTGAACCCGTTTTGAAATGGATATATTTTCATTGTTAAGAACGTAAACCCAGTATTTTTTACGTTATATCAATAAATTTTTTTTTATAAAAAAGAGCATATTTTTCTAACATTTTCGAGTATTTTATTAATTTTATTCTCCCCTTTTGATCTAACAAAAAAAAAATAATGGAGTCTCAACCTCTATAGTGTCCGGGGTTGGCTCTTAAAATTTATGGTAAGCCTACTTATAAGGTCAGGAGAACCATTGGTTTTTTCCCAAATTGTATTAATTATTGAGAACATGTATGGTGAAATTATATAGCAAGGCACTAATTGAAGTTTGTAATTTGACATTTTATCAAAACGGACTCAACATAATTGGATGAAATTTGTGCAATTAAATTCGAATTTCCTCCGATTGTGCCTCTATTATTTACGCGATACAAGCATGGCAAATTATCAAAGTAAGTTATATCAATCTAGTATATGAAATTATCAATGAATTAATACCAATCCTAATTACTGTATCAAAAAGATGCCGGAAAATTAGACAAGAATTGATAATAAAATTAGGATTATCTCAAAGAATAATGAGACGTGAAGAATCTTTCGAATGATGAAAAATACGAAAGAGATATTCACTCACCATTGATCTCTGAGGATATCTAAACAAATCGCACCAGTTACTGATGATATATTCGGATGCCATATTTTGGTCATGAATCGCACCTGAAAATAAAATTGATACAGCAAAAGACAGTCACAACTACAAATCCTTTTCAGTTTCTTTACTTGCCGAAATATTTTCAGCTTGAATAAGTATAATTTCAAGAATCTAATAATTTGAATTCGTAAGTTTTTACCTTTCAATTGTATTAATCCTTTGTATTGTATTGAATTTGTTTTGAATGCAAAATACAATAATTATAACACTTCAACTGCCAAGTAATCTTTCAATTCTTTGTATTGTATTGAATTTGTTTTGAATGCAGAATACAATAATAATTAGGCCTATTATAACACTTCAACTGCCAAGTAATCTCAATTGAGAAATGGAAAATAAATAACGTGGCATTGATAACAATATGAATAGTTCAATACTCAGCTTATATTTCAATAGTTGGAATGAACTAAAAGCAATAATTTCACTAATTTGAAAACTGATAATTTTTTTAATTTAGACTACGTTATGTTGAAAGATAGATCAAAGCACTGAATATGTGTTTGAACAAAAGCTTAAATCAGAAGTGAAGTCTGCTTTACTAAATCTGTTAAAAACCTGACAGAAATTTCAATTTAGAGAACATGTCTTGGGCTTTTTCTTCTACTAGTGTTCATTTTCATTGTCCTATTTTTGACTTCTTAGTCTTCTATGAGTTAGTCTTGTTTGACTTAGTCTTCTAACACAAAATGTATCGATGTAGCCTATGTATTCATTATGATGGATTATTTTCAAGTATTAGTAGGGGAATTGATTGAAACACTCACTTTCGGTGGATTAAATGGATATGTTTCGGGAACTTTGATTTCAAGCACAAAGTTGCCACCTTCATACGGCGTATCAGGTGGACCTGCTATTTCTCCTTTCAGCTCTGTATAATTATCATTGACTAGTTCAACCCTTATCGCACATTTGGCCACCTGCAAAAAAACATTTAAAATTATTCAAAATTCTTAATCCTTAAAAATGTATAAATAAATAAAATTTTGAAAAGTAAGCCACTTTTAAAATCTTATCTATGAATTTTCAAGAAACAGCCTCGCCACCAACTTCACGTTACATGAAATTTAATACAAAAAAAGTTTGATACTTTGACATAATTTCATAACTTCCTAAGCAGGGAGAAGACGATTTAAACAAATATTTAGTTCAAGAGTTCTATCTGAACACAGCATTTAAAAAATATGAGGTCAATGACATTCTATATGGATAGTATATTTTTCATTTTCAGATTTCCAGATAGAACTTAGGCAAATTATAATGAAAATTAGCTAGAGCCCTACAGAGAAGCCAAAAGCTAAATGTTTACTACACTGTAACTTGTTTGTAAATGAGCTATAACTCCCATCTTTTTTCTGATATTCATTTAAATCCTAATCAGAGTTGTGCTTATACAATTCTAATTTGAAAATAACTTTTACAACATGTTCAACCTTGTTATGAGTGCTTAACAGATTTACATTAATTTTTCCATTCAATTAGGAAGCTCACCCCACAAATCTGATTTGTTTTAGTTCAGCAAACATCAAAATTGTTATTACTGTAGTTTTCATATAACTTGGCAGCAGTATGCTGGGATCAGATGTAGCTCTCCCATCTGCTACACGCTGCCAAGTTATATGAATTCTACAGTATTCATATGTATTATCTTGCTGTGCAGAACTGACCTTTTTTTGAGTCGCGGCGGACGCGTTTAGCAAGATAATACATATGAATAGTTCTACTGAAAAATGGATATCCACAACAATAAATTGTTATTCAAACTATCATATCTTTAAAAAAATAAATAGGCTACAGGTACACTAGGATAATTTTTTTCTCAAATTTGTGGCTCATTAATATAAATAATTTTTTCAATTGCGTTGTTTGATTTTGATAGCATGTTTCTTAGAGCCTTTATTGAATGACAAATTATCACAATTTTATTTGCAATATTGAATAGCTGTAACTTACCAGTGAAGCGGTACATTACTTGGAAAAAATCTATCTACAAGGGGAAAATCTCGTTACATGATACACGTTATATTAATTAATATATAACAATAAGCTATAAACTTTATCTGGTGAAATTTAGATTAATAAAACAGAATAACCGTGAAAATATCAAATGACGTCATAGTGATAAGAATGAGTTTAAAAAAGAAAGTGTGTGCTTTAACTCAGATTTAACCTAGATATTTTGTATTGTAATCATGTTATAAATAGAAAGCATCAACTATTTATGATAGAACAACATTCTATATATACGTCATTAATGACAAATATAAGTTTAGTAGAATACTGTTGGAAAATTATCTGTGTGTATTTAAGTTAGTGAACGTTTGAAAATTACTCAGACTGAGAAGCAAGATAACGAACTTGCGTAATAATTAATGAAAGTAAATGAGATTTAAAATATAATGACGAAAACAAAAACATGTTCTACCTCACACAATAAAATTATGATATAAATTGAGTTCTGCAACATTTCTCTCCATTTCGAAAAACAGTAAGTAAAGTGAGCTTTGTATTCAAGTTCATAATAAATTGGTTGAATAGATTGAGTGCGATGTAATTGGCCTAATAATAAGAAATAGTAATAGTGAATTTTTCAGAGTAGCGACTTTTAGTCTATGATAACTAGCTACTAGAGCTATAAAGTGCAATTTTTCATGTAAGTATTCAAAATTTCAATTATTTTTCCACCTATTTGCTTTTGCACAATAAATTGTTCTAAAGGACAGTCGAAAGTTATTCATGAATATGATAGCAGACTAATTAATTGTCGTGTACAATTTAGATTATAAAGTTTTACAGCTCATGAGAACAATGATCAAGTACCTACATTCATTTGCTAATAATTCACACATTAAATAATATATTTCTTATCTAAGTATCTATTTCTTACCAAATATACTTAAAATACTTTAATAAAAAGCTATACGCTTATTATTATTCATCAAGAACTTATCTTATTATCCATTTAAATTATTATTACCAAAAATTATAATGTTAGTACTTAGACAGCCCTACTGATTTTGAATGATTTTGGTTCTCACCTACATTCTAAGTTGATACTCTATTAATTTTGAGCAGGCTAATTATATGTTAGAGTTTGTTTTACTCGGATGATGCTCACATGAGACTTGTGCGTGGGTAATGAGGTGAATGACATGAGGCTGAATGAAATTCGAACTCAAGAATAAAAGAAACAAAGTCAGACAGACACTTATCTAATCATAAACAAGGTTTCCAACCAACTGCGCCACCAAAACGAAATCTATAATGACATTTTTATAGATATACAGTACATCGAATCACAGATTTCAAGCTGGAATGGCAGTAGCAGACGAGTGGGTTAAGTGCCGGCTTGCTAACCTAAAGGTCCCGGGTTCGATCCCAGTTCTGACTGAAAAGTTTTACCTCGGGCCACTCCCGTGCTTCGGAGGACACGTTAAGCTGTTTCGGGTGCAACCTGATAACTTTAACACCAGACCTCAGCCAGCCAGGTCACACTTTATTATCATTGAAGCACATTATAATTAACTTAATTGAAGCTCATCGTTGAAAAATTCTACAGAAATGCCAAAGAAAGGGATCGTTGAGACTAAAATTGATGAGGCGAAGTGACGCGAACAATATTTTATTGGTGATTTGAACAACCCTAACAACAAAAGAAAATAAAAGAAAGAATACGGTACCAACCTTTATTGTAAATTCTATAAATGATAGAAATTAACAATTTCTTCAAAGCAAAGACTAATTCATTCATTTTCAAAACAAAAACAAACTATTTTTGAATAGATCCAGAAAACAGGAAAGATATTAGAAGAGGGAGAAACTAATCATCAGTTTGCTATCTGCTTCTTTTGTAAACATTACTAGAGCACGCACCACCATTCAAAGGGTTCAGGATTCTCTTTGAGTTTCAAATTTGGGTTTGATAAAACTGTACTGTTTAACTTATAACAAAGACAGTAGACTTGAGTAAGTTGAATGTACAACAGCTTATAGAACAGCAGTTGTTATTTAAACTTCAAAACAACTGTCAGCTAATTTCAAACAACTATTGTGCTCGGTCTTGTACTGGTACATTGGATAGGTCAAGAATTAATAAGGTGATTTTAAATCCTGCCGAAGATCAAACATCTACGGAGCGACATCTAGTATGAAACTGGTAGTCCATACCAGAATGGATGTCAACTAGCATGAAATTGCAATAGAAAGAAACCCTACATCTACTTTAGTATGCAACCTATGTATCAATACACATTTCTAAAAGTGAACTTTGACACGATCTATCCAGGAAGGCCTGGTTGATGATCAAGATTTGGATATATTGGACACAATTTAGTTCATGCTTCAGCATAGGATATTATGCATTCCAATAAATAGTACAACGATAAGCTTAACACTAGCTTCAAAGACTAAAACCAAATTATCAAACTGATAATAAAAAGATATTTAATTTAAGACGAATTTCGCCGCGAGTGAAAAATATCTGAGATTTAAAAACGCATCAAAATTGAATAGAATACAACGGAATTCATGTCCCAATAAGTCAGGTGTTTGTTGGAACACGTTTTCGTATGACATTTTTGATCAAGAACTTCAAGTTGGTCTACAATCTACTGATTCTTACGCAATGAATTAGAACATACTGCTTCATGGGCTTCTAAAACTAACATCCATTGAATTTATTTGCATGAAAATAGTATTCATACCTCGTCACTTTTTATAACCTCTTTAAATTCTCGCTGGATCCTTTGTGCTGCAATATTATTGGCCATGTTTTTAAAAGATCGATACCCGTGAACCAGGTTGTTTTAAGGTCACTCTAGCATGTCTGAGTTTTGTAGAAATTCTAGAAATATTTTAAACAAAAATTGAACTTTTAATTTCCACAATATTTAAACAAATCAATAATTTTGACCTCTATTAAAGTTTATAGTCATTCCGAAACCAAAATTTCAGTTGATGTTATTGTTGTAAAAGTACAGCTGATTATGCGAATGAGCAATGCAGCCAACCTTGAAATATTAGCCAGCTTTTATTCGTCCGTTTCAGTGACTTTCAACTAAAAGTTTGTTATAGAATTGAGAATTAAAAATATATTTGAAATATATATATTTGATAAATATATTTATTTGCTTAGGAAAAAAATATTTTATTGGTGCAAATTGTTTTTGGACATTAAAGTGCTCTTGATGTAGTAAAAGCATATCATAAATGTACTGTCAATCAGAGATGAGATTTATAATTCCTATGAATTTAAGTTGATCCTGCAATCCTTCTATTTCTTCGATCATGATGTTTGTTTGAAATTAGAACTATTATTAAAATTGAAATCCACGATACAAAGGAAATAGTTGATTGGTTACGGTGTTGGTGTTCTTGTTTTTTCTTTTCAGTAATGCCCAGCTTATCAGAGTCAGTCCGTGCCGAGAGTTTACTTCGAACGAATTTAGATACTCCGAAGCCGCATTTACAGAAAAGAATGCCTAATATAAAGGTTTTCAGTGGCAGCAGCCATCCAGACTTGGCCCAAAGAATTGTTGATCGCTTAGGAATAGATTTAGGAAAGGTTGTCACTAAAAAATTCAGCAACTTGGAAACATGGTAAGGTCATGATATTTTATTTATTTCTGTTGTATTGTACAATACCCTTCTCACGTTTTTTGGAAAACTTCAAATTTATTGTTATAATTTAATTTATTGCCTTCATAACTTGAAATTTATCTCATCCACCCAAACTTCACATTTAGGCTATTTAAGATTTTTACGTACAATATTATTATCCTTTGCATAGCATCACAATTTAGTTCCATTTTATTCATTCGGTATATATAGTGTAATTAACTTGGAGAATCACTCAAACATTCACATTTGTATCATTCATCAACTTTTAATCTTGTTTTCATAAATTATTAGATGTTTTATTTCATTTTGAAGAGCATCCCACTTGTATTCTACCGGCCGATATGCTTCAATGCTACACTATACACTTTTATTCCTCATTGACATTGCTGCATTAGACTATATATAACCAAACCAACCACTAAATTTAATTGTCAAGCTACTGTACAGTTTTCAATTATTGGAATCACCATTTTTTATTTTATATTTCCCCTGTTGTCATTGATTGACAGGACCTGCAGACTTGAAATTTAATTTGCTACCACGTGTGATTCAAATAAGTTGGTTACCCTCTCAGCTAATCGATTTCAATGAAACCCTATTTGGAAACTTGACAAAATCTCTATGATCCTTCATTCTGTTCATGAAGAATTTTTTTCTATTCTGGAGCAAAATAAAATCTAAAAAGGCTCAACATAGAAACAGCCCTTTTCGCAACCTCAGCCTTACGACATGTGTTGTGCAGCCACCCCCGGTTAGCTTCGCTAATTTAAATTAATACTGTAAGATCATTGGTTCCTTTTTATTTTATTTTTGAATAGTTGCAATACTGGTGTTAGGCTAATATAACTTGGTTCAAATTGAAGTTACAGTATGAAATGTAATCGGATAGTTGGATCATTTCTGTAAAGTTGAAACTGGCGTGATTGGAGCAATTATTTTGGTTTAAGTAGAACTAGAAATATTTGGAGGAGTATGTATGTTTCGCAAAAATGAAGCAGAATTTCAAGTCATAGGCCTAACTACTACAGTGAAATCTCAATAGTTCGATGTTCTCATAGATATCTGAAGGATCCGACTTCAGATACCATACTCGAAGAATTGATTCGATCAAAGAACAATAGTAAGACAGTCTTGAATGAAATTAACTTATTTACAGTCATAAATGTAGTGTAATAGCATGTTGTATTAATTTTTCTATTTACATATACTATGAAATTTCAAAACTGATAATATTTCTATTTATACAATTCAAATCACTCTTGTTAATTCAAGCTACGTCTGGTCCCATCCACCTTGAATTAACGAGACTACTGTGCTCTCTATTTTTGTATTCCAGTAAGACATTGAATTACGGTATTTAACTATTGATGATTTTGTGCTAACTATTTTATTTTTCATGTACAGCGTCGAAATAGGAGAATCAGTTCGTGGAGAGGATGTCTACATAGTGCAAAGTGGAAGTGGAGAGATCAACGACAATCTCATGGAGCTACTTATCATGATCAATGCCTGTAAAATAGCATCCGCATCACGTGTTACAGCTGTGATACCATGTTTTCCATACGCACGACAGGATAAAAAAGACAAGGTAGGGAGAAATTGATTGCTTATTTGTTCCACTTAATTGGTGGCAGCTTTTGCATCAGAGCACTTGTAAACCATTATGACCATCCAGCTCATCTATCATTCATGCATCATCATGAGCAACTGATAATCATCATCATCCAGACCTGGAAAGCAGTTCATCATCTATCACCCTTATCTTTTCAGTATTATTTCATAGTGTAGCCTATTTATATTGAAAACAGTATTCAAAATAAAAGTTACTGTTTGTTGATTAGAATAAAACGCCCATGAAATATAAGATTGAAGGTTTTAATATAGGCTTAGACTTGAAAGGTAGATCTATACTGATATTTTATTGTAAATTATAAACTTCAATTCTTGCCAATAATTTCGATTTTTTTATAGAATTCATCATGTTATACAAAATAGAATTGTGATAATCTATCAACATGAATAATTATGGTTTATCTTAGTTATCGCTTGAATGAAGAATACGATTACTATGGATACAAATTATGTGTGTTAGGTATTGATATTGAGGTTTAAAAAATAAACTCAATTATCTACAAGCTGTATCATGATTTTCTAGTAAATTAAAATAAGTAAATTGAACATAACTACATTTAATAAGTTAAGGATTCTTTCATTAATAATATAAAATTATATCGTATGACCTGGCTGGCTCAGGTCTGTTTTCAGTTATCAGGTCGCACCTGAATAAATTCAGGGCCTCTGAAGTGACTTAATGACTGTTTTTGAGTAGCCGGGACCGACAGGCTTAACGTGTCCTCCGATGACATATTCGTATTTATAATACAATTGCAAGCATCATAAATAGTAAGGAAACTCCGTTGATTTTGTTTTCAAACCCCACAATATTATGACTCCGAACTTGATTTGTTCTAAATAGTTAATGAGTAATGTTTAATTAATTTATTAGTTGGTTCGGTATAGCTCTAACGATTTCATGACTAATGCCTCATTTATAATTAGAAATAAAGCTAGTTTCTCATAGGAAAACAAGAGCAAAAATTGCGTTTGAACGATGTCTATGGAAAATTCATTTATTATTAATGAAGTATAACGTGCCAGTTTTCCTGTATTTTAATAAATTATGTTAATTGTTATGTTAGTCCTGTGCTTCGATATTTAGTCACATGTTCAAAAAAAATGATGAAATAGCGTAATGAAAAATAACGTTGATCATTTTCTGCAGATGATAGGATGAAAAGTTTTGAAATTCTTTTCGGTTCATTGAAAAGTCTCCGATTTCTATTTTATCGTACCACATATTTCTCCATCACTACTTACACAATAAGTTGGGAGAAAAATTAATTCAGCTCACCTTGTAGTATAATCGACTTTCATGGTCAACCGCCTTTGTCAGTATCTAGTTTTTTATGCTAGTTGTAAGAAAAAAAGCAATTTAGAGATCAACTGTCAGACTGAAGTATGTGAAGTCGATGACCGCTAGTTTATGAGAAAAAAATATCTACTCCATTAGCATACTTTTCATATTAATATGAAAAAAAGTTTTGCTTATTTGTCTTACATTGTTGGATATACTGAGATATTATCACTGATTGTACTGAAACCATCGACTATAAGGTTCTCAAATTGAATAAAACCAAGTACTTCATGCACAGCTTTGGTTGTTGAAATTTGAAATTCAGCTTAAACTGAACGTACCATACAATACGTAAATTCTGTAGTGTATAGTGTAAGAGACGAACAAATTAATATGTTGATTGATGAACACCATATCAAGTACATTGAATTATTTTAGTGATGATTGATGTGAAATTATGTTGATAATTTAGTGGTTGGATATAACCTCCACTTGATGGTTAAAGAAATATTGTGTGTTATTATGAAATAGGCTGTTGGTTTTTATTCCTTTTTTCGGAGGATGAAGCCCACATAGGTATGAGACCTGTGTGTGGGTAATGAATTGGATGGTGGTGATTGATAGGTTGGACCTACAGTTTTAGGTGGGTTCCGAACCACCGATCACAATTCTATATTAAATTGATTCAATTCAGGAGGAATTGAACCATTTAATAGTTGAAAATATTTAAAAGCAATTTCGAATGATTTTTTTGTAATTTAATTTTTTTATCAAAGAAACAAAAGATTTCTGACATTTTTCGATCAGCTATAGTCTAACGTTTTGATAGATTTTTATCAGATTACTAAATACTTTTCTGTTAATTGTTGGGAAATCGGGGTCACAATTATGACTGAGCAGTGATTTTTCATGATTGGTTTACTTTCGACATCACTTGACATTTACATTTAAAGAAGTAGACATTTTACGGTATGCAGTATTCATATACAGGTACTTGTAATTGATGAATAGGCTCCAGATTATTTTAAATATTAATATTTAGAATCTTGCTGTGCAGAACTGACCTTCTTTTAGTCGCGTCGAACGCGTTTCGAACTATGCGGTTCTTCTTCGGCGCGTGGTTGCAGACTGACAACTATTTTAAATAGGTGTCCATGACATTTTCTCGATATAGTCGAAATATACCAACTTTTTCTAAAACAAAAATGTTATTTTTGCGAGTATAAGAAGTAGGCTAATATTCAGATTTTCAAGGTCACTCTTGATTTTCGTAGTTTCACCTCAGTAATGTGTCTCATGATCGATCATGTATAATGATCACAACTTACTTATATTATACAGTTGGATACAAGAAGTTTATTGTTATAGAATTTCGGCTCTGTTTAGTTGCCAGCATTTTTCTAAACTATCAGCTATTTAGAATTGATTGAAAAAATTGCATCACCAGTTGTTAGTGCAGTGCTTGTAAAAAGTACAACTTTTACAATTCAGCATGTCACTCATTCGCCTGTTTTGGTAGTCACCATTGTTTTTTATTATCTAATTATTTATAACTAAAATAACTCGTTCCTTAATATGATACTAAAAATAGCTCAATTTTAAATTGTTTGACTTGAATACATGCATTTGCGGATTGTTCACTCATCTAATAAACTATTATCATCGTTTTCGATCCAAATGCTTATTTTTATGAATGCCTCCCAATATTTTATTAATTATACTTCGCCAACTGATCCACTTAGATTGAATTCAGCGATTTCCCAAATTGAATAATCTACAATTTGATAAAAATCTGTAAAAATTATTAAACTATTCAGAAAACCATTTATTGTTCAAAGCTTCCGCTTCTATCTGCCTACTGCTTTGCAATTTTCACTATAGATGCCAGTATTTATAACAATATGCTTAATCTTTAAAATATTCCTTATGAATGAATAACACGCTATTTCGAGAGTTAACAAAATGCTTCTACTGTAGAACTCATTACTTGTCTATTTATGTTTTTAATTTATTAGTCGGTAAAAATTTAGTTCAAGAACGAATACTACGTAGTATAGTAACCGTTACCTCTTAGAAAACATTAATTTATAGTAAGTATAGTAAGTACTTATAGTAAGTAATTTAACATTATTTCAAGTATTGGCTCTATGCGATGCTTCCAAAGACCCAATTTTTTAAATATATCTATTGCTGTTTCTAATCTATATCAATTATGCGATGCTTTCAAAGACACAATTTTTAAATATATCTATTGCTGTTTCTAATCTATATCAATTCGTTTTGTATTTTGGATCAACTGGAAATGTGTCCGAGATGTGAGTAGTGGACACTATGTTTTCAGGTATATCACATAGAATTACTACTCACATCTCTGATTATTGATTTATTCTAGAATTTAAATGTTACCTTTTTTCGTTGTTTTATTACGCATTTCTTCTGACAACTTACTTATATTGTATTCTATTAACTAAGCTTAGTGTTTAGCTTTTAGCTTTAATGAGAAGAATTTCATCAAGCACGATGTAGAAGTTTAGTACTTAGTTTGTAAGTTGGCTTACATTTCAAATTTTATTCATCTTTCATAACAAAGAAACACATCAACATCAGAAACATAAAAAATGCATCTGAAATATAAAAAATTAAATACTAATTGATGCAGAAGTTATACAATAGTTCTATTCAATGGAAAGAGAAAAAAATCTTCATAAAACATCTTCATAAAAAGACTCCATTGCTAACAAATTCGCCTCATTTCAAAAGCACTGAACATCTCATTCAATTTTTCCACATCTAAACCGGGAATAATAACACTATATATTTTTTATTTAATTTTGGTTATTCCATTCAGTAAAAGAAATATGTTTAATAAAGTATGAATCAGTCTCTTATCTTCTATTATCCAGATCTTTATGCAAGCTCAGGGAAAAGACGGAAATGCTGGAACCTCAAAAATCGTCATGAAAAACAATGAATGGAAGTTTCGGGTATATATCGCTTTCTCTATTTATACATGTTTTGTGCCGTTATGGGTTTAGGACAAGGGTGGTCCGTTGGTTGGAATTCAAGTATGCCTGGTTATGTTGAACTGTATTGCAGGTTTATATATTTTCACTCATTTCAAAGGTCTGCATTTTAAAAATGGTCTCAGTATGAACTATGAAATTTTCTATGCATCAAATTATGATTAAAATACATTTTTGTGAAAGTGAAGGCCGTTTTTCTCGTTACAAATTATGCAATGTGAAGAGGAAAAATTATGTAATAATCCTTCAGTCGATTCCGATTTTGAAGTTTCAATGGATTTGCAAATCGCAGAGTGTACAGTAGAAACAATTAGTCTGGGCGCGTGGCTCTGGTTTCACTACTAGCCGTCCTGTTAAAAGTTGACTAGTTGACCTTGAAGACATCTGCAGCGTCGCACGGGCCACATGTTTTTAGAAATGAGCGATAAACACTCCCCTCGCCATGGATGACTACCAAACGGCCGTGCGCCCAGACTAATTATTTCTACTGTAACTTGCAGAGGTTATACTGAATCTGTTTTATCTGTTTTACTAAATTATAAATTGAACTAAATGGAACGTTATTTGTAGTGGCGAAGGTGATATTGTGGAAGGTATCCATAATGAATAATAAGACGAAATTGTCACAATCGCATTTATTAAAACTTAGAGAAACTAGTTTCGGTTGTTACACCATTATCAATCTCTATCAAACTCTGTTTGACAAACTCGAGTTTGATAGAGATTGATAATGGTGTAACAACCGAAACTAGTTTCTCTAAGTTTTAATAAATGTGGTTGTGACAATTTCGTCTTATTATTCATTAAATGGAACGTCGCTAGGAAAACTGCCATTGAAATGAGTGGAGCGTGGGATATTGTTGAACAGCTCATCCGTTCGGAGGATCATTTTTTTTATTCTGGGGATTTCTAGGATTTAAAATTTTATAATACAGTACTAGAGATTAGAATTAGTACTAGAAGTTGAGCATGGATTTTCAATGAATATTTTAAATTTATATTAAAAGCATAGACAGGCTACAAAAAGTTGTTGCTAAACAATTTTAGTGAAAAAAAAATTAATGAAAAGGCTAGAAATCATCGTCTCGTCCCAAAAAAGAATAATGCTATCATGAGCTTGTCATAAATAATAATTATTTTGGTCTTTTGTATTGTAGTTTATGTTTTTCGCTTTGAATTTTTTCTCTTAATTTGTTCAGTGCACAAAATATTTTCAAGAACTTGTATTAATATTCTCCAAATTTGACATTCAGTAAAGATTGGCTAGTTCAGTAATGGAGTATCCAGGCTTTAAATCTAGTTTATAAAACTAAAATACTGTATCACATTTGTTTCTAAAAAAAAATTAATAAGGGTTAAAGATTGTAAAAGCTTGTTATATTTTATTGAGAAAATTGAAACTTTGAGTATTGTTGTATGGTATAGTCTCTTCAAACATTATGTTTGATTTTTCTACGAGCTTTTTAGCTTTTCAGCTTGAAAAGTTTTAAGTTTGTTGCATTTTCCGCTTATTTCAAAATAGTCGCTTGCATGTTGAAGTTATTCATTTTTTTAACGGTGGGTCATAAGGCGCATTCAGAAAGTACACTGAAAATGTACACGTTTTATTTGTAACGAATAATTATTAAATTAAATGGTGATCAATAATATTAAGTTTGTCAATTTGTAAATTGATATAATTTTAATCAATTAATGAAATTACGTACAATAGTAACTTATATTTTTGGAATCCTTTTGATTAGAAATAAATTACTTTCTGAACACGTCTTCTAAATTTAGAATAGGAAATAGTTCAATTATGTTATGCTTATTTGTTCTCTACAATTCAATAAAATTATTCTAATATTTAGCGTCTGAGAGTCTTGTATGGCTGCTTCAAGCTGCAAGATACCTGCTGTATTCTTGTTACTTTCTTTAGATAGATTTCTTCGAATTGAGCCTTTGATATGGAATGGATGCTAAGTTGCAATTCGTTGGAGTTGAAGGATACATTCATCAATATTCAGTATTATTTAGATCTAAGTTTAATTATAGTAAGTATCAATAAATGATTGGTCATCAACCTTAAGGGGTTGAAATGTTTTTTTTTTTTAAGCAAGTTTGCATATATAATATCTCGATTACTCAGTCTCATTATGTACCACCACCAAAGCATGTGTGAGGACTTCATGAAATACACTTTCAATTATGAAGTAGTGAAGTAATTCATGATTAGAAGGACAGAATTATTTTTTAGAAAAACAATAAATTCTAGAAGACATTTAGAATACTCATGCCTTGTTTGTCTAGTGGGATTTTCTTGAAATGAAATTGTATTAATGAAGATTGCGTAGCTCAATCCATAACTGTCAATGTCATACATTTTATTATCATCAAATCCAATTATTGTCGTCAGTTAAGCAGATACAATTTTATTATTTCTAATGACGTCAGTATCAAATATTAGTCAACGTAAAAAATTCAAGGTTCGACGTTTTGGAAAGGTCATTTTTTCATTCAGAGTTTTTTTTTCTTGATTCGTATCCAAATATTTTAAAATAACTACCTCATTTTCCAGCCTGATACTTTCTTCTAATATCATAATTTATCTTTTGTGAGTGAAGTCTAGAAATAATAATTATTTTCTTTCTATTTTTTTCAAATTAGAGTTATACTCAGATTCATTACTTTTATACCGTCAGACAATCGTTGCACTGCACTATCACTATGACAGATATCTTTTTTATTGATAATTAGTCTAAAGAAAATTTCGGTAAATGACCCTTCATTGTGCTCTAACTATCAACGATTTCTAAAGGGTCAAGAGTTTAATTAAGGAGATAACCGAAGTGCAGAATAATATGTTGATCGTCTTCGAAATGCTTTATCACTTGCCACGTTTTGTTCAGAAAACATCATTTTTTTATCCGAATTTATTTGACAGTTATGTAATGCATCTTGATACTGTACTAAAAATTTCTTGAATTTAGATTAGACAATTTTTTAAATTTATAAGAGTATGTTTAGACAATTTTTAAATTTATTAGAGTATAAATGTTTTTATTTGTATCGCCCTTGCTCTCAAAATGATAGATTATTATTATGATTTGTCTTCGGCTTAGTTGAAAAGATTAAACATTTTAACACATTTCCAAATGACGTTCTACCATTGCTTGATCGTCTTCTATGTGCGCCAGCTACTGGATTAGAAACCTAGACTAACTCAAAGCAATTGGCTTTGGAAACAACAAAGTTGATTTGCATTCAATCTAAAAATATTATCAACATTAAGCTCCAATTGAAAATTATATTTTATTGATGCTTACCTCCAAAAACTTCAATGGAAATGAAATTTGAATGAAATCTTGCAAATTTGTCCCCTGGTACTTCGAAAAAATATGGGAGAGACCTAGCATCTCATTTACTCGTGGAGTGGTGATTGGTCATGCGGTGAGCGTGGTGTTCAAAGTGGTCGTGATGTTCAGTCACGACCGCTCAAGACTGCGCTTGGATGGGTGACCGTGCTTCAATGACTTGATGTTACAAGCTTTATTATCACTTACCCGGTGGTTCGGAACCCACCTAAAACAGTAGGTCCACCATGTTCCTCGTAACATGTCACAAACGGCGAGGTGGAACTACCCGTAAGGGTCTCCCCACCATTAAAAGCCATACGCTTATTATTATTATTATTTATTCGTGCATTAACTACTGTGGCTGTTCATGATTATAATGTGTTGGAATATTATGGAATATTTTCATAATTAATTTGGAGGTTCCTTTGTGTATCCTCTTGAAAATCAAATCAAATTTATTTGATAAAAATCATTTTTAAGAGAGAAAATTTTTATTTTTAAAAATCGTGGCATTGTAGTTTTTTATTGGTTATCTAGTTTTTTTTTTTCAATTTGGATCTTGTAAATCCTGAAAATTTCATCATATATTATTTATTAAGCGAGATTACGGTCATTGATTGATTATTTTTCCATTGCTGAATCATACGATGACAACTCTTCATTTTATTGATGATTTCACTAAGAGTAGCCTAGTGTGTTTTACACTTGATACTATAAAAACAGGTCGAATATAGAACCTTATTTTTTTTGGAAGTCGGTTAAAAACTAAAGTATTAAGGTACTATGCATGTATAAATCACTTGATGAATGGGAATTACAAAGCGTTTAATAAATAGAACATTTAAACTCATTTGGTTCTTCTATAATCTAGACTAATTTATTATTATTCACTGTTCTGCACAACAGAACATGTGCTACTTATCTGCTTTATTAGACTTGCAAGCGGATTTCAGCGTAATCGCTGCATTTACTGTCTTTTCTGATT
Organism: Conomelus anceps; assembly: GCA_948455865.1. Taxonomy (NCBI): domain Eukaryota; kingdom Metazoa; phylum Arthropoda; class Insecta; order Hemiptera; family Delphacidae; genus Conomelus; species Conomelus anceps. Next base: position 1,458,073 of record OX418224.1, on the reverse strand, counting down.
TTTAAATCAATTTTAGTCAAAAAGAAACACGGAAAAAAATTATTCTTCTACCATGTAATCAGAAGCTGAAAATTTGTAGACCTGCTTGAAATTTTATTGAATTCCTGATATGTTGAAATATTCTCCATCTGAATTCTGTATAAACCATTATTAAATAAGTACCAAATTTACTTGATATATTGATTTTGAGTTATTAGGTATTCATAGTGTTAGAAAACTTTCAATTTAAGCATACAGATCCGAATAGATCAAAATTATACAATTGCTATTCGAATTAATTTTGATTTACATGTAAGTGGTAATGACTAATTCTTTTTATAGCTAAAATATAATTTTTAATATATGTAGAGCATAGCAATCAGTGCGACCGCAGAATTTTTTCGGCTTAAATCGAACTTCCTGAATAATCTTGTGTGAACTGGATAAATTTCTTGAAAGTGGCGAGTTTATTGAGAGTAATTTAAAATTATGTCGGCTGAACAGTAAAACTTACTTGATGACACTGTTGATTTTTTCGTCTGAAAATAAACTTTGTATGCATCTAGTCAATATCTTATTTCAAAAATCGTTATGAATGAATGCACTGTCTTTGCTAAATTTCATGTGGCGTTGAGTTCTAAAACAGTAATATTTAATTTTACTTGCATCTCCATTCCTATCCTGAATATAGTTACCGATTTACGGTGTGGCCAACGAAACATTAGCATTAATTAATTACTGTTTGTTAGTTTTTATTGCAATCAGTAAATTACAGTGTTCGTTGATAATTAATTTTAACCTTTGGCGTTGCAGTTATTTCCGTTTCACACCAGTTCAGTATTATTGCACAAATTATTTTTATGACTTATAGCAGAAGACTTTATTTTTACAGGATTTCGTTTCTGTGTTATATGCTGTAAGTATTATTCTTATACAACAGTCAGCCAGGTTGTTTGCAAACTTGCAGTTTTATTTTCGGTTTGCAGTTAGCTGAACTCACACAATATTTATGATTTAATAAAAATTAGTCGATTTTGTGTTTTATTTACTAATAAATATCGATACTGTAATTAGCACTTTTCAATTATTCACTACTGATTGCTGAAAATTTCATGCTAAATCTATTACTTGGCGACATCTGTGGCAAAACTTAGAGAACTAGATTATATTATTATGTTTGTACACATTTAGTGAATTGCAGGTTTACTTGAGAGTGATACTGGCTGGAACGTTTGTTTAAAAATCTTTTGTTACTGAATTGAAAAAACCTTCACACTCGTTTTCTGTAGTTTGATAGGAAGTGCTGATTGTCCTCTTATATTTTATTGGCATTTTCTTTCCAACAGTAAACTTGAAAAAAAAACACTAATAAACGTGTAAGATTTTTGTCAGTTTAGCTTTTAAGCAATTCCCATTTATGAGCTGAACTCTGTTGAAGACTACTGGTTCTTTTATTGTATGGATTTTGACTCAAGTACAGTACAGTTAGATAAAGTCTCACTACATGATCTCTAACTTTTTGACTATGACATGACTATTTTTACCTATTCTTGAAGAGTCACCCACAGTAGATGAGTTTCTTTGCTGTAAGAGAATATTCACCAGATTTTTATAAAACTTTCCAAGTCCATCATTCCTGTGTCATTGTTTTTTGTTCTGGCATTCCAATTTTCATCTTCATAGCTGGCTCTGTTCCCTATTTTATTTTAGGTAAAAATATAGAAAAGTTTATTGACTATAGTGTACTTAGTTCACTTATAGTAAACTCCAAATATATATATACGGTACATCTACTTCTGATTTGTACTTTATACGTCTGGTATTTATTTCTTAATTAAATCTGTATTAATCTGCACAGCTTTTCACGCTAATTCTCAATTAGTCGGCTACAATAGTTTATCGTTTTGAATGATTCCAAATTTTTTATAACAAATTTCTTCAATTGTCATTAATTTCTTTAGATTTTTGAATGGACTTGCTTCTCTCCTTGATAATTGTCGCCTACTTTTCTTTACGTTTTTCTATTCAAATTACACAATCTTGATCATCTGTGGTGAATTTTATCGGAAAATTACAATTTTTTGTCTGGTATCAATGATAGATAATTCCTGGATTTCTTGTTCCATGGCGAACTGCGTTGTTAATATTAACTTTTTATATGAATTCAACGACTTGCAGTCAAATATTCATTAAGAATAAATAAAATTTACTTACTCTGTAGGCCGAGCGCTTTCGAATCTTTGAGATCCGTTTTCAGAGGCCTCTACAAAGTAAGTAAATTTTATTTATTCTTAATGAATATTTGACTGCAAGTCGTTGAATTCATATAAAAAGTTGATAGATAATTTTCTGGAAATATAAGTATAGGCTTCTTGGAGAACATTTGATTCAAATTGATACTTGATTTGTAACACACATGAATAAGTTTCAAATGAATATTGGTCATGAAATTTTATCTGGTATCGGGTATGAATGAGTCATTCCGGATTCCGTCATGTTTTATCGTCCCATTCCAACGATATGAATGTCATTAACTGGTTATATAAATATGGCAACACCGCTTATGACAAATTGTCCAACATTTCTAGTAGGTTAAAACGATTAATCCATGATTGACTGTTTTGTATTAGGCTTCGAAATTGAGTACACTTTAATTTTTTGACAGTAGGTCTATTAAAATTACATTGTGTACTAGAAATTATAACAGTATGTGCATTTCATTATAATATAACCAAGAACCTACTTCTCAAAACTTATTTGTAAACTGAATCTAGTACCAAACTAGAAATTTAGGTTTTTGTGGCATGTTACTTTGATATGCTTTGAAACGATGGACGTTTTTATTAACATTCTAATTATTTAGTTGGTTAACTCTTGCTTTTATAGTTGTTACTTTTGTTTGGATATCCCGCCTAACATTTTGCCATGATTGTGACAAAATTGTTTGCTCTCTTTAACTCTAACAGCTACTATTGGTTAAATTAATGTATTGCGTTGGTTTTATTTCTGCAGAATGTTCTGCTCTTTGTAATAGAATTCTCTGTGTACAAACTTTGGTAAAATAATTAAGTTAAGAAAATTTCAGTTCAAGATTAGTTAATTATTTCTTACTCCTATTAGTATTAGTACTCTTGAGCGTATTCGAATACACTTGAGGTACATTTGCAACAACCCAAAAATATCATCAAATATTTTCCAAACTTTCCTTTTAACATTTGGTCAAATTCATTTTTTTTTAAATCATCAACCTTCTACTACAATTAGTTTTAATTTTGTGTTAATTTTCGAATTTGATGTTAAATGTCATTCTTCATATTGTTGTATATGTTTGTGTAATTTCAACAAGCTTTAAGCAGAAGCATTTTGGATTCGTCGTAATTTTCATCAGTGGTTTCACCCAATTACGAGGTTTTCTATAATTCAATTCAAATTTTTATTCCTCTCCTTAAAATAACATACAGCATATTAAATTCTGACAATATGGAAGAATCAAAATACAAATTAAAATAGTAAATCTTACAAATAATAAGAGTATACTGAGTAAAGTATTATATTTATACTTATAAATATTTTAACCACTTGCATAAAATACAAATGAAATACCGTTTCAATTACTTCATTGTTCAATAAAGTGTTGTGTTAAAAGTAAAAAATTTATTAATAAAAAGTCCTTTAATTTTAGAAATGGAACTTTTATCACCATGTGTTACATGATGTGTGATTTTTATCATGTCTAAATTTAGAATATCAATGTAAAGAAGTCTGTTACATGAGCTACCTCTTATATGCGTCCAGTATTTGATAATATTTTTCAAACTTTGTAATTGAAGGCTTGACGTTTGCGACTCTTGTCATTGGAAAATTCGACAAGAAATATATGCTCCAATCACTTGAAAACACTTGAGTTCTTGATCCCGAACTTGTTGATTTTAATTTGGGCTCACTTGATAAAAAATTGACAGTAGGCATGATTTTTTTAAAACTAGTCTATTTTTAAAATTTAAATGAATTCTCTTCATCTGGCATATTTAGTTTTTCTTTCTGCACTTGTGAAGTGTTGAATGTGCTAGCCAACTATCCAGCTATCCGCTTTTCCATTCCTTTTGCCTTGTATGATTTTTGTCGGAAATGTTTTTTTAAACATTTTTTTTTTCTCTAATTCAATCACTATTGCTTCTTACTCAAAATTACTTAGGTTTTGATGTTTTGTTTTTTAATACTTTTTATAATTAAATGTATTAGTCTGCATGTTTTAGCAACTATTGCTGCACTGAACACAACACCTAGTTGAACTCTCCCCCATCAGTTAACTCATACAAATTTCTCTTTTTCAATAGTTTTTATACAGGGTAGGCTTTCCAATTCTCACCTTCAAAACTACTGCTATGTTCCGACCATTTTGTACGCGACTTTGAAGTTTTTTGTTAACAGTGATTAGCATATACTAAATCAAATTCACAATAATATTATTATTGTCATTTTGACTAGATTTTGAAAACTTGAGAAGGTTTTTCCATACCCTGAACATTTTAAAAGCTAATTTCTAGGCTTTTTTGATAACAGTAATAATATCATATGCTAAATCAAATTCTCAATACTAATTTTTTAATTTTTTTTTCTAGATTTTTACAACTTATTATGGTTTTACCATAACGGTTGTTTCAACGGCATTACATACAGTTGTTATTTTTTATTTTTAACTAGTTCTAGCCCACTTACTTGCTATGCTTAACAGTTAGTGGAATAACTAGTCTTCATTTTTTCTAATATTCACCCCATCTCCTAGGTTTTATCAATTTAAATTCTTCCGTAATTTTAATTTGGGACCCCAAAACTTTGAAAACTTTAAAGTATCAACTTTATATTTTATTTTGTTTCCACTTTGTTTATACTTTTTGGTCGTCATATGACAATTTATTTTCAAAAAGATCACTTATTTTCATTGTTGGTATTTTTGTGAGTTTTGAGAAAATCTAAAATGAGTCGTCTTATGTATTTGCAATCATGTGACAAGTATCATTTTCATTTCTAACACGTTGCTAAATTATTGAATGTTGCAAATGTACCTTGGCTGGCTGTTTGATAATTATTGTGTAAAATTAATAATAAAGATTATGCACAATCACTGTGTAGAAATTTACTATTATTCGATAACTTATCATTTTTACTAACGTAGGAGCAATAAATCTTTTTTTCGCAGATTAGACATGCAAGGGTCATCAATAGAACTTTTACAAAATTTGTTTTAGATTAAACAATGTTGAAAAATTGGTCCTCAAATTTCCTATCAAAATTTCCACCGCACTTTATGAACTTTCTCTAACAGATTTTTTACTAGTTTTAATAATCATACGGATTCGTTGTAAATGTTTAACGTCTGATTTTTATTCTAGAAGAGCTATCGGTGAATAGAGCAATGAACTATTTTTTGCAAAAGAACCACAAAACGATATCCAAAATCAATAAATTATTCTGATACTATTGGGTGTAACTTTTATTGATTGAATTTCCAATTTATTGATTGAACTTTTCGTTGAATTTCCAATAGAATTCCGTGCAGAGCAGTTTTGGGCTGAAATGGCCGATCATTGGGATTATGTGTAGGAGAATAAAAAATGGATTAATTGAATATTGTATTATTTTACTACTTTAGAAAAAACTAATTGTTGCAGTCTTAGAAAAAATAAGTTTTTGCTTTTTTAACTCTTCGTGATTCGCTGCATAGCATTGTGCATAGTCTTTTTTCGGAAATATATATATATATATTTGTTATGACAAGTTTAAATTGAACATAATTTCTAAAAACCTGATGAAAATATTTTGGTTGGCTACCAATTCCATTGCTTATAATTTATTCCTTTATATTGTGCTAGTTGATACTGAATGAATCAACCTATCACTTCATAGTTCATGGAATCATTATGCATGCCATTTTTTCACCTAGACTCTTGTCATTGAAGTTTGTCCTTAATTCAGTTGAAGTTACATAGTGTAATTTCTTAGTGTTACAAGTTTCATTTCATGGAAGACTTTTTAAACCTCACTGATAACGAAATAATGATTAATAGAATAATTGACAACTATCGTTTCTAATATTCTTCTTCTATTTAAAACAAAACTTCTCATCTACATTAGACCTGAGGTGTTACGTGAATGTTCTATAGAAAAATCAACGATTCGTGTAGAATATTATTCAAATTTCGTATCAGTGAGGTTGTACGATGTAAACCTCTAATAACTTACATTTTTTTAATATTTTTCAAATTCTATTAATAAAATTGGAACTAGCTTTATTTTGAACTATAGTGGTTGAATGCCTTTGTTAGCAATAGCCATGACAACCTAGTCTAGAAATGAAATTGACATGTTATGACTGTGATATTCAAATTTATGGATATAATGCATGCCAGATTAGGTAATATAAAATGAACGTATCATGATTATGTTTGAATTGGGTACTTGGAACATGGAATGAACGGTTGGCATTTTGAGAATCTCATTTAAGGAAATTTAAAAGTGACACTTGCCACATATATTGTATTTGAAGAATTTAAAAGTTAATAATTGTATACAAGGAAAAGGCATAATTACTCTGGGTACACTAACTGCTGGGTATTATATGTATTTATCGTTAGAATTAACTATTTGTCTGCACAAAGGGGTTCTTGCCTGAAGGAATGATTCTATAGTGAGCTCGAGGAATGTGAAATCCTATTATAATTAGTTAGCGATTGTGGAGTTTGCGAAAGCAATATCGTGGTTGGTCATCCATGTTCCAAATATTAGTTATAATTGAATGTGTGTGTGTGTGTGTTGCTGCCCTGGTTATTTTTCTATTGTTGATGAATTCAGTAATAATTTAATAATAAGAATTTCACTCTTGACTTTGAATACTTCACTCGTAGATTTATGTTTCTAATTGCAATTCAATGAAAGTATACCAATTAGCAAATAGATCATTACGCTACAAACTATCAATTTGCAAACTTGTTAAATCGAGATATTTTTACTATTAAAATCGTTTCTTTAGAGCCTTGAAGGCCTATTATATCTTGAAGCATTCGTGTGAAAATTTCAGAGCCCATATAAATTTCACGGTGGAGCTTGTCTTTTAAACAAAAATAAAAATTTATTGACACGAATAACAATAATGAATTTATTGCTAAATCTCCCATTCGGAAATCTTTCTCGGTTTCAAGATAAGACATACTTCGTTCATAACTTTTGTGTTTTGTGAATTTATGTCGAACTTTATAAACACGAAACTATGTTTAACAATTAGTGAAGTGACTTTGTTGAATTAATTATTAATCCTAATGAATTGTCCTCCCATGAAATTTAACGAAGTTCCCATGCAGAATCGTACCTAAAGTGTATGTGAGTTTGAAGATAGGCTTTTCTTGCCGCCGAAAAAAGAACGAAAACTAAAGAAATTTCCTATAGAAAAACGGACTATATTTTAAAGTGATTAGAAATTTCCTATAGAAAAACGGACTATATTTTAAAGTGATTAATTTCAATCACTTGAATTAGAGACCATTATTTTCGTTACCAAATAGAAATGATTATCAACGATGGCAATCAGCGTGTAAAGCAAAAATGCTTGTCTGGTTTAGGTTTATGAAAAACTGAGTAAAAGCAGTCATTAGAACTACAGTTTCAATTTTTATAAAAGTCTTTTTTAAATACTACAGTTAGAAGAATTGAATTATATTTATATTGTGAGTTTATTATAATTGTAATTGAACTAATTGCTTGAGTTTGAAGCTGGTGAAAAGTTTTTTATTTAAGTTCTACTTAGATGCTTGTACAGTGGAGCATCCAATACTCGAGGATTATCGATTTGTCAAAATCAAAGACATGCTGTGGAATGTTGTATGAATACTATATACCATATAATTGCAGCATGAAACTCACTATTCCACAGCAATGTGCTTCCAGGGCCGCATTAAAAACCCTTGGCGCCCTGGGCTGAATGATAGCCCCCCCCCCCCCCGCTGCGCCTGCCACCCGCGCCCTTGTTACACTATAGGACTCTTCGTCTTGCCCGACCTATATAATAAGATTATGTTAATAATCTGTAAATATTACGTTAATTTAATACTAATTTTTGAAATAGTAAAATAGTACCATACTTAAATAATTAGCTTTGAACGCCTTATTAGGTCTAGCTCGTTTTTCTCATTTTTTTACCCAAACTCGAGCGCCCCCCTCCCCCCCTAGCTCGTACGCCCCTGGGCTGCAGCCCAGTCAGCCCGTTTACTAATGCGGTCCTGTGTGCATCTATGATTATCCTTGGGTATTGGATGCTCCACTGTATAAGCAGCCAAGTAGGACTTGAATAAAACTCTTTAGAAGCTTCTATACATGCTGGAACTTGATTTTGCGATGACCATTATTCTTTATTAATGGATCCTCTTCTATGCAAGTACCATTGCTATCCTAAACAAAAATTCAATACTGCACTCTTTTCAAGTTGCTAATTCTTGAATCACTTCTTTTTCAATTAATAGCATTTCTAAATTCAATGATTCTTAACTTCAGAATTCATCAAATAATTGTTTGCTATAAAAACTGAAGTTTCTTTGAAAGTGATTTATTTTACTCAGTTTTTCAACTTGAACCATGCATTTTGGCTCATCCCATTTATTACCCACGCACAGGTCTCATACCTATGTGGGCTTCGTCCTCCGAAAAAAGTGTACTAGGATATTATTGTATGTGGACAAGTACACATCGAGTGTATTTGAAGAGTTGTGAGCTATTAACAGTCGAATTCAGTTTCCGTCTACATGAAAACGATAGTTCTTCGTTGTAAACAACAACAAATTATTTATTTTACATGTGCTACCCAAGTTTCAGTTTCCGTTCCGTTTTCGGCAGCTAGAAAAGCTGTGTGTGTGTGCGTGTGATGATGAATGTGAGCGAAGCGCATTGTAAAATTTGATTGAGTGACATGATTTGAGGCTGTGCAGAGTCGTGCGCCCATCTCGGCTAAGCTAGTGGCCAACATGCTGTCGGTGGCCGGGGCGGATCACATCATCACAATGGATCTGCACGCGTCGCAGATTCAGGGTTTCTTCGACATTCCCGTCGACAATCTGTATGCCGAGCCGGCCGTGCTCAAGTGGATCAAGGAGAACATTGCCGAATGGAGGAACAGCATCATTGTGTCACCCGATGCTGGAGGTGCCAAGAGGTAAGTATTCATTGTGATGGCAAAACAGGTGATCAATGCTCATTCATGCTATCACCCTAGTAACGACTGAGTTATCTATCTAAATTTATCGTGAGTGTACTACACATCTCTTCTCTTACATAATATATAAAAGGCGATGTGTGTGTGTATGTATGTTCCCAGTAAATTCCAAAAACCGCTGAACCGATTTTCATGAAATTTTTAGGCACAATGTAGAGTAGTCCCGAGATGGTTCCTGTGAAGTTTGGGAGTTCAAAATCCTCACTGAAGGACACAAAAATGAGGAATCTATCATTAAAAGGATAGCTGATAGAAGTCAACAGTTTTTTAGCGGCGTTATTTACGCTGTCTTAGACTTGCGCGTGTACCGTGTAGTTGGAGCATTACAGTCATGTAGGAAACATATGACTGGAGAATCAAAGTTCAGCTTATGTTTCATCCATTATTTCTGTGGTGAAAAAAATAAAATTTTCTAATTATAAAACTGCCATGGTGCTGATACAGATGACACACCGATATGTCACAAGCCAAAGCAACAGATAAGTTCTGTATCAATATTGCAGCGTCGAAAAACACAGCTTATTATTTGTGCATCTCTCTTTTCAAACAGCTAAACTGTATGGCTAGCAGCACTGAAATTTCATACGCTTTTCCCAATTTCGTAATTTTGTGACGGCTAGCACAAGTTATCTACTAGAAAAGTGAAACTCCAAACTGGATTCCCGGTTTATGATAGGCTTTTGGAATTCGCCGGGTACCGCTATTATAACTAAAATCCCGTTGCAACGCACGGGTGAACTGCTAGTTTTTTATAAGTTAAATAAGACCAAGACTTTTCGCTTAATTTTGGTGTTCTTTATACTATATTACTTACTTACTGCCATGGCCATACATATCTAAGTAGATATTTGGCCGCACCAACAAAGTCCCTCCACCTGTCTCGATTCCCTGCGTCTTCCTCATTTGCTCCTATTCTCTCAATAACAGTCATCACTTGACTCCACCATTTTCACCGTGACCTTCCCCTCCGACGTCTTCCTTCAGGGTTTCTTTTTATGACTTGTTTGAGATTGTAAGATTTATTTACATTACACTTAATTAAATTTGTAATAGATGTGTAGAACACTCACGATAAACTTAGATAAACAACTCAGTCATTACTAGGGTAACATCATGAAGAGGCATTGATCACCTGTTTTACCATAACATTCATTATACTCTCCTTTGCTTGGTCCTATATTAAAAGTTTATAGTACTAGAGTTGTATAGAAACAAAGTGTCTATTTATTAATGATATGACACTGGTAGCGCAGGTTGGAGCGCTTGTTTGAGATAAGAAAGGCTCTAGCTGGTATCATTTCCTGTAGCCTTAAAGGCCAACGCACACAGCAACAGACGGACGGATGCAGACAGACGGACGAAAAATCGCTCCCCAGCTTATTAAATGTTGCAACGCACACAGACATCCGTCTGTCTGCGTCTGTCGACAGACGTCTGCATGCAGACGTTTTAGATTCGCTCCGGGGGCGATTTTCTAAACGTCTGATGCCAGACGTTTCATATCGCGCATACGCAACTTATCGACAGTCCCGCAAGAGGCGCTATTGGGTTTGATAACCAATTTGCCTGCTTTGGGTTACACGTGCGTTGTGTTTTCTTTAGTTAATTAATAGGTAATTTTGTTGACATGGAACAACTAATAGAAGCAGGTTACGTATGATAGTTCTTATTTCAATCTTATATTTGCATAAATAACATAAGAAGTAGATGATAAGTAATATGAAACAGAGCAAGTATTTGTTCCTCTCTGTTCCTTTTCTTCCTAGCCTGCACATATAATTTTAATATTGTAACAATGTGAAAATCATTCTTACAACAGTACAAATTTATCACAATGAAGGCAATGTCTCATAAAGTCTTATGCATGAATATAAAAGCCATTAAGTTAATTCCCAGATCTGTTAAGCCTATTTATATAAAGAAATGTAGTTTGTAAAAAGAAGCACTCATTAATCTCGATTGACCCACTTGCTAATCGAAATAAGATATAAAATGACTTCATATAATTATGAGTTGTTTGATTTGTGTTAAATGAAGGAATATATTTCATAACACTAGTGCTGATGATTGAAAATACTGGTGCTACATCGCTAAAAATAACAAAGGTAGGCTAGTATTAGTAAATGTCATTAGCCACGACTTTTAACACTCTCCCATTGCCAAGGTACATTCCGTTGTTCTGAGGAAAAGTAGTCTTAAACACCAAGTAGTCCCCGAACCACCGGGAAGTGATTTTACACCAGAAAACAGAGTCCATTGCTGGCCAATCCAATCGGTCATCCTTAAAAAGAGGAACTTGTTCTTAGCTTATCTATATCTTACTGAACAAATACCTGTGATAACCGAGTGCCGTGTAGCAGGTACCTGTTCAATCAGAGATGAGCTACGAAACTCCTAGGCGCTCTTTGTAAGGGTGATCGATTGGATCAGTCAGAAAAAAAGACATTGTTCTCTGCTGTAAAATCACTTCCCGGTGGTTCGGAACCCACCTGAAGTTGTAGGTCCAACTCACCAGTCAATCAACCAAGTGTTTAATTTTACGATGATTATCAACATCGAGTATTGTAAGCTCTACTGTTGTGGTCTGACGAGTTGATCCCTGGTTTTTCGGTGCGGGAGCGGGCGGCGGTAGTAGGAAGCTAACTACGCATGCTCTATTCATGCTTTACTCATAATTTGAAAACTACGGCCAGAGACAAACAGGTTTTCTGCTCTTCAGCCAGTTTCAACTAGCCTCGTTGTGTCTAGGGCTTATTATTGCAACGCACAGTAGCGGAGAGGTTCAGGAGAAGGGGAAGAGTCGGCCAGTGATCAACTCGTCAGACCACAACAGTACACTGAAAGAGTGAAAGCACCCTAATTCCAGTTGCAATACTATCCTCATAAATGTTACTCTCATAATTACGAACAATAAGTATTGATGTATCCTATTCTCGATTATAATCACCAACTCAAAATTAAGCACATGCTTTGGAATTATGTATGACAGGTGGGAGCGACGTGGATTCAATGTTGGAGATTACCTTTGGGTATATATATTTTTTGTAGATTACGTCTTGGAGACTCCAGCTAAGACAAGTCAGATTAACAATTATACTATCTTATACACTAGTTACCATAATTACTATATTAATTCAGGTGAGGCTTAAATTTTATTTGAAAGGAACTCTTTTACACTATAAAAAGCTAAACTAAATATTTTTTCAATTGTTTTTAAATTTTTTTATATTTTCAAGACTTTAAAAGCTGCAGTTCCTTGTTGTAGAGTTTGCTACCATTATAACAAGGTTTTTGTTTGAATAAGCTACTATTGTGACTCACCAAGTGATAATCTCCTCGGCTTCTTGTATTATAATCGTGTACGTCAAGATTTTGGTTAATATCACTCCACTGTGCAAGCATCCCAGTGTCTAATATGTTTATTCCAGTTTCTATCCAGTTGTAGTGCTACTGGGATATTGTAAACGCATAATAATTGTGGAAATAGTTTCTCATGAATGTTACTTTTCTTTACAGAGTGACATCAATCGCTGACAGACTCAACGTAGAGTTCGCCCTGATCCACAAGGAGAGGAAGAAGGCCAATGAGGTGGCATCCATGGTGCTTGTGGGAGATGTCAAGGATAGAGTTGCTATTTTGGTCGATGATATGGCTGATACCTGCGGAACCATCTGTCACGCAGCCGAAAAGTGAGTACCAGTACCTGAAGTCATTATACTGCTGTATTCCTTTTTTTGTGTTAGCACCAGTTAGAAACTAATAAGCTATTTATTCTATCCTAGTTTTACTAAGTAGAGACATTACCAAACTTATTTAATAATTAGGTTAGGTTTGGTTACTATTTGATTGTTTCCTAACCTAATCTAACCTGACTTATTTAATAATTAGGTTAGGTTTAGTTACTATTTGATTGTTTCAAGCCTTGAAATTTACACAATCACCTTCTTTTGTACACTAAACACATAAGCACACTTCACTTCACCAGCTCATGTGGTTTTATTCTGTCGAGCCTCCGGACCAGATCACAAACGTCAAGCAGCTGGATTGCCTCAATGTTGTCATGTTGGTGGAGTCTCTCTTCATGCTTAGCCGCAAACCTCTCTATCGCTGTAGTGACTGTCTCCACTTGAAGATCACGGTGAAGATCAGCATTCCTGATGTACCATGGAGAATTTACTATATTCCTCAGTACTTACTTTGTTTTGAAAACGTTGAATTATTTGTCTATTAGATGGTTTGGTAAAGCCCCAAAGTTAAATACCATAGGTCCATAATAGGCTTCAGTAGCTGTTTGTACAGAATAATTTTGTTGTATATTGACAGCTTGGATCCTCTTCCTAGCAACCATTACATTTTCCTGAATTTTTTTTCAGAGGATGAAGCCCACAGGTCTGAGACCTGTGCGTGGGTAATGAATTGGGTGATGGTGATTGATGAGTTGGACCTACAGTTTTAGGTGGGTTCCGAACCACCGGGAAGTGATTTTACAGCAGAGAACAGAGTCTTTTTTGCTGGCCAATTGAATCGGTCACCGTTACAAAGATGACCAGGAGTTTCGTAGCTTATCTCTGATTGAACAGATACCTGCTACGGCACTCGGCTATCACTGCCCAATTTTATTCCTAGTTCTTCCCTTTCTTCTTGACATGGTACATGGCTGTATTCCTGGTATTAAATCGGCCAGAGCAAGCCAGAAACTCTGATCTACACTGGGACCCCAGACGGCATGTGTCACAAGAAAAATCAAAAGGATGCTAACGAATCATGAAGATCATAGAACGGAATATTTTTTTCTTTATCCAGCACAGTACATTACAATGATAGTTTTCTTTGTAGTGGCAAAGGTGATATTGTGGAAGATATCCATAATGAATAATAAGACTTGAAGTTGTCACAACCACATTTATTGAAAACAGTGAGGTACTAGTTTCGGTTGTTACACCATTATCAATCACAAAATTCTCAAACAGACTAAAAAATGAAGTACAGATTAGCTTAATATATACTAAACACAGAATGATACTATTGGCCGAGGGAGAAAGTGACTCTCATAGGCTGACCTTCATTGAAGCTCTGTGATTGGCTGAAGGCCATAACATATCACGCCCACTGGTGGGAGGAGCAACAAGCAAAAATAAGTGTCACCGTGAACGCGTAGATAGCACAAAACAAGATCACAAATAGGCTAGAATTAAGAAAGTCGAAGGTCACTGAAATGGTCAACCGAGAAAAACATGAAAATACTATTATTAAAATTTAGGCCGGAATTAGAGATTGGAAAACCCAAAAAGTAGACTCAAATTTTGCAGAGCATCTCATTACCAATGGACACTAGTTCAAGGCCGAAGAAAATGTTGAATTTTTGCATTTGATTGGCAAAGGCAGACAATTGAACATTCTAGAAGCTTTAGAGATAACTAGGTTGGTAAATCCTATTCCAATACTAGTTTAAATTAACTTTTTGTTGTAACTAGTTTAAACGATCAAATTTATTTCAACCAATTCAATAAAACTAACTTGGATTCATCATAATTTCGGCCTAGATTTTTAATAACGGTATTTTCGTGTTTTTCTCGGTTGCCCGTGACTGCGTTTCAGTGAGCTTCAATTTTTATTTTTTTTTTATTCTAGCTTATTTGTGTTTTGTTCTTGTTTGTTGCCTTCTATGTGTTCTCGGGTTTTCGTTCTTGATTTTGACACTTTGCTTGTTGCTCCTCCCACCAGTGGGCGTGACTTGTTATGGCCTTCAGCCAATCTCAGACCTTCAATGAAGGTCAGCCTATGAGAGGCACTTTCTCCCTCGGCCAATAGTATCATTCTGTGCTCAGTACAAATTAAGCCACTCTGTACTTTAGTATTAGTCTTTGATATTGATTGGGGTAACAACCGAAACTAGTATCTCACAGTTTTCAAGAAATGTGGTTGTGACAACTTCAAGTCGTATTATTCAACAATTGTGGACTATTCAGAATTTTCAATTTCAGACGCTTTTGAACGTTACAGAATTATTCGGTTTATCGGTTGAATAACGTCAGTTAAACCATTAATTCACAATGTTGAAGCTGAGATACGGCATCATCAGGATGCGATCCAGAGACGATTCAGGTCCTAAACAATGCAAGCATTATTGAAAGAAGACATGGAGGCGAAAGCCGTTGGAGTTGGTATTACCCCATAGTCGTTACAGACATCTTCCTGTTAATGTGGGGGAAATTTGAAAAATACTATTCTAAACCTGTATCAATGTATGTCCAAAAAAATGCTTATCAGCCATTGTTGTCCTAGATTCTAATTGAAATCGAATTTAAAAATGGCCTGGTGCCTTCTTTAGTAGAACTTGAAGATGAATATATTTCGCAAACAGATATTGTCAATTATACAGTATCTAATTCAAACACACACATTGGTTTCAATATACACTACATTAGTATCATCTTCAGTGATTGAAAGGTTCCTTAGCAAGATAGAGAAGAATATTCCATTTCTCCTTACTACTAAAGTGTTACACACTTGTCATGGAACGATTGCTTCGTTCACAAGAGCCGGGTGTTTCAAAAAGGACTTAACAATTTTGAAAACTCATATAAATGTATTCAAAAAAGGTACAGTGCTGGGTTTAGAGTTGTTTGAAAGGAAAACACATCAAGTTTTGTGTGTGTCAACCTTGCCACTCAAGTCAAAAGTCGACTTGTCAGAAAAGATTATGTTGTCCAAGAAATGGTCATCCTCATCCTCAGGTAGCCTGAATGGAAATAATAAATTTAAATTTAACATTGGACAAATCCATGATGGAGGCCAGTGGATGCTTAAATATCTATCTATCTATCTATCATCCACTCAATTTAACATATCCGCACAGAAGTTCTAACGGGCAATGTTATCAGTGTCTTTAATTGCTTGAAAATCGTAAATTTGCATGTTTTTATATGCAAACGTTTCTTCAACACACGCCAAACAGTCATATGTGGGACTTGCAGCTCGCGAGATGCACGCCAGGTCGATTTCGTAGGGCTGTTCACAAAACTTTGTCTCACTTGTTCAACGACTTCGTCAGATGTGCTTGGACGACCTGACGTTTTCTTATATCTTACCGTACAGCCTGTTTGTACAAAACAGTTATGCCACTCATAAATTCTAGGCCTACTAGGAGCATCTTTAGCGTACTTGGTATGAAAATTACGCTGAACTTTTGTTGCCGACTTTGATTCTTCAAACCAAAACCACAGCAAGCACGCTCGGGTCCAGTGAAGGCAGCCATCTTTGATTCAACTGCCGCTAGCGCTCGTGACGGTGCGATTCTGCACTGGCTAACAACGCGAGTCAAAACTTGATGTGTTTCCCTTTCAAACAACACTAAAACCAGCACTGTGCCTTTATTGAATAAATTTATATGAATTTTCAAAGTTGTAAAGTCCTTTTTGAAACGCCCGGTATTGTTAATGCTGCTAAGGAAACAGCTCTACAAGTGAACGTAACCATTTTAGTTCCTTATAACAACCGTTTGTCAGTTTTATAGTATTTCATTTAATATTATAGAATTAACAAGATATTTTTGTGTTTACTCATTATGTTCTTCATTTGAATTCCATATTTACAATGCATGTGATCAGTTCTAACAATTACTGTTAACCTTTATGGATCTTGAATTTGGTATGAACTCTGCAAATATATTCATGTGCAATTGTTTGAAGTACTAATGCCAATCAGGCACAGTGATTCATTTAAGTTTTATTATTTTCAGAGTAATGGAGGCTGGTGCGACTCGTGTGTATGCCATTCTAACGCATGGCATCTTCTCCGGTCCAGCCATATCAAGGATCAACAACGCTTGCTTCGAAGCTGTAGTAGTAACAAACACTATTCCACAGGAAGAACACATGAAAGACTGTCCTAAAGTTAGAGTGAGTCGATTTCTTATCATTTCAAAGTTATTTATATTTTTGGTGGCTACTACGGTGATTTTGGGCCACACTTTTAGTTGGGTTTGGAACCACCGGGAAGTGATTTATCGTCATACTCGTACATATTCACCACTTTACCGGGCATTGAATCCAGCCGGTAAACGTCTGTTTACAGAAAGAACAGCTGATTTTCATTACCGCATCTTTTTTCAGTGCGGTAATGGATTTTACCGCATTCCAGCTGATTGAGAATTTGGAAAAACAGCTGATCTCAGAAGTTTTTTTAGTATTTTACTGCTGTGATAGATTTTTAGGTTATGTTTGATGATGCTTGTTGTACTAACTCAAACTTTATCTTTTTTTATATTTTAGACTAGTATGACGAAAAGTATTGTACGTAACTCGTCCAGGAAGATGTTTACCGTACTCGTATGATAATACCGCTAACTTATCATACTTTTACAGAAAAACACGATTTCCCGCACTTGTAACGTAATATACTACTACAGCAAAGTAGTTTTTACTGGCCAATCCAATCGGTCACCCTTACAAAGAGGGCCCAGGAGTTCGTAGCCCGAACAATATAGCCCGAAAATTCTAAGCCAAGTGACACAAAACAATATTATAAAGTTTTAATGCCTCTATCAAAGAGTATAAACCTAGATTTTAACAGCAAAATGTTGTTATAAAATTCCGTCACATTCAGACTGTCTAAAAACCACATTCTGAAATCAAGATCTATTATAAGGTATAGTTTCTAAATAGAGATAAGATTATGTAAAAATAGAAGAGACCATAAAAAAGAATCGTTCTTTGCTGTGAAATCACTTCCCGATGGTTCGGAACCAACCTAAAACTGTAGATCCAACTCATCAATCACCATCATCCAATTCATTACCCACGCACAGGTCTCAGACCTATGTGGGCCGAAGAAGTCTCAAGGTACTGTTCACCGCTGATAACTTGGCCTCTGAAGTATGAGACTGGGAGGAGAAATGTACAAATGGTGAACAACTTGGTAGTGTGACTACAACTGTGTCTCACTTATAAGCCAGTACAATATTGATTGTAGCCAGTAAAACAGGAAGAGCGATTACACAGGAATCAGTAAACAGGAAAAAATATATTGAATGTATTCCTCCCAGAGGCAAAGTTACCAGCGGTGGACAGTAGTTCAATAAATACGGGCTTTAATCTTAGTAGCTACATGGGGTACTCAACTCAGCTGAGTTGAAATAGATTTACACCTAATGGATGATTCAATTAAAATACCTCTGTGAATCCTTGAAAAACATATTTTTTCCAATTGCTATTGATATATTCTCGCTATTTGTTAATGATAATAACAATCCTTTTAATTGTTGTTTTCAGTGTATCGATGTATCTATGATGTTCGCCGAGGCTGTACGCAGAACCCACAATGGAGAGTCAGTTTCGTATCTATTCTCCAATGTTCCATACTAGAGTTAATCCAGCAGAATATGTATCTGTATATTTCGAAGACTGTGAATCGTTATGAGCGATAAGATATTTGTGTTTGTCGATGTGCTTGCTCAGTATTCTTATCGTTTCTAAACAGTGAAGAGCAAAATCTATTAATTTTAATCTTATGCTAAAGTAATAGGTGTACTAGGTTATAAGATATGCTTAGAACAGTGAATTTTATCATCTTTATAGGCTATTCATAATTATGTTATAGAAATCGTTATAATTATTCTATTTGAATCTGATCCATTCACTGGAGACTACACAGCTCTGGGAAAACTCAAAAATAGATTTCATTTTCAGTTACCTAGAAAGCGTGTTTTCTTCTAAGTGAACCAATGTCAATCTATTAAATAAGATCGATTAGAATGAATCATTCAAAATTGGCCATATGTGATTTGATTTCAATTGTTTTGTTTATCTTCGTGAATGGATTATAGTTTTATATTTGAAGATCTTATAGTAAAATCAACATTTTTAGTTCCAATAAATGGTGGTCCAAAAACATTCAGTGGATTACAGTTTTATATTTGAAGATCTTATAGTAAAATCAACATTTTAATTTTCAATAAATAATGGTCCAAAAACATTCAAGTTTTTTTTTGTGATACTGGTAATTACAATTTGGAGATTCTTCTTGAATCTGTTGTATGTGCATTGTCATAGTGAACTGGGTTTGCGTTTTACTGAGAAAAGAAAGTGTAAACAAATGTAATTGAATCATTACACCAGTTTGATAAACAATCTTTATCTTGAATATGATTCAAAAAATTTATTTGTTTTAGACACTTATATTATGATGGAATATTTCTACAACTTCTGTTTGGTTCGTCTTAGTAAAATGTTCGTAGTTTTTGTTGTCCAATTTGTCAGTCTTGGTTTGTATAATTCTGCTATTTAGTAATAGATCATTTAAAGTGAAAAGTTATCTGTCTGAACTTTGAGATTGCAAATCCAACATTTGTTACATTTTTTAAGTTTTTCAATGTTCAGATTTTGAAACAGAATTCATAACAATTTCATAATGTGCCTTATATTGAAAACATTTTTGAGCATCTAGCAAGATTACATTAATTGCAACATTTACTGTACAATCATTAATTTGTTTTTATTGAATAATGTTCTGCAATAGGATTTATTGATATGGTAGACTTATGGCAAAATGAGTTATTACATCAACGTCGTTCTTATTAAAAGTATAACACTTGATGGAAACAATCACAAAAGTACTCATTTAATTTCTTAAGCTGTTAGATATATTGGTGTCATCAATTATTTTTAGTCGGTAAAATGCAAGAACAAAAGCCCTGACCCGTCTAATCCTGACAATCTTCAAGATGATCAAAAGAAGACAATTTTGCTAGAAATTGTAGAATGTAAAAGGGCGTAACTTCTTTCAACTAGATAGTGTAGATTTGTAAACGTTCTATTCATTCAAAATTCATATATATATCTTAAATATATTCCACCGTCTTAATGTACTAGGCCTATTCTAGATGTGTTATTTATTAGAATTAGATTTTAATATATAATTATGGATATTGTCTGGCAAACATTCAATTTAATCCAATGGATTTTGTTACTTTCATAAATTATCACTTATACGAAAATAACTGACTTTCTAATTAATTTTTAGCGTTATTAGATTTTAACTATTTCTCATTTTAATTGGATAGAGTAATCCTGAAATATTATTAAACATGCATTTCAAATTTTATTAATGAAAAAAAGGATTCATCAATTTTTTGTAAATTCGAAAGTACATATGCATATTATGCAATGAATGGATATTTTTATAATATAAGATTATGTTGAACTATCATGTGTAGAGCACAGGATTTTTTGCCACTTTTTCAATTTTTGTAGCCTAGAGTGAAATTTTGACCATTCTTGCAGAAGTTTAACACGGTACCCAAAATTGTAACGCAGCTCTCACCCAGAGAATTTATTCTGTGAATAAAATAATTATTACTGTTGAATAATTATTGTGATGAATTACGATTGTTAATTATATTTTAGTTTACAAAATTACGGTTTTAAGTTTTTAGTTGACGTATCGATTCAGTTATATTTTAAATTATTATATATTTTCATTGTTTCTCAATAAGTTTCCAACTTCTAGCTGATAGTTTTCCCCCTTTTTTTTCTAACTGTTATACTACATGATTGTTGTATGCCTTTATTTCTTATGTAGAAATAAATGTTATATTTTTGTAAATTTGTTATTTTTTGAAAGTTTCCTTCTAAAACTAACTACAATATTAAGAAACTCTGAACAAGTTTATTACATTTGTTTCTACACAGATCTAATAAATAAACTCATGTTGATGAATTTATCTATAAAGTTTTAAATAAGTTCTCCTGGTCATAAATTCAACGGTCAGTAAATGAGTTATTTTCTCTAGCTCTAGGACGAAATAGTGAGTACAGAGAGATGACATAACTAGATAATAACGTTAGGAATAAAAATCCAAAATTATTTGTGATGGATTATGAAAAACTCCATAAAATACGATATTCATATTCAGCATGCAGAAGATTCCATTTATCGTTATTATCGATTAATCTATACTCCAAAGTCGATATAAATCGATAGCGAACTTATCGATTAATCGATGTGTTGATTGGACCTCATTCAACGTTGAGTAAAAAATCGAAGAAGTTTTCAATCTTGTTTTTCCTGCATCTTTTAAGGTGAATTGAATTCGGAAATATGATTTATTATACAAAAACAAGCTGAGGAATCGATTTACTGTAGTATTCATATAACTTGGCAGCGTGTAGCAGATGGGACTTGCTATATCTGAACCCAACATACTGCTGCCAAGTTATATGAAAACTACAGTAGCTATGTTTCAAGTATGAAGCTAAAGTACTTTTCAATATATCGCCAAAAACGCAAAATTTATATTGAAGTGCATGATTTTTTAGTGGTTTTGCAACTGTTTCTGAAAAAATTACCGAAGGTACGGACTTGAAAATATTTTGTTTGTTCTACAGTTTATTTTGCAGAAGCGATTGCGTTTCCAATTTTTTTATTCAAAATTCGCTGGCAATACTCAACTATAAAAATGGATTTTTTATTATCCTGAATATTGCAGGGCCTTTAGAGGTTCAAGACTGGTCAGATTCAATGGAAAGTTAAATGAGCAATCGAATAAAAATACTATTAAATGTGTAGCTATTAAAGGTTTTGATAGATGGAAATAAAAGATGCAACATATTTTTACAATTTTTCGGCATTGCAAAATCCTTTGGGCACGATTCTCCATTGAAATCTACGATAGGAACATCTGATAAAATAATTAATTATAAACGGAATTGATTCTTAATTACTCGCCCTGTATGATAGCTAGGTGTGCCAAATATGGTGTGGACATTCCTCGGGCCAAGCCCTATCTACATACCAAATCTGAGAGAATTTTATGTTTTGCCTGAAAAAACGCATGATGTAGTACATGGATTTTTGCAAAAATCTTCAAATATTTAAAAATGCTTATACTGTGGTGGTGGATAGAACATGAAGAGACCTTCAAAAATATGTAATCAGATTGCAGAAATTCGCACTCCTTCAAGAGTTATGAGCATTTTTAAATATAGAACAGTTTCTTTCTAGATTGATTAATAGCCCTGTATGATAACTACATGCGCCAAATTTGGTGTAGACATTCCTCGGGCCAAGCCCTATCTGTGTACCAAATAACAACCAAATCTGAGAGAATTTTATATATATAGAAGCGAGTTCATTTTACAGCTCTAGCCGTTTCTCGCATCCCATCTGCCATCTCTCTCGGTTCATCCAATCTCCATCAACAAGATTTCTATTCATCATATCGACATACACTTGTTTATTCCATATTTCGGGTGGTCTACCTCTTTTCCTTCTTCCTGGTGGATTCCAATTCAGTATCTTCTTGGGCCACCTCTCATCTCTCATCCTCTGTGTATGTCCCAACCATATCAGGCGCTTTCTCTCAATTTGCTCCACAGTCGTATCCAGTTTTCCTATTCTTTCCCGTATATCCAGATTTCTCACTCGATCAATCCTTGAAACACAACAACTTCTGCGCAAGAAATCCATTTCCACAGCATTTATTCTTTGCCTGTCTCTTTTTGTCAATTCCCATGTTTCGGAGCCATAGAGCAATATACTCTGTACAATGGAATGATATATTCTTATTTTTGTCGAATTATTAATATTTCTGGACCAGAGTATCGAATTTAATGTTTGGGTTGCCTGCCTGGCCTGTCCAATTCTACTTGTGATTTCTTTTTTGGAATTGCTCTCAGATGATATCACGCTGCCCAGGTATTTATATTCATCACATTTCATAACAGTGTGACCTCCTACGTCTAGATCTCTTGCTGTACCTCCTGAGACTAGATATTTAGTCTTTTTAAAATTGATTTTCATTCCGTTTTCTTCATAAGTATCAGCAAGCTTCCTAATCATATAATGAATATCATCTTCATCACCAGCCATTATTACTTGATCATCAGCGAATAGAAGTGAATAAATATATTCGTTATTTATTGGGATACCCATATATTCACATTTCCTTTTCCATTCCAGTAATATATTCTCAAGATAGATTTTGAACAGGGTTGGAGAAAGGCAACAGCCTTGACGTACGCCCTTATCTGTGCCAAATGGCTTTGACACCCTATTTGCAATTTTTATAACATTCATTTGGTCCTTGTAAATTTCTTTGACTGCGCAAATGTAATGTTTATTTATGGCTGATTTATCTAGAATTTCAAAAAGTCTCTTTATCGGTACAGTATCAAAAGCTTTTTCAAGGTCGATAAATATTAAATGAGTCTCCAAATTCACTAGTTTTCTCTTTTCAATAAGTTGTTTTAATGAAAACATATTGTCAGTACAAGAGCGCCCTGCGGTGAATCCACTTTGTTCTTCTCCTATGTTTATTTCTTTTTCAATTCTTTTCCTTAGTATACGTCCATACAGTCTCCCAATTGTAGCTAATACCGTGATACCTCGATAATTTGCACAGTCATCACGTGGTCCCTTCTTGTGGATCGGTGTCAAGAAACCAAGCTTCCAATCTTGGGGAATTTTATCGTGCATGAAAAGGCATCTATTAAATATATATGCAATAATTTCAAAAGTTTTGGAAGTTGCATGTTTTAAAAGCTCAACAGGGATACCTCCAGGACCTGGAGATCTACCATTTTTCATTTCTCTAAGACTCTCTTGCACTTCTCTTCCTGTTACTTCTTCTATTTGGCCTACAGGCTCAGATTCAATCCATGTTTCCAAATACTCCACTCTATCTTCCTTTAAAACCTTAGAGAAGTAATTTCTCCATTTGTCAATGCCTATCATATCAATTACTGTACCCTTCCTATCTTTCCGCAAGTTCTTAACAACATTCCATGCTTCTTTAGTCTTTGTTCCACCAATGTATTGATCAATTTTTGTACATGTTTTTTCCCATTCTTCATTTTTTGCTTGCTGTACCTTTATTTTGACTTCTTGTCGTTTCTGTTGATATAATTTTCTGTCCTGTTCATCCTTTGTCACTAACCATATGTTGTATAGTCTTTTCTTTTCCAAAACATTTTTTTCTATATCATCAGTCCACCAAAAGTTTTTCTTTTGTTCTACACTTTTTTCACACTCACCAAGCGCTTCACTAGCTGCACTATGGATTGCTTCTTTCAATGAAATATACTCCTTTTCTGCTGTACCTGTTGTGCGGGTTTGAAGTTTGGAAGATAATCTTAGTTTGTAAAGAAAGCTGATGGAGTCATCTTTCAGACTCTCTGTCATATATTTCCTCTGGTCCAATCTGCCAGATTCGTCTAGATTAATATTACCCTCTATATGATTGCACATTCTTTTCACAGGTAAATGCATTTCCATTTTAAGCAGATGATGATCAGTTCCACATTCTGCACCTCTGTATACTCTTACATCGTGAATGTTCAGTAAGGTGTTCTGCCTAGTGATAGCATAGTCAATGATAGATCTTAACTGTCTTGTTGGCTGAATCCATGTGAATTTATGTATATTTCTGTGTTGGAAGTGACCATTCTGTATTTTCAGGCTAAAAGTTTGGCATGTCTCTATAAGTCGAGTTCCATTATTGTTTACAACATCTTCTCCAAAGCTTCCTACAACTGGATCATTCATTCTTTTACCTGTTCGAGCATTGAAGTCACCTAACAGTATTATTTCTTTTCTTTTATTGATGTTATTCAACAAGTCTGTTAGCTTATCTTCGAACATATCTTTGACTTCATTGTTTGAGTCATCTGTGGGAGCATAAACTGCAATTACAACAACATCATGGCCTAAGATCTTCAAATTGATTTTCATGAGACGTTCATCAATTTCTTCCCATGATTTTATGAGGGGTTTAAGTTGTTTTCTTATTGCAATAGCGACCCCAGCTCGCGCCCTATTACTTTTTGGGACTCCACTGAAAAAGAGGATATAATCACCCATGTCCTCGAAACCTACTCCCTTCTTTTTTGTTTCAGTAAGTGCCGCTATATCAATCTTGTACTGTCTCAGTTCTTCTGCCACTTCTCTCTTTTTTGTATTTATTCCTTGTATATTCCAAGCTGCGAGGTTGATTTTACGTTTCCGTTCTCTTTTTCGTTTTTTGCTATTTCCTTTTTGTTTTTCCGAAATTCCAGTCCTGTTTTTCCGAGGCAAATTTGTGGGATTTTTTGCGAGTAAGAGTTTTTACAGATGACGGGGTGCAGGCCCATCGATCCAACCCCCTACCAGGAGGACCGGTCAATTTTCTTTCAGGGTTTTCTTCCCTCAGCCTTTGATAAACCAATACCACATCTACAAGGCAGCAGCATTGAAAAAGAAATTATAGTGAGCCCTTGGTCCCAAATAATTGGAGAACCTGGGCTTGGAAAAAAACAAGAGTTTGGTTAAGAGAAGCCATATAGAAAGATAGGAGTGGGAAATCATAGGGAAAAATGGTATACAGCTTAGTCAATGGAAATAATACCATTCTAGATGCAAAGTGTCAGAGCAAAAGGAAGAAGAAGAGGGGAGTGGGGAGAAGGTCTCTGACTTTGGAAAGAAGAATTTCGCAGTGGATGCTTTGTGTGATGAGATATTTTTTATCACATTTCTGCTGACTTAGGCACTTAATATTATGGCCAAACCTATCAGCATCCACCACTTGCTGGGGTCCCCAGGATTGCCACACCCGTTAACTTTCATACTGAAAGTCCCCCTGAGGTCTTTAATGAGAATTTTATGTTTTGCCTAAAAAAACGCATGATGTATAGTCCATGGTTTTTTGCAAAAATTTTCAAATTTTTAAAAATGCTTATACTGTGGTGGTTAATAGAACTTGAAGTGACCTTGAAAAATATGTAATCAGATTGGAGAAATTCGCTCTCCTTCAGGAGTTATGATCATTTTTAAATATGTAACAACTTCTTTCTAAATTGATTAATAGCCCTGTATGATAACTACATGCGCCAAATTTGGAGTAGACATTCCTCGGGCCAAGCACTATCTGTGTACCAAATATCAACCATATCTGAGAGAATTTTATGTTTTGCCTGAGAAAACGCATGATGTATAGTCCATGGTTTTTTGCAAAAATCTTCAAATATTTAAAATTGCTTATACTGTGGTGGTTGATAGAACTTGAAGAGACCTTCAAACATATGTAATCAGATTGGAGAAATTCGCTCTCCTTCAGGAGTTATGAGCATTTTTAAATATGTAACAATTTCTTTCTAGATTGATTAATAGCCCTGTATGATAACTACATGCGCCAAATTTGGTGTAGACATTCCTCGGGCCAAGCACTATCTGTGTACCAAATATCAACCAAATCTGAGAGAATTTTATGTTTTGCCTAGAAAAATGCATGATGTATAGTCCATGGTTTTTTGCAAAAATCTTCAAATATTTAAAAATGCTTATACTGTGGTGGTTGATAAAACTTGAAGAGACCTTCAAAAATATGTAATCAGATTGGAGAAATTCGCTTTCCTTCAGGAGTTATGAGCATTTTTAAATATGTAACAATTTCTTTCTAGATTGATTAATAGCCCTGTATGATAACTATACATGCGCCAAATTTGGAGTAGACATTCCTCGGGCCAAGCCCTATCTGTGTACCAAATAACAACCAAATCTGAGAGAATTTTATGTTTTGCCTAAAAAAACGCATGATGTATAGTCCATGGTTTTTTGCAAAAATTTTCAAATTTTTAAAAATGCTTATACTGTGGTGGTTAATAGAACTTGAAGTGACCTTGAAAAATATGTAATCAGATTGGAGAAATTCGCTCTCCTTCAGGAGTTATGATCATTTTTAAATATGTAACAACTTCTTTCTAAATTGATTAATAGCCCTGTATGATAACTACATGCGCCAAATTTGGAGTAGACATTCCTCGGGCCAAGCACTATCTGTGTACCAAATATCAACCATATCTGAGAGAATTTTATGTTTTGCCTGAGAAAACGCATGATGTATAGTCCATGGTTTTTTGCAAAAATCTTCAAATATTTAAAATTGCTTATACTGTGGTGGTTGATCTAACTTGAAGAGACCTTCAAACATATGTAATCAGATTGGAGAAATTCGCTCTCCTTCAGGAGTTATGAGCATTTTTAAATATGTAACAATTTCTTTCTAGATTGATTAATAGCCCTGTATGATAACTACATGCGCCAAATTTGGTGTAGACATTCCTCGGGCCAAGCACTATCTGTGTACCAAATATCAACCAAATCTGAGAGAATTTTATGTTTTGCCTAGAAAAATGCATGATGTATAGTCCATGGTTTTTTGCAAAAATTTTCAAATTTTTAAAAATGCTTATACTTTAGTGGTTAATAGAACTTGAAGTGACCTTGAAAAATATGTATTCAGATTGGAGCAATTCGCTCTCCTTCAGGAGTTATGATCATTTTTAAATATGTAACAACTTCTTTCTAAATTGATTAATATCCCTGTATGATAACTACATGCGCCAAATTTGGTGTAGACATTCCTCGGGCCAAGCACTATCTGTGTACCAAATATCAACCAAATCTGAGAGAATTTTATGTTTTGCCTAGAAAAATGCATGATGTATAGTCCATGGTTTTTTGCAAAAATCTTCAAATATTTAAAAATGCTTATACTGTGGTGGTTGATAAAACTTGAAGAGACCTTCAAAAATATGTAATCAGATTGGAGAAATTCGCTTTCCTTCAGGAGTTATGAGCATTTTTAAATATGTAACAATTTCTTTCTAGATTGATTAATAGCCCTGTATGATAACTATACATGCGCCAAATTTGGAGTAGACATTCCTCGGGCCAAGCCCTATCTGTGTACCAAATAACAACCAAATCTGAGAGAATTTTATGTTTTGCCTAAAAAAACGCATGATGTATAGTCCATGGTTTTTTGCAAAAATTTTCAAATTTTTAAAAATGCTTATACTGTGGTGGTTAATAGAACTTGAAGTGACCTTGAAAAATATGTAATCAGATTGGAGAAATTCGCTCTCCTTCAGGAGTTATGATCATTTTTAAATATGTAACAACTTCTTTCTAAATTGATTAATAGCCCTGTATGATAACTACATGCGCCAAATTTGGAGTAGACATTCCTCGGGCCAAGCACTATCTGTGTACCAAATATCAACCATATCTGAGAGAATTTTATGTTTTGCCTGAGAAAACGCATGATGTATAGTCCATGGTTTTTTGCAAAAATCTTCAAATATTTAAAATTGCTTATACTGTGGTGGTTGATCTAACTTGAAGAGACCTTCAAACATATGTAATCAGATTGGAGAAATTCGCTCTCCTTCAGGAGTTATGAGCATTTTTAAATATGTAACAATTTCTTTCTAGATTGATTAATAGCCCTGTATGATAACTACATGCGCCAAATTTGGTGTAGACATTCCTCGGGCCAAGCACTATCTGTGTACCAAATATCAACCAAATCTGAGAGAATTTTATGTTTTGCCTAGAAAAATGCATGATGTATAGTCCATGGTTTTTTGCAAAAATTTTCAAATTTTTAAAAATGCTTATACTTTAGTGGTTAATAGAACTTGAAGTGACCTTGAAAAATATGTATTCAGATTGGAGCAATTCGCTCTCCTTCAGGAGTTATGATCATTTTTAAATATGTAACAACTTCTTTCTAAATTGATTAATATCCCTGTATGATAACTACATGCGCCAAATTTGGTGTAGACATTCCTCGGGCCAAGCACTATCTGTGTACCAAATATCAACCAAATCTGAGAGAATTTTATGTTTTGCTAATTAAAACGCATGATGTATAGTCCATGGTTTTTTGCAAAAATCTTCAAATATTTAAAAATGCTTATACTGTGGTGGTTGATAGAACTTGAAGAGACCTTCAAGAATATGTAATCAGATTGGAGAAATTCGCTCTCCTTCAGGAGTTATGAGCATTTTTAAATATGTAACAATTTCTTTCTAGATTGATTAATAGCCCTGTATGATAACTACATGCGCCAAATTTGGAGTAGACATTCCTCGGGCCAAGCACTATCTGTGTACAAAATATGAACCAAATCTGTGAGAATTTTATGTTTTGCCTAGAAAAATGCATGATGTATAGTCCATGGTTTTTTGCAAAAATCTTCAAATATTTAAAAATGCTTATACTGTGGTGGTTGATAAAACTTGAAGTGACCTTCAAAAATATGTAATCAGATTGGAGAAATTCGCTTTCCTTCAGGAGTTATGAGCATTTTTAAATATGTAACAATTTCTTTCTAGATTGATTAATAGCCCTGTATGATAACTACATGCGCCAAATTTGGAGTAGACATTCCTCGGGCCAAGCACTATCTGTGTACCAAATATCAACCTAATCTGTGAGAATTTTATGTTTTGCCTAGAAAAATGCATGATGTATAGTCCATGGTTTTTTGCAAAAATCTTCAAATATTTAAAAATGCTTATACTGTGGTGGTTGATAAAACTTGAAGAGACCTTCAAAAATATGTAATCAGATTGGAGAAATTCGCTCTCCTTCAGGAGTTATGATCATTTTTAAATATGTAACAACTTCTTTCTAAATTGATTAATATCCCTGTATGATAACTACATGCGCCAAATTTGGTGTAGACATTCCTCGGGCCAAGCACTATCTGTGTACCAAATATCAACCAAATCTGAGAGAATTTTATGTTTTGCTAATTAAAACGCATGATGTATAGTCCATGGTTTTTTGCAAAAATCTCCAAATATTTAAAAATGCTTATACTGTGGTGGTTGATAGAACTTGAAGAGACCTTCAAGAATATGTAATCAGATTGGAGAAATTCGCTCTCCTTCAGGAGTTATGAGCATTTTTAAATATGTAACAATTTCTTTCTAGATTGATTAATAGCCCTGTATGATAACTACATGCGCCAAATTTGGAGTAGACATTCCTCGGGCCAAGCACTATCTGTGTACAAAATATAAACCAAATCTGTGAGAATTTTTTTTTTGCCTAGAAAAATGCATGATGTATAGTCCATGGTTTTTTGCAAAAATCTTCAAATATTTAAAAATGTTTATACTGTGGTGGTTGATAAAACTTGAAGAGACCTTCAAAAATATGTAATCAGATTGGAGAAATTCGCTCTCCTTCAGGAGTTATGATCATTTTTAAATATGCATTCCTCGGGCCAAGCACTATCTGTGTACCAAATATCAGCCAAATCTGAGAGAATTTTCTGTTTTGCCTAAAAAAAACGCATGAAGTATAGTCCATGGTTTTTTGCAAAAATCTTCATATATTTAAAAATGCTTATACTGTGGTGGTTGATAGAACTTGGAGAGACCTTCAAAAATATGTAAGCAGATTGGAGAAATTCGCTCTCCTTCAGGAGTTATGAGCATTTTTAAATATGTAACAGTTTCTTTCAAGGTTCATTTATAGCCCAGTTTAAAAGCTGGTTGCACTAAATTTGGTGTAGACATTCTTCGGGCCAAGCCCTATCTGTGTACCAAATATCAACCAAATCTGAGAGAATTTTATGTTTTGCCTAAAAAAACGCATGATGTATAGTCCATGGTTTTTTGCAAAAATCTTCAAATATTTAAAAATGCTTATACTGTGGTGGTTGATAGAACTTGAAGAGACCTTCAAAAATATGTAATCAGATTGGAGAAATTCGCTCTCCTTCAGGAGTTATGAGCATTTTTAAATATGTAACAATTTCTTTCTAGATTGATTAATAGCCCAGTATGATAACTACATGCGCCAAATTTGGAGTAGACATTCCTCGGGCCAAGCACTATCTGTGTACCAAATATCAGCCAAATCTGAGAGAATTTTCTGTTTTGCCTAAAAAAACGCATGAAGAGATATATATATTAAAAATATATGGAGACATATATTTAAAAATGCTTATACTGTGGTGGTTGATAGAACTTGGAGAGACCTTCAAAAATATGTAAGCAGATTGGAGAAATTCGCTCTCCTTCAGGAGTTATGAGCATTTTTAAATATGTAACAGTTTCTTTCAAGGTTCATTTATAGCCCAGTTTAAAAGCTGGGTGCACTAAATTTGGTGTAGACATTCCTCGGGCCAAGCACTATCTGTGTACAAAATATAAACCAAATCTGTGAGAATTTTATGTTTTGCCTAGAAAAATGCATGATGTATAGTCCATGGTTTTTTGCAAAAATCTTCAAATATTTAAAAATGCTTATACTGTGGTGGTTGATAAAACTTGAAGAGACCTTCAAAAATATGTAATCAGATTGGAGAAATTCGCTTTCCTTCAGGAGTTATGAGCATTTTTATATATGTAACAATTTCTTTCTAGATTGATTAATAGCCCTGTATGATAACTACATGCGCCAAATTTGGAGTAGACATTCCTCGGGCCAAGCACTATCTGTGTACCAAATATCAACCATATCTGAGAGAATTTTTTGTTATGCCTGAAAAAACGCATGATGTATAGTCCATGGTTTTTTGCAAAAATCTTCAAATATTTAAAAATGTTTATACTGTGGTGGTTGATAGAACTTGAAGAGATTTTCAGAAATATGTAATCAGATTGGAGAACTTCGCTATCCTTCAGGAGTTATGAGCATTTTTAAATATGAAAAAAATTTCTTTCTAGATTGATTAATAGCCCTGTATGATAACTACATGCGCCAAATTTGGTGTAGACATTCCTCGGGCCAAGCACTATCTGTGTACCAAATATCAACCAAATCTGAGAGAATTTTATGTTTCGCCTAAAAAAACGCATGATGTATAGTCCATGGTTTTTTGCAAAAATCTTCAAATATTTAAAATGCTCATACTGTCCCACACAGCACAAGGATGTCCTCAAGATATCCCGAGAATATCCCACAAGAATATTGAGAATATCCTCAGGACATCCCATCATATCCTAAATAAGCCCCAGGGACATCCTAGGGATAACTGAATGTCCGCCCAAATCCCGTGAAGGATATCCAGGGGATATGCATAGGATGTCCTGGGGATGAAATATCCCACCATGGGATTTTCTAGTGGATATCCTCAGAATATTCCTAGAATATCCCACTTTAAGTTTCCAGGGATATCCCAGACAGAATATCCTCTGGACATCCCATTATATCCTAAATTAATCCCAGGGATATCATAGGGATAACTGAATGTCCGCCCAAATCCCACAAAGGAGATCCAGGGGATATGCATGGGATATCCTGGGGATGAAATATCCCACCCCAAGATTCTCTAGTGTATATCTTCAGAATATCCCTAAAATATCCCACTTTGAGTTTACAAGGATATCCCAGAAAGAATATCCCAAATAAAACCCAGGGACATCCTAGGGATAAGGGAAAAGCTGTCCAAATCCCACAGAGGAGATCCTGAGGATATGTATGGGATATCCTTTCCCTATCCTATTATTATTATAGGTGTGATATTAAGCTGGTAAAAACAAAAAACAGTTACTACACTGTGATCTTGATCAACAGCTGAGATTTGATACTTTATTAAGGTAAATAATTAAAGTAAATTGACTAGTTTGTGCATTAGTGACACCCCCATCTAACAGCTACAAAAATCCTAGTGAGAGGTACAAAATTCGGTAACTTTGATCTGTTATTTTAGGCTGGAGGATTCTAGGATCATAGAAAAAGTGTCTTTAAATACTCCAAGAATAGGAAAATTATCAACTTTGTTAGTTAAAATATTTATACTTTAAATATTACAAGGGATATTTAATAAACATTGTGAAATTGCATATCAATTGATACAATGTGATGGTAGTTACCAGAACTTCCAACAGATTGCGGTAGGATAAGGTAGCCTATTGCGGGGGTGGCTTCACCCCCCAAAAGTATGTTAACCGCTATTATCTCAAAAGAGATGAGTTTTTCAAGACAAAATGTTCAATTCAATCTTAATGAGAATAAAATTCCCTACAAAATGAGAATTCATACTTAATTATATGATTAGTGGCTCCGAAGTTAGGTTAGGAGGGAGAGAGAGAGAGTGAGAGAGGGAATGAGTGAGTTAGAGAGATTTAGGAGCAAGTGAGTGAAGTGTGAGGGGATGAGAGGCCGAGAGAGAGAGAGAGAGAGAGAGTGAAAGTGAGAGAATGACTGAGTGAGGGAGATACAATCATCCCAGCATGTGATATTCTGGGATATCTCCAGGATATATCATCCCAGCATGTGACATCCTATTATCATCCCATTATATAAAATCCTGGGATCTCCCTGGGATATATCATCCCAGCATGTGATATTCTGGGATATCCCCAGGATTTATAATCCCAGTATGTGATATCCTGGGATCTCCCTGGGTTATACCATCCCAGTATGTGATATCCTGGAGTATCCCCAGGATATCATATCCCATATGTAATATCCTTCAGAGATGCCAGTGACATTCCAATATCCCGGGATCTTTATGGGACATATGGGAACTGGTCAGGATATCCTGAGGATATTTTGTGCTGTGTGGGGTGGTGGTTGATAGAAGTTGGAGAGACCTTCAAAAATATGTATTCAGATTGGAGTAATTCGCTCTCCTTCAGGAGTTATGAGCATTTTTATATATGTAACAATTTCTTTCTAGGTTCATTAATAGCCCTGTATGATAGCTGGGAGCACTAAATTTGGTGTAGACATTCCTCGGGCCAAGCACTATCTGTGTACCAAATATCAGCCAAATCTGAGAGAATTTTCAGTTTTGCCTAAAAAAACGCATGAAGTATAGTCCATGGTTTTTTGCAAAAATCTTCATATATTTAAAAATGCTTATACTGTGGTGGTTGATAGAACTTGGAGAGACCTTCAATAATATGTAAGCAGATTGGAGAAATTCGCTCTCCTTCAGGAGTTATGAGCATTTTTAAATATGTAACAGTTTCTTTCTAGGTTCATTAATAGCCCAGTTTAAAAGCTGGGTGCACTAAATTTGGTGTAGACATTCTTCGGGCCAAGCCCTATCTGTGTACCAAATATCAACCAAATCTGAGAGAATTTTAT
This sequence comes from Conomelus anceps, assembly GCA_948455865.1. Lineage (NCBI taxonomy): Eukaryota > Metazoa > Arthropoda > Insecta > Hemiptera > Delphacidae > Conomelus > Conomelus anceps. Next base: position 1,423,960 of record OX418224.1, on the reverse strand, counting down.
GTATTGCCTAAAAAAACGCATGATGTATAGTCCATGGTTTTTTGCAAAAATCTTCAAATATTTAAAAATGCTCATACTGTGGTGGTTGATAGAACTTGAAGAGACCTTCAAAAATATGTATTCAGATTGGAGAACTTCGCTCTCCTTCAGGAGTTATGAGCATTTTTAAATATGAAAAAAATTCTTTCTAGATTGATTAATAGCCCTGTATGATAGCTACATGCACCAAATTTGGTGTAGATATTCCCCGGACCGAGCACAATCTGTGTACCTAATATCAACCAAATCTGAGAGAATTTTATGTTTTGCCTAAAAAAACGCATGATGTAGTCCATGGTTTTTTGCAAAAATGTTCAAATATTTAAAAATGCTTATACTATAGTGGTTGATAGAACTTGAAGAGACCTTCTAAAATATGTAATCGGATTGGAGAAATTCGCTCTCCTCCAGGAGTTATGAGCATTTTTTTATATGAATAAATTTCTTTCTAGATTGATTAATAACCCTGTATGTAAACTACATGCGCCAAATTTGGTGTAGACATTCCTCGGGCCAAGCACTATCTGTGTACCAAATATCAACAAAATCTGAGAGAGTTTTATGTTTTGCCTAAAAAAACGCATCTTGTATAGTCCATGGTTTTTTGCGAAAATCTTCAAATATTTAAAAATGCTTATACTGTGGTGATTGATAGAACTTGAAGAGACCTTCGGAAATATGTAATCAGATTGAAGAAATTCGCTCTCCTTCAGGAGTTATGAGCATTTCTGAATATGTAACAATTTCTTTCTAGATTGATTAATAATCCTGTATGATAACTACATGCGCCAAATTTGGTGTAGACATTCCTCGGGCCAAGCACTATCTGTGTACCAAATATCAGCCAAATCTGAGAGAATTTTCTGTTTTGCCTAAAAAAACGCATGAAGTATAGTCCATGGTTTTTTGCAAAAATCTTCATTTATTTAAAAATGCTTATACTGTGGTGGTTGATAGAACTTGGAGAGACCTTCAAAAATATGTAAGCAGATTGGAGAAATTCGCTCTCCTTCAGGAGTTATGAGCATTTTTAAATATGTAACAGTTTCTTTCAAGGTTCATTTATAGCCCAGTTTAAAAGCTGGGTGCACTAAATTTGGTGTAGACATTCCTCGGGCCAAGCACTATCTGTGTACAAAATATAAACCAAATCTGTGAGAATTTTTTGTTATGCCTGAAAAAACGCATGATGTATAGTCCATGGTTTTTTGCAAAAATCTTCAAATATTTAAAAATGTTTATACTGTGGTGGTTGATAAAACTTGAAGAGACCTTCAATAATATGTAATCAGATTGGAGAAATTCGCTTTCCTTCAGGAGTTATGAGCATTTTTAAATATGTAACAATTTCTTTCTAGATTGATTAATAGCCCTGTATGATAACTACATGCGCCAAATTTGGAGTAGACATTCCTCGGGCCAAGCACTATCTGTGTACCAAATATCAACCATATCTGAGAGAATTTTTTGTTATGCCTGAAAAAACGCATGATGTATAGTCCATGGTTTTTTGCAAAAATCTTCAAATATTTAAAAATGTTTATACTGTGGTGGTTGATAGAACTTGAAGAGATTTTCAGAAATATGTAATCAGATTGGAGAACTTCGCTATCCTTCAGGAGTTATGAGCATTTTTAAATATGAAAAAATTTCTTTCTAGATTGATTAATAGCCCTGTATGATAACTACATGCGCCAAATTTGGTGTAGACATTCCTCGGGCCAAGCACTATCTGTGTACCAAATATCAACCAAATCTGAGAGAATTTTATGTTTCGCCTAAAAAAACGCATGATGTATAGTCCATGGTTTTTTGCAAAAATCTTCAAATATTTAAAATGCTCATACTGTGGTGGTTGATAGAACTTGGAGAGACCTTCAAAAATATGTAAGCAGATTGGAGAAATTCGCTCTCCTTCAGGAGTTATGAGCATTTTTAAATATGTAACACTTACTTTCAAGGTTCATTTATAGCCCAGTTTAAAAGCTGGGTGCACTAAATTTGGTGTAGACATTCTTAGGGCCAAGCCCTATCTGTGTACCAAATATCAACCAAATCTGAGAGAATTTTATGTTTTGCCTAAAAAAACGCATGATGTATAGTCCATGGTTTTTTGCAAAAATCTTCAAATATTTAAAAATGCTCATACTGTGGTGGTTGATAGAACTTGGAGAGACCTTCAAAAATATGTAAGCAGATTGGAGAAATTCGCTCTCCTTCAGGAGTTATGAGCATTTTTAAATATGTAACAGTTTCTTTCTAGGTTCATTAATAGCCCAGTTTAAAAGCTGGGTGCACTAAATTTGGTGTAGACATTCTTCGGGCCAAGCCCTATCTGTGTACCAAATATCAACCAAATCTGAGAGAATTTTATGTATTGCCTAAAAAAACGCATGATGTATAGTCCATGGTTTTTTGCAAAAATCTACAAATATTTAAAAATGCTCATACTGTGGTGGTTGATAGAACTTGAAGAGACCTTCAAAAATATGTATTCAGATTGGAGAACTTCGCTCTCCTTCAGGAGTTATGAGCATTTTTAAATATGAAAAAAATTCTTTCTAGATTGATTAATAGCCCTGTATGATAGCTACATGCACCAAATTTGGTGTAGATATTCCCCGGACCGAGCACAATCTGTGTACCTAATATCAACCAAATCTGAGAGAATTTTATGTTTTGCCTAAAAAAACGCATGATGTAGTCCATGGTTTTTTGCAAAAATGTTCAAATATTTAAAAATGCTTATACTATAGTGGTTGATGAAACTTGAAGAGACCTTCTAAAATATGTAATCGGATTGGAGAAATTCGCTCTCCTCCAGGAGTTATGAGCATTTTTTTATATGAATAAATTTCTTTCTAGATTGATTAATAACCCTGTATGTAAACTACATGCGCCAAATTTGGTGTAGACATTCCTCGGGCCAAGCACTATCTGTGTACCAAATATCAACAAAATCTGAGAGAGTTTTATGTTTTGCCTAAAAAAACGCATCTTGTATAGTCCATGGTTTTTTGCGAAAATCTTCAAATATTTAAAAATGCTTATACTGTGGTGATTGATAGAACTTGAAGAGACCTTCGGAAATATGTAATCAGATTGGAGAAATTCGCTCTCCTTCAGGAGTTATGAGCATTTCTAAATATGTAACAATTTCTTTCTAGATTGATTAATAACCCTGTATGATAACTACATGCGCCAAATTTGGTGTAGACATTCCTCGGGCCAAGCACTATCTGTGTACCAAATATCAGCCAAATCTGAGAGAATTTTCTGTTTTGCCTAAAAAAACGCATGAAGTATAGTCCATGGTTTTTTGCAAAAATCTTCATTTATTTAAAAATGCTTATACTGTGGTGGTTGATAGAACTTGGAGAGACCTTCAAAAATATGTAAGCAGATTGGAGCAATTCGCTCTCCTTCAGGAGTTATGAGCATTTTTAAATATGTAACAGTTTCTTTCAAGGTTCATTTATAGCCCAGTTTAAAAGCTGGGTGCACTAAATTTGGTGTAGACATTCCTCGGGCCAAGCACTATCTGTGTACAAAATATAAACCAAATCTGTGAGAATTTTATGTTTTGCCTAGAAAAATGCATGATGTATAGTCCATGGTTTTTTGCAAAAATCTTCAAATATTTAAAAATGCTTATACTGTGGTGGTTGATAAAACTTGAAGAGACCTTCAAAAATATGTAATCAGATTGGAGAAATTCGCTTTCCTTCAGGAGTTATGAGCATTTTTAAATATGTAACAATTTCTTTCTAGATTGATTAATAGCCCTGTATGATAACTACATGCGCCAAATTTGGAGTAGACATTCCTCGGGCCAAGCGCTATCTGTGTACCAAATATCAACCATATCTGAGAGAATTTTTTGTTATGCCTGAAAAAACGCATGATGTATAGTCCATGGTTTTTTGCAAAAATCTTCAAATATTTAAAAATGTTTATACTGTGGTGGTTGATAGAACTTGAAGAGATTTTCAGAAATATGTAATCAGATTGGAGAACTTCGCTATCCTTCAGGAGTTATGAGCATTTTTAAATATGAAAAAATTTCTTTCTAGATTGATTAATAGCCCTGTATGATAACTACATGCGCCAAATTTGGTGTAGACATTCCTCGGGCCAAGCACTATCTGTGTACCAAATATCAACCAAATCTGAGAGAATTTTATGTTTCGCCTAAAAAAACGCATGATGTATAGTCCATGGTTTTTTGCAAAAATCTTCAAATATTTAAAATGCTCATACTGTGGTGGTTGATAGAACTTGGAGAGACCTTCAAAAATATGTAAGCAGATTGGAGAAATTCGCTCTCCTTCAGGAGTTATGAGCATTTTTAAATATGTAACACTTTCTTTCAAGGTTCATTTATAGCCCAGTTTAAAAGCTGGGTGCACTAAATTTGGTGTAGACATTCTTCGGGCCAAGCCCTATCTGTGTACCAAATATCAACCAAATCAAGGAGAATTTTATGTTTTGCCTAAAAAAACGCATGATGTATAGTCCATGGTTTTTTGCAAAAATCTTCAAATATTTAAAAATGCTCATACTGTGGTGGTTGATAGAACTTGGAGAGACCTTCAAAAATATGTAAGCAGATTGGAGAAATTCGCTCTCCTTCAGGAGTTATGAGCATTTTTAAATATGTAACAGTTTCTTTCTAGGTTCATTAATAGCCCAGTTTAAAAGCTGGGTGCACTAAATTTGGTGTAGACATTCTTCGGGCCAAGCCCTATCTGTGTACCAAATATCAACCAAATCTGAGAGAATTTTATGTATTGCCTAAAAAAACGCATGATGTATAGTCCATGGTTTTTTGCAAAAATCTTCAAATATTTAAAAATGCTCATACTGTGGTGGTTGATAGAACTTGAAGAGACCTTCAAAAATATGTATTCAGATTGGAGAACTTCGCTCTCCTTCAGGAGTTATGAGCATTTTTAAATATGAAAAAAATTCTTTCTAGATTGATTAATAGCCCTGTATGATAGCTACATGCACCAAATTTGGTGTAGATATTCCCCGGACCGAGCACAATCTGTGTACCTAATATCAACCAAATCTGAGAGAATTTTATGTTTTGCCTAAAAAAACGCATGATGTAGTCCATGGTTTTTTGCAAAAATGTTCAAATATTTAAAAATGCTTATACTATAGTGGTTGATAGAACTTGAAGAGACCTTCTAAAATATGTAATCGGATTGGAGAAATTCGCTCTCCTCCAGGAGTTATGAGCATTTTTTTATATGAATAAATTTCTTTCTAGATTGATTAATAACCCTGTATGTAAACTACATGCGCCAAATTTGGTGTAGACATTCCTCGGGCCAAGCACTATCTGTGTACCAAATATCAACAAAATCTGAGAGAGTTTTATGTTTTGCCTAAAAAAACGCATCTTGTATAGTCCATGGTTTTTTGCGAAAATCTTCAAATATTTAAAAATGCTTATACTGTGGTGATTGATAGAACTTGAAGAGACCTTCGGAAATATGTAATCAGATTGAAGAAATTCGCTCTCCTTCAGGAGTTATGAGCATTTCTGAATATGTAACAATTTCTTTCTAGATTGATTAATAATCCTGTATGATAACTACATGCGCCAAATTTGGTGTAGACATTCCTCGGGCCAAGCACTATCTGTGTACCAAATATCAGCCAAATCTGAGAGAATTTTCTGTTTTGCCTAAAAAAACGCATGAAGTATAGTCCATGGTTTTTTGCAAAAATCTTCATTTATTTAAAAATGCTTATACTGTGGTGGTTGATAGAACTTGGAGAGACCTTCAAAAATATGTAAGCAGATTGGAGAAATTCGCTCTCCTTCAGGAGTTATGAGCATTTTTAAATATGTAACAGTTTCTTTCAAGGTTCATTTATAGCCCAGTTTAAAAGCTGGGTGCACTAAATTTGGTGTAGACATTCCTCGGGCCAAGCACTATCTGTGTACAAAATATAAACCAAATCTGTGAGAATTTTATGTTTTGCCTAGAAAAGTGCATGATGTGCAGAGAATTTTCTGTTTTGCCTAAAAAAACGCATGAAGTATAGTCCATGGTTTTTTGCAAAAATCTTCAAATATTTAAAAATGCTTATACTGTGGTGGTTGATAAAACTTGAAGAGACCTTCAATAATATGTAATCAGATTGGAGAAATTCGCTTTCCTTCAGGAGTTATGAGCATTTTTAAATATGTAACAATTTCTTTCTAGATTGATTAATAGCCCTGTATGATAACTACATGCGCCAAATTTGGAGTAGACATTCCTCGGGCCAAGCACTATCTGTGTACCAAATATCAACCATATCTGAGAGAATTTTTTGTTATGCCTGAAAAAACGCATGATGTATAGTCCATGGTTTTTTGCAAAAATCTTCAAATATTTAAAAATGTTTATACTGTGGTGGTTGATAGAACTTGAAGAGATTTTCAGAAATATGTAATCAGATTGGAGAACTTCGCTATCCTTCAGGAGTTATGAGCATTTTTAAATATGAAAAAATTTCTTTCTAGATTGATTAATAGCCCTGTATGATAACTACATGCGCCAAATTTGGTGTAGACATTCCTCGGGCCAAGCACTATCTGTGTACCAAATATCAACCAAATCTGAGAGAATTTTATGTTTCGCCTAAAAAAACGCATGATGTATAGTCCATGGTTTTTTGCAAAAATCTTCAAATATTTAAAATGCTCATACTGTGGTGGTTGATAGAACTTGGAGAGACCTTCAAAAATATGTAAGCAGATTGGAGAAATTCGCTCTCCTTCAGGAGTTATGAGCATTTTTAAATATGTAACACTTACTTTCAAGGTTCATTTATAGCCCAGTTTAAAAGCTGGGTGCACTAAATTTGGTGTAGACATTCTTAGGGCCAAGCCCTATCTGTGTACCAAATATCAACCAAATCTGAGAGAATTTTATGTTTTGCCTAAAAAAACGCATGATGTATAGTCCATGGTTTTTTGCAAAAATCTTCAAATATTTAAAAATGCTCATACTGTGGTGGTTGATAGAACTTGGAGAGACCTTCAAAAATATGTAAGCAGATTGGAGAAATTCGCTCTCCTTCAGGAGTTATGAGCATTTTTAAATATGTAACAGTTTCTTTCTAGGTTCATTAATAGCCCAGTTTAAAAGCTGGGTGCACTAAATTTGGTGTAGACATTCTTCGGGCCAAGCCCTATCTGTGTACCAAATATCAACCAAATCTGAGAGAATTTTATGTATTGCCTAAAAAAACGCATGATGTATAGTCCATGGTTTTTTGCAAAAATCTACAAATATTTAAAAATGCTCATACTGTGGTGGTTGATAGAACTTGAAGAGACCTTCAAAAATATGTATTCAGATTGGAGAACTTCGCTCTCCTTCAGGAGTTATGAGCATTTTTAAATATGAAAAAAATTCTTTCTAGATTGATTAATAGCCCTGTATGATAGCTACATGCACCAAATTTGGTGTAGATATTCCCCGGACCGAGCACAATCTGTGTACCTAATATCAACCAAATCTGAGAGAATTTTATGTTTTGCCTAAAAAAACGCATGATGTAGTCCATGGTTTTTTGCAAAAATGTTCAAATATTTAAAAATGCTTATACTATAGTGGTTGATAAAACTTGAAGAGACCTTCTAAAATATGTAATCGGATTGGAGAAATTCGCTCTCCTCCAGGAGTTATGAGCATTTTTTTATATGAATAAATTTCTTTCTAGATTGATTAATAACCCTGTATGTAAACTACATGCGCCAAATTTGGTGTAGACATTCCTCGGGCCAAGCACTATCTGTGTACCAAATATCAACAAAATCTGAGAGAGTTTTATGTTTTGCCTAAAAAAACGCATCTTGTATAGTCCATGGTTTTTTGCGAAAATCTTCAAATATTTAAAAATGCTTATACTGTGGTGATTGATAGAACTTGAAGAGACCTTCGGAAATATGTAATCAGATTGGAGAAATTCGCTCTCCTTCAGGAGTTATGAGCATTTCTAAATATGTAACAATTTCTTTCTAGATTGATTAATAACCCTGTATGATAACTACATGCGCCAAATTTGGTGTAGACATTCCTCGGGCCAAGCACTATCTGTGTACCAAATATCAGCCAAATCTGAGAGAATTTTCTGTTTTGCCTAAAAAAACGCATGAAGTATAGTCCATGGTTTTTTGCAAAAATCTTCATTTATTTAAAAATGCTTATACTGTGGTGGTTGATAGAACTTGGAGAGACCTTCAAAAATATGTAAGCAGATTGGAGCAATTCGCTCTCCTTCAGGAGTTATGAGCATTTTTAAATATGTAACAGTTTCTTTCAAGGTTCATTTATAGCCCAGTTTAAAAGCTGGGTGCACTAAATTTGGTGTAGACATTCCTCGGGCCAAGCACTATCTGTGTACAAAATATAAACCAAATCTGTGAGAATTTTATGTTTTGCCTAGAAAAATGCATGATGTATAGTCCATGGTTTTTTGCAAAAATCTTCAAATATTTAAAAATGCTTATACTGTGGTGGTTGATAAAACTTGAAGAGACCTTCAAAAATATGTAATCAGATTGGAGAAATTCGCTTTCCTTCAGGAGTTATGAGCATTTTTAAATATGTAACAATTTCTTTCTAGATTGATTAATAGCCCTGTATGATAACTACATGCGCCAAATTTGGAGTAGACATTCCTCGGGCCAAGCGCTATCTGTGTACCAAATATCAACCATATCTGAGAGAATTTTTTGTTATGCCTGAAAAAACGCATGATGTATAGTCCATGGTTTTTTGCAAAAATCTTCAAATATTTAAAAATGTTTATACTGTGGTGGTTGATAGAACTTGAAGAGATTTTCAGAAATATGTAATCAGATTGGAGAACTTCGCTATCCTTCAGGAGTTATGAGCATTTTTAAATATGAAAAAATTTCTTTCTAGATTGATTAATAGCCCTGTATGATAACTACATGCGCCAAATTTGGTGTAGACATTCCTCGGGCCAAGCACTATCTGTGTACCAAATATCAACCAAATCTGAGAGAATTTTATGTTTCGCCTAAAAAAACGCATGATGTATAGTCCATGGTTTTTTGCAAAAATCTTCAAATATTTAAAATGCTCATACTGTGGTGGTTGATAGAACTTGGAGAGACCTTCAAAAATATGTAAGCAGATTGGAGAAATTCGCTCTCCTTCAGGAGTTATGAGCATTTTTAAATATGTAACACTTTCTTTCAAGGTTCATTTATAGCCCAGTTTAAAAGCTGGGTGCACTAAATTTGGTGTAGACATTCTTCGGGCCAAGCCCTATCTGTGTACCAAATATCAACCAAATCAAGGAGAATTTTATGTTTTGCCTAAAAAAACGCATGATGTATAGTCCATGGTTTTTTGCAAAAATCTTCAAATATTTAAAAATGCTCATACTGTGGTGGTTGATAGAACTTGGAGAGACATTCAAAAATATGTAAGCAGATTGGAGAAATTCGCTCTCCTTCAGGAGTTATGAGCATTTTTAAATATGTAACAGTTTCTTTCTAGGTTCATTAATAGCCCAGTTTAAAAGCTGGGTGCACTAAATTTGGTGTAGACATTCTTCGGGCCAAGCCCTATCTGTGTACCAAATATCAACCAAATCTGAGAGAATTTTATGTATTGCCTAAAAAAACGCATGATGTATAGTCCATGGTTTTTTGCAAAAATCTTCAAATATTTAAAAATGCTCATACTGTGGTGGTTGATAGAACTTGAAGAGACCTTCAAAAATATGTATTCAGATTGGAGAACTTCGCTCTCCTTCAGGAGTTATGAGCATTTTTAAATATGAAAAAAATTCTTTCTAGATTGATTAATAGCCCTGTATGATAGCTACATGCACCAAATTTGGTGTAGATATTCCCCGGACCGAGCACAATCTGTGTACCTAATATCAACCAAATCTGAGAGAATTTTATGTTTTGCCTAAAAAAACGCATGATGTAGTCCATGGTTTTTTGCAAAAATGTTCAAATATTTAAAAATGCTTATACTATAGTGGTTGATAGAACTTGAAGAGACCTTCTAAAATATGTAATCGGATTGGAGAAATTCGCTCTCCTCCAGGAGTTATGAGCATTTTTTTATATGAATAAATTTCTTTCTAGATTGATTAATAACCCTGTATGTAAACTACATGCGCCAAATTTGGTGTAGACATTCCTCGGGCCAAGCACTATCTGTGTACCAAATATCAACAAAATCTGAGAGAGTTTTATGTTTTGCCTAAAAAAACGCATCTTGTATAGTCCATGGTTTTTTGCGAAAATCTTCAAATATTTAAAAATGCTTATACTGTGGTGATTGATAGAACTTGAAGAGACCTTCGGAAATATGTAATCAGATTGGAGAAATTCGCTCTCCTTCAGGAGTTATGAGCATTTCTAAATATGTAACAATTTCTTTCTAGATTGATTAATAACCCTGTATGATAACTACATGCGCCAAATTTGGTGTAGACATTCCTCGGGCCAAGCACTATCTGTGTACCAAATATCAGCCAAATCTGAGAGAATTTTCTGTTTTGCCTAAAAAAACGCATGAAGTATAGTCCATGGTTTTTTGCAAAAATCTTCATTTATTTAAAAATGCTTATACTGTGGTGGTTGATAGAACTTGGAGAGACCTTCAAAAATATGTAAGCAGATTGGAGCAATTCGCTCTCCTTCAGGAGTTATGAGCATTTTTAAATATGTAACAGTTTCTTTCAAGGTTCATTTATAGCCCAGTTTAAAAGCTGGGTGCACTAAATTTGGTGTAGACATTCCTCGGGCCAAGCACTATCTGTGTACAAAATATAAACCAAATCTGTGAGAATTTTATGTTTTGCCTAGAAAAATGCATGATGTATAGTCCATGGTTTTTTGCAAAAATCTTCAAATATTTAAAAATGCTTATACTGTGGTGGTTGATAAAACTTGAAGAGACCTTCAAAAATATGTAATCAGATTGGAGAAATTCGCTTTCCTTCAGGAGTTATGAGCATTTTTAAATATGTAACAATTTCTTTCTAGATTGATTAATAGCCCTGTATGATAACTACATGCGCCAAATTTGGAGTAGACATTCCTCGGGCCAAGCGCTATCTGTGTACCAAATATCAACCATATCTGAGAGAATTTTTTGTTATGCCTGAAAAAACGCATAATGTATAGGCCATGGTTTTTTGCAAAAATCTTCAAATATTTAAAAATGTTTATACTGTGGTGGTTGATAGAACTTGAAGAGATTTTCAGAAATATGTAATCAGATTGGAGAACTTCGCTATCCTTCAGGAGTTATGAGCATTTTTAAATATGAAAAAATTTCTTTCTAGATTGATTAATAGCCCTGTATGATAACTACATGCGCCAAATTTGGTGTAGACATTCCTCGGGCCAAGCACTATCTGTGTACCAAATATCAACCAAATCTGAGAGAATTTTATGTTTCGCCTAAAAAAACGCATGATGTATAGTCCATGGTTTTTTGCAAAAATCTTCAAATATTTAAAATGCTCATACTGTGGTGGTTGATAGAACTTGGAGAGACCTTCAAAAATATGTAAGCAGATTGGAGAAATTCGCTCTCCTTCAGGAGTTATGAGCATTTTTAAATATGTAACACTTTCTTTCAAGGTTCATTTATAGCCCAGTTTAAAAGCTGGGTGCACTAAATTTGGTGTAGACATTCTTCGGGCCAAGCCCTATCTGTGTACCAAATATCAACCAAATCAAGGAGAATTTTATGTTTTGCCTAAAAAAACGCATGATGTATAGTCCATGGTTTTTTGCAAAAATCTTCAAATATTTAAAAATGCTCATACTGTGGTGGTTGATAGAACTTGGAGAGACCTTCAAAAATATGTAAGCAGATTGGAGAAATTCGCTCTCCTTCAGGAGTTATGAGCATTTTTAAATATGTAACAGTTTCTTTCTAGGTTCATTAATAGCCCAGTTTAAAAGCTGGGTGCACTAAATTTGGTGTAGACATTCTTCGGGCCAAGCCCTATCTGTGTACCAAATATCAACCAAATCTGAGAGAATTTTATGTATTGCCTAAAAAAACGCATGATGTATAGTCCATGGTTTTTTGCAAAAATCTTCAAATATTTAAAAATGCTCATACTGTGGTGGTTGATAGAACTTGAAGAGACCTTCAAAAATATGTATTCAGATTGGAGAACTTCGCTCTCCTTCAGGAGTTATGAGCATTTTTAAATATGAAAAAAATTCTTTCTAGATTGATTAATAGCCCTGTATGATAGCTACATGCACCAAATTTGGTGTAGATATTCCCCGGACCGAGCACAATCTGTGTACCTAATATCAACCAAATCTGAGAGAATTTTATGTTTTGCCTAAAAAAACGCATGATGTAGTCCATGGTTTTTTGCAAAAATGTTCAAATATTTAAAAATGCTTATACTATAGTGGTTGATAGAACTTGAAGAGACCTTCTAAAATATGTAATCGGATTGGAGAAATTCGCTCTCCTCCAGGAGTTATGAGCATTTTTTTATATGAATAAATTTCTTTCTAGATTGATTAATAACCCTGTATGTAAACTACATGCGCCAAATTTGGTGTAGACATTCCTCGGGCCAAGCACTATCTGTGTACCAAATATCAACAAAATCTGAGAGAGTTTTATGTTTTGCCTAAAAAAACGCATCTTGTATAGTCCATGGTTTTTTGCGAAAATCTTCAAATATTTAAAAATGCTTATACTGTGGTGATTGATAGAACTTGAAGAGACCTTCGGAAATATGTAATCAGATTGGAGAAATTCGCTCTCCTTCAGGAGTTATGAGCATTTCTAAATATGTAACAATTTCTTTCTAGATTGATTAATAACCCTGTATGATAACTACATGCGCCAAATTTGGTGTAGACATTCCTCGGGCCAAGCACTATCTGTGTACCAAATATCAGCCAAATCTGAGAGAATTTTCTGTTTTGCCTAAAAAAACGCATGAAGTATAGTCCATGGTTTTTTGCAAAAATCTTCATTTATTTAAAAATGCTTATACTGTGGTGGTTGATAGAACTTGGAGAGACCTTCAAAAATATGTAAGCAGATTGGAGAAATTCGCTCTCCTTCAGGAGTTATGAGCATTTTTAAATATGTAACAGTTTCTTTCAAGGTTCATTTATAGCCCAGTTTAAAAGCTGGGTGCACTAAATTTGGTGTAGACATTCCTCGGGCCAAGCACTATCTGTGTACAAAATATAAACCAAATCTGTGAGAATTTTATGTTTTGCCTAGAAAAATGCATGATGTATAGTCCATGGTTTTTTGCAAAAATCTTCAAATATTTAAAAATGCTCATACTGTGGTGGTTGATAGAACTTGAAGAGACCTTCAAAAATATGTATTCAGATTGGAGAACTTCGCTCTCCTCCAGGAGTTATGAGCATTTTTAAATATGAAAAAAATTCTTTCTAGATTGATTAATAGCCCTGTATGATAGCTACATGCACCAAATTTGGTGTAGATATTCCCCGGACCGAGCACAATCTGTGTACCTAATATCAACCAAATCTGAGAGAATTTTATGTTTTGCCTAAAAAAACGCATGATGTAGTCCATGGTTTTTTGCAAAAATGTTCAAATATTTAAAAATGCTTATACTATAGTGGTTGATAGAACTTGAAGAGACCTTCTAAAATATGTAATCGGATTGGAGAAATTCGCTCTCCTCCAGGAGTTATGAGCATTTTTTTATATGAATAAATTTCTTTCTAGATTGATTAATAACCCTGTATGTAAACTACATGCGCCAAATTTGGTGTAGACATTCCTCGGGCCAAGCACTATCTGTGTACCAAATATCAACAAAATCTGAGAGAGTTTTATGTTTTGCCTAAAAAAACGCATCTTGTATAGTCCATGGTTTTTTGCGAAAATCTTCAAATATTTAAAAATGCTTATACTGTGGTGATTGATAGAACTTGAAGAGACCTTCGGAAATATGTAATCAGATTGGAGAAATTCGCTCTCCTTCAGGAGTTATGAGCATTTCTAAATATGTAACAATTTCTTTCTAGATTGATTAATAACTCTGTATGATAACTACATGCGCCAAATTTGGTGTAGACATTCCTCGGGCCAAGCACTATCTGTGTACCAAATATCAGCCAAATCTGAGAGAATTTTCTGTTTTGCCTAAAAAAACGCATGAAGTATAGTCCATGGTTTTTTGCAAAAATCTTCATTTATTCAAAAATGCTTATACTGTGGTGGTTGATAGAACTTGGAGAGACCTTCAAAAATATGTAAGCAGATTGGAGCAATTCGCTCTCCTTCAGGAGTTATGAGCATTTTTAAATATGTAACAGTTTCTTTCAAGGTTCATTTATAGCCCAGTTTAAAAGCTGGGTGCACTAAATTTGGTGTAGACATTCCTCGGGCCAAGCACTATCTGTGTACAAAATATAAACCAAATCTGTGAGAATTTTATGTTTTGCCTAGAAAAATGCATGATGTATAGTCCATGGTTTTTTGCAAAAATCTTCAAATATTTAAAAATGCTTATACTGTGGTGGTTGATAAAACTTGAAGAGACCTTCAAAAATATGTAATCAGATTGGAGAAATTCGCTTTCCTTCAGGAGTTATGAGCATTTTTAAATATGTAACAATTTCTTTCTAGATTGATTAATAGCCCTGTATGATAACTACATGCGCCAAATTTGGAGTAGACATTCCTCGGGCCAAGCGCTATCTGTGTACCAAATATCAACCATATCTGAGAGAATTTTTTGTTATGCCTGAAAAAACGCATGATGTATAGTCCATGGTTTTTTGCAAAAATCTTCAAATATTTAAAAATGTTTATACTGTGGTGGTTGATAGAACTTGAAGAGATTTTCAGAAATATGTAATCAGATGGGAGAACTTCGCTATCCTTCAGGAGTTATGAGCATTTTTAAATATAAAAAAAATTTCTTTCTAGATTGATTAATAGCCCTGTATGATAACTACATGCGCCAAATTTGGTGTAGACATTCCTCGGGCCAAGCACTATCTGTGTACCAAATATCAACCAAATCTGAGAGAATTTTATGTTTCGCCTAAATAACGCTTGATGTATAGTCCATGGTTTTTTGCAAAAATCTTCAAATATTTAAAATGCTCATACTGTGGTGGTTGATAGAACTTGGAGAGACCTTCAAAAATATGTAAGCAGATTGGAGAAATTCGCTCTCCTTCAGGAGTTATGAGCATTTTTAAATATGTAACACTTTCTTTCAAGGTTCATTTATAGCCCAGTTTAAAAGCTGGGTGCACTAAATTTGGTGTAGACATTCTTCGGGCCAAGCCCTATCTGTGTACCAAATATCAACCAAATCAAGGAGAATTTTATGTTTTGCCTAAAAAAACGCATGATGTATAGTCCATGGTTTTTTGCAAAAATCTTCAAATATTTAAAAATGCTCATACTGTGGTGGTTGATAGAACTTGAAGAGACCTTCGGAAATATGTAATCAGATTGGAGAAATTCGCTCTCCTTCAGGAGTTATGAGCATTTCTAAATATGTAACAATTTCTTTCTAGATTGATTAATAACCCTGTATGATAACTACATGCGCCAAATTTGGTGTAGACATTCCTCGGGCCAAGCACTATCTGTGTACCAAATATCAGCCAAATCTGAGAGAATTTTCTGTTTTGCCTAAAAAAACGCATGAAGTATAGTCCATGGTTTTTTGCAAAAATCTTCATTTATTCAAAAATGCTTATACTGTGGTGGTTGATAGAACTTGGAGAGACCTTCAAAAATATGTAAGCAGATTGGAGAAATTCGCTCTCCTTCAGGAGTTATGAGCATTTTTAAATATGTAACAGTTTCTTTCTAGGTTCATTAATAGCCCAGTTTAAAAGCTGGGTGCACTAAATTTGGTGTAGACATTCTTCGGGCCAAGCCCTATCTGTGTACCAAATATCAACCAAATCTGAGAGAATTTTATGTATTGCCTAAAAAAACGCATGATGTATAGTCCATGGTTTTTTGCAAAAATCTACAAATATTTAAAAATGCTCATACTGTGGTGGTTGATAGAACTTGAAGAGACCTTCAAAAATATGTATTCAGATTGGAGAACTTCGCTCTCCTTCAGGAGTTATGAGCATTTTTAAATATGAAAAAAATTCTTTCTAGATTGATTAATAGCCCTGTATGATAGCTACATGCACCAAATTTGGTGTAGATATTCCCCGGACCGAGCACAATCTGTGTACCTAATATCAACCAAATCTGAGAGAATTTTATGTTTTGCCTAAAAAAACGCATGATGTAGTCCATGGTTTTTTGCAAAAATGTTCAAATATTTAAAAATGCTTATACTATAGTGGTTGATAAAACTTGAAGAGACCTTCTAAAATATGTAATCGGATTGGAGAAATTCGCTCTCCTCCAGGAGTTATGAGCATTTTTTTATATGAATAAATTTCTTTCTAGATTGATTAATAACCCTGTATGTAAACTACATGCGCCAAATTTGGTGTAGACATTCCTCGGGCCAAGCACTATCTGTGTACCAAATATCAACAAAATCTGAGAGAGTTTTATGTTTTGCCTAAAAAAACGCATCTTGTATAGTCCATGGTTTTTTGCGAAAATCTTCAAATATTTAAAAATGCTTATACTGTGGTGATTGATAGAACTTGAAGAGACCTTCGGAAATATGTAATCAGATTGGAGAAATTCGCTCTCCTTCAGGAGTTATGAGCATTTCTAAATATGTAACAATTTCTTTCTAGATTGATTAATAACCCTGTATGATAACTACATGCGCCAAATTTGGTGTAGACATTCCTCGGGCCAAGCACTATCTGTGTACCAAATATCAGCCAAATCTGAGAGAATTTTCTGTTTTGCCTAAAAAAACGCATGAAGTATAGTCCATGGTTTTTTGCAAAAATCTTCATTTATTTAAAAATGCTTATACTGTGGTGGTTGATAGAACTTGGAGAGACCTTCAAAAATATGTAAGCAGATTGGAGCAATTCGCTCTCCTTCAGGAGTTATGAGCATTTTTAAATATGTAACAGTTTCTTTCAAGGTTCATTTATAGCCCAGTTTAAAAGCTGGGTGCACTAAATTTGGTGTAGACATTCCTCGGGCCAAGCACTATCTGTGTACAAAATATAAACCAAATCTGTGAGAATTTTATGTTTTGCCTAGAAAAATGCATGATGTATAGTCCATGGTTTTTTGCAAAAATCTTCAAATATTTAAAAATGCTTATACTGTGGTGGTTGATAAAACTTGAAGAGACCTTCAAAAATATGTAATCAGATTGGAGAAATTCGCTTTCCTTCAGGAGTTATGAGCATTTTTAAATATGTAACAATTTCTTTCTAGATTGATTAATAGCCCTGTATGATAACTACATGCGCCAAATTTGGAGTAGACATTCCTCGGGCCAAGCGCTATCTGTGTACCAAATATCAACCATATCTGAGAGAATTTTTTGTTATGCCTGAAAAAACGCATGATGTATAGTCCATGGTTTTTTGCAAAAATCTTCAAATATTTAAAAATGTTTATACTGTGGTGGTTGATAGAACTTGAAGAGATTTTCAGAAATATGTAATCAGATTGGAGAACTTCGCTATCCTTCAGGAGTTATGAGCATTTTTAAATATGAAAAAATTTCTTTCTAGATTGATTAATAGCCCTGTATGATAACTACATGCGCCAAATTTGGTGTAGACATTCCTCGGGCCAAGCACTATCTGTGTACCAAATATCAACCAAATCTGAGAGAATTTTATGTTTCGCCTAAAAAAACGCATGATGTATAGTCCATGGTTTTTTGCAAAAATCTTCAAATATTTAAAATGCTCATACTGTGGTGGTTGATAGAACTTGGAGAGACCTTCAAAAATATGTAAGCAGATTGGAGAAATTCGCTCTCCTTCAGGAGTTATGAGCATTTTTAAATATGTAACACTTTCTTTCAAGGTTCATTTATAGCCCAGTTTAAAAGCTGGGTGCACTAAATTTGGTGTAGACATTCTTCGGGCCAAGCCCTATCTGTGTACCAAATATCAACCAAATCAAGGAGAATTTTATGTTTTGCCTAAAAAAACGCATGATGTATAGTCCATGGTTTTTTGCAAAAATCTTCAAATATTTAAAAATGCTCATACTGTGGTGGTTGATAGAACTTGGAGAGACATTCAAAAATATGTAAGCAGATTGGAGAAATTCGCTCTCCTTCAGGAGTTATGAGCATTTTTAAATATGTAACAGTTTCTTTCTAGGTTCATTAATAGCCCAGTTTAAAAGCTGGGTGCACTAAATTTGGTGTAGACATTCTTCGGGCCAAGCCCTATCTGTGTACCAAATATCAACCAAATCTGAGAGAATTTTATGTATTGCCTAAAAAAACGCATGATGTATAGTCCATGGTTTTTTGCAAAAATCTTCAAATATTTAAAAATGCTCATACTGTGGTGGTTGATAGAACTTGAAGAGACCTTCAAAAATATGTATTCAGATTGGAGAACTTCGCTCTCCTTCAGGAGTTATGAGCATTTTTAAATATGAAAAAAATTCTTTCTAGATTGATTAATAGCCCTGTATGATAGCTACATGCACCAAATTTGGTGTAGATATTCCCCGGACCGAGCACAATCTGTGTACCTAATATCAACCAAATCTGAGAGAATTTTATGTTTTGCCTAAAAAAACGCATGATGTAGTCCATGGTTTTTTGCAAAAATGTTCAAATATTTAAAAATGCTTATACTATAGTGGTTGATAGAACTTGAAGAGACCTTCTAAAATATGTAATCGGATTGGAGAAATTCGCTCTCCTCCAGGAGTTATGAGCATTTTTTTATATGAATAAATTTCTTTCTAGATTGATTAATAACCCTGTATGTAAACTACATGCGCCAAATTTGGTGTAGACATTCCTCGGGCCAAGCACTATCTGTGTACCAAATATCAACAAAATCTGAGAGAGTTTTATGTTTTGCCTAAAAAAACGCATCTTGTATAGTCCATGGTTTTTTGCGAAAATCTTCAAATATTTAAAAATGCTTATACTGTGGTGATTGATAGAACTTGAAGAGACCTTCGGAAATATGTAATCAGATTGGAGAAATTCGCTCTCCTTCAGGAGTTATGAGCATTTCTAAATATGTAACAATTTCTTTCTAGATTGATTAATAACCCTGTATGATAACTACATGCGCCAAATTTGGTGTAGACATTCCTCGGGCCAAGCACTATCTGTGTACCAAATATCAGCCAAATCTGAGAGAATTTTCTGTTTTGCCTAAAAAAACGCATGAAGTATAGTCCATGGTTTTTTGCAAAAATCTTCATTTATTTAAAAATGCTTATACTGTGGTGGTTGATAGAACTTGGAGAGACCTTCAAAAATATGTAAGCAGATTGGAGCAATTCGCTCTCCTTCAGGAGTTATGAGCATTTTTAAATATGTAACAGTTTCTTTCAAGGTTCATTTATAGCCCAGTTTAAAAGCTGGGTGCACTAAATTTGGTGTAGACATTCCTCGGGCCAAGCACTATCTGTGTACAAAATATAAACCAAATCTGTGAGAATTTTATGTTTTGCCTAGAAAAATGCATGATGTATAGTCCATGGTTTTTTGCAAAAATCTTCAAATATTTAAAAATGCTTATACTGTGGTGGTTGATAAAACTTGAAGAGACCTTCAAAAATATGTAATCAGATTGGAGAAATTCGCTTTCCTTCAGGAGTTATGAGCATTTTTAAATATGTAACAATTTCTTTCTAGATTGATTAATAGCCCTGTATGATAACTACATGCGCCAAATTTGGAGTAGACATTCCTCGGGCCAAGCGCTATCTGTGTACCAAATATCAACCATATCTGAGAGAATTTTTTGTTATGCCTGAAAAAACGCATAATGTATAGGCCATGGTTTTTTGCAAAAATCTTCAAATATTTAAAAATGTTTATACTGTGGTGGTTGATAGAACTTGAAGAGATTTTCAGAAATATGTAATCAGATTGGAGAACTTCGCTATCCTTCAGGAGTTATGAGCATTTTTAAATATGAAAAAATTTCTTTCTAGATTGATTAATAGCCCTGTATGATAACTACATGCGCCAAATTTGGTGTAGACATTCCTCGGGCCAAGCACTATCTGTGTACCAAATATCAACCAAATCTGAGAGAATTTTATGTTTCGCCTAAAAAAACGCATGATGTATAGTCCATGGTTTTTTGCAAAAATCTTCAAATATTTAAAATGCTCATACTGTGGTGGTTGATAGAACTTGGAGAGACCTTCAAAAATATGTAAGCAGATTGGAGAAATTCGCTCTCCTTCAGGAGTTATGAGCATTTTTAAATATGTAACACTTTCTTTCAAGGTTCATTTATAGCCCAGTTTAAAAGCTGGGTGCACTAAATTTGGTGTAGACATTCTTCGGGCCAAGCCCTATCTGTGTACCAAATATCAACCAAATCAAGGAGAATTTTATGTTTTGCCTAAAAAAACGCATGATGTATAGTCCATGGTTTTTTGCAAAAATCTTCAAATATTTAAAAATGCTCATACTGTGGTGGTTGATAGAACTTGGAGAGACCTTCAAAAATATGTAAGCAGATTGGAGAAATTCGCTCTCCTTCAGGAGTTATGAGCATTTTTAAATATGTAACAGTTTCTTTCTAGGTTCATTAATAGCCCAGTTTAAAAGCTGGGTGCACTAAATTTGGTGTAGACATTCTTCGGGCCAAGCCCTATCTGTGTACCAAATATCAACCAAATCTGAGAGAATTTTATGTATTGCCTAAAAAAACGCATGATGTATAGTCCATGGTTTTTTGCAAAAATCTT
Organism: Conomelus anceps; assembly: GCA_948455865.1. Lineage (NCBI taxonomy): Eukaryota > Metazoa > Arthropoda > Insecta > Hemiptera > Delphacidae > Conomelus > Conomelus anceps. The sequence goes on along the minus strand of OX418224.1, from coordinate 1,403,054 downwards.
CAAATATTTAAAAATGCTCATACTGTGGTGGTTGATAGAACTTGAAGAGACCTTCAAAAATATGTATTCAGATTGGAGAACTTCGCTCTCCTTCAGGAGTTATGAGCATTTTTAAATATGAAAAAAATTCTTTCTAGATTGATTAATAGCCCTGTATGATAGCTACATGCACCAAATTTGGTGTAGATATTCCCCGGACCGAGCACAATCTGTGTACCTAATATCAACCAAATCTGAGAGAATTTTATGTTTTGCCTAAAAAAACGCATGATGTAGTCCATGGTTTTTTGCAAAAATGTTCAAATATTTAAAAATGCTTATACTATAGTGGTTGATAGAACTTGAAGAGACCTTCTAAAATATGTAATCGGATTGGAGAAATTCGCTCTCCTCCAGGAGTTATGAGCATTTTTTTATATGAATAAATTTCTTTCTAGATTGATTAATAACCCTGTATGTAAACTACATGCGCCAAATTTGGTGTAGACATTCCTCGGGCCAAGCACTATCTGTGTACCAAATATCAACAAAATCTGAGAGAGTTTTATGTTTTGCCTAAAAAAACGCATCTTGTATAGTCCATGGTTTTTTGCGAAAATCTTCAAATATTTAAAAATGCTTATACTGTGGTGATTGATAGAACTTGAAGAGACCTTCGGAAATATGTAATCAGATTGGAGAAATTCGCTCTCCTTCAGGAGTTATGAGCATTTCTAAATATGTAACAATTTCTTTCTAGATTGATTAATAACCCTGTATGATAACTACATGCGCCAAATTTGGTGTAGACATTCCTCGGGCCAAGCACTATCTGTGTACCAAATATCAGCCAAATCTGAGAGAATTTTCTGTTTTGCCTAAAAAAACGCATGAAGTATAGTCCATGGTTTTTTGCAAAAATCTTCATTTATTTAAAAATGCTTATACTGTGGTGGTTGATAGAACTTGGAGAGACCTTCAAAAATATGTAAGCAGATTGGAGAAATTCGCTCTCCTTCAGGAGTTATGAGCATTTTTAAATATGTAACAGTTTCTTTCAAGGTTCATTTATAGCCCAGTTTAAAAGCTGGGTGCACTAAATTTGGTGTAGACATTCCTCGGGCCAAGCACTATCTGTGTACAAAATATAAACCAAATCTGTGAGAATTTTATGTTTTGCCTAGAAAAATGCATGATGTATAGTCCATGGTTTTTTGCAAAAATCTTCAAATATTTAAAAATGCTCATACTGTGGTGGTTGATAGAACTTGAAGAGACCTTCAAAAATATGTATTCAGATTGGAGAACTTCGCTCTCCTCCAGGAGTTATGAGCATTTTTAAATATGAAAAAAATTCTTTCTAGATTGATTAATAGCCCTGTATGATAGCTACATGCACCAAATTTGGTGTAGATATTCCCCGGACCGAGCACAATCTGTGTACCTAATATCAACCAAATCTGAGAGAATTTTATGTTTTGCCTAAAAAAACGCATGATGTAGTCCATGGTTTTTTGCAAAAATGTTCAAATATTTAAAAATGCTTATACTATAGTGGTTGATAGAACTTGAAGAGACCTTCTAAAATATGTAATCGGATTGGAGAAATTCGCTCTCCTCCAGGAGTTATGAGCATTTTTTTATATGAATAAATTTCTTTCTAGATTGATTAATAACCCTGTATGTAAACTACATGCGCCAAATTTGGTGTAGACATTCCTCGGGCCAAGCACTATCTGTGTACCAAATATCAACAAAATCTGAGAGAGTTTTATGTTTTGCCTAAAAAAACGCATCTTGTATAGTCCATGGTTTTTTGCGAAAATCTTCAAATATTTAAAAATGCTTATACTGTGGTGATTGATAGAACTTGAAGAGACCTTCGGAAATATGTAATCAGATTGGAGAAATTCGCTCTCCTTCAGGAGTTATGAGCATTTCTAAATATGTAACAATTTCTTTCTAGATTGATTAATAACTCTGTATGATAACTACATGCGCCAAATTTGGTGTAGACATTCCTCGGGCCAAGCACTATCTGTGTACCAAATATCAGCCAAATCTGAGAGAATTTTCTGTTTTGCCTAAAAAAACGCATGAAGTATAGTCCATGGTTTTTTGCAAAAATCTTCATTTATTCAAAAATGCTTATACTGTGGTGGTTGATAGAACTTGGAGAGACCTTCAAAAATATGTAAGCAGATTGGAGCAATTCGCTCTCCTTCAGGAGTTATGAGCATTTTTAAATATGTAACAGTTTCTTTCAAGGTTCATTTATAGCCCAGTTTAAAAGCTGGGTGCACTAAATTTGGTGTAGACATTCCTCGGGCCAAGCACTATCTGTGTACAAAATATAAACCAAATCTGTGAGAATTTTATGTTTTGCCTAGAAAAATGCATGATGTATAGTCCATGGTTTTTTGCAAAAATCTTCAAATATTTAAAAATGCTTATACTGTGGTGGTTGATAAAACTTGAAGAGACCTTCAAAAATATGTAATCAGATTGGAGAAATTCGCTTTCCTTCAGGAGTTATGAGCATTTTTAAATATGTAACAATTTCTTTCTAGATTGATTAATAGCCCTGTATGATAACTACATGCGCCAAATTTGGAGTAGACATTCCTCGGGCCAAGCGCTATCTGTGTACCAAATATCAACCATATCTGAGAGAATTTTTTGTTATGCCTGAAAAAACGCATGATGTATAGTCCATGGTTTTTTGCAAAAATCTTCAAATATTTAAAAATGTTTATACTGTGGTGGTTGATAGAACTTGAAGAGATTTTCAGAAATATGTAATCAGATGGGAGAACTTCGCTATCCTTCAGGAGTTATGAGCATTTTTAAATATAAAAAAAATTTCTTTCTAGATTGATTAATAGCCCTGTATGATAACTACATGCGCCAAATTTGGTGTAGACATTCCTCGGGCCAAGCACTATCTGTGTACCAAATATCAACCAAATCTGAGAGAATTTTATGTTTCGCCTAAATAACGCTTGATGTATAGTCCATGGTTTTTTGCAAAAATCTTCAAATATTTAAAATGCTCATACTGTGGTGGTTGATAGAACTTGGAGAGACCTTCAAAAATATGTAAGCAGATTGGAGAAATTCGCTCTCCTTCAGGAGTTATGAGCATTTTTAAATATGTAACACTTTCTTTCAAGGTTCATTTATAGCCCAGTTTAAAAGCTGGGTGCACTAAATTTGGTGTAGACATTCTTCGGGCCAAGCCCTATCTGTGTACCAAATATCAACCAAATCAAGGAGAATTTTATGTTTTGCCTAAAAAAACGCATGATGTATAGTCCATGGTTTTTTGCAAAAATCTTCAAATATTTAAAAATGCTCATACTGTGGTGGTTGATAGAACTTGGAGAGACCTTCAAAAATATGTAAGCAGATTGGAGAAATTCGCTCTCCTTCAGGAGTTATGAGCATTTTTAAATATGTAACAGTTTCTTTCTAGGTTCATTAATAGCCCAGTTTAAAAGCTGGGTGCACTAAATTTGGTGTAGACATTCTTCGGGCCAAGCCGTATCTGTGTACCAAATATCAACCAAATCTGAGAGAATTTTATGTATTGCCTAAAAAAACGCATGATGTATAGTCCATGGTTTTTTGCAAAAATCTTCAAATATTTAAAAATGCTCATACTGTGGTGGTTGATAGAACTTGAAGAGACCTTCAAAAATATGTATTCAGATTGGAGAACTTCGCTCTCCTTCAGGAGTTATGAGCATTTTTAAATATGAAAAAAATTCTTTCTAGATTGATTAATAGCCCTGTATGATAGCTACATGCACCAAATTTGGTGTAGATATTCCCCGGACCGAGCACAATCTGTGTACCTAATATCAACCAAATCTGAGAGAATTTTATGTTTTGCCTAAAAAAACGCATGATGTAGTCCATGGTTTTTTGCAAAAATGTTCAAATATTTAAAAATGCTTATACTATAGTGGTTGATAGAACTTGAAGAGACCTTCTAAAATATGTAATCGGATTGGAGAAATTCGCTCTCCTCCAGGAGTTATGAGCATTTTTTTATATGAATAAATTTCTTTCTAGATTGATTAATAACCCTGTATGTAAACTACATGCGCCAAATTTGGTGTAGACATTCCTCGGGCCAAGCACTATCTGTGTACCAAATATCAACAAAATCTGAGAGAGTTTTATGTTTTGCCTAAAAAAACGCATCTTGTATAGTCCATGGTTTTTTGCGAAAATCTTCAAATATTTAAAAATGCTTATACTGTGGTGATTGATAGAACTTGAAGAGACCTTCGGAAATATGTAATCAGATTGGAGAAATTCGCTCTCCTTCAGGAGTTATGAGCATTTCTAAATATGTAACAATTTCTTTCTAGATTGATTAATAACTCTGTATGATAACTACATGCGCCAAATTTGGTGTAGACATTCCTCGGGCCAAGCACTATCTGTGTACCAAATATCAGCCAAATCTGAGAGAATTTTCTGTTTTGCCTAAAAAAACGCATGAAGTATAGTCCATGGTTTTTTGCAAAAATCTTCATTTATTTAAAAATGCTTATACTGTGGTGGTTGATAGAACTTGGAGAGACCTTCAAAAATATGTAAGCAGATTGGAGAAATTCGCTCTCCTTCAGGAGTTATGAGCATTTTTAAATATGTAACAGTTTCTTTCAAGGTTCATTTATAGCCCAGTTTAAAAGCTGGGTGCACTAAATTTGGTGTAGACATTCCTCGGGCCAAGCACTATCTGTGTACAAAATATAAACCAAATCTGTGAGAATTTTATGTTTTGCCTAGAAAAATGCATGATGTATAGTCCATGGTTTTTTGCAAAAATCTTCAAATATTTAAAAATGCTTATACTGTGGTGGTTGATAAAACTTGAAGAGACCTTCAAAAATATGTAATCAGTTTGGAGAAATTCGCTTTCCTTCAGGAGTTATGAGCATTTTTAAATATGTAACAATTTCTTTCTAGATTGATTAATAGCCCTGTATGATAACTACATGCGCCAAATTTGGAGTAGACATTCCTCGGGCCAAGCACTATCTGTGTACCAAATATCAACCATATCTGAGAGAATTTTTTGTTATGCCTGAAAAAACGCATGATGTATAGTCCATGGTTTTTTGCAAAAATCTTCAAATATTTAAAAATGTTTATACTGTGGTGGTTGATAGAACTTGAAGGGATTTTCAGAAATATGTAATCAGATTGGAGAACTTCGCTATCCTTCAGGAGTTATGAGCATTTTTAAATATGAAAAAATTTCTTTCTAGATTGATTAATAGCCCTGTATGATAACTACATGCGCCAAATTTGGTGTAGACATTCCTCGGGCCAAGCACTATCCGTGTACCAAATATCAACCAAATATGAGAGAATTTTATGTTTCGCCTAAAAAAATGCATGATGTATAGTCCATGGTTTTTTGCAAAAATCTTCAAATATTTAAAATGCTCATACTGTGGTGGTTGATAGAACTTGGAGAGACCTTCAAAAATATGTAAGCAGATTGGAGAAATTCGCTCTCCTTCAGGAGTTATGAGCATTTTTAAATATGTAACACTTTCTTTCAAGGTTCATTTATAGCCCAGTTTAAAAGCTGGGTGCACTAAATTTGGTGTAGACATTCTTCGGGCCAAGCCCTATCTGTGTACCAAATATCAACCAAATCTGAGAGAATTTTATGTTTTGCCTAAAAAAACGCATGATGTATAGTCCATGGTTTTTTGCAAAAATCTTCAAATATTTAAAAATGCTCATACTGTGGTGGTTGATAGAACTTGGAGAGACCTTCAAAAATATGTAAGCAGATTGGAGAAATTCGCTCTCCTTCAGGAGTTATGAGCATTTTTAAATATGTAACAGTTTCTTTCTAGGTTCATTAATAGCCCAGTTTAAAAGGTGGGTGCACTAAATTTGGTGTAGACATTCTTCGGGCCAAGCCCTATCTGTGTAACAAAAATCAACCAAATCTGAGAGAATTTTATGTATTGCCTAAAAAAACGCATGATGTATAGTCCATGGTTTTTTGCAAAAATCTTCAAATATTTAAAAATGCTCATACTGTGGTGGTTGATAGAACTTGAAGAGACCTTCAAAAATATGTATTCAGATTGGAGAACTTCGCTCTCCTTCAGGAGTTATGAGCATTTTTAAATATGAAAAAAATTCTTTCTAGATTGATTAATAGCCCTGTATGATAGCTACATGCACCAAATTTGGTGTAGATATTCCCCGGACCGAGCACAATCTGTGTACCTAATATCAACCAAATCTGAGAGAATTTTATGTTTTGCCTAAAAAAACGCATGATGTAGTCCATGGTTTTTTGCAAAAATGTTCAAATATTTAAAAATGCTTATACTATAGTGGTTGATAGAACTTGAAGAGACCTTCTAAAATATGTAATCGGATTGGAGAAATTCGCTCTCCTCCAGGAGTTATGAGCATTTTTTTATATGAATAAATTTCTTTCTAGATTGATTAATAACCCTGTATGTAAACTACATGCGCCAAATTTGGTGTAGACATTCCTCGGGCCAAGCACTATCTGTGTACCAAATATCAACAAAATCTGAGAGAGTTTTATGTTTTGCCTAAAAAAACGCATCTTGTATAGTCCATGGTTTTTTGCGAAAATCTTCAAATATTTAAAAATGCTTATACTGTGGTGATTGATAGAACTTGAAGAGACCTTCGGAAATATGTAATCAGATTGGAGAAATTCGCTCTCCTTCAGGAGTTATGAGCATTTCTAAATATGTAACAATTTCTTTCTAGATTGATTAATAACCCTGTATGATAACTACATGCGCCAAATTTGGTGTAGACATTCCTCGGGCCAAGCACTATCTGTGTACCAAATATCAACCAAATCTGAGAGAATTTTATGTTTTGCCTAAAAAAACGCATGATGTATAGTCCATGGTTTTTTGCAAGAATATTCAAGTATTTAAAAATGCTTATACTGTGGTGGTTGATAGAACTTGGAGAGACCTTCAAAAATGTGTAATCAGATTGGAGAAATTCGCTCTCCTTCAGGAGTTATGAGCATTTTTAAATATGTAACATTTTTTTCCTAGATTGATCAATAGCCCTGTATGAAAACTACATGCGTCATATTTTGTGTAGACATTCTTTGGACCAAGCACTATCTGTGTACCAAATATCAACCAAATCTGAGAGATTTTATGTTTTGCCTAAAAAAACGCATGATGTATAGTCCATGGTTTTTTGAAAAAATCTTCAAATATTTAAAAATGCTCGTACTGCGGTGGTTGATAGTACTTGAAGAGACTTTCAAAAATATGTAACCGAATTGGAGAAATTCACTTTTTTTTTTTTTTTTTTTTTCCTTCAGCAGTTAAGAGAAATTTTAATTATTTAACAATTTCTTTCGTTTTGATTAATAGCCCTGTATCATAGCTAGGTGTGCGAAATTTGGTGTGGACATTCTTCGGGCGAAGCCCTATCTGTATACCAGATATCAACCAAATGTGAGACAGTTTTATGTTTCGCCAAAAAAAACGCCCTCTTATCCATCTAGTTGGCCTTCATATGATGGGCGCTGGTGTTTAAAAGGGATAAATGATTTAGCTTTTAATGTAATAAAATAGATAATGACGCGCTGTATAAAAGGGGCCTTAGGTGTGAGGTCTACTGTTCACAAAACTACTAGTAATAATGATGAAGAACAACTAGCTATTATTCCTTGTGTGAACTTATATTTCGAACCGAAGTCTGAAATAATTAAATTCAAGAGGATATAAACTACAGTATTCAGCTTTCAGATCGATAATGTGAGATATTAGATGGTTTGAAGTTGCCATAAGTTTTCAGGATGAATATTTTCAAACTCAGATACTACTATAGTTTGTAGAAAACTGTTGAATGCAAATATCTTAGTGATCGGAGTTTGGAGATAGAACATTGAAATTCATTCTGAATAGTTCAGTTGCAGAGTATCGTAGATGAGAAAAAATGGACAATTTATTTATTTATCAAGTTAGTTTGAAATGACTGACAATTGAATAAACTGACAAATATACATAAACAGAAATTTATTAATTTCGAATTCCCTTTAATTGCTATTACTGTTTATTTATTTTTATTGCTGCTGATGCCCACATGAGTCCGAGACTTGTGCGTGGGTAATGAGGTGAATGATTACATATAAATGCCTGACGATGGAGCGGGATTCGAACCCACGACCACTTAAACGACAGCAAGCTGAAGTTGTGACACTCCAACCAACTGCGCTAAGCGGCCCGCCAACAATAAACAAGTAGGAGCAATCCGACAATGATAGAGCAAGCCTGCGGAGCAATTGAAGCAAATATACCTTACAACTAAAATGATTCACAGTACCACACTTACCAGAGTCGGAAGGCTATCAATATCCTATAAGAAAGTGGAATCGTGGCTTCGATAGAAAAAAACAACACAATTAAAACATTCTATTTTTTAATAAAATAAATATAAATTTGGTAGTCAGATAGCCGACACCATTTCAACAAAGATATTTCTGTAGAAAAATACAAAAAAACTATTTTTACATATGACTACACATCCAACAGATTTGAAATTTCTCAAGAATCATAAACAGCTATAATAGTTGTGATTTGATTTTTCCGAAGTCCTTCCTCATCACCAATGAAACCGCATCCAAGACTAAAATATAGAACTTGGTTTTGAAGTTACTCCACCTGTGAACAAAATAATAAAACAGTCTAGTTAACAAACCTGGTGAGAAGGTTCACTTATATATTGCTGGCCAAACGATAGTGGTCACACTTCCAAGAAGAGCCCACGCGCTTGTGACTTATTACTCAGTCTATTTACTCATGTGATTGATGATTTTGCATTCCATTCATGCCCTTACAGAGTAAGGTTGAAACTGGATCTAATCCAAGATGCCAAGGAACAAGAAGATAAACCGATCTAGACTTTTTTCTATTAGTATTTTTTGCAATGCAAAATGTTCCTTAATTGATTCGTCACATAAGCTAAGTTTGGTAAGCTAAGACTTCAACCAACCCACACTCTGTGAGGGGATAATTACTGATGAATGGAATGCAAAATCATCACTGTTCTCTGCTGAAAATCACTTCCCGGTGGTTCGGAACCCACCTAAAACTGTAGGTCCAACTCATCAATCACCATCATCCAACTCATTACCCACGCACAGGTGTCAGACCTATGTGGGCTTCATCCTCAGAAAGAAAGAAGAAAGAAAAAGAAAGATTAATACCATTAAAATTAAAATAATTAGGTAGAGCTGTCAGTTGGACTCTACTCAATTGAAATCAATGTACAGTTGTATTAACATTACACTGTAATATACTCTATTATAATTCATTCACAGTTACGATATTTTATCTATCATTATGCATCACCAGTTACTCATCCATGGTTGAGTTCATGGGAACCTTCCCATTTACCGGTAAATGTTACCGCTGGCATCTGATTGGCCAATTCAATTTGTTTAACGCCTATGAATTTGAATAGAATGATCAGACGTAACATTTACCGGTTATAAAACATTTCAACAATTTAAACAATCAGTTACGTAACATTTACCGATTATAAAACATTTCAACATTTAAACAATAAAACATTTCCCAGGAAGAACCACGAATTCAAATAAAAGAAAAGTTTAAAATAAAAACCCTAGATACAAATTGAATTTTTTATCATTTTGTATCAAGTGACATTCCCTAAACCATTGAGAGTGCTAGTGAAGTAATGCGTAATATACATAGTTGATTTGTAATATTATATTATTTCTATTTTTATGATTGCAATAATAGTACAACAGTAAAAGCAATAAAAATACAAAACAATATTACCATAATATTATCTCAAACTGGGCCCGAGCCAGGTAGGGCCTGAGAGCGAATCGACTCAGTTCTTGAGAAATAAAAGCGCCTTCCGTGGCACTCCTAGCCATTACCATGTACCGGTCGACGGGGTCTCCATGGTCTCTTGCTATTGAACGAATGGTATTGATATTCCTGAGAATGAAAAGACAAAATATCAATAACGTATTCTTGCTTATATCAAACGTGGAAATTGTGGAGAGTTCAACATCAGTTAAATAATCGTTATTAAACAATATATCAAATACATAAACAATATCGTTAATAAACAAATTATTAAACAATCGTTAAATAATAAAATTGGAAGACTGAAAATAATTAGCATTAGTTAGTTTTCAGTTCGACTACTCAGTTAAAATCGATGCTATTTCGTCATTTATGCTACAGTTTTATCTGTTAACTCATCTTTGGTGACAATACTATCCGTTAGCAATTTGTATCTTCCATCTATGATAATAAAATAATTTTGGTACAATTTACTAATAAAAATATAGAATCGCTCTACAAGCTGGAAGCACAATCTGTCTGTAAATTTTAATAACTGCATTATTAATAAAGAATATATAAATTGATCATACAGATAGTATACAAACTGAACACAAAGTGGTTTGGAACCCACCTAATACTGTAGGTCCAGCTCATTACCATCATACAATTCATTACCCACACACAGGTCTCAGACCTATGTGGGCTTCATCCTCCGAAAAAAGTTCATTAAACGTTGTATAAAAGTAACCCTATACTATATTCAAGTCTAGAGATTCTTCACTTCAGTTTAGAGATGGTGTTATTTTGTAAAAAAATCATGTTTGATAGAAAAGTATTTTTTTTTCTGAGGATGAAGCCCACATAGGTCTGATACCTGTGCGTGGGTAATGAGTTGGATGATGGTGATTGATGAGTTGGACCTACAGTTTTAGGTGGGTTCCTTACCACCGGGACGTCATTTTACAGCAGAGAACAGTGTGTCTTTTTTGCTGGCCAATCTAATCGGTCACCGTTACAAAGAGGACCTACGAGAACGCAGCTTATCTCTATCTGATTGAACAGATACCTGCTACGCCTCGCGCCTATCACTTCCCCATATTATCTTTCAAATCTCAACAAAAAACGTGCAATACATTGCAAGATCAGACAGAGCATGCTGAGTCGAAGAAGATAGATCATAAAGTTTGAAGAGCTTGCCAATACTCCTTTTTAATAAGTCAACAAGTTCAAGTATTTGCTATCACCATTAACATCATCATGTATATCACTCAAAAATAAATTATAGATAATTATAGAAGAATAAATAAATATAGATATTTGAAAATAATTATAAAAATAAAAATAAATCATAGATATTTATAGAAGAATTTACAATAGTTCAAGTATTTATGATAGGCTTAAGATTATTGTATTCTTTAATATTGTAATGGTATTTATCTACGACCATGTCATAATGTATACATTACAGTTTCACAATTGATGCCAAAACAGCTGTCTTTTCGAAATGCTTTTTGAAACTCGTTGTATAAAGAGCTCATTATAGTACAGGTTCTACATTATAACACGGGTTCTGGACCAATCAGAAGCATTTTTGATGGAATCAATATCGTAATTCAATATTGTGAAACCATCAGCTGATTTGATCAAACTGCTAACCTAAGCTGCTAACCTAACAATCTACTATAACTTCTTGTATTTGAGATGGAGAGGTTAGGTATCTCTGACAGTCACAGGTAAAATGAAATTGTTTTAATTAAATGTATACTAGTGGTCGTAGATAAAATAGTGTATGCAACGATTTTATTTGGCCATTAAAGCACTCGTGAGATATTTATAACACTCGCATTCGCTTGTGTTATAACTTACATCTAACTCGTGCTTTAATAAGGGTCAAAATAAAATCGTTGCATAAACTACTATTATTATAAGTCTATTGAGAAATGTATTGTCTACTTGTGTCATAATGAACTGTTGTTGAAATGAGAAAAATTGAATTTACAAAAAGCTACAATCAAAGTAATTGATAGACCAGGTGTCAATTTATACATTTTTACTGCGGTTTACTTGTTAGTACGGTAGTTAACGAACCATAACTTACAATAATTTATAGACTGGAGCAAGTAAAATAGTGCATGATGTAAGATAGAGTAATGTATACCATTTTTTCAACGACATCTACATTAAATACATTTCTAGCTGCATTATAAAATTATTTATCTACGACCATGTCATAATGTATACATTACAGTTTCACAATTGATGCCAAAACAGCTGTCTTTTCCAAATGCTTTTTGAGACTCGTTGCATAAAGAGCTCATTATAGTACAGGTTCTACATTATAACACGGGTTCTGGACCAATCAGAAGCATTTTTGATGGAATCAATATCGTAATTCAATATTGTGAAACTATCAGCTGGTTTGATCAAACTGCTACACCAGCTACTTTAACCTAACAATCTACTATAACTTCTCATATTTGAGATGAGAGGTTAGGTAATCTTCGACAGTCATAGGTAAAATGAAATTGTTTTAATTAAATGTATACTAGTGGTCGTAGATAAAATAGTGTATGCAACGATTTTATTTGGCCATTAAAGCACTCGTGAAATATTTATAACACTCGCATTCGCTCGTGTTATAACTTACATCTAACTCGTGCCTTAATAAGGGTCAAAATAAAATCGTTGCATAAACTACTATTATGCATAACAGAAAAAAATCATTTCAATCATTGTGTGAAATACATAAATATATTTTTTAATACATTATATTCAACTTTTATACAGAGTTTCACCGAGAGTGAATCATTTCTCAACAAGCTTCTTGTATTTACTGCTAATTTTCATGCACTTTCAACTTTTTGTAATCATTATTTTGTAACTCAATTAGGCTATTGTGAAATTATTTATTATCATCAAAAGTTTTTCAACAACTTTAAAATATAGTAGCTTTAGTTGGTAAGTTGTATTACATCTTCCAGTATCAAAAGAGGAAATAGAAAGTTGAAGGAATGCATGTATGCGTATGCGTTATGGGCCATTAAATTCAAATATCTTATTGCACTTCTAATTCAGGATAATTGAAAATCGTTCATTAATTCACTAGCCCTTTGGGTTAGTTTGGCCAATTCGACTGGGAGACATAATGTGTCCGTCAGCAGAGGTGAGCTTCAAGTTGAGTAACCTAACCTAACCTAACCTAACCTCAAATACCAGAATAACATAACCTTCAGTCTACATATCACTTTAGTACACTACACTACCGATTTCACTTTTTAAAGAAAGGTTATTTGATTATAAAAACTATAAGTTATAAATTTATCACTATTAATAATGACCGAAAAAGAGCGAAAATGTGAAATTTAGATGAAAAACTTGGAGACCAAAAATGTTCATGTTTGCTAAATTAACATTGAAGAAAGATAAAAATATAAATATCCAGGTGAAGGAGCTTTAAAAAAATGAAAGATGAAATGATACAGTTCTTTTCTCAAGAGTTTGAATAGTTTGATTAGACGAGACTGAATATAAATAGAGACAAGTGATTTATAAATATCTAGGTACAGGAGCTCTAAAAGGTAAACACTGGGACTATTTCTATAACGAATTGAAGAGTTGAACTTCTAAGAACTAAGAGGAGCTTCTTTGAAGCAAGGAATAAACACTCGCATAACGTTTATTCTAACTTCAATGCTGGTTTTCTTTCTTTTTGGATTTATTTCTGAGAAAAGAGAAGGAACCACATCACAGAATATTGAAACTCTGTCTTTTCTGCTTCAAGTTCGGGTGTATTAATTACAACAAAAGAAGGTTTTAACAGCTAAAAATAATTAATTATATGAGTTGAACAAAAAATAGCAAAGCCTTTTAGATTTCTAATATTATAATACAGACATATTTGTTGAATACTCTACAATATCATTGTAAATATAATTTTTGTACACGTATTTCTGTAAATGTATACAAAAATACAGCAAACAGTAAGATTAAAAGGCAACTGAAGTACATAATAAAAACTTAAAAAATACTTTCAAGTGGAAACTATGACTCACGTTATGGCCGTTTTACTCTGATGTTAAGAGCATCATCAGACGAACCACAGTACACTGACTCAAGGCATGAGTTTCCTTGAGTGAGTGTACTGTGGGTCGTCTGATGATGCTCTTAACATCAGAGTGAAACGGCCGTCACGCCATAACGTGAGTCATTATTATTTCCACTTGAAGAATTTTTCAAGTTTTTATTATATATATATATTAGTGGAAAAAAGATGGATCTTCAACATTATGAAGTATATTAGTTCGAACCTGTACAAAAAGAAGACAGAAAAAATGCAAAAGAGAAGTACCATAACCATTTTTTTTTTTTTTTTTAGTAAGAAAACGAATTCAATGAATTTAGAATTATGGATTTAGCGAAAATTGGCAAACATACCGAATAACAAGAATGAGGTGTTTGGGCATGACTTTAAGGACAGCTGTAACCTGATCAAAGTGGTTTTGTACAGCTTTTTCCAAATACCTCAGTTCATCCTGGTTCAACGCCAGCGACAAATGCCACCTATTGCTTCTCAGTGGAGATTGGGTCAACATCTCAGCGAACATCATGTAATCTGTGCACACATTTCCTCAATCTTCATTTAATATTCTTTTCCAAAGTCACATTTCATTTATCTTGATTTAAAAACGGGACAATAAATGGATAAGTTATAAGCAGTAAAAATATCACTATACAGAGTGTTTCGGAACTCTCTACCAATACTTCTAGGCAGTGTTTCTGGACCACTAAAAAAAGTAAATATCGTAATAACCTTTTTCTAAAGTCCCCAGTTACTCACACAGCCGCCATTTTGTTTTTTTACACATTATTTTTTTATTCAAACACCATTGAACGTATAATTTTGAAATTTTGCATACAGCCTTATAACAATTGAAACAATCTTTGAAAAATTAATCAAAATTTTCCGACATCAAAAAACAAAATGGCGGCCATTTAAATTTTTTGAACAGAATTAAATTAATAATGGCTAATGGTATCAAAATTTGACTAGAATAACCTTTTTTTGATACTTTTATTACAAATTCAACAATACCTCATTTTCCAAGACTGGCCAACAATTAACAGAGATATGCTACTTTTTAGGATGTGCGGTGGTTGAGAACGGGTTGCAGTTTTTCGCTTCCAACCACCGCACCCCCTAAAAAGTGACATATCTCTGTTAATTGTTGGCCAATCTTGGAAAATGAGGTATCGTTAAATTTGCAATAAAAATATCTAATACAGATTATTCTAGTCAAATTTTGATACCATTAGCCATTATTAATGTAATCCTGTTCAAATATTTTAAAAGGCCGCCATTTTGTTTTTTTATGTCGGAAAATTTTGATTGATTTTTTTTAGATAGTTTTAACTGTTATAAAGCTGTATGCAAAATTTCAAAATTATACATTTGAGAGGTGTTCGAATAAAAAAAAATAATGAGGGAAAAAACAAAATGGAGGCTGTGTGAGGAACTGGGGATTTTAGAAACATTTTATTACAATATTTACTCTTGTTAGTGGTCCAGAAACACTGCCTAGAAGTATTGGTAGAGAGTTCCGAAGCACCCTGTATATTAATGATCAAAACATTAAAAACTAAATTCAGTCAACTACACAATTATATCCAGATAACGAAATCCTCTACAAGAAAAGTTCTTACGGCGTCCATTGACATTGCAATCTGGCAACTGAGTTCTGATTAACGTAGACCTTTAGAATAAATTTTTTGCCGGGGTTATCAATTTTGTTTTACAAAAATTCAAGGGTATTAAAATCAACTGTATTAAAATCTAATATAACAACTAAGGAAACAATCTCGTGACAAAACAAAACATGGATGCAATCCTGTAGTTTACCGCAATCTCGGACAAACCGCCCACAACTTTTTCAGAAACTAAGGAAGTCAGTCAATAAATAAATGAAATAAAAAAAATCAAATTCGATCTTATCCTTTCTCCCCTCTTTCAACAATTTCTAGACTTTCGCTGCGACCACATTAAATTGAGCTTTCAAAATTAATGAATTTCCTTCAGTTTATATCTAATAGCTGCAGCTGTTATTTAAATCAACGCAGATGACTTGATTTTTCCAACTTGTTGATGTGGTAGAAACAACCAATGATTTAAATGCTTTCCCTCCAAGTAGATGTTCAACAACTACATCCATTAATACAGAGAGGTTGATACACCATTATCCATATCTAAATCCTCTATTCATTAGACATGCTATCAATCTAAAAAGAGAGACTACATTTTCGACTATTACACAATTTTAGGGAGGGCCCAAGGCGCCGGCCCCCTCCAAATACAAGAAATAAATAAGAATGTATAAGAATATGAATTATAAAATGTATATCAAAACTATAGAATGATATTCGTATAAATGTAAACAAGTTTAGCACATCAAGTGGAACTAATTTTTATAAATATATATTTAAAGAGAATTTCTACTCAAGAAACTGCTACTATAGACTGACTAGCCAATAACTGAGCCGCATTTTGCCCCCCTCACAGCACTAACCCCGGGTACGCCCCTGGTTGTGACATCTAGTCTTTTTTCGCTTGTGATGAATGATCATGTGCATGCAAGAAGTGAATTAATGATGGAATAAAAAAGCGAAAATGAAACTAACTAGTGAACGAACCCGCAACCATGAATTAGTAATAGTAAAAAATCCTATTCAAGGAGAGGCAAATTATGTTAAGTTTAAGAACAGATTGAAAGATTTCCTAACAGAAAAAGCTCTCTATAGTGTTGACGAGTTTTATGAATGATCTCTGGTTTGCATATTTTTAAACTGTTTATCCATCTGAGGATTTTATATCAATTTAGTTTTATTAAGTTTATTTTGTGTAATTGATCATTCGATTTAATTTAGGCTATATATTTATTTTATCTATATAATTATTACTTATAGTGATTGTTCACTGTATTAGTGTGACACTATTCAATGTACAATGTATATTACATGAATAAAGAGATTTGAATTGAATTGAATAGTACTACATCACGGTGTGATAGGGGCAAATGACCTGAATAGAATTAAAGCTTCCGATAAAGTTTAAAAGATCATCAATTTGACAAAATTACGTTAACGCTAGTGCTAACCTGACCACTTCATGTCTCAACTTACTTTTTACAGCTTACCACGGGCTCTTACTGTCACATATTAGGTATGCTATCTTAGTATGGGGCAATTCATCAAAACAAACCCTCGATATGGTGTTTAAGATCCAAAAGAAAGCGGTTAGGTGTATGGAAAGAGTAAATAGATTAGATTCATGTAGGCCTTTGTTCAAGAGAATTGGTCTCCTAACTGTACCCTTCTTATATTTGTATAAAGCTACTTTATAAGTAAAAAGTCTTTCAAAGTCTTTTCATTGCTAATAATATCAACACTTTCAAAACAAATTCACAAGTACAAACATATAATACAAGAGGTAGGGGCAACCCATTCATTGAGCATCACAGGTTGAAGTTTTTTGATAAAAATCCAAGTTCCTATGGTATAAAGCTTTTTAATAAATTACCTAGATCTTTATCCATTTTATCTAGGACATTTAAGAAGTATTTGTATGCGTTCCTTGTAGGGAAGGCCTACTACAGTGTGGAAGAGCTCCTAAATGATAGGACAAATAATTGCTAATGTGACAGAGTAGTTATTTTAACTTCAATGTGATATTTCATGTTTTATGGCATGCTGTGCTCATATAATGTTGTGCCTAAGTGTTGTTCATTTGACTGAATTGATTTTATGTTTTTACCTATTGCGGTATACTTTCACTTTGTTGTAGACTGTATTAAATTTGACCTAATATTATATTTATTAGTGATTGTACATTGTAATTCTCTTTATACTTATTGACTTGGCCGATTCATGTATTGTTTTTATGGCTCAATAAATTGATTTGATTTAAAAAAAGAGTGATATTAACCAAAATTTTGACGTACACGATTATAATACAAGAAGCCGAGGAGATTATCACTTGGTGAGTCACAATAGTAGCTTATTTAAACAAAAACCTAGTTATATTGGTAGGAAACTCTACAACAAGCTACCGCAGTTTTTAAGGTCTTGAAAATATAGAAATATTTAAAAAACAATTGAAAAAATATTTAGTTGATAAAGCTTTTTATAGTGTACAAGAGTTACTTTCACATCAAAATTAAGCCTCACCTACACTAATTGATATAGTAATTATGGTATCTAGTGTATAATATTGTTAACCTGCCTTATCTTATACTCCTTAACTGGAGTCTACAAGACGTAATCTACAAAAAAAAACATAGCGTCTTAGAACAGGAAGATGCGTAGTGTTCATTGGTGTAATCGTTAGAATAGGTTGGTGGTACCTAGTGACAAGCATGAGCTTGCTCGGTATGGCACGGAACACGACCAGCATGCGATCATGCACGTCCATGATTTGGCGACGAATGCTTTCTTTCTCGTCTTCGGATCGGCCGCGGAATAAGCTCGTGCCACCGCGATGCTTGAACACCAACTTGAAAATGTCTTTGCCCGGCTCATTCGGGTCTGGTATGTACCGCTGAACCAGTGCAACACACAACAGACGGTAATCGCATTCTGGAAAACAGAATGCCACCGTTATCAAATAGTAACGGCCATCTTTGTTTTCTAGTTTTTTAACTTCCAAAGTCCAACTCAAAACGGAAGCGTAGTACGTACATCGTACGTACGTAGCCTTACATATCCTAAAACTTTATAAGAAAAGACTCATCAACTTTTTTTGTTTGCTTGTTTCATTATTATCCATCATATTTATATTATATTTTTATTTTCATCACATTACATCATTTTTCTGGGAATAATTCCATTTGATAGGTGACTTGTCAAACAATTTCGTCCTTGTAAACAAACAAGAATTTTACAATTAAAAGAAAAAACAGTATCAGTCAATACAAATATGATATAAAAGTCATCAAGTTCTTAAGATAGAACAAATGTGAGCACCATCACTCTGTTCATTGAAGTCTGCCACCGCATAGTACGCTTAATCAATTAAAATTCTTTCATCGATTTTTTGAATAGCTTCAGATTGTCAATTTTTCTAATGGTCTCAGGTAATTTATTATACAATCTTATTCCTGAATGAGAAGGGGTTTTCTCATATGTCGCATGTCTATGAATTGGGTACAACAGAAAATGCTAATTACATGTGGAGTAATTATGCCTCTTTACAAAATTGAAAATTATGAATATGACTTTTTATGAAAATCAATAACTGATATAGGCTAATGTAGATGGCAGGCAAAATAAGAATCTTGAGAATTTTTGAAAACCCGAAAATTACTCTTACAATCTTTTTTGTATCAAGAATACCCTATAACTGTCTGTCGAATTGCCATAACATAGATGGGAATATACATAGGCGTAATATACTGTGATGAGTGTGCTTCAACTACATAAAGTTCATCATGTTTGTATCATCGTTTTATGACTTTTATAGTCACTTGTTTGTCTATTCCCATGCCTTTTCTTTCCACAAATGCTCTTGATTGTTTCGTTTTGTTTCCGTTTCTCATAGTTGTCACAATAATTTATTTTCCCGTACATGCAAAATTTATGAATTATTTTAATGGTAAAATTCAAAATGTTCTTTATTTCTCCTTCAAATCGATAAACATTTATGATAACAGATAACAATAAAGAAAAATATTTCCCAATTTATGATAACAGATATAGAGAAAAATATTCCCCAAATGGGCCCAAGCCAATTACATCCTGTCAATATTGCAATTCATTAATTGAATATTGCAACGTTAAATATTTTCCAATTCTCATTTAATTCTATTAATTTTACTTAACAATTGGCAACAGTAAAGCCACGATAACACTGAGCGAGTTAGCAAGCTGCAATTTGAATGTAAACTCGCCCAGTGTGATCGTGTTCAATACCTATCAACGATAAAAGTTAAAAACCGGTCGGCTTTACTTCCTACCCGCTGGCTTGTTAGCTAGAAAACTAGCCCAATAATATCGAGGCTCAACAAACAGTTTTGAGAAAATGTTATCAACGCTATTTTGTTATTATTGTCAATACTCATAATTTGGAAGTCTTCACTAATTCCAAAATTATTTTATACTTAATAACTATATTTTGAAGTTAAACACAAGATAACTACATTAAAGGAAAATGTCATAGCTTACCTAGAATCAAAACCATGAAAAGAAATAAAAAATCTTTATAAGACCGAGTTAAGACTGTATATTTATTATTTATTTATACGGTGAAAATACAACTTATTGTAAAAAACTTATTGTAATGTCTCTATTACTGAATTTTTACAAAGAGCATAATTGCTCTTGAATTTTATAGTTGTAAACATAGTTTATTATGCCATAAAATATCCATTGATTGTTATATTTTATATAAGTAAGTGAACTAATTACCATTCAATCTCAACCGTGGTCCCACGCTAACTACTGAATTATGGAATAAATCAAGTTTTGCTATAAGAATTGAAAGCCCAGTGTAATGGTTGTCACAATAATTTCATGTAGCTTCAAACAAGTATAGTTTAAGATATGATAATTCGATAAAGATGGCTTTACTAAAAATTTCTACAAATTTATGTAGGAGTATTTCAACATAAGAAATCCAAGTTTCTTCCAGAGTATACCAATATTCTCGTTTCTTCTTTTTTTTTGGTTTTGTGAAAATAATAGAAACTAATCAGAGATTCTAAATAGTCATTGTTATGTTACCTAAATTTTATAAGAGAATTATGAACTATTATGTTGCCTACAGAATCAAAGAACTTGATAGTTCTAGAAATTAATTCCTTCAGCTCCACAGTTAAAAGGAGGAGATTATCACTTAGTGAGTCACAATAGTAGCTTATTCAAACAAAAACCTAGTTATATTGGTAGGACTCTACAACAAGCTACCGTAGTTTTCAAAGTCTTCAAAATATAGAAATATTTAAAAAAAATGGAAAAATATTTAGTTAATAATAATAATAATAATAAGCGTATGGCTTTTAATGGTGGGGAGACCCTTACGGGTAGTTCCACCTCGCCGTTTGTGCCATGTTACGGGGAACATGGTGGACCTACTATTTTAGGTGGGTTCCGAACCACCGGGTAAGTGATAATAAAGCTTGTAACATCAAGTCATTGAAGAACGGTCACCCATCCAAGCGCAGTCTTGAGCGGTCGTGACTGAACATCACGATCACTTGAACACCACGCTCACCGCATGACCAATCACCACCCATTTTTTGATACCACCCATTTGATAACGCTTTTTATAGTGTACAGAGTTCCTTTCACATCAAAATTAAGCCTCACTTCAAATAATTAATATAGTAATTATGGTAACTAGTGTATAAGATAGTATAATTGTTAATCTGACTTGTCTTATACTCCTTAACTGGTGTCTCCAAGACGTAATCTACAAATAAAAGAAGGAAACTCTACAACAAGCTACCCCAGTTTTTAAAGAGTTGAAAATATAGAAATATTTAAAAAACAATTGAAAAAATATTTAGTTTATCTTTTTATAGTGTACAAGAGTTCCTTTCACATCTAAATTAAGCCCCACTTCAACTAATTGATATAGTAATTATGGTAACTAGTGTGTAATTGTTAATCTGACTTATCTTATACTCCTTAACTGGAGTCTCAAAGACGTCATCTACAAAAAAATCAAATCTTAATGGGGAGAATCAGAGAAATGAGCTGAAAATACCAAAAAATAAGATTTTAGGATTTGTTTAGAAAACCAAATCAACTAATATCTCTATTCTGCCAAGAAATTTATGAATTCTCAAAAGATGTTCTGAAAAACTGACCTTTGACTCCTAGTTCAAACGAGTACTTTTTCATGGAATTATGGTCATTGAGAATAATTGATTTCCATAAGCTGCACAGTGATTTGCGAACTGGGCTGGGGACGTCCTCGTAAAGACCATGATCCAGCAATACTATCTCTGCTTTATTGTCCTTTCCTTTACGAACAAGAACTGGAAAAATCAATTGAATCAGATTAGAATTCAAAATAACATATGAGAAAAACAGATCACCCAAAATACTGGAGCAAAATACAGCGTAAAATAGTTTTCCATTCTACCAAACATCAAATAAGATTGTACATATAACTACAAAAATCTAAATATTAAATTTTAATCAGAGTAATATGAGTATTCTCAAGGTGCGGTCAATTGAATTGAATTGAATCAAAATCATTCATAATTTCAATTCAATTTTCTTTATTGCCAAAATTTACAAAATTATAATCACAAGACAGTATAATTTCAGTTTTTACTCTTCTATCTGGCGCCATCAGCCATTACAATTTTAATTACAGTACTTAATTAAGCTCCATCATACTTATAATATGAAGAAACTAAAGTAGTAAAATAAAAACAACTACTTAAATTTCTTAATCCATACAAATCTGCGTCATTAATATTAACTTTTTATGATAAATTTAATCGTAAATTAACGAAATTTTTGGTAAATTTAACGACTTGTAGTCAATTGATAGCCGCGAGCCGTAGCAGGTATCTGTTCAATCAGATAGATAAGCTGCGTTCTCGTAGGTCCTGTTTGTGAAGGTGACCGATTAGATTGGCCAGCAAAAAAGACACTGTTCTCTGCTGTAAAATCACTTCCCGGTGGTTCGGAACCCACCTAAAACTGTAGGTCCAACTCATCAATCACCATCATCCAACTCATTACCCACGCACAGGTCTCAGACCTATGTGAGCTTCATCCACAAAAAAAAAAAAAATTAAATAGAGAATAAATAAATATTTACTCACAAAGGCTGAAACGTTTTCGAATCGTGATGATTCATTTTCAACAGCTGTTTCAGCCTACGTGAGTAAACATTTATCTATTCTATTTTAAAATTGACTGCAAGTCGTTAAATTTATCATAAAAAGTTAATAAAAACAAGTAAGCAACTAATAATAATAATAATAATAATAAATAATAATAATGATAATATTTTTTTTTATTAATTCACAATCTCAAATTACAATAAAATTTATATATTTTGCTATTCCTATATCATTAGTTCATTTCATAATCATTAATAAAGTGAGATATTATTGGAAGAATTCCATTTCGATCTTACAGTGGCTACCCCATGAAGCTAAATTTAGCTTATATTGGGGTGTTGTTAATTATTAATAATAATAATAATAATAATAATAATAATAATAATAATAATAATAATAATAATAGTAATAACAATAATAATAAATAATAATAATAATAATAATAAGCGTATGGCTTTTATTGATGGAGAGACCCTTACTGGTAGTTCCACCTCACCGTTTGACCATGTTGTGGAGAACATGTTAGACCTACAATTTTAGGTGGGTTCCGAACCACCGGATGAGTGATAAAAATGCTTAGAACATCAATTAATTAAAACAAGATTGACAAGTTGATTTAATTTCCGAAATTTTTATTTTCAATCAACTCTTACTTGAAACTATGTTACAAGTTATTATCAAGAATCAATACTAATTTTATTTTATTGGACTCAACTGTGATGATCCTAAATATTCTTTCATTGGTTTGAAAAATGTCAGAATATTTCTTTTTATAATCAGCGCAGCGAATAATTTAATTTTGAACTTACCATTTCCTGGATGAGGATCAGCATGCACAAATCCTGTGTGGAAAATTTGTTCAGCGAAAGTTCTAAATAACTTGCTATCCACATCAGCCAATTTCAATCCCATTTTTAGAAGGCCTTCTTTGTCGTTAATTTTGACACCATCAATGAATTCTGTTGTCAAAACTCTCTGAAATCGGAAAATACTATTATTCACTTGTTGGAAGAGAATTCCAACAACCTTGAAGATTCAAAGTTGTATATACTTTATCTTAAAGCCTTGATCACGGTTACTGATTATTCATTTCTTCTGCATCATTGAACAAAACCGAGTTTGCAATTTCTAAGCTCCTAGGCTTCTGACAGAAACAATATGGCTTCTGACATAGAAACAATATGGCGGACCATTTAGCGCAGTTGGTTGGGGCGTCGCAACTTCAGCTTGCTGTCGTTTCAGCGGTCGTGGGTTTGAATCCCCCTCCTCCGTCTGGCATATATTTGTTATCATTCACATCATTACCCACGCACAAGTCTCGGACTCATGTGGGCATCACCACTAATAAAAAAAACCAAATAAATGTCTTAAGAGACACCATTTTCATTGCTTCTTTCATATTATCAATCACCATCATCCAATTCATTACCCACGCACAAGTCTCGGACTCATGTGAGCATCACCACTAATGAAAACAAATCCAAATAAATTGCTTAAGAGACAACATTTTCATTGCTTCTTTCATATTAACTCCTAATCAATCACCATCATCCAATTCATTAGCCACACACAGGTCTCAGACCTATGTGGGCTTCATCCTCCGAAAAAAAACACTCTCAAGACATCACAGAACCTCATATTTCAGCAGAATATTATCTATTATTAAAAATATAGAATGAAATAATTTTCAAGTATTAGACTTATGCAAATTCTAAATTTAGATATTATTCACTAGACTTTATTGGAATTTGAAAAATACTATTTTAATTATAAAAATAATCCTTATAATGTAGTTTCCAAGATGAAAAAAAGGATAGAAAAGAATAAATTTACACTATTTGTTGTGGTAGCTATAAAATTTGATAAGAATGGAACCAATACTACTCATTTAATACATACAATGCACAAAAGTACTTCATATGAAAAACTTACACTTGTAGATAAATCCCAGTAAACAGTAGGCACATAAACAAACTTGAAATGCTTCAAATCTTTGGCACATCGTTCAGAATTTCTACCCTCGTTGAGGAAATCTAATTCCTGTTCTAGTGTATCCTTCAGTTCCTGCAAAAATATATAATCACACATTGTAAAAGGTAAAAGATAGAAAAGAAATGCTCACTACACAGAAACAGGCTATTAACCTTTTTCACAAAACTACAACTAAATCTTTGAATCTATCAGCTTTTCAACTGAAACTTCATAGAAATCTTTGAAGATTATGTTTCACACACAACATAAAGCAAGTCTTAAGGGTCGGTTACGAGTAGAAACGTTACAGACCGACCGCGCTACAGCAGCTCGGCATGCCAAGCCGAATTATAGAAAAATGAAACTTCCAGAATTATCCCATACTATGGAATTTCAAAGACAAGAAATAATATTGCAACACGAAATGAAAATATAAAGTTTACCCACAATCATTCAAAACAGTTCACAGAAAATACATAGTCTTATCTGAAGTGTTATGTTGGAAGCCTACGCGGTTGAATGTCGGCTTTGCCCACAATAATATTGTATTTTGGTGTTGGCTACACTGCCAGCGAGTAGCAAATCAAAAAAATAACACTTCAGATGAGACATATTGTATTTTCTGTGACCTGTTTTGATGAAATTTTATTGAATAATTGTTAGTAAACTTAATATTTTCATTTCGCGTTGCAATATTATTTATTGTCTTTGAAAATCCATAGTATGGGTTAATTCTGGAATTTTCATTTTTTCTATAATTCGGCTTGGCATAATGAGCTGCTGTAGCACGGTCGGTCTGTAACGTTTCTACTCGCAACTCGCTTAGCTACTAACATGGGCGTCCATCAACAAAAGTAAGGGGGGGCTCAAGCTCCCCCCCCCCCCCAGAATCCAGTTTTCTGTTTTAAACACAAGTTTACACAAGAATTTAAACACAAGAAAATCCAGTTTTAAACACAAAATGGCTCCCAGGACCCCCCCCCCCCCCCCCCCTAGATTAAGTAAGATGGACGCCCATGGCTACTAACTCGCCCAATGTAATCGACCCTTTACCAATAATTTTCTCTTGAAAAACTCATCACTGATTTGAAAAAACTCAATAGAATAAATCTCTTGCTCTCATCGTGCTTCAACTTACCATGAGAACCCATTCAAAATCAAACTTTGGGAATACTTTTCCAGCCACTTTCATCAGTAGCTGGCATGTTTTTATGTCGCCGGTAAACCTGTCCTGCAGGTCAATATATTGCACTTTCACAGCTACATTATCCCCTTCTTTCGTTTTTGCCTTGTATACCTGAATGGAATAAGCAAAGAATCATTAGAGATGTGATGGAATTTCTTCTATGAAAACATAATATTTAGTTCTGAAGTAGAAGTCAAATTAGAAATGAATATTTGTGAAGACACCCTAATTTCGGGTGGTATCCTTTAGGACGACCTAACAGTTTGATTGACCTACTGCTAGCGCAGCCATAACTGCATAACCAAACCTAACCTAGCTAGATGTGACTGAAACACCTTTGTTTACTAGGTCGGTCAAAACGACAGTCGTACAAATGGTGTCCTCCCCCTAATTTCATGTCCTTTTAAAGTTTATCCTATTTTATTTTTCATGTATAAAAGGATTGATTTTGACGAAACATAAGGTAGGAAAGACAAGGTAGTGATGGAATTGAACAAATACGTTATCATATCACAACTTCAGCCGCGTCTCCACCAACCGTACATGCTCGGCGAACAGTGTTCGCTGGAATTATCTGATGTCGCCGAACATTGTTTGGTGTGGACGCCTTCCCGAACATAATGAAAATGGCGGGAACCTGTTGTTGGTCGTCACTGTTCGCTCACAGACCGAACATTTCAAATGAACTCACGAACATGTTCGGTGACCAATATGTTTAATATTTGTCCGTTTTTTGTATTCGCCAACAATGTTCGGCAGACATTTTCGGTTGGTGGAGACGCGGCTTTACGGTAGCGAAAATGACTTATCTAATTATATTGCTACAATACGTCTATATTTCTAGTAGTTATCAACAAAACATCAACTAGTCTTAACAATTTAAAAAAATGCCTGAGAACGCTCCTTAACTGATAATAAACAATAAATAGAATTCTCGAATTTCTTGATCCTTAACGATCTGCGTTGTTATTATCAACTTTTTATGGTAAATTTAACAAATTGGTCAATTTAAATTGTGAATAAATACATATTTACTCACGTAGGCTGTTGAAAATGTATCGGCACGATTCGAAAACGTTTCAGCCTACTTGAGTAAATATGTATTATTCTCAATTAAAATTGACTAAAAGTCGTTAAATTTACCATAAGAAGTTACAATAACTAGAAGTATAAATCTGTGATGTTTTCCATGACGAAATACTTAATGAACAATTTAGTATTAAAACTGACACTGTATTTCACTTTGAGGGTGAGTGGCCATTATGTAGTTAAAAATTACGTTTGATTTGAATTGTTTGGTCACAATTCAAATCAAACGCAATTTTCAACTACATAATGGCCACTCACCCTGACCTCAACAAAGCATGACCCCTGGTGGCAGGCTGACGAAGATTCTTTACAGAAGTGAAATGCATTCCTCAAGCATCTCCAATATATGTAATACATTATACAAAAGTGAAATACAGTGTCAGTTTCAATATTAGAAGTATAAACATTTCAATAAAATAACATATTTTATACATTGTAACAGGATTCGCACAAAATATTAAAGAAATAGACGGCTACCTGGGCTAAGCTTGCAGCGGCTATTGGAGTATCTTCAAATTCCGAAAAAACTTCACTAGTTGGTTTCCCAAAATCCTCAGCAAACAGTTGTTCAACCTCTCCTTTTGCACGGGTGAGGCACTTGTCCTGCAAGGCCTGGAAATTTGAATTGTAATACAGTGAACAATTAAGCATTTTCAGATGCAGCTGCTTTCTTGTTAATATTAAGTCACTTTCAAACAGAATTTATAAAATAAATAACTTACAGTTGACCGTAATATCTTCAGACTACATACATGCATAGTGGGGAAGAAACTGACCTCTTCATCAACAAAAACACTGCAAATATTGCATGTAGTCCATATGAGTAGCTATCCTATTTTGCAGTCTTCAATAATCAATTCAACTTATTTTTCAACGCCAAGCAAAAATTGGATTGATCAATAAAATTACAACATAAGGGCTGAATAAAAAGTTTCAAGCGTAATCAATATTAGGTAAAACAGTCCCATCTTCCAGGTTCAACCGCTTGTAGCCTTACAGCATTAGTTAGTTACTAAACTATTCATATGTATACACTTGCTGTGCAGAACTGACCTTTTTTTAGTCACGGCGGACGCGTTTCGAACTATGTCGTTCTTCTTGCAACTATGTAGTTCGAAACGCGTCCGCCGTGACTCAAAAAAGATCAGTTCTGCACAGCAAGTGTATACATATGAATAGTTCTACTGCAGTTCACGAAAAATGGATACCCACAACAATAGTTACTAAACTTATTAATTTAGTGCCTTTATAATGTATTTTAATTTATTATTTTTATCATTTGTGACTGTTTTATTATTTTACTAATTTGTGACTGTTTGTAATTGAATATGTTCATTTTCATTTTGTATATTGACAATGCAGAAATTCTTTACATGTTCCTAAAATGATGTAAATGAATGGAAATGCTAATTAAAAATTGAAATTGATCTTCCCAAACACCCCTATGAATACAAAATCATCAGATTATTCTGCCGGACCCTGTAGTCCACTCAACATAAAACTCATATATTTGACATTGATTTAGTCAAGGATACACACAAATGGGTATCACCAACCTTTTATTTAAAAATTACTCAAAATTCAGCCATAAAATAATATAATTTACATATAAATTGCAGATCGTAAACTTACTACGGTGAATCTGAGATTTTTATCATGTTCGAGACATGCTTCCTAACTAACTACAACCATTATTGCAAACCTATAGCCAAGCAGTGTCTTTAAATTTAATTTCTCAGTTTATCAACAATTTTACTCTACATCTATTTTAATTTTTGTTTCATGTACCAAATGTGATAGTTGTAGATAAATTAATAATAATGGAAGTCCTTGAATAGACTACGGACAGGGGTAACTAGATGCAAATCACAACTTGTGCAATGGGGCTACAGCGAGGAAGAAGAGTGCGAGTGTGGAATGAGGCAAAATTATGAACACCTTTTTACCTGTCCTAACATGGAAGTAACCTCTACAATAGATGACATTATTTCAGCGAATGACAAAGCAGTCTCTGCGGCTACATTTTGGAAATATTTAATTGTTATGGTGACTCTGGACACGACAGAAGAAGAAGAAGATAAATTAAAAACATTTGAAAGTTGATTGAGGTTTGCAATACAGTATTACTTTCCAGTTCGTTATGGAAAAGGTTGTAGTCTTGTTTATGTACCAATATGTGATAGTTTGGTCGTAAATTTAAAAAGAATAAATTTTGACGTTGAATTATTAGTACCGTAGTATTGGTACATGCATACCATTGGCAAGTTTGTGATTCTGATTTTATTACTTTCCAGTTTGATCTGAAATAGAGCACTGAAGTTCGCATAAACATTTCCCTATCAAGAGATTACATTTTGCAAGCTTTACTAAATAAAATAAAAGTATCAATATGAATTGAATAGGGAAGTGATAGTCGCGAGGCGTAGCAGTTATCTGTTCAATCAGATAGAGATAAGCTGCGTTCTCGTAGGTCCTGTTTGTAACGGTGACCGATTAGATTGGCCAGCAAAAAGACACTGTTCTCTGCTGTAAAATCACTTCCCGGTGGTTCGGAACCCACCTAAAACTGTAGGTCCAACTCATCAATCACCATCATCCAACTCATTACCCACGCACAGGTCTCATACCTATGTGGGCTTCATCCTCAGAAAAAAAAATTTCCCAAGTTGTTCACAAAATTATTGGCTTGAAAATCGTACTAGTGAATAATAGTGGAATATCTGAGTGCAAGCGATGCTACTTGAGATGAAAGAGTCAAATTCAAATTCCTTTGCCACAAAAACTTTTCAAATAAAACAGAATATTGATACAAGAGAATCATAGAGTATTGACACTTATCATTTCCCGAAGTTGTTCACGAAATAATATTTTGTATTTTCCCGGATTGCAAGACAATAGTAGGGAGCATCTCATTGGATAAGGCTGCTGAAAAGCGTTCATTGTCTAATTGTGATTCAACGTGAGTTTTAATCAATTACCTTCAGCGTCGTAGTATACTGTTTAGGTAGAACGTGATCCATAGATACAACGCCCTGGCCTAGCTTGATGTAGAGTCCGCCATTGGCCAGACATCCTGCCAGCATTCTGTCAGCTGATCTCTGATGAACATCGCCAATCACACTGTCGTACTCTTCACTGCCGTCCTCTAGGCCCCACAATGACCACCAATAATCAGCCGATATTGCAATACCTACAAAGGAAGACCTGCTTCAATTATTTGATGTAAAATATATTTTGAAAACATGAATGAATATGAATATAATTTAATTTTTGTAGAATATTGCATCAAATTTGTGACAAAAGGGTGCAACAGATACAGAAATTGAGTGTTCTAACAAGAATATTAAAAATTGACTCCAAAAAAATAATCTAAAGACAAATTTATTCAAATTGAATAGACTACTATAAGATTTCTAGTTCGATTTAAAATGATCAAATACGAAGAGTAATAAAATGAAGCTTATTACACCTTATTAAAAACTCTTGTAAACGTGAAAATAATAATTAAAAATTAATACTATAACTAGAATTTACAGTATTTTCAAAAAAAATGTAATCTATTGTGCATAGATTTGTTTCCATCACAATAGTTTTGAACAATTCATTGAATTAGCAAGAACTTGCTAGAATATTAAAGAAAGTCGGTATGGTTTTATAATTTAAAGACAATACGCTCCTTTTGCTCATAATAATAAACCTGAAATAACTTGAATAATTTGGTAGCTACCTAACTTGTTGAGTGACCTCACAATAAACGTTTCTTTTTGAAATATGATAAAATATAAATACGAGACTCCTTTTGTTTGTAACTTTAAAATATATAAGGCTACCTTTGCTTATAACAATATTGTTAAAAATAGATTGAAAAAATTGGTACCCTTCTTGTTCAGTGACCTACCAGTAAATGTTAATAGTTTAAAATACAATAGAAGATAATTCTTTTAATTTTTTTCTTTTTTTCAATTGAATAATCACGTCATTTTTACACTCATTCAGAGATTCAGGCTAATTTACAATAATGTTAATGTGAAACAAATCAAGGGCGCTTCAAGTCCTAAATTACTCATATATTAGTTAATGTTATAAGACTGTGATAAGTTTTTTTTTTTTTTTTTTTTTTTTTTTTTTTTTTTTTTTGAGGATGAAGCCCACATAGGTCTGAGACCTGTGCGTGGGTAATGAGTTGGATGATGGTGATTTATGAGTTGGACCTACAGTTTTAGGTGGGTTCCGAACCACCGGGAAGTGATTTTCAGCAGAGAACAGTGTCTTTTTTGCTGGCCAATCTAATCGGTCACCGTTACAAACAGGACCTACGAGAACGCAGCTTATCTATCTGATTGAACAGTTACCAAGATTATGTAGCTATGAACATACTTTCAATGATTGTATGGACTACTACGCTTAGCTCGTGAGAATCAGTTATTTAAAAACAAAATAAATTCTAAAACATACTTCTAGTAATTGAATAAATTATTATGCTCTATTCTTGAGCACCAGTTTGTTGAAAATTGTTTTATCGAACTACAGAAAGGGGTAGAATAGACTCTCATATGGATGAGGGTTTATTACGAAACATACTTTTAATAATGGGATAAATTAATACAGTTCGGCTCCGGTTGGACCGGCCTCCGGATGGTCCGGCCAGCCTTAGGAGGAGAATCTTCATCAGAAAAAGCAAAATAAAATAACAGATTTCTTTTCATTTTCATTGGTTTTCAAGTAATGTAATATGTGCAATCCTATTATCAATATTCAGTTTGTTTTGTACAGTACATAATCATGTGTTTTTCTATGCAGTTTAATGCTTAATACCGGTATTGACTTGATAATATGAGTTACAAAAACGTATCTCGCAACATACTTCAACAAAGAGATATCAAAAGCTTCTCTCTTTGGTAAGTTCATAATGTTGTAAGAATGTTTAAACAACGATTTTTGATGATTTAAAGGCGTAAATAATGAATTTAATAGGGTTATTTTCAACTTCGATAATAACTCCGGTTAGTCCGGTCCCGAGGTGACCAAACTAGACGGAGTCTACTCTACATAATTCATGAGCACCATACTATTCAAAAATGTTTCAAAGAACTGCAGAGTGGGGCTGAATGGACTCCTGTATAGACAAAATAAAATCCAAAACTGATGTTTTTTTTTTGAAAACATACTTCTAATGACGAGACAGATAGATAGTTAAATTGCCTCTTTCAAGGGGTAGAGGTAGGATTCTTCCATTCAACTCATAATACATAATTATGCTCAATTTGTTAGCACCAGTTTCTTAAAATTGTTTCATAAAAGTAAATAGTGGGCAGAATAGTATGGTATGGACAAATATATCCAAAAACCATACTTGGAATAACATATTTAAAGCACAGTTTGAAACATATTTTGAAAACTACTTTCAATGTTGGGATGAACAATTATGCTCAATTCGTGAACACCAGTTAATTGAAAATTCTTTTATAGAGCGACATAGTGGGGCAGAATGAACATGGACAAAGGTATTAAAAAACTGGACCAAGATATTACGGCATTTCACAAAACTACGTTAAAAAAAATGCATTGTAAAAATAACTGTGAATTTGATTTCATTTTGAAGCATGATGTTTTGAGTTTATCAACCTTTCTACTTCCACTGGAAATTTCACTTTGAACCACAATAATTACCGTACAGATATTTTCAATTGAAGGATATTAGAGAACTCACTTCCATCAAAGCACAAAAGCAGTCCAAAGAAGCTGTTATAATTAAGTATTTTTACTTATGCTCGACAGTAAGTGATTACACATTAAATTACAGCTAGTCTTGTACAGGGCATGGGCTGGACACTAGCTCTAGTCTTGTACATGGCCTTTACCCACAGCGCACTTAGATACTAGTAACAGAGAAAGATTGGTCAACCTATGCAGTCTATTTTCCATTATTTTGAAGTGACTACACACTGAATACATTCAAGCACCATTAAAACAAAAAACAATATGAATGAAAATAATGAATAATAAGATGAAATTGTCACAACCACATTTATTAAAACTTCGAGAAACTAGTTTCGGTTGTTACACCAATATCAATCTCAATCAAACTTCGAAGTTTACAGTCATGTTTTTAGTCGGTATATTTCAAGAGTGTACGTACAGTAAATACCTAGTCAAGTAACTTGCTTAGAAAATCAGTCCTTACCTAATGAATCTGACAGCACCACCAACAGTAACTTTCAGTATACGCTTTTCCTGGTTGGTAAGTGTATGGTAGTAGCCCGCTGAGCCACAACCAAGGATTGCTACAGTTGCTGCCAATTTCCTCCATGATCTTGGTGGAGACTGTTTTGCCTGTTTTGCCTGTTTTGCCAATTCTCTGGATCGGCAGAATGAGCTGAGCTGCCTATGTACTATACGAAAACATCTCATGCTGAAAACGAAAATTAATGACAATTTAGAATTTTGCTCAATAATTTACAAATAAAAAGTAATACTTCGCAAGCTCCAAGAAAAACTAAATTTTGCATTGCATGATGCATTAACTTAATCTGTCAATTTCAATCAAACGTGTTACGCATAACTAATAGAACAAGTTCAGTCAAGCTGTACAGGCCATAAGAATAAACAAAACCCTATATAATGCTAGATAAAGATAATAATGTACCTCTAATCATTGAAATGATTGTTTCTACTAAAAAATCAGTCAGAGAGAATCTAACATAGTCCTAATTTAGAGATCAAAAATACTTTTGATTTGTAAACAAAATAAAAAATTGAAAGATAACTTTAATTACAATCATAATGGAAAACAACTAAATAAAGTAGGTTTTTTGTAGATTACGTCTTGGAGACTCCAGTTAAGAAGTATAAGACAAGTCAGATTAACAATTATACTATCTTATACACTAGTTACCATAATTAGTTGAGGTGAGACTTAATTTTAACGCAAAAAGGAATTTTTGTATACTATAAAAAGCTTTATCAACTAAATATTTTTTCAATTGTTTTTCAAATATTTCTATATTTTGAACTCTTTAAAAACTGCGGTAGATTGTTGCAGAATTTCCTACCAATATAGGTGATTCTACTGTTCAAGATTTTATCAAGCACAAGCAATGAGCATGAATATTTCATTGTAACTCAGAACACGTTGGATAAGATTCCAATCTTTTCACAATTCCTAACAGCTCTCCCTAAAAACATTACACATGAAATTTTGATTTTTTTTCCAAATTTCAAAATCAAGTTAAGGGATTTTCTAATTAACAATAATTGGAGAAAGTTCTCTTGTTCATTTAGCCTACTTACTAACCATTACCGGTATATCCATTGTTTTTAGGTCAGTGGTTTGTATCTACAAATGGATGATGGTGGATAACTATCTAAATTTTTAAAGGAAGAGATCTAAACGTATACCTAAATAATACACCAAGATCTCAACAATTATTTAAGAAGTAGCAGTAAGTGTAAGTTTACCTATCAAACCGTCAGTTCTAACCTCAATAAATACCGGGACTTCTCAATAAAATTGTAATTCATTTAGTGGATACCTTACTAGCCATCATAACACAACAAATAAATTGCGTGTTATCAATAGACTACAGTACTTGGCTAATTCTATCAATTGATTTAAAAATTATCAATTACCAACCTACAACACAACGCGTGCTCAAGCAATCAGATGAGCATTGCTTTTGAAAACAGTAGTAAGTGGGGTGACAAATTACAACCTACCTTGACAAAAGATGGTACATTTCATTGCATCATCTTGGTATAATATATTATCACTATAATAATTCTAGGGTGATTTAAGAATAAAAAGAATCAATAACCTATACACGAACTCGAAATGACAACACGACTGACGACACAATAGTTGGGGTATGATTCCAAGAACATTGACCAGCTATCCCTCTACAGATCCCTCTAGTGTACAGAATCCAAACTACTTGAAGTAAGCCACGCAGCCATTGGTTGGCTTTGGCCAACCACAAGAGTGTTTACAGTTTGACAGCAACAAAACAAAAATCAGCTGGCACCATCTTTGTAGCTCAAGCTCGCTGGCTGGCTGCAAGTAAAGGGGTTGAGCTGTCAGTTGTTCAGGGGGAGTTAAGTGTTCATTTTCCAAGAAATTCAAGCCAACAATTTACCCGTGAATTAAAAGTAAGTTCAGCTCTTGAGCTTTTGCATGCATATTCACAATAATTCGATAGCATCATATAATTTCATTGCCCTCAAATGTCAATTTTCAAGATATCAGCTGATTGTCAAGGACTTCTTTGTTTGAAATGGTATTTTTGGCATTTAATGAGCTGTCAACGAACAACAGTGGTTCTTTAACAATGTCTTCGAAGGGCTATTGAACTATAATAAATATCATGAAAATATAAAACAACCAGGATGATCTTATCATGAAATTAGACCTACATAGATTTCATTTGAGGTATAATTTCCTGCATAATAATTCCTTGAAAGATCAATTTAAAATTTTGATAATTACATTCATCTTTCTTCCCTAAAATAGATTATTTCTCAATATAAACTTCAATTCACCTGGATTATTACATTGAAAAGAAATTTCACGATTGGAGTGTCATGCATAGGAGCTTTTTAATATTCCTTTGTTGTAAAAATGAAAAATTGCAGTACTTGGCAACCTTTATTGATTAATCTTTGAATTGGCTCTTGATTAGTTTTTTGTTAGATTCCAGTTGAACTCCTGATTAAAATGTTGACAGCCGACAACAGGACATCAATACTAATAGAAAAACAGTAAAATTATAAAAATAATAAATAAGTAGATGAAGGCATAGGTACAATATTCAACCAATCATTTGAGGAATTTTCCAAATAGAAAACTTTTTTATTGCTTGTGGCACAATAACTTTTGTTAGCTTTTCTAATTAATTCATTATTTCATCTCAGTTGTGCTGAAATATGATTCTCTTAATTTGTATTTTTTTAATTAATCACTTATAAAGATTTCAACATAGTTTATTTTGTAATTTTGATGGAAAACAAATTTCTATTGACACTTTATTTCGTGTCTATGGTACAGATTAAAATGTATTCACTGAGCATAAAATTAAACTACAGCTTACAAACCTACAGTTCATCAATAATAGCACTGCAGTACCGTAGACATTTCTAAAAGTAGTTTGTAGTTTTGCTACAATTATCAAACTGACAATAGGAACTAATTAATAGATTTTAAATTGCATCTGCTATTGTTTATGAATTCCGGATGCTAATGAAAAATAAACAGCAAGATCAACATTTTGAAATTCTATGCCCGTTATACGGTTCATGAAATATCAACACAGTAACTTTATTTTTTTCTAGTGTTATACACTTAATAATTTGAGCAGCTTGGATATTTCCTTCCCGGTTTATCTGTTTATCTGCGGTACAAGTTTTAATAATCTAGTCACTATATTATTTACTATTACTAGTACTCAAAAACAACTAAAATAATGGTATTGGTTGAAAGAAAATTAAATTTAAAAAATATATAAACTTTTGAAATTTTAATTAAAATAAAATACATAGATTTTTAGAATTTAAATAAATATTTTTTTAGAATTCAAAACAAAATTTCAAGACTAGTTCGTAATGTTGGGTGGCAATGCTGATTTAAATAAAAATTAATTAGCAATGGTTCCTTTGTTTCGCTGTACTAATAACTGGATAGCATAAAACGACCGCAGGCTAAAGCAAGGCATTATACTGTTATGTATCGTGTCAAGACCAAGAAAGTCATTTTGTAGACCTAATCAGCCTTACTGATTTGAAGGTTTGCAATGAAAATAATAATAAGTCTCATTGATTTCTGTCAAGACGAATTGGATGTAAACATCAATAGTTAGTATTTTTTATGGAATGAGTACAAATACTGTATTTGCAGTCGATGTAGTCAATATAATATGAAGATATTGGTACAAAGGGTGGTGATTGGTCATGCGGTGAGCGTGGTGTTCAAGTGGTCGTGATGTTCAGTCACGACCGCTCAAGACTGCGCTTGGATGGGTGACCGTGCTTCAATGACTTGATGTTATAAGCTTCATTATCACTTACCCGGTGGTTCGGAACCCACCTAAAATAGTATGTCCACCATGTTCCCCGTAACAGTAACATGACACAAACGGCGATGTGGAACTACCCGTAAGGGTCTCCCCACCATTAAAAGCCATACGCTTATTATTATTATTGGTACAAATTTAAAAATATATATAAAACAATACAGAGTGCTTCTAGAATATTTGATCTTTCATAACTTGCCATATTTCTGACTCAGTTAGATGAGACACGAGCGCTCGCATAAAAAACGGAATGGCAACCGTTTTTGTTTGGCCAGCAGAAAAGATTGTTCTCTGCTGTAAAATCACTTCTTGGTGGTTTGGAACCCACCCAAAAATATAGGTCTAACTTATCATTCAACTCATTACCCCATGCACAAATCTACTGTCTATGTAGGCTTCTTCCTCAAAAAAAGCTTCTCTTTAGAAGTGAAATACATTTCTCCAGTATAAGTAGTGAAAGTCGTCATATATTAAATAGAAATACAGTGTCAGTTTTGATATTAAAATTAGATTTTTATAGAAAATTAAATAAAAAAAAAAACTGAAAAAAATAAGTTTTGAATGTTGATTTTTATTTTATACAATTTTTTCTCTATGCCTTATGCAACACTTCATAAGTTCGTTAATAAATATTCATTTTTTCTTTCAATAACTAATACGATACCTTACAGTAGATGTATTTCAATTTGTTTTTAGTGAAATGTCTTTTGACCCATTTTATTCGCCACATACATCCCTACCACTATGGTAGACCATTCTCCGTAATACGGTTCCCTTTATTTATTCGGTAAGTTCGGTGTCATCGAGCAACCAATGCTCAGTATTTTCATCAAATACTTGACTGGCGAACAAATTAGCTGTAAATTTTGTTTAATAAACTTATGAATAGGAATAAAAAATTCTGCAATTATTTCCTCATATTTCAAGCAATCATCCTACGTTTTCAATAAGTCTTCAGTGACAGGTGCTTCATTGAACAGCAACAAAACAAATTCCGCTTTTTTTTTTTAGGATGAAGCCCACATAGGTCTTGGACCTGTGCGTGGGTAATGAGTTGGATGATGGTGATTGATGAGTTGGACCTACAGTTTTAGGTGGGTTCCGAACCACCGGGAAGTGATTGTACAGCAGAGAACAGTCTTTTTTGCTGGCCAATCCGCTTTCAGAGACGCGTTGAAGAACAACAGCTATCTGTTTAGGAAGCAGCTTATACTTTGTGTAGTAGGCCACAATCGCCTAAAAAATGAAGGCAGTAATCCGAAACAACCCGAGACGGTGAGGATTGGAATGGTTTCTTTAGTTTTCGCCAGTGTCTTCTACTTCTCCTTTTTCTTCTCCTCATTTGTAATCTGGATAAACATCAGGACACGGTCAGGTTGAGCAGACGCAGCACTGTTGTTTCTTCATTTCACGCATCGCAAATAAGATACAAACAGTAGGATAACCTTCTTTATGGTTCTGTACGGGCCTTCATACAGTTCATTCGCCTTTCTCCATTATTTACATGTAAATCGCTATAAATAGTAGTGATCAGTGACATAGATAAATGAATTTGATGGAATCTTTCTTTGGAATTGAGTTGTCAAAGCTGGTGTACCAATCTCCAAAAAATGGAAATGTTTAAAAAATTTGCTCTCTCTAAGAGAGGTGACGCTCCTTTTGATTACATTCTAGTTGGACTTTAATGAATAGGTAGAAATATAGTCTTATATAGTTTTTTTTTTTTTTTTTTTTGTTAAAAAGACTATAGTTTTTCTATACTCTGTTTAAAAACATTCTAGAGATGTTTAGATTGATTCTAGATTAGATTGTCCAGCAAAAAAGACACTGTTCTCTGCTGTAAAATTACTTCCCGGTGGTTCGGAACCCACTTAAAACTGTAGGTCCAACTCATCAATCGCCATTATCCAACTTATCAACCAAGCACAGTTCGGAAACACCTATGTGTGGACTTCATCCTAAAAAGCATTCTATATTCAATTTAAAAAAGACTAATTATTTTCTATATAATATACATTTTTTAATTTATCTGTGATGTTTTCCATGACGAAATACTTAATGAACACTCTAATATTAAAACTGACACTGTGTTTCACTTTTAAATAATGTTTTACTCGCATAAATATTGGAGCAGCTTGAGGAATGCATTTCACTTCTGAAAAGAAGTCAGCCTGACGAAGCTTCTTTTCAGAAGTGAAATGCATTCCTCAAGCATCTCCAATATATGTGAGTAAAACATTATTTAAAGGTGAAATACAGTGTCAGTTTTAATATTAGATTGTTTTTAATTTAGTTGAAACTTTTCTACCAACTAATTGAAATGCAGTATAAGCTGTTATTATTATTTCTGATACCAGTTCAAATCCATCTCATTTTCACTATAAAAAAAAGGAAAATTGCAACTTCCATACTCAACAAAATACGGTAATGCATAGAAAAATGTTTTCTCATGTCAATGAACACAGCTTCAATAAGCTTAATAGTTGGCCACCCATGAATCCGAGAATAACTATAAAAAGTTATAAACACACCCCACTGTCCAGCTGAAACAATTCTTAATTTCGGTATGAGTTTCTATGAAGTAATTGAAACACTTATTGTGAGACACAATCTAGATTCTTGCTAAATGAGTGTAAACTCGTGTAATAAGAATCTAGATCGCTCTACGACAGCGCTCAAGTGTCTCAATTTGAACAGGCTTCAACAATAATTGTGTCTTATTCGCACATTAGTATTCTCCAAAATTATAGTAACGGCAACAATGATGATAATCATAGTCGTGTAGTTGCCTATGATGTGATGATTATGATGATGATGATGATAGACAGATAATGGTGACTGTGTTGTATGACAGCATCCACTTGAAACGTGGCTTTTAACACGTTACTTTTCTAGTTTTCTTTTTTTTTAACAAACCGTTAAGGAGGAAAGTCAACGCTCCAACCAGTCTAGAGTGGAATTATTATTTTCTTATTACATCAGAAAAAGCTTTCCAAAAAATTGGAACGTTACATAAGAACATACGTACATGCACACTGAAGATACAAAACAGCTACAACAGCTCGTCTATTCTACTTGTACATGCATGTTGAGACAGGAAGTACAATGACACTCTAATGTGGATCGTATTTAAATTTTTATCAATCAGCCGAAATTTATGAATAAGTCTGTAAATTTATTATCGTACAATTGAGCTGAAGAGGTAGGCTTCTAGAAAATATCACTTGGGGAATTTCCAATCACACTATATATATATTTTTTTTTTTTTTGAGGATGAAGCCCACAGGTCTGAGACCTGTGCGTGGGTAATGAGAATTGGATGATGGTGATTGATGAGTTGGACCTACAGTTTTAGGTGGGTTCCGAACCACCGGGAAGTGATTTTATTTATGATGAAGTCTAGAAGCTTTCAATGGTTTTATTATTGTACGATTAAATGAAGAGGTAGACTTGTAGAATTTGAAATATCACTTCGGAAAAATTATGGAAATTAATGGGGAATCAATAAAATGATATTTTTATTAGACTTGGAAACAAGTCTATTCAAAGAGAACTAGCATAACCTTACTTTTATTAAATTTCACTTTTGTGAATTTTTTAATAATTTGGGGGGTTTCCTCACTATTACCAGCAAAATATATTTGATTTATTTCTAATACTATTTATATTAAGTATTGTGACTCATGCAATTATAATACACCTACTCCATGGGCCATCAAAGATTTGCACACTCTTTAATGGGTATAGAGAAAGATTATGCACTTTCTTTGTAGTGGCGAAGGTGGTATTGTGGAAGATATCCATAACGAATACTTGAAGTTGTCAGAAGTTCTCAAACTAGGTTTGTTTGAGATTGATAATGGTGTAACAATCGAATCTAGAATCTCACGGTTTTCAATAAATGTGGTTGAGACAACTTCAAGTCTTATTCATTAAAGATTATGCAATCCTGAATGAAGCACACATCTAGAGCAATTAACCCACTGTTAATGTAAGTCGGGCCGAATAACACTGATCTTGAACCGGCCGGGCAAGATACCAAAGTTCACCTACACCAATCACCTGAATAGACTAATCTCTAAATAGATTTGGCAAGAGTGATGAAAGCCAAGGTTGCTCAGCACTCAGTCAAACCAAATGGAACATTAAGTTGAACCAATTCAATCTATTGATGTTGAGTTTCATATTTAGTTGAATTTGACGTTGAGTTTCATATTTAGTTAAATTTGACGATATTTTGTCCTTGCTAATGAATTTTTTCATGACCTTGAAAATTTATACTTAGGTAATAAGGTGGATTAATGAAGTAAACATATTTTGACTTTTTATAAAAATCAAAACAGTAGAGAACACAGAATCGCTAATGATCTAATATAGCTACATTAACCTGTATTAGCCAATTAAGTTGAACCAATTCAATCTATTGATGCTGAGTTTCATATTCAGTTGAATTTGACGTTGAGTTTCATATTTAGTTGAATTTGACGATATGTTGTCAATGCTAATGAATTTTTTCATGAGCTTGAAAATCTATACTTAGGTAATAAGGTGGATTAATGAAGTAAAAATATATTGACTTTTTATAAAAATCAAAACAGTAGAGAACACAGAATCGTAATTGTAATATAACTATTAACCTGTATTAGCCAATTATATTTTTTTATTTATTTTTTTTTTTTTTTTGAGGATGAAGCCCACATAGGTCTGAGACCTGTGCGTGGGTAATGAGTTGGATGATTGTGATTGATGAGTTGGAACTACAGTTTTAGGTGGGTTCCGAACCACCGGCAAGTGATTTTACAGCAGAGAACAGTGTCTTTTTTGCTGGCCAATCTAATCGGTCACCGTTACAAACAGGACCTACGAGAACGCAGCTTATCTCTCTGATTGAACAGATACCTGCTACGGCTCGCGGCTATCACTTCCCCATGTATGATCAAGGATATCTATTGTAAATATAATGGACTCCAATCTTTTATTATGATGTAGAAAATCCATCTTGTTTCCACTAATATGTAATAAAAACTTAAAAACACTTTCAAGTGGAAATTAACTCACGTTATGGCGTAACGGCCGTTTCTGTGGTGTACTGTGGGTCGTCTGACAATGCGCTTGACAACAGAGTGAAACGGCCGTCATGCCATAACGTGAGTCAATTTCCACTTAAAAGTGTTTTTCAAGTTTTTATTAAAGATCTATTCATTCATAAATATTCTTTGATAATAAATACATAAAAATTTGATGTAGCTACATATTACTTTTTTACTTGATATTTAAACATAATTAATTGGATGGGAAGCATTGGGGAAGAATAGGATTCTGAGGAAGCATTACACCAATGCCAGCAAAAAAGACACTGTTCTCTGCTGTAAAATCACTTCCCGGTGGTTCGGAACCCACCTAAAACTGTAGGTCCAACTCATCAATCACCATCATCCATTTCATTACCCACGCACAGGTCTCAGACCTATGTGGGCTTCATCCTAAAAAAAAAAAAAAATTACCAGTAAAGTTTTATCAGCCATTTTTTTGTTTAAATGTTAAAATGAATAACTTTTCTCAATTTTACTCAATTTTTTAGAGGAATCAAGAAAGCATCACTGTATTTAAAATTGAACATTATTTTTCTTGATATTATTGGATAATATTTTTACAAAGTTCAAACGAAAACGTTAGTTGGTGTTGAAAATTAGACAAAAATTATTTTGCTAAAATTCATAAGTATTAATTAGATATGTTTACATCAGTAAAATAATAACTATCTTTTGTTTGTTCATTAAATTTATTTATGAGTCCTCTTTGATCCACATTAGCTCTAAAACTAACAATATATTGACATTATTATTATTATTTTTATTATTGTTATTATTATTATTATTATTGTTATTATTATTGTTGTTGTTATTATTATTGTTATTATTATTGTTATTATTATTATTATTGTTATTATTATTGTTATTATTATTATTGTTATTATTGTTGTTATTATTATTATTGTTATTATTATTGTTATAATTATTATTGTTATTATTATTGTTATTATTATTATTATTGTTATTATTATTGTTATTATTCATTTATTTATTACAAGGAACATTATCAAGTAACATGTACAACATGCACAGCCTACTGTTTTCTTTACAAATTTTCAACTAAAAAATACAAATTTTAGGTTATATCCCAAGTTTAACAAAAAATTTAACTATGAAGTACAATTATAATTCTCTCCAAAACAAGAATATTGCTTGCCTAGAATAATTTTTTATTGAACCTGACCTATGAAGTTCAACCCCAGTCGATCAAATTCACCTAAAAAGCTGTATTAGTTAATATCATTATGCTAACATCAGGTAGAATTGACAACAGGAGTGTTCTTTTTATTCATAATAATTGATAACCATTGTTCAGCTTGAGTTTCTATCTCTTTGTTTCCACATTTTGCTGTACAAGAAAAAATACATTATGCCAGCACTAGTTGTAAAAACTACATTGAGTTACAGATAATTTAAATTGAGTATTTATTATTGACAGTTGGGCTGGGTAGATGAAAAGTGAGAATGAGGTATTAATTTTGACAGGTAGATAAAAGTGAAAATGTTGAGAAATATTATTTCAATGCCATTGGACGTTGGTGGCAGCTGTTTAGTATAGCAGGGTGTGTGACAACGCTCGTTTTGCTGAGTCAGAGGCTTATCCCATTTATTTAGATTCTGACGCATGACATAATGCCTAATAATACCTGCAGTCACTCGCATTTGACAATAGAAAGCTCTCTTTATTCACCTCTCAACATTTCAAATTTAACAAACATTAGGGAAGTGATAGCCGCGAGCCGTAGCAGGTATCTGTTCAATCAGAGAGATAAGCTGCGTTCTCGTAGGTCCTGTTCGTAACGGTGACCGATTAGATTGTCCAGCAAAAAAGACACTGTTCTCTGCTGTAAAATCACTTCCCGGTGGTTCGGAACCCACCTAAAACTGTAGGTCCAACTCATCAATCACCATCATCCAACTCATTACCCACGCACAGGTATCAGACCTATGTGGGCTTCATCCTCAAAAAAAAAAAAAAAAAAAAAAAAATTCACCGTCTGAAGGATTGTGCACATCCTGCACAATCGCTATTTCTATACATTTTAAAACTATTCATTAGTTTGTTCAATTATCATTTTGTGATCTTATTTTCAATTCAAGAAACCAAAATTTGAAGAAATTAAACTGTAAAAATCATTAAAATAAAATATAAAACAATTTAAAAAGTTGAAATTTTATAATCATAATTTGGAATTTAATTTTTTAATTTAACATTTCAAGGTTCTTTTTTAACTACTTAAAAATACTTCTAAAATATTTAATGATTTATTTCCTCTAGTATTTCAGTAATGAGAGTAGTAACCATTTTGTAGGCGTTGGCTCTCTTAGGACTGAACGACATATTAGACTTTCTTTGTAGTGGCGAAGGTGATATTGTGGAAGATACCCATAATGAATAATA
Organism: Conomelus anceps; assembly: GCA_948455865.1. Taxonomy (NCBI): domain Eukaryota; kingdom Metazoa; phylum Arthropoda; class Insecta; order Hemiptera; family Delphacidae; genus Conomelus; species Conomelus anceps. The sequence continues at coordinate 1,358,548 of OX418224.1, read as the reverse complement.
AGACAAGTTAGTTCGAAGTTACTGACAATTGAACAAACTGACAAATTTACTTAAACAGAATTTATTAATTTCGAATTCCTTCAAGTGCTATTAGTTTATACTGAAGACTTCCGCAAAAGTAAATTTGTCAGTTTGTTCAATTGTCAGTAACTTCGAACTAACTTGTGAGATACGAGCCGATATGGCCAAGTTAAAAATGAATGCTGCTGTGCAGAAAGGTCTCCATGGTCTAGTGGTTAAGGCGCCCGACCGGCAATTGGGAGGTCCGTGGTTCGATTCCCGGTGGTGACTGATATTTTTGTACAGTAGCATTCATCGATTTCCATCAGCTATTCAATACTGTTGTCAATATCCGCCATTGCGGAAGTCTTCAGTATAAACTAATAGCACTTAAAGGAATTCGAAATTAATAAATTCTGAATAATAAGACTTGAAGTTGTCACAACCACATTTATTGAAAACCGTGAGATACTTATTTATTTATTTATTTATTCAAATACAAATATGAGGAGGCAAACAGGTAAAGCCCAAATGTTGCCACCTTAACACAAGTTACAAAATTTTAAATTAATAATTGCGAAAAAATATAAAGAGAAAATATAACATAATTACATACTTATAATACAACTTACTTATAACTTACAACGAAAATATGCAATCCAAGAAATACATAAAGAAACTACCACTGTATTGAATTAAAAATCTACAAAAAATAAAATTAGTTTTGAAGCGGAAAGATGAGAAAAGTACGAATAAGATTGGAGAATCATCAATTAGGAGCATTACTTGCTAACAATAACATTACTTGTTACACCATTATCAATCTCAAACAAACTCCTCTTTAATTTTTGTTTGAGATTGATAATGGTGTAACAACCGAAACTAATATCTCACGGTTTTCAATAGGCTAAATGTGGTTGTGACAACTTCAAGTCTTGTTGAAGTATACATTCATTATGCTATTAAACATTAATGTAATGACTTTATTACATTACTTGTTACACCATTATCAATCTCAAACAAACTCCTCTTTAATTTGTTTGAGATTGATAATGGTGTAACAACAAACTAATATCTCACGGTTTTCAATAGGCTAAATGTGGTTGTGACAACTTCAAGTCTTGTTGAAGTATACATTCATTGGGCATTAAACATTAATGCAATGACTTTATTACATACTTTTATTTAATAAAACATAAACTACACTATTGAGATAAACGATGCTGATGATGTAATATTGTTGTGTTTAAATTCATGTTTAATTATTCCCCGAAGTCTAGACATAATAAAATGTATAACTTTCAAGAATCGCCATGATAGATGTTGCTAAAAAGCAAATTTGTCTGAAGTTGCTAACAAGTAATATATTTAATTAATCGGTCACAGCATGGAATCACGCACCAATAATCCAAGATGGTAATAACAACACATTTAAAAATGTTTTTGTTTATAAACTAGTTTAATGGTTAAAATACCGTCTAGCAGACGACAAAAGAATTGTTCTATCCTCGCAGGTTGGTCTCTGATCATATTTTTTACTCATTTTAATCGACGAATATTTTTTTATTCAAGACCTAACCTGACCATAATCCAAGATTACAACTAACTTTCGGACGTAGGTCAAAAATATTTCGGTTGGGCTTCAGATAATAAATTGTTATGAATAATAAGAATACATATAACGTGTCCTTTATTTGATCTGTCTGTGGCAGATTCACAATCATTTTGATATCATCAAATATCTAAGCAAAATTTCACAATATCAATTAACAAACTTGTTTAAGCACAAACAATGGCTTCACTTGAAACTTCAGTGGGCGTGCCTCCAGGAAAAAAAATTAATCAGAAGTCACACCAATATACTGCAGAGTTATTCTAGATAAATAACCCAAAAATCAATCCTTGAGCTGATCATACACCAATTGGTAGGTAAAAATGTAGGACGAAGGTACTCTCCTGTACAGTAAGCAAACAGTGGTCGCCAAAAGCTCTTAATTTAGAAGAACGAATTTACTCGTACACCGCGCGCCCATTGAAAATTTTTTATTGGGTTTTGAGGAACAAAATTATCAGTGAAAGATCAAAATTAGTTGGGATTTTGTGGAAAATAGTTCAGAAGTATCAGGATACAATTTTTGCTGTCTTTTCAAATATGTTTGTAGTAGTTTTCGAATAAATTTCACTTTTCGAATAGAAACTAATATAATACAGCTTATTATTTGAACAATAAATTATCATGTTTTGATTAACATCGACCAACATGTTTTTCTAGCATTGTTTCACCAAATTAATGATAAAATCTGCTCATTTTCTCTACGTTTCCGGACAGTGAACACGTTTGGATAAGTAAGTCAATGTTTGGTCATTTTCTTCAAAAGAAAGTGTTTCTATTCTAAAAATGCGGTTATTCACAGTTTCCTTGCATTAAAACGCGGGAGACTGTGTGTCATGGCACAGATAGCTACAGCACAATGCACAGTAGCGACAGTCGTACTAAGCCTAGATAACAATTTACCGTAAAAACATTACATAGTCCTCATGCTAATTAGGTTAATGATCATGACGATAGCTTGCAGGTGAATAAAACAAAGAAGGTGTCTGTGTGTGCTTTGATGCACACACTCGCACTCACCTAGGCTGCTCCTGGTGGACGGTGTCCCGTACAAACCAGTTCAAAAACTGGCGTACTCTACTCAACTGACCATGGCACAGTTTCCGGCAACTTTACGGGAAATAAGCTTTGCATTTGCTGACCACACTACTAATAATAAGTAGAAGCTCTGTTTATATTTCAATAGGAGAATCGAGTAACAAGTCCAGAATTGGTGCTAGCTTGTTATGACATGCTACTCACGTTTATAACGTCACGGCCTGAATTTAATAGCTCATAAATTGATCGTCAATTCATACTGGCTCAAATCGTAACTTTTTATGCATGCATATGATTTTGCAGTGCGTAGGAGAGTGTATGCATAATGGTGGGCAATTATTCCAAGTTTTAGTTATGCTAACATAAGATATTGAAATCGTATCATGAATCAGATATAGTGTTAATAATAATAATGCTTTATTTGCTATTTAAATATATGCGTTACATGAATTGAAATAATACCTCAAGATAGTTACAAAACAAAATGTACTTTGAAATTTAAAATACAAGAAAGAAAATTGGTACCACCAGCAAAAGAGAAAATTCTTTGACTGCTAGTGGCAGTTGCCTATCAGTATATTACATAGTATCTATTTACATTTTAGCATGAAAATAAAAAACAAAAATGGGTCTCTGAACAAACAAACAATAAAAACTATAATATAATCTAATATTAGATTTAAAAAATTATAGCGTTCTCTGTAAAAAATATTTACTCCTAATCCATTCCATTAAATCTTTCTTTGAAATTTTGTAGCTTTTATCAAAAGGACTAATAATTAATTAATTTGCTGCTTGTGTAAATCAGTTGTCTTCTAATAAGAGTTGGACAAATTTGATATTTTTCCATAATATTTGGTCTTAAATTATAGAAAGTTTCATTTAATTGGAGAAAGCTGTTTTTATTTTTTATTAAATATTGAAATAAGGTTTTAACATAACTTGTCTAATTGTGACACATTCATCAAACATCGAATTCCTGGAAATTAGGTGGGTAGGATGTAGCCTGTTAAAATCGTTGTTTACAGTAGGATGATAACTTATATTTTTGTTCATGGGGTCATAGTTTCTAACATTTTTGCAAGTTACCCGATGCAGTGCTAGTGCCGGATGAGTTTGATGTGCTCTGGTTATTTAGTCATTATGGGGTTCATCTAGTTCGTATTAGTACTATCTTAGCATAGCATGTGACTCACTAATAATTTTATCAACCCGGAGCGTTTTTCTGAAAGATAAAGGAGATAGTGCCATACAATTTAATAAAATGGATGAAAAACATCAACTAATTGAAAAATGACGAAAACTCTTTCCTCACTCTTTTGCCCACCCTTTCCTCTTTTTTCCCCCCATCCATAATTTATTGTAATTATCACTACTGTCGCCTTCCTCCTCATCATCTTTCATATCTCTCATCATCTTATTACTCTCCTTTAAACTTTTATTTACCGATTGTTCTATTTTTATCATTTTTTTGTATCATGTTGATATGTTTTAAGGAGCCATAATTGTATGTAGATGGCTATTGCTTCCATTGAAAGCTTCTAGATAAATTAATACTTTTTAATTGATTAAATTTCACATTTTTCTCATTGTCTGTGAGCCTCTTTACTTTGATAATCAAGCCCTTGAAGGAATTCCGAGTACAAACTATGTCGTTTCCCTTCACAGTAGTTATTCTACATACACTTCAAAACCCAAAAAAGCGATTTGAAAATAGGCCAACCCAATATTCTATACCACAGTTCTTACCTAGACCAAAGTCTAGTTCACCGTACCTAGACCACAGTTGATCACATGAATATAGTCACCCGTTTCAAAGGCACATGCCGATGCAAGAAGGCTTGATTTCCAAGCCTCAAGAAAAACAAGACATACCTATAATTATCATGACAGTTGTTGACTGAAACAATAATTATCACAGTGCAATACAAAGTTAATCACAATACAATAGTAATTTTATACAGTAGCAACTATTATCGGGTTTGTCGAAGGTCAAGTCATTGTAAAAAAATGAAGGAAATTATGCCACTTATTATGAAATATCACAGATCTTTAGTACTTCAATGCAACTGCATTATAGTTCATTATTAGTTCTATACTTCAGCTAGTGGCACCTGGGACTCCCCAATAGTGCCTCAAGAAATCCACGCGCCTGTAATTGCATATGCAACGGATGTAATTTGTATTAGTAGAACAGAATGAGACATAATTGCAAAATTGCATAGCCGGTTTAGTTGTGCACTAAAATAATAGTGAATAAAGATATGTGTGTGACTCAACGCCTTCAATATTTCAGATTCGAAAAGCAGTAGTCTCTTGCATTCTAGCTCTGTTTCTGTTCTCCTGTGTGGCTTGTAACAACCTGCTATCATTGTAAACTTTTCCAGTTTTCACACGCGAGCTGATGTCCTTTACAGATTATTTTCAGTACGTGATTGCCGTGGTTTAACCGATCCAATACAGGCCAGGACTCTTCCCTAACAACTTGTTCGCACGAATGCAAATCTTCCAAACGGCGCACAAAATAACAAAATCTCAACCGGTAGCTCATCAAATAAACTGTTTCTTTTTTTAGAACCAGAAGAAATGCACAGTTTTAGAAGAAAGGTTCGACAAACATTTGGTACGGTAGTGAAAGTTGTCAGCAATGACAACTATATTTTGCTTGAAATCTGAAATTTATAATAGCCCAATATGTTGCTGAGAATTCAGAGTTTTGTCTTCAAAGTAACTGTTCTACTGTTGACTAAGTGACTATGCTCTCATTTATTATTTGTTTTTACTCTGCATCCAACTGGTAATTATACAAAATAAAACTAGTGGATCAGAATATTATTAATAGTAGAGGGATAATATAATATAATAGTAGAAGGATTAATAATAGAAGGATCAAAGTAACTATATTCTATTCATCAATCACCAACATCCAATTCGTTGCCCTCGCACAGGTCTCAGACCTATGTGGACTTCATCCTCCGAAAAAAGAATACAACTGCACTATGCAGTCACTAGTCACTATGCACTGTACTTCCAGTAACTAGTGGCGATTATACCAAAATATAATTATACAAAATAGTATATTGGTAGGTGGGCGGACATTTGCTACCAGGGACATTTGCTACCAGAGTCATTTGAAACTAAAAGGGTGCCGCTAAAAGGTACGGAGGAACTAGCAGGTAGAAAACGCGCAGTAACAACTTCTGACAGATGAGAAAACAATAAATTATTATATTAATCGGATAGCTAATGAAGCTGACAAGACATTCACCTGAAAAGTGGAAATGATCCCATTTCTCTCTTTTCAAGCGAATAAAATTGGGATGGTAACCTCCATACAGTTTTTGCTTTAGGAGGTACCGGATTCCAGAAAAGTAAGGAACATAGAGAATTATTTATTGAATATTCTATTTGTAATCTAGTAATTTGAATGAAAGCGTTTTACTTATTGTACAGAAACTATTTCAATTTTTCATGTAAAAGTTATTTAAATATTTTTGTGGAATACACATAATTCGATTTGATATAAACATGTTTTTCAATTCAAGAATAATTCATTAAAGATTGAGGACAAATAAAACAATTATTGCCAGGAGCCTTTTGTGAAATTATCATGATTCCCATCATACTTTATCCGGGCTTTGGACGTTGTTCCAGGTAGAGACGCGAGAGTTGGTAACCCTCACAATGACACTCTTTTCGAGTTGGGTGAAAACCATATGTCCTAGAACCATATTGGTAAAATCGCTTCAAGTAATTCGAAATTGAGTAAATAAAACTACTGTACTAGTGCACAGTTACCTTTGAGTACAAAATTCTGATTTTTCGGCAATGTATGGATGAAAAATTCAGATAGATCTTGTTTTTAAACAAACTAAAGTTGTAATTGCTGATATCTTCAAGCATTCACTGTTACTGCTGAATAGTATACGTTCTTGCAAAAATGTGCAAGAACATTCTTCTTGGTGGTATGTACAATATTTGAGATATTAACTCTCAAAAACTGCAACAATCTACAAAATTAGGATTGCTGTCTATGATTTCGATCCCTGGTGATTTTCATCAAGTGCAATCTCCTTCTGTTTAGACCCTGAATGCCAATAGAAGTTAATCTATTAGCTTTTTCAATCTACCACTATATATAATGAATGATAAGACGAAGTTGTCACAACCACATTTATTACAAATAGTGAGGTACTAGTTTCGGTTGTTACACCATATTTATATTTATATTTTTAAAATCAATCTCAAACAACTTCGTCTTATTATTCATTATGGATATCTTCCACAATATCACCTTCACCACTAAAAAGAAAATACCACTATATCAAGGAGCTCTTGAGTGGAAGGAAATCGGGGCTTCCCCAGCTTGTATTTCAATATTTTCAACTTTAGACTTATGTAAGTGAATGTGATGGGGGGTTGGTGGAGGTAATTGTAAGCGAACATGTTTCTGACGTAAAAAATCGTTAAGCTGATGGTCCGGGAGCGTCATCTTGCAATTTTCAGACACTCGGTCGACTATATTTTTAATCCATCCGCCCCAAAAATTGGCTCGTGCCAGAGAAGAATTTGATTTTCGTTACACAACACATTTGAAAAGATTAGAAGAAAGTGAGATTTTTGGCGCAGATTCAAAAAACGTTACTCAACTAACCAGCGCGAACGAAAGCTTGTTGGCGAAGATCTTTTCTCGAAAAAAAGCGAATAATTCTGGCATCACTCAAACTTGAGAATACAGAATACTCTTTTCATGACCTTTACTGTAGTTGAGAACAGTTATTTTTGTTGAAACAAGATTAGAGAATATAAACTATAAGTGTGTTAAACTAGGCTTAATTTGATTGGTTTTCAGTATTATTTTAATACACACTATTGATTACTTGAGGAATCTAGTTGTAATAAACAGGGAGTATTCAAACTCTTCCTTCATGAATCTATTTCAATGAACCATGAGACCTTGTAACACATCATAAGAACCAAATATGAATATTTCTTGAATAATTTTTCACGTCCTATAACCGTTGAAATGTAATGTAAATGGTAACAGTCCTAAAGAAGGATTACATATACATTTTTTCGGAGGATGAAGCCCACATAGGTCTGAGACCTGTGCGTGGTTAATGAATTGGATTATAATGATTGATGAGTTGGACCTACAGTTTTAGGTGGGTTCCGAACCACCGGGAAGTGATTTTACAGCAGAGAACATAGTTATATTTTAACTAGGTAGGTTATATTTTTTTCTTTTTTCCTGGCCAATCCAATCGGTCACCGTTACAAAGATGACCAGGAGTTTCGTAGCTTATCTCTGATTGAACAGATACCTGCTACGGCACTCGGCTATCACTCCCCAAATTAGGATTTCTAGTTTTCAAGAAATTACCAGTAATTACTGAAACCAAAGAGCACTCACAATGCATTGCTTGTATGCGTTGAGAGACATTGTGAACAAGGAAAAGGTGTTTGATGTTTTCCATGACGAAATACTTGATGAACAATCTAATATCAAAACTGACACTGCGTTTATAATTAAATATATGATTTTCACTCACTTTTACTGGAGATACTGGAGGAATGCATTTAGCTTCTGAAAAGAAGCTTCGTCAGTCTCTTTTTTATTTCGGTTTTGTTTATTTTTAAAATTGTCTCAGATTATCTTCTTTTGATGTTGTTTTTTGAATATTGGTTTCTGAGTCTATAGCTTGTTTCACTATGGTGTTGAATTTTTGTGTGGAAGGTAGGTTATATTTTAGTTCTTTGTTGAGGAGGTTCTTTTCTGTATCAGTGAATTGTATCTGTGTAAGGTTTACTGTCCTTTCATGGAATTTGTGTGAGGCTGACAAAGCTTCTTTGCAGAAGTGAAATGCATTCCTCCAGTATCTCCAGTAAAAGTGAGTGAAAATCATATATTAATTGAAATACAGTGTCAGTTTTGATATTAGACGGAAAAGGTATTCATTTTCAGAATTTGAGACTGATAAAAAATATGTTTAATTAGTATATAGTGTAATGAGAAAGCAAGTTTTGCTTTTGCTGGAGGTGCCTTGACGTTTATGATTGTAGACTTGTCTTATGTTTTATCATTGTTTACGATATTTGTTTATTTATGAATCAAGTTTGCTTTGTATTTTATTTTTTTTTTGTGATTGGCAATAAATTTATTGATTGATTATAAGGTGGGTTACAGCCGTTCTCTTGTCACAACTGTTTCTGAATTTCGCGCCTTTCTAATGATTAAAGATTACATTACACACTAATCAAGGATTATTATTTCACAAGTTGGTTTGAAGTGACTGACAATTAAACAAACTGACAAATGTACAGAAACATAATTTATTAATTTTGAATTAATAGCACTTGAAGGAATTCGAAATTAATAAATTATGATTATTATTTGTTATAATAAAATTAATCATTATTAGTTATTCTTCTACTGCGGTTCAACTAGAATATGATTGAAAAGGCATATGAACTATTCTAATTCTACCAAATCAATTTTTCAACCCTTTCATGGTGCTTGTATCGAATTTATTACACGTTCGTACCAAATTAGATTAGAGCCCCGATAAATGTAGAAGTCTACTATCTAGGTCAGTTACGTAGCTTGCTAATCTCTAGACAAGAAACAGATAGATGCTAGAGTGGTTATCAAACATTCTAGATAATTCCATTCTAGATAATTTATAAATAAGTGCCCATATAGGTGTGCAGTCCATTGTCCAATTTTTAAATCAGTTGAAATTAACTATAAATAGTAAAAAATGCCAATACCTTCAATTCAAAAACAAACATAATTTAAATGAAGATAGGGCTATAAACGTGTTTATAAACGATAATCAATTAGACCGGGAAGAAAAAATTGCATTTCTAGGAGTTATGTTGGATAGACGATTGACCTGGACTCCATACATTGAGAAAATATGTAGTAAAATTTCATCTGGGGTATTTGTCCTGCGACAGCTCGCTAGATTGAATGACAAAAAGTTACTTTTTACAGCTTACCATGGGCTCTTACTGTCACATATTAGGTATGCTATCTTAGTATGGGGTAATTCATCAAAACAAAATCTTGATAGGGTGTTTAAGATCCAAAAGAAAGCGGTTAGGTGTATAGAAAGAGTAAATAGATTAGATTCATGTAGGCCGTTGTTCAAGAGACTTGGTCTCCTAACTATACCCTGCTTATATGTGTATGAAGCTACTTTATATGTAAAAACGAATGATATTAACCAAAATCTTGATGTACATGATTATAATACAAGACACCGAGGAGATTATCTCTTGGTGAGTCACAATAGTAGCTTATTCAAACAAAAACCTAGTTATATTGGTAGGAAATTCTACAACAAGCTACCGCAGTTTTTGAAGAGTCTTGAAAATATAGAAATATTTAAAAAACAATTGAAGAAATATTTAGTTGATAGAGCTTTTTATAGTGTACAAGAGTTCCTTTCACATCAAAATTAAGCCTCACCTCAACTAATTGAAGTAATTATGGTATCTAGTGTATAATATTGTTGATCTGACTTGTCTTATACTCCTTAACTTGAGTCTCCAAGACGTAATCTACAAAAAAAAAAAAAAAAAAAAAAAAAAAAAAAAAAAAAAAAAAACACCACCAAGCGGGAATCTTTCTATTCCATAAATATTCAGACACATCGTCTTGAAAGAGAATGTAGTAATTTTTAGTTTACTAATAGCACTTATCTCTAGGCGAATTCTAGCGTGTTTTCTGTTTCACAACACTTGTCTATAAAAGCTGTTCAATAACTGGTGAGGAGATTCCACTTTGAAAAATTTAACCTCTGACCCACTTTCTATTTCGTAGTTATTAATGTCGACAAGCCTAATGTAACGCCTCTCATATTTTTTCTCTTTTGTATTGAAATCATACGAAGTAAATATGAAATTAAGAAAGCCATCATGCAACGTTTTAGCATAGACGAACCTTACTATCCCTGATCAATGGTTTTAGCTTAGCTTCAATTGTCAAGTCTGGAGATATCTCAACAATTCAAAATTGTAGTCAATATTATCAACATAATCTATAGATATCCGTATTACAGTCGGATATATTAAGCGTATGAATTGCATTTCAATTCTGATTAGCATAACTATTTGTCAATGCTCCCCTCCCTCTCTGGCACAACACTTGGTACGCTCATTAGAAATTCAATTCTTTGCAGAATTATTATTCAACGGAAGGACTCTATCAGTGATATATTCTTGAATGGAATGAACGAATGAGACACAATCAAAGTTCAAAGAGACACCAAGTTGTAAATTGTTCACTATATGTTCCCATAGTAATTTATAGATACTGCATTGTGCATGAATAGTTGACACTTCAGAATTTAAGTACTAAATTACAGTCATGTTTCTCCTTATTGGGAATTTTTAGAAGTTTTTATACATTTAGACTAGAAACATTATCGATATAAACTCAGACTTTTCGATAAATTCACAGTATGATTTAACATGGGACTAGTTCTTCCATAGATAATACAGTAGGAAGAAAAAACTAGTATTATATTCATAAATTTGTTATTGATGTTGTAGAATTTTATAATAAACAACCTTATCCTTGTTCAATTTCATATTCAACTATGGGGACTGAAAGCAGTCAGAAGATTGAGTCCTTTCATAAAAAATTGTGGTCTATTTAATATTCTAAAAATTAAAGAACCTAAAAAAATAGAAAATATTAACAAAATAATACAAGAAATTCTTATAGAAAAATAATTAAATAAATTGATATTTATATTAAAAATGAAAATAAAAAAAAATAAACGAAATGTAAGGTTTTCATAAAATCTGTGATGGTTTCCATGACGAAATACTTTAAGAACAATCTAATATCAAAACTGACACTGTATTTCTATTTAATAAATGATTTTCACTCACTTCTACACACATTCCAAAAAAGCCACAAACTAAATACACTGGAACAATACGAAATATTCAAACACCATAAACAAACAGAGCCAACGACCAAACACAATTCAAATCCAACGCAATTGTCAATTACATCATGGCCGCTCATCCTAACCTCAACAAAACATGACCCCTGGCGGCAGGCTGATGAAGCTGCTCTTTAGAAGTGAAATGCATCCCTCCATCTCCAATGAAAATCATCTATTAAATAGAAATACAGTTTTGATATTAGATTGTTTTCATAAATTATAACAAGTATTTTTGTGTGGTGATGTGTTGCTCTACTAAACATTATTATTTATTCAAAAATTATGATCAAGTGAAAATTTAATTCAATAATGATTCAGTTGTTTGGTTTCAACTGAGTTGAAAGATAACCAGAATTGGGAGTTGAATAAAAAATTAATACCGTACAGCACTTATAACGCGCTATTAAATCCATTCAATTCGAATCGAAATACAGTAGTTATATGAAATATAAACAAAGACTCTGCGGGAGCATGATTCTCCTGAAAAGACAAAACCCTGAACTAACGTTTATTAATAAATTTCTAAAAACAGAAGAAGCAATCTGGAAGAACACCAACTAAACAGAACGTATGGACAGTGTTATTGGGCGAAAAAGAGCACTTCAATGCCAGAATTTCTAAGGCCGAATTCCTGGCTACAAAACTGCTCTAAAATCAACTTCAACTGGCAACGCAAAACAACGAGTCATCTATTTTCAAACTGCTTATTAATGATGCTACAAAAAACCTGATGCAGTTGACAATTATTGCAAAAAGTGCGCCAGCATGATGAGAATTGGCTCATTTTTGGGCCTACCTCTCCACATTGTTTATCATTAATCTTGTTAATTTCGAAGGAAGACGAAGCTAATTGATTGCTTGCCGTTTTTTAGCATCTTGCCACTTCTAAAAACTAAGTATTTGAACTAGTTACAGAAATTTGAATTGTAAACAAGCAAATAGGTTCAACAAACCTTTAAAAACTTAATCTGAACTGGATACTGATAAACAGGAAGTTGAATTTCAAGACAATAGGTTCAACAAACCTTTACACTTGAAATAAATTGGTATTATTTTTTTTTTTTGAGGATCAACTTTTTTTGAGGAAGCCCACACAGGTCTGAGACCTGTACGTGGCTAATGAGTTGGATGATGATGGTGATGGCTGGACCTACAGTTTTAGGTGGGTTCCGAACCACCAGAAGTGGTTTTACAGCAGAGAACAGTGTCTTTTTTGCTGGCTAATCTAATCGGTCACCGTTACAAACAGGACTCACGAGAACGCAGCTTATTACCGGTTAGATTATCTTCTTAAATCCCTAATTAAAATATTATGCGTTGGAAAAATTAATAGCTCAGAGTTGGATAGTAGAAAAATGCTCTTGAATTCCCTTCAACAAGAAAAATGAATTTCAATTTTCGAACTCTTTCATTTTTGCATCATGATGCTCCAATGTTAAATTTTATACGAATGCTACATCCAATTTTTAAAGCAATAACTTATTTAATACTTGTTTGTCATTTTAGGGGAAATGCTTCAATTCAAATTGTAGATCTATCATTTAGATCATGTACTGCCCATAGCCAAGAGGATGATAGGTAAAATGCTACCTATAAAAATAGAAAATGACATATAGATCGTCCTAATTCAATCCTTGTTTGAAGAAAACATAAAAATACGAGAAGTAAAACACTTTTAGTTTCTCGTTATTTTCAACTATTTTCATAAAGATAAATTATTTTACCAACTTTTCAATTCATTCTTGTATGAGTTTTTGACACAGTAATCAATAAATCACGTATTTCATGATCGTATCGTAGGAAGTAATTATAGAATCAATTAAAATAGTATCAGAATGAATGGCATATAGAAGTTCCGACCAGAACAGAGTACCTTGTCATGCAAGACATGTTTTTTTTTGTAGATTACGTCTTAAAGACTCCAGTTGTCCAGGAGTATAAGACAAGTCAAATTAACAATTATACACTAGTTACCATAATTACTATATCAATTAGTTGAGGCGAGGCTTAATTTCGATTGTACTCTTGTACACTATAAAAAGCTTTATCAACTAAATATTTTTTCAATTGTTTTCTAAATATTTCTAAATTTTCAAGACTCTAAAAACTGCGGTAGCTTTTTGTAGTTTCCTACCAATATAACTAGGTTTTTGTTTGAATAAGCTACTATTATGATTCACCAAGAGATAATCTCCTCGGCTTCTTGTATTATAATCGTGTATGTCAAGATTTTGGTTAATATCATTCGTTTTTACATATAAAGTAGCTTCATACACATATAAGCAGGGTCTAGTTAGGAGACCAAGTCTCTTGAACAACGGCCTACATGAATCTAATCTATTTACTCTTTCCATACACCTAACCGCTTTCTTTTGGATCTTAAACCCTACACTCTTTTTACATATAAAATAGCTTCATACACATATAAGCAGGGTACAGTTAGGAGACCAAGTCTGTTGAACAACGGCCTACATGAATCTAATCTATTTACTCTTTCCATACACCTAACCGCTTTCTTTTGGATCTTAAACACCCTATCAAGGTTTTGTTTTGATAAATTACCCCATACTAAGATAGCATACTTAATATGTGACAGTAAGAGCCCATGGTAAGCTGTAAAAAGTAACTTATTGCTCTTTAATCTAGCAATAATATGCTAACTATTTGTGAATAAATCAGACAATATAATATGATCCAATTGGCATACTGATAACAAATATTGTTCATTCAATAGCTGATTGCCAGTCTAGTTGGCAGAAGCAGCCAGCCTCTAGACAGTATTGCACAGTGTCACTGAAAATAACCTGACTCCAAATGTCAATTTGACTAATCAACAAATGCTAATCTTGGAGTAGCCAACTGACAAACAAAACTGCGTCAAAGCTCTCTAATGGTTGCCTTATCACATATCAATTAGGTAAAACAGAGTCGATCACAAAACTACTCCAAAAATTTACAGCAATCAAATTCGTTTTGATACAGTCTCAACTACCTACATGTTCATACTGTATTCAACTCTGTTGTTTATATTGAATCATTAATGGTTTTTTGTAGATTACGTCTTGGAGACTCCATTTGAGGAGTATAAGACAAGTCAGAACTTGGCACTGGGCATCTTAAGCTTTCCTTAAGAAAGCTTTTTTGATCGTTACCCCTTTTGATTGCCAAGGGAAACAATTTTATCTTATTTCCTTACGACCTCTTACATAGCCATAGACTTTTTATATTAATCAAAATCTTGACGTACACGACTATAATACAAGAAGCCGAGGAGATTATCACTTGGTGAGTCACAATAGTAGTTTATTCAAACAAAAACCTTGTTATATTGGTAGGAAACCCTACAACAAGCTACCGCAGTTTTTAAAGTCTTGAAATTATAGAAATATTTAAAAAACAATTGAAAAACTATTTAGTTGACAGCTTTTCATAGTGTACAAGAGTTCCTTTCACATGAAAATTAACCTCAACTAATTGATATAGTAATTAATTATGTTAACTAGTGTATAAGATTGTATAATTGTTAACCTGACTTGTCTTGTACTCCAAGACGTAATCTACAAAAAAAACTCATTTATCATCATAATTATTCAACTTATTACCCACACACAGTCCTCAGACCTATTAGAGCTTCATCCTCAAAAAAGTTATAATATTGAAATTTATTGAGGTGACCAACGTTAATTAATAAGCAAACTCATAACCCAAATCTAGTTCAATTAGAAAATAATCGATTATAATGGCGGAGTCTTCAACACATAAAAATTATTCTTAAAGTAATTAGTAACAATGCGCGAAGTATTGGTAACCTAGTGCTCCATGCAATGCATTTTTATAATGCCTATCTTCTGCTATGTGTGCAGACTGCAGTGAGTGGCCTTGTTGATTAGCTAAATGCTCTTTAGTAGTAAAGTAGTAGTACTACAAGACTAGTTTAGACCTTGCTATGTGTGTGTGTACTATATAGGTATGCTATTATATTTATATACCTATATATTATAGTTCTCCATTGCAATTGAAAGCCTATGGCAAAGTAGGAAATGATGAAGGTTATTGAGCAGAGAAGCGTGTAATAGTTTGTCGTACACTATTGAGATTAGAGAAGAGGCTGAGGTCACACCCGCTCTCCCCTAGTTAAGTTTATGATGCAACTAGCTTCCATTTGCATTACAATATTTCGCCACAATCAATCGACAAGAATTAAAAGACTGTTCAGTATTGCAATCATCAACTACTTTCGATTATTATACAACTGCTTTGTCTATTGGCGCATGCGCAGAGCTCGTGTTTATAATATGGACTATACATAAGGGCAATCCCAGGGAGAATGGGTCATGACATGACCCTCTCAAAATCGGAAATCAACTGGTGAAGGGGTGAATGTAAGGAAGGAGGGCAATCTCGTAAGATAAGGTCAGCAAAATCCAATTTGTGACTCCCCAAACTTTTCACATGGGACCGCTCCTGACTATACAAGGAGCAAGAATTTACAAATACAAAAAGAATAAGGTTTTTAAATAATAATTAGAAAATTATTATAGAAGACAAATAATTGATGAAAAGCATGACTACTATAAATGATTATCAAGGATATTGAGCATTATTAATTATCAATAACTAAAGTAGAATTAAAACCAGAAGCGTATTGGAAAGTCGGCGAGGACTATAGTCTTTGGGGGCTATTGCCGGTTCGACAATACGCTTCTGGTTTTAATTCGAGATTAGCTGGCCCAATGCGCGTTGCTGCATTCTCATAAAAATTCTCCTTGATTTTATTATTCGCCACCTCCCGCTGAGGTTACATTTAAAATTAGGAAAGAAGTTAGTCCTAGGGCTCTTCCAGATGATCATAGAGGCTTCGTTGTTTTCTTAATCACCACCTCTGAATGAAGAAACATTTCAAATTTAAACCTCCTATGACTATAAGGGTAGAAGCTAGGTTTTTTATTTTATTATTCGCCACCTCCCGCTGAGGCTGCATTTCAAATTTCTAGCTGCATTGGTTAACAGATGTCATCAACCTGGCATAATTACATTTCATCATACACAGTCGAATGTTTCCTACATATTGCAAGGCTCCAACTGCACGGTAGCCTACATGCAAAGTGCAAAGTCTTTTGCTGTTCAAAGACAGCGTGAATAACGCCACTAAGGGGCCTGCCATATGATTGAAAACTGTTGACTTCTATCAGCTGTTCCTTTAAGCTGTTTGGCCAGCTAGTTCAGTAGGTTAGGTCTATAAAATGGATTAATTAATAATAATTATTAGCTCCCCTATTGAAATTTATGGTCAGAAACCATCCCCAATATTCACACAACATATTCCCAAAGTTTCATGCCGATCTGTCAAGTAGTTTTGGAGTCTATAGGGAACACACATACATACATACATACATACATACATACATACAGACAGACATTCATTTTTATATATAGAGATTATTGAATTTTGTGTGCCTATATGTATTTATTTATTTAATACATACATGAAAAATCTCAGACATAAAGTCCATTAAGAGCCTTATTGACATTTTACTTTAACGCTACTCAAACAAAAGAAAAAGAAATAATACTGAATTTTTATAGTCGGAAATTAGGTCCCGTTAATAAATTTCAAGGGGTGTACAGGCAGGCTGGTCTGACTCCAAGTAAAATTAAGAATTAGATGGTTCATAAGTGTTCACACTGGGCATTACACTGACATATCACAGTACATCGGACTCTATTGAAAGATTGTACATAATTCTTGGATTTCTTGTTCCATAACGATCTGCGTTGTTAATATTATCTTTATTGTAAATTTAACGACTTGCAGTCAATTTCAATTGTGAATAAATAATATTTTTACTTAATTTTGGCCAAACGTTTTCTTCAAAGGCACCTTTGAAGATGAGTTTCCATTGGCCAAAAAGTGAGTAGAAATATTAGTTATCCACAATTGAAATTGACTGCAAGTCGTTAAATTTACAATAAAAGTCAAGATTGTACAGCTTACAGTACTTAGACTACAAGGGAATGCAATAACAATAATAGTGAATTTACATTTGTAGAAAATTATAGCGTCAAACTGCTGCTGCAGTTGAGCAATCAAATTTGTTTTATGTAACCCACAAATAATAAAAAAATCATCGTATTGACAACACTAAAGAAATTATTTACCATAGAAAAAGTGTGGATCATCTGTGGCTTCACAAGTCCAGTCAATGATCAACATCGACATCCCTTTTGTTATGTGAGAAAAATTATAACAGGCAAAGAATCGAACTAACCCAACTCTCCTTGTCACCTGGTATACTATAGTTGATGCTATTGAGTTTCAATTTCTAATTAGATCTATTGTGCTTGTGGTTCCCATTTTGAAAAAAAATACCATATTTTGAAATCATTCGATTACTATTAACCTGTGAGGTTACCTAGAAAATGTGTGGTTTCACTGAGAACAACAGTTTATATTACTATTAACCTGTGAGCTATACGATTTTTACCTAGAAAATGTGTGCTTTCACTTAGTGCAATCGTTTTCATAGCATATACTGCTGTACAGCTGTATTGATTAACCTGGACAACAGCACACCGTCTAAATAACAATAGGAGACCCTAGTTCAATGTTAGAGAGATATAGAAAAAGTAGTACAGGGACATCTGCTCACTGGCCGCTAACAAATTGAAAGCCCATTAATAAAATGCACACCTACATTGATCTGCAGACTAAATAAATTCTTGGATTTCTTGTACCATAAAGATCTGCGTAGTTAATATTAACTTTTTAAAGTAAAAAGTAAATTTAAATTATTAAATTTGTAAATTATTAAAAATAATTATTGTAAATTTAACGACTTGCAGTCCTTGAACTTGCAGTTTCCATAACAAGAAAACGTTCGACCAAGTGTGAGTACAATTATTATCTATTCACAATTAAAAATTGACTGCAAGTCGTTAAATTTACAATAAATAGAGCAAAGAGCCTGTGCGTATTTTTTACAAGTTTACTAATAAAGAACGTGAATAAATATGTACCTCCACTTACAATTTTAAACAATGTAATCAATATTGTGATATTTTGCTATTGAGCTGATTCGAGAGGTGCTGTATAAAAATACTTACAAAATGTTGAGAAGAGAATTCAAGAAATACTATATGCTCCAATTTTTATTGCGGAATAGTCTTGTAAAATAAAATAGTTGAATAACATCAAAATAATATTGTTTGATTGAAAAATAGTGTTGTTTGATAAAAATAATAAAACAAATGGTTAAATGATGGGGAAAATACTATATTTAACGCCAATCTTCAATGCCAAACATGAATATACTCAAATTGATAAGCTCAGGTAAAGGTTACAGCTAGTCTTCTAGTAGTTCGATTTTCTCCAGCCGTTTTAAAAAAGCTTCATCTAGAATGCATGGCAGGGGTGCGACAGGATGTAATGTTGGGCTGAACTTGAGCTCACTCAAAGCTGTTCTATGAATGACTCGCGCTGGTAGGTGAGAGGGGTGTAAGAGGGGTTCTTTAGGTTTTAATAGGGGTGAAAGACTGTCAGGGCAAGCCAAGCCAAGCCATACATTGTACGATGCTGATATTTTTTCTCGTAGCGGGCATAAAGAATATGACAGCAGGAGAACTGCCCACACTACCACACAGGAGCCTATCCATTCAATGAAAGGGTATTGGGTGACAAGGGCTGATACATGAGCTGATACGCAAGCATTATTTGTTGAAAAACGTAAAATAGATGATACGCTTCAACATTATTAAAAAAGAATACTATATGCTAGTATATAAAGAGAAGCAAAAAACTTTCGTGTGTTAAACATAGACGAACCATCAAGACGCACCTTACTCCCTGATCTATGGTTTAAACTTCCTATTCGAAACAATTTAATTAAAAAATTAATTGATTATTCAAATTAAAAAAATAATAATCTTATCATTTATCGATCTCCTACATTAGTCGATTAGTAAACTAGATATGGGAGATGAAGAATATTGTATTAAAGGTCACTTTATTACCAGTTCAAATTATTTTACGCTTTCTCTTAGATTTTAAGTTCATAAATTTTTAATTTCTCATAAATAGTATTTAAAATATATTTTTATATCAGTACAACATTAAAAGATCGGTGCCCCCAATCCAAAAATGCTGGGTTAAATTGGAATATATTCACAGTTACATACGTACAGGAAAAATAACCAAAATAATGTAACCAAGGGGTAAAAATAATGCGAGTAATGAGGATGAACATTTGAACTCACCTGAAAATTGATTGTTAAATCGCAGTGTTGTCTGTTTATTCGAGTTTGCCTGGAAAATAAGAATTACAATAAATTTTAATGATGTTATGCATTCTTTGAATAGTAAAATTCCTCTAACATACTGTGTACCGATAACCTCTTGAAAAATCCCAACATGCAATTCAATACATCCTGATAAATAAGAATTGCAAAAATGTTAATGCTGTTTTCTATTCTTTGAATGCAAACAGTCAAATTCTATTAACATATTGTGCTTTAAAGAAACGTCAATACATTCTGATAAATAACAATTGAAAAAAGGTTAATGTTGTTTTGCATTCTTTGAATGCAAAAAGTCAAATTCTATTAACATATTGTGCCTTAGAAAACTCTTGAATTCTGAACATATGCAATTTAATGCATCTTAAAATTAAAAGGTTTTGCATTCTGAAAGCAGAAAAAATCACTGTTTATTGTTCAAGCAATTTTGAAAAGTATCACTACTGTAATGGCTTCATCAATCTTGGTAGTATTCAAAACTAGGTATAGTAGACTTTCTTTTGGAGGATGAAGCCCACATAGGTCTGAGACCTGTGCGTGGGTAATGAATCGGATGATGGCGATTGATGAGTTGGACCTACAGTTTTAGGTGGATTCCGAACCACCGGGAAGTGATTTTACAGCAGAGAACAGTCTTTTTTGCTGGCCAATCCAATCGGTCACCCTTACAAAGAGCGCCCAGGAGTTTCGTAGCTTATCTCTGATTGAACAGATACCTGCTACGGCACTCGGCTATCACTTCCCTTAAAAAAGGTTAATGTTGTTTTGCATTCTTTGAATTCTATTAACATATTGTGCCTTAGAAAACTCTTGAATTCTGAACATATGCAATTTAATGCATCCTAAAATTAGGTTTTGTATTCTGAAAGTAGAAAAATCATTGTTTTTGAAGAAATTTTGAAAAATAACTACTGTAATGGCTTCATGAAGATCTTTGTAGTGTTCAAAACTAGGTATAATAAACTGACATAAATCAGGTTGAAAATAGGACTCAGGTCAACTAGACAGTTAGACGAGAGCTGATTACAATTCCCCACAATAACCGAAGAGACCATTTTTTGTGGGTCAGGTGAATTCGAGTGATTTTCAGATGATCATTTGTGAACTCCTAGAAGAAGGCAAGAGTAATGTCCTAAAAGGAAGGTCAATAAACTGTCAGCTCAAACTCAATAACTCGAGATGCGTCGAGTCCTAGTTTTAAGAGAACGTATAAAATGAGAGAGAGATAGAATGATAGAAAGAGAGAGTCGAGAGGGAGAGAGAAAGAGAATTGAGGGACCCCACTTCCTTTTAAATTTAACTCTTCCTAAAGAGACTACCGCAACGTTCCATCTCATAGTAGGTCATACAGTTTTAGGCTGAGCTGTTGTACAGTCTTTGTTTCAGAACGATGACGATTATCATAACCATACAGCGACAATAATAATTCTTATCTATGCTTGCTTCATGCACATGATTTATACATACTGGTATAAATAAGTATACATGCACATCCTCATGTATATGCGGGTGAAGCGTGAGCAGAAAGGGAGGAGCAGGAAAAGGAAGAAGACAATTATGGTGGAGAAAAACGAAAACGGATCTATTACAACGGAAGATGCAGTGACATAGAAAAATGATCAAGTTCTAGCACCCTGTTCAAATCAGCAAAATTTATTGATACGTTCAAGTGCATTTCAAATTATATATTAGTAATAAAGTATATTATTGAAAATGACAAATTCTAATGAATTTGTACTTGTTATCAATCAGTTTGAACCCTGTTCAAAACAGTAAAATTTATTGATACATTGAAGTGAATTCCAAAGTATATATTAGTAATAAAGTATATTATTGAAAATTACAAATCCTAATTAATTTGTACTTGTTATCAGTTAGCAAAAACTATATTGAAAATGACAAATTCTAATCAATTTGCACTTGTTATCAATCAGTTAAAACAGCAAAAAACTACTTTTTTCTAATGAAATTTTGATTCACACAATGTACACACATTGACAACAATGTACCAAACATTTACACATGATTGTTCATATAGATTTTCTTCATAGATCGATAGATGATTACTGTAAATTGTTTGCCAATTGAAACCAAGCATATAAATTTAAATTATTATAAAAATGGCAAAATTCATGTTAAAAACTTGTACTAGATGAATTTCTCAAAAGAAATTTTATTACTATATTTTACAATCCCTTAGCAGTATATCCCTAATCCCTAACAGCAGTATATTTTAGCAACTATTACAAATTTTATTGAATAGCAGATTTACGTTTGATATGGATGTGGTTTGACATTGCAAGTTAGGATTCTATTGTTTCAAATTGACGAAAAAGACAATAATTTTTTTTTTTTGAGGATGAAGCCCGCATAGGTCTGAAACCTGTGCGTGGGTAATGAGTTGGGTGATGGTTATTGATGAGTTGAGTTACTGATGAGATACAGTTTTAGGTGGGTTCCGAACCACCGGGAAGTGATTTTACAGCAGAGAACAGTGTCTTTTTGCTGGCCAATCTAATCGGTCACCGTTACAAACAGGTCCTACGAGAACGCAGCTTATCTCTATCTGATTGAACAGATACGTGCTACGGCTCGTGGCTATCACTTCCCTTTTGGAGAACAAGAAGTGATGGTTTAAAAGAGTTGATCGATGAAGGGTTATTGAAATATAATTACTAATTCAAAAAGATGAAATAAAGTAAATAGAAGATTCTCATTCAAAGTGATGGATGCAATTTTCAATTAATAAGACAATATTAGTGAAAAAAGTTGTTGATGCGGTTATTGTTTCAAATTGACGAAAAAATATAATTTGGAAAGCAAGAAGTGATTCTTTAAAAGAGTTGATCGATGAAGGGTTATTGAAATATAATTACTAATTCATAAAGATGAAATAAAGTGAATAAAGATTGTTTCTCAAAGTGATGGATGCAATTTCCAATTAATAAGACAATTTTATTGAAAAAAAAAGATTGTCGATGCGGTTAATAGTAGCAGGCGTGTTAGAGAGATATCCAAAACCGCTTCAAGGATGTCGTCTGTAAAATTAGTTGATTAACTGCAACCACATCTTTGCTGGTATTCGATTTCACTCAATTTCCATTGTAGCATATCTAAATATACTGATTCAGGCTAAAAGAAAAGGCTGGTAAGAATCATTTTTATTTTTTTCTCAAAAACATTTCCATAAAATGTTTGGAGCCATATTACCTATTCAATTTTCCCCAAGACAAAAGACTATATCTACTGACAATACTCAAGTTGAAACCTTGATAATTACGTAGGACACTAACCTACCATTACGATGATCCATGGTGGATTTGGGAAGTGTATTTGATGATAGTAGAAATATCAAACAAAAAAATTTGAGGATGAAGCCCACATAGGTCTGAGACCTGTGCGTGGGTAATGAGTTGGATGATGTTGATTGATGAGTTGGACCTACAGTTTTAGGTGGTTCCGAACCACCTAAGACAATTTTCATTAGGACACAATAAGAAAATTAAAACCTTTATGTAATAATAATAATAATAATAATAATAATAATATTAACAATAATAATAATAATAATAATAATAACAATTAATAATAATAATAATAATAATAATAATAATAATAATAATAATAAATAATAATAATAATAGACGGTATTTGTTAATAATAGATTTTACTTGCAGTCAAGTTTTCCTTTGTGATAAATAAGAATCATAAAAACACTTTACTTTCTGCAAGGCTTGAATTTTAATAGGTTTCTTTTTCACCTAGAAAATTTAAACTCTTCTTGCACCATTAAACAAAAAATGATGCACCGCTGAGTGCGGTAAACCAATAACGGTTCAGGCAATTACAGCAGCAGAGGATTCACGTTCAAAAGACCGAACCATTAATTTTTATTGAGATTGTATGGTTTTATAGTATATTTTTAATGCTCGTATTTTCTTTTTTCCTATATTTATTAGCAGGAATATAAACAATTAATAGCAAAGAATAGCAATATGTTGGATAGTCTTTGGTAATAGTAATGTCTATATATAAATGGATTTGAAATAATTTTTGTTTGAATATTAGCTCTGACTGAACGGTCTATGCTTTATTATTACTAACCCGGTGATTCGAATTCCACCTTCAATAGTAGGTTTTCCATTTTCACATAACATGGCTAAAAGTGAGAAGGGAACTACTCGTAAGTTCTACTCGTAACTACTATTAATTAGGAAAATTAATTATTAATTATTATTATTATTATTATTATTATTATTATTTTCCATTGTAAGTTTTTTCTGTGGTTTGAAAAGTTCACTTTGGGAATAAACAGTTGTATTTTTTTGAAAAATTATAGATACTTCTGTCAGTAATAAGCCTATCCTGTTTCTGAAAATCGTAAATATTTCCTAATTAATACGGTAATAATCATAAAAACGTAGAAAACTTTTGAGTGGAAATTGTGACTCACGTTATGGCGTGACGGCAGTTTCAGTCTGTTATAGAGAGCATCGTCAGACGACCCACAGTACACGTCCACTGTGTACAGTCTGACGATGCTCTTTAGCATAACTCCATCACTCCATAACGTGAGTCACAATTTCCACTCGAAAGTGTTAAGTTTTTATTATATACAAGTGGAAACAAGATGGATCTTCAACATAATAATAATTAACGTTTTTATGATTATTACCGTATTAATTAGGAAATATTTACGATTTTCAGAAACAGGATAAGTTTCTGACAGTAGTATCTATAATTTTTCAAAAAAATACAACTGTTTATTCCCAAAGTGTACATCACAAACCACAGAAAAAACTTCCAAGAAAAACATTTTGAGTGGAAAATACTGAATTCACATACAGACCTACAAAAGCGTGATTCAACGCTGAGTATTTTAAGACATCCCATCTAATCCTACGGTACATAACTGAAATCCACAATGTTTATAACAAGTACGCCAGATATTTATTTGGCTACCTCTGCATTCACATCGGCTATTTGCTGCTCTTCGTTGCCCCAATCTCCAAAAGAAAGATGGATGAAATGTAATAAAAGAATAGAGAAAGAATAGTGGAAGAGAATAAAAATGTGTGTTTGATAAAAGAGAGCAGGTAAGAACCGCTCTGATATATTCAGTTGCCTCTATTCATAGCGAAGATCATTTTTGTATCATGAAAGCATGACAATGGAGTCAACTTTCTCAGTTCACTTTGTTATAGCAATGGAAAAGAGATTAAGGATGTGAACAATACATGAATAGTGAGTGACATTCAGCTCATTTATTATGATGGGGAACTATAGAAGTATAATCTGACTTGTCTTATACTCCTTAACTGGAGTCTCAAAGACGTAATCTACAAAAAAAAAAAAAATAGGATACCTGTCTAAATGAAGAACAGTCAAATTTCCAGTAGAAATGGATTTGCATGAAAATTTTGAAATCATCCACCTAAAACGAGTAGACACCTTTTATATTTCACTACTAAGTAGTGTAGCAATTGAAGCTTCCGTTTTACTTAGTGAAATGCATTCTACTATATACCAGGTGGTTATTATATACCATTCTATTATATCCATTGCTATACCAGTGGATATTGGATATACTATCGCATTTGCATAGTTGCAATGTATTATTTAAAGTCACACCGGATGTGCAAAAAAAGTCATTAGATAGGATCAAACAATTATCCTATAATTGACCAAGGATGGAGTGAACTTACATAGAATTGTGTCTATGTATAGTGTGTAAATTGAGTAATTTTCAGTTTATAGCTGTCACAGCTGGAAAAAAACACTCTTACTAGTCTATTCTGGAGATCATGCATGAATTCATATTCTGAAGATCATGGTAATTTCTAAAAGGAGAACCTCAATGAAATGAAATCTGCAAATTAACAGAAAAAATATTATTATTAATATTTGCTATTCTACTTGGTGGGAAACAAATTAATCTTGAAATGCATAACAAAGAACGCATGCATTTTCATCAATATCAACCCTTTCATGGTGGGTGGGGTGAAATTTCGCATTCTTGTTGGTCTGTTGTGGTAGTGTTGCAAGGGTGCCAACAATCTGTATCAAAGTTGGCAACGGAGCAGTTCTGTTTCTAGCAAGTAAACAGTGTTTACGTACTGGCCTGTTGTGATAGTGTTGCAAGTGAGCCAACAATCTGTATCAAAGTTGGCAACGGAGCAGTTCTGTTTCTAGCAAGTATACAGTGTTTACGTACTGGTCTGCTGTGGTAGTGTTGCAAGGGTGCCAACAATCTGTTTCAAAGTTGGCAACGGAGCAGTTCGTTCAAAACATGTAAACAAACATAGTTAATGTTGTGAATTTCGATTGGAGGGGGGAACAAAGGCGACCAGCTGACTGCCATGCATTTTGCAGCTGACGATCGCCTACCAACGCGTATGCGCGAGCACGAGCGCAACCAACAACAAACACAAGCTGATCTTCAGTGGGATTGTATTGGATCAGTGTGATTC
This sequence comes from Conomelus anceps, assembly GCA_948455865.1. Lineage (NCBI taxonomy): Eukaryota > Metazoa > Arthropoda > Insecta > Hemiptera > Delphacidae > Conomelus > Conomelus anceps. The sequence continues at coordinate 1,332,173 of OX418224.1, read as the reverse complement.
TACGTCCTACACAGTGAGCACTCAACAGTGAGAAAAGAACCAATTTCAACCTCAAACAACAACAAGCCATAATAGAACTTTTAGTGAACATGGCCTATTGTTGATCAGTAATAGTGAAAAGACTGATTTAACGTTAATCATTGTTTCATACTACCATTATTGAATATAAAATTGGATATTTTTGTGAATAAACGGAAAAGGATAACAGTTCCTGTAGCCATAATATTTATTTCAATTCGACGTCATTGCCAGAAAAAGGTAAGAGTTTCTGTCAGTTTTTCATTTTTGCAATTAGCAAATTTATTATTTGGAAAAAGAAGAAAACTCAGGCTGTTTCAATACAAAACATTCATCTAATTTCATCTAATGGATCATAAAACAATTTAAAAAAATTGTACCATAACTCATGCAACACATCAAAAATAAAATTTAGCAAATTTATTATTTGGAAAAAGAAGAAAACTCAGGCTGTTTCAATACAAAACATTCATCTAATCAGTGACGTAGCCAGGGGGGGGGGGGGGTCCTGGGGGTCCGGACCCCCCCCTTCCGGTCCTTAATTTTATATAATTTTCCATTAAATTAAACGTAAAATAAGACAAAGCACTGATGTTGGTGTTAATTTTCAATGCCATCAGGAGAGCTAAAAAAGACTGTTCTACGGCCTCTATTTTTCAAAAAATTTCCGGGGAAGTACCCCCAGACCCCCCCCCCCCCCGGTCAATCGACCCCCCCCCATTTCAAAATCTTGGCTACGTCACTGATCTAATGGATCATAAAACAATTTTAAAAAATTGTACCATAACTCATGCTACATATAAAAAATATAATCTGATTCACTTGTTAATAATTGAATTATAATTCATAAATGAGTCCTGAAAATCAGCTAGGTATAATAAAATATTGTTTTTAAATTTTATTAATTGTCAAGTGCTATAGTTTAATAGTATACATTATTGTAGGAAGAAATTAACCATTAATCATCATTTCTTAACTAAGATATTTTCATAGATCATTTCTTAACTAAGGTCTTTTAATTAAGATATTTCTCTCTCTTCTTAAGAATCATCATTTCCAGTCCATTGACAGTGGTAGAATATGTTCTTTAGAACAAATTACAACAATCAGCCTAAACGTTTTCAAGTTAAAATTAAATAAAAATCATGAAATGAGTTTTTAAAATGGTTTTTATTGTTCATCAACTACTTTTATAATTTCTTTCAACGTCTTTTTAAAATTTGTACATTAGATTTGTGTTTCTTAAATATTGACACTTCAATATATCAATACTAATAACACTCAAACATTATTTATGTTTGAGTAAAAAACATAAATTTTTATAATAATAATAATAAGCGTATATTTTTTATTGATGGGTTCCACCTTGTCAGGTTAACATGGGAACATGGTAACCGACTATTTTAGGTGGTAATAAAGCTTACAACATCAAGTCATTGAACGATTTTAAATAAAAAGCATTTTACAATAAAAAATTAAATACCAACTCAGTACCGGTATCTTGAGAAAATCTAATAATTTTTAGATATTGAAATAATTTAGTTTTAGTTTAGTTTGAAATAATTTAGCGGAGATTACATATTATAGAATGATAGGGAACAATTCAGTTAAATTTGAAGCTCAACAATGACTTTTGCATAGGCTATGTTTTTTCTGATACTGTACATTGCACTTTAAATTAGCTACAGTTTTGATTATTCTGAGAAACAATGCACCCATTGTTCAGAGCGGAGTCAGTTGTAAACAAAGATCCTCAGTTTAGGAATTTGAGAATTATTACACTATTTTACATAGGTTAAAAAATAAAGCTGCCCTGGTTCAATCAAAGGATTAGTGAACTGGGTTATTCTTGGATGTATTATGATGCTTGATGAAATATTGTTCTTGTTATTACTTCATGTAATTATTTCTTGACAAAACCTAAAATGTACTCCAACTGTATTTGTAGGTCAATAAAAAATATTTCTATTTCTAGATAAAGTAATCGAACATATTCAATTTGCTGAAACCAAAAATAGCACGTAAAATCTAAACAAAGTGACACAAAAAAATATTACAAAATTTAGTTCCCCTATCAGAAAAGGATAAACCTTAATTTTTTAACAGCAAAATATTGATATAAAATTCCATCACATTCCTGTCTAAAAGCCACATTCAATCAAGATCTATCATAAGGTATAGTTTCAATTTAATATATATATTTTTTCAATTCATATTTTAATATTAAATATGATTATTTAAATATAATTAAATATTAATTTATAATATAAATTATCCAAAAATAGAAGAGACCATAAAACAAGCAAGTTCTCTGCTGTTAAATCACTTCCCGGTGGTTCGGAACCAACCTAAAACTGTAGATCCCACTCATCAATCACCATCATTCAATTCATTACCCGTGCACAAGTCTCAGATCTATGTGGGCTTCATCCTCAAAAAAATCTTTTAAATATGGCATATTCAATAAATTGGGAATTTTTTATTGTCATTAATTGGATGTATGCCCCTGTATGCTTCCATATAGTTTGTATAAAATAAAAATAACTAAAGATTTAACTTTGAACAAGGGCGGAAAGTCTTTCTCGCGATGAATCTATAAAAATCTAGCTTTTGAAAAACTCAATTGTTTACAACTTAATAAAGTTATCATATTGATTTGTACACCACATGGCTCCATGGTTTATTAACAGTATATGATAAGCACCAAGAAAATGTTTTAAATTGAACTGTTTATTTTGGAAGCTGACAAATAATGTAAATAGTATGGTGGAAAATAAATATTTCCTCCCAGAAAATTAGTTCAAGATAAAAATGCGCAGTGGAATAAATCGACAAGTTATCTCTGTAACTGAGGAGATAAAAATAGTATCTATCAATGGAATTGAACGATACCGTATTTATTTCTTTGTCTGTGGAGTTATCTATTTCAATAATTATAGTAGTATGTAATATTTATAAAAGATTGATAAATTGGGCTGTATAAAATGGGCTATATCAGGTTAGCCTGAATCAGTAGGTTACAGAGAAGCACACTCAGTTCAGTAAGTAGCCAAAAGTTTACTTCATCGGGCATTTGAATATTCTATAATATATTTGTATAAACTTAGTTTGTAAAAAAGAAACAAATTCTATGTATTTGGAAGTTGAATAGGTAGTGCCATTATTTTTAGACTCCAAATAGGTTTAGCAGCTAAGTTTTAAAACTGAATTTACAGACTCCAAATCGTTTTCATTAGAATTTTTTTAAATCTTGACTGCTCTTAGTCGTATGAGATTCTTAATTTGATTACAATGAAAAATACCAGGTTGTGAATGGTCGAAAAGAAACATAAATTATACCTATTATTTCAAGCTTGACGGAATCAAAAATTCTGTTAGAGGTTGGCCTTTTCCTAATTAATAATAATAATGATATCGTGTGACCTGGCTGGCTCAGGTCTGGTGTCAGAGTTACAGGTCGCACCTGAATAAGTTCAGGGCCTCTGACGTGACTTAACGACTGTTTTTAGGCAGCCGGGACCGATAGCTTAACGTTTCCTCCGAATATTTTTTTAATTTTTAAATAATTAATAATTTTTCCTAATTGAATTTCAAACATCTTAATCAATGATGCCGCAGACATTTCATATACATGAGTAATAGATTAATAAATATTTTGCCTGACTAATTAATTTCAAATAGATCTAATAAATCAACCATTATAAGTATTGAGGGATGGATCAGAACTACCAATGTTTTTCGCCTCATGTACATTTAAACATGTTTTTCTCTCAATATGAATTTACTTTATTTATTATTTTTCTTCTTTGATATTATTTCCACTCACATTTTTTCACATATATTATTACTACTATTTTAATTAAATTTATATTTGCATTTACTGTAATAAATCCAGTTACTGTATATTTATGTTTTGGTACTCGTTGCTAGCACTCAATCCTAGGTTTTGCTGGCAACGCCAATTAAAAATTGAAGTTTAAGTTTATATTTCAGTTATGTATAAGTCTCAAGTATTTGTAAATTTATGATTGTTTAATTTTTATTATTGGCAAATAAACTTTGATTTGATTAAATATACTAGGTAGTGAATGGTCTAGTCTAACGTAAAATAAATTATACATATAATTTCAAGCTTGACAATAAAAAATTCTTTTAGGGCTTCGCCTTTTCCTAATTCAATTTCAAACAATACTAGGTAGTGAATTTTTTCACATATATTATTACTACTAGTTTAATTAAATTTGTAATCATCATTGATATTTGCATTTACTGTATATTTATGTTTTGGTACTCGTTGCTAGCACTCAAACCTAGGTTTTGCTGGCAACGCCAATTAAAAATTGAAGTTTAAGTTTATATTTCAATTATGTATAAGTCTCAAGTATTTGTAAATTTATGATTGTTTAATTTTTATTATTGGCAAATAAACTTTGATTTGATTAAATATACTAGGTAGTGAATGGTCTAGTCTAACGTAAAATAAATTATACATATAATTTCAAGCTTGACAATAAAAAATTCTGTTAGATCTTCGCCTTTTCCTAATTCAATTTCAAACATCTTAATCAATGATTATTGAAGTAATAGTCAAAATTTCAATTAATAATGGGCATTAGCCCATTATAACCACTATAAACCGGAACATATACTCTAATCAAAACTGTAATACAGACGTACAGAAAAATACAAATATTTCTTCAATAATTTTTTTCAAATTACGTAAATTATTAAATGAAATCAAACTGAGATCACACTAGGTCAATCGACAACCGTACACTATCTCTACAATTTTTCTACGATTTGCAAAAAAAATTGATCAGAGTTCATTCAAATTGCATTGTCTAGAGTGGTAGTAAAATTGATAATTTAAGTAATTCTAGTTTCATAAATACTATCTCGTGCTTTTTCATTCAAAAGTAATAATGTTGACAATCATGGGCTATGCCGAATGGAGTCTGACTGATGACCCAGTTATCAATAATATCAGTTTTTCCTATTGCTTTGAGATTGTGGTGTTTAATTAGATCAATTAAAAATATACTGATATCAATGCAATTCTATGCAGTTTGAAGTGACTGATGTGTTCTGGTCAAATCGTCCAAAAATGATTTATTTTCTTTCTTGGTTATTCAGGTCGGACAAGTCCCAAAATAATTTTCTGTACGGAATTATCTATCTCATTGTGTATATAAATTTGAATTTAAGTAGAGATTGAATTGAAAAATGTATGCTCCACTTTTAAAAATTTATTGGATATATTCCTAAAAGCCGATATTGCATCATTAATAATCCTCCTTAACTCCAGCTTTAATTTCCTTTCATTTTAACACTGTTTTCTGCCGAAAATCACTTCCCGGTGGTTCGGAACCCACCTAAAACTGTAGGTCCAACTCATAAATCACCATCATCCAACTCATTACCCACGCACTGGTCTCAGACCTATGTGGGCTTCAACCTCAAAAAAAAAATTCCGCCTTTATTTATGTGCCTTACATTTATATAATTTTCAAATGGAATGCAAAAAAAATGTTAAACAGTATTTTCAAATAACTTTGCTAACATTAGTTTAACATGACTGGTTCCTATTTTTTTCATATAGCATGTAAAAGCCTTGCCAAAATTATTAATCTTTATGGGTTTCTTCTTTCAAAATAGAGAAATAGGTTCATGATAATTGTGTTATGTATTTTGGTAAAATAATCTTCTATAATTCAAAACAATTTTGTGTGGATTTTCTTTTGTTCGAATTCATGTTTCTACGAAGGAGGCTGTTAACAAAGAACGGAGATAAGAATTTCCCCAAACAAAGCACAGCAACGCCGATACAACAATGATGATATAACATGCTTTGGCAAATGAGTGCTTCTAAATGAAATCATCTTCTTTCTAATTAATAATAACAATGTATACAAACGAGAATTCTCGTTTGTATTCATTGATAATAACTTATGAACAAATCGTTTGATATGGTAACTTATTATTTTTTGTTTCCTCAAGTCCATTCTTGAACGCTCAAGTTGCTCCCTGCCTTAATTGAGGGAAAAAAGAGGCAATTTTACATACAATTTTGAAAATGCCATCAAATACTAACAGCTCTTAACTTTTTTATTTATATTAACTTTTTATGTGAATTTAACGACTTGCAGTCAAATATTCATCAAGATTAAGTATAATTTACTTACTCTGCAGGCCGAGCGCTTTCGAATCTTTGAGATCCATTTTCAGAGGCGTGTGTTCTTTGATCATCGATGTCAGTTTTTAGGTTAGAAGAATTGTGGTTTTTGTAAAGTGTGATCCAAAAGATTGTGTGATTTAAAATTTAGTTGTTCGTTGAGGATGTTTTGTTTATTGTGTGTGGTGTGTTTGTATATTTCAAATTGTTCCAAGGTGTTGGTTGAGTTCGTGTCTTTTAGATTTTATATGTAGAATGTGTAGGTTGGTAGTTATGTCAGTAAAAGTGTGTCCAGTTTGAATGATATGGTCGGCAAAATTCGATTCAGCTTTGGATGTCAGGGCTTGAAAATGTTCCTTGTAACGTTGTTTGAATGTGCGGCCTGTTTGTCCTATGTAGAATTTGTTACAATCAGAGCAGTTCATTTTGTAGATCCCTGGGAGATCGTATTTGTTTGTGTTCAGAGTAAGTAAATTATACTTATTCTTAATGAATATTTGACTGCAAGTCGTTAAATTCACATAAAAAGTTAATATTAACAACGCAGTTCGTCATGGAACAAGAAATCCAGGAGTTTTTATTTATGTCTCAACTGATGAACACTTTGATGTGGGACGAGATAAACAACACTTCTCTTGCAAAATAGGTGTTATTAATATTTTTAATATAATTTATTCATTAAAATGTGAGTCTAACTTGGAATAACCACTTGTGTGGGATGAAAACCTGATTGCAAACTTACCATATTTTATCTGCACACATTCATTATTTTACTTTCCAAAAAGTTGCATCATCTCTGTAAGGATTTATTAATTGTTAAATACTATTTTTCCCGGATATATTGATTTTATATCTATGTTTAATAGCTGAATTATACCTCTAGATACATATGGGATAAATTTGAGCTAGATCACAATATGTATTTGCAAACTACGCTTAAAATTAATACACTTGACCTATATCCTAGATTGGAGATTTACACGCGTTCAACTTCTCTGTCTACATGGCCTTGTACGTTTGTTGTCCCACTTATCTACGCCCACTGTAGCTGAAGAAAAGTTGAAAAACTCAAATTTCTACGCCGCGGACTTTTTAGCAGGAAAAAGACGCAGATTATTATTTAGTATCAACGTTTGGCCGGACACAAGGTTTGTGTTCTGAGCCGCTGTGACAAGCCAGGTCATTAAAACCAGTGGCAATAAATTAGCCACACGTTTCTCCATGTCAAAGCATGCATGAACTTTCGTTACTACAATTTAATCTGTATACTAGGAGGAAGTACGCGAAACACAAATTGAACCGAGAATAGTTTGATATTTTGAATAAAAGGTATAATGTTGGGAAATATACGCTTACTAATATTGTCTAGTATTTTTATATATTAAGGCTGTGCGCCGGGTTTTGGGTCATAATTGTTTTTTCAAAGTTTATTGTATTGGATATTTTTAAGGTATTGAAATGCTACCTATTGCCACAATAGATTATTTTTTCATCAAATATTTTATGGAATATGGGAGTTCAAAGTTGAAATTTTTCGGTTTTTGGGGGCAATTGAACTCACCTACAAGTTATTTTAAACATTTTATAATTTTTTTATAACTGAAAGACACCTTGGGTAAACGAATGACACATTTTTTATTTCAATTTAACAATTGGTCTTTTCAAAATAATTTTTTGAAAAACTGAAATTTTTTCATGTTTTAAAAAGATTACTTTGAGAAAACTTATTGTTTGATCGGAATTAAAAATATGCCATTTTGCTCCTCAATGGGTCTTTCATTAAAAAAAAATTATCAAAAGTTTAAAATAACTTGTAGGGGAGATCAATTGCCCCCAAAAACCGAAAAAATTCAACTTTGAACTCCCATATTCCATAAAATATTTGATGAAAAAAAAATAATTTCTCATGGCAATAGTCAACATTTCAATACCTTAAAAATATCCAATACAATAAACTTTGAAAAAAAATTATGACCCAAAACCCTGCGCACAGCCTTAAATAATACTCAATAGTAATACAGATTCAACCCTCCAACGGGAGGAAGGGGGGGGGGGGGGTGTTATGGGTCATAACCCTAAGTTCGGAAATTTACTGGAAGAGTGGGAAGGAGCAATCTTGCAAAAAAGGTCTACAAACCCAATTGTGACGCCACCCCCCCCCCCCCCCTAAAATCTAAAATCCCGTGCTGGGACCACTCCTGATATCTATAATAAAGATAGATGAAAAACAAGACGGTATAGACTTCATAAAAATCCATGTTCCGCATTAATAAAACACTATTATTTAAAAAATGGGTAATGTGATTGGATTTTGGTGATTGATGAGCTGGAGAAGTGTCTTTTTGCTGACCAATTAATCGATCACCCTTACAAAGAGTGCCCAGGAGAACGCAGCTTATCTCTATCTGATAGAACAGATACCAGCTACGGCTCACGGCTATCACTTCCCGAGAGAATCTTTTTCATGGATCATACCTTATTGTTATTATTATTACGCATTCTATTATAATAAAATATGAATACATCCATTCAGAGTATATCTTACGTCACTGAGATGTTAATATTCCATTTACCTGCCAGGTTTATAAAAGATTCATTTTATGAAGTCTGTTTTAGAATGAAGCAGTATGTAAGTACGTACTGAACTGCTGTAAAACAACTTTATCTTTATCTATTTTTTTTATGAGAAAACCAATAAAGTATCATTTATTGCCATATATGATTCAATACTTTCAACTTCACTTCTCTCAGCAAAATACAACTGCGTTATATAATTTCGACTTGGAAACTTCTGAATCGAGTCCTGATAACAAACAGTACTGTAGCCTATATTGCCGCAAATCGATTATGTAGTCCCGCGAAATTATTGTGTCTCCCGGTTGTTATGAACCATATTGTACAGTAGTATCTGGAAAATTACTCACCTACCGAAATCTCATTTCATGCGATCTGCCATTGGAGAAATTGAATTGGCTGCAGTTATCTACTTTCAGTGTTGAATGTACACAATCTGAAAAGAAAAGAAATCGATTATCACAACGTATTGAAAATACTACTACATTAAATTTTGGTAAAAGATTTATAGTAAAATTGTAGCCGAAAACTAAGATGATAAACAATTTTTAGTAGCATAGCCTAATTCAGTTTAATAAATTAGAATAATGAATGATAATGGTTTCTGTTGGAAAACGTCAAATTGATAAAAGTTTGGGGATATATTTCCATCAAATTTTAGCAAACACTATTGAAATGTTTTCTACAAAACCAATTTGTTGAACAATGATATTCTTCAACATTAGTTCAAACTCATCAATCACCATCATCCATTTCATTAACCCACGCACAGGTCTCAGACCTATGTGGGCTTCATCCTCCAAAAAAAAAAAAAAAAAAAAAAAAAAAAAAAAAACAGTAAACCTTTAATGCTGTTTAAATTTAGGGAAGTGATAGCCGTGAGCCGTAGCAGGTATCTGTTCAATCAGATAGAGATAAGCTGCGTTCTCCTAGGTACTCTTTGTAAGGGTGACCGATTACATTGGCCAGCAAAAAAAACACTGTTCTCTGCTGTAAAATCACTCTTCCCGGTGGTTCGGAACCCACCTAAAACTGTAGGTCCAACTCATCAATCACCATCATCCAACTCATTATCCACGCAAAGGTCTCTGACGTGGGCTTCATCCTCCAAAAAAATTCTACGAAATCAATAAAATAAATGTTATTAACTTTTTATTATTGTATATTTTCTATCTCCAGAGAAAAAATGTTGAAAAGAAAATGAAAAATCCTTAATTGGGGGAAGTTGAGGTTTTTAACAAAATGTTGAACTTTTATTATTTATAATAATATTTATTTATATTTGTCATTTAAAACCAGAAACAGGAACTAGTTGTTATTGTGATCATCTCTAAATAATAATGGAAAATTCTATTTTAATGGCAAAAATAGTAATGGAAAATTCTCTTTTAATGAAAAATCATAATACATTTATTTTTTAAGAGCAAAATTCATTTGTTTCCTATTGCTTCACACAAGGAAGATAAGAATAATTGTCGTTTTCAATTATTGATGTAGTCTAACGTAATGTAATGAAAGGTAAGAGAATTTAAATGGAAGTATGAAGCTATAAATTTGCAACGTTGAGTCATCGTTCATTGCGATTTGACTGCACCTAAACGAAATATTTCAATACACTTTAATAGTTTTTTAAAGTAATCACTTTTAGAAAAGCTTTTAAAATAAACCTGATTCGTTTGGTACATAAGTTAGAGTTAGCACTTGAAACAAAGCCAAGCTGTCTCATGTGCCGCATTTTATCTTTGAACAAACTGTTTATTCAATAATGCTGTTGCGGCCAATTGAATACTGATAACAGATATTTTGACATCTGATCAATGCAGGAAATTAAAAAACTATTTCATTTAAAATTAGTCAAGATATTCTACTTCAATATAAAAACCACTGAGATATGAAACGTAAAAAATATTCTTAAAGTCAATAATATCAAATACAATACAATTTTGTTGTGACAGTCAAAACTGTTTCAAACTTTCTTACAGTAGTCTAATGAATAATATAACGAAATTGTCACAACCACATTTATTAAAACTTCGAGAAACTAGTTTCGGTTGTTACACCATTATCAATCTCAATCAAACTCATTGATTGAGAATGATAATGGTGTAACAACCGAAACTAGTTTCTCGAAGTTTTAATAAATGTGGTTGTGACAATTTCGTCTTATTATTCATTATGGATACCTTCCACAATATCACCTTCGCCACTACTAAGAAAGTTTTCTTACAGTACTTCGATGATCCAAGACTGTCTTGCTCATTCTAATCTCTAATCTAATAACTTCTAATTTATTGGAATGAATTTGAGTTGTAAATAAAATAATAATAAATAATGTAAAGGTAGTAGTAATAATAATAATAATAATACTATCACTATGTTATGAGTCAAAAAAAGTTTATAGATCGCCATCTATAAATCTTTCAAGTAAATCTTTCTTTCCAAATCTAAAATAAAGTGAATGTCCGATAATTGCTATTTTTTCATGGCTTGCGATTGTATGTCATCTATTGAAATATTAAAATATTGAATATTTTACATTTGAAGAGAAGTGATAGGTCTTGCATGAGCGAGTCGTTCATGCGATCATGATAATATCAAGTCACGCAACACTCGAGCGATTAGAAGGGTGACTCAAGCTAGTTGATAACAGCTTTTTCATTAGTTTTTTTTTCTATCAAACACCACTTGAAACTAGGTCCAATGTATTTCAAAGAAGTTAAACTAGTGAAAGTATCATGGAACAAGTGGATCATCTCGGAGGACACCCCTTGAAAAACGTAGCCTCATTAGCCTTCCGTGTGGGGTCTTTCTTTTTTTTTGAGGATGAAGACCACATAGGTCTTAGACCTGTGCGTGGGTAATGAGTTGGATGATGGTGATTGATGAGTTGGACCTACAGTTTTAGGTGGGTTCCGAACCACCGGGAAGTGATTTTACAGCAGAGAACAGTGTCGTTTTTGCTGGCCAATCTAATCGGTCATCCTTACAAAGAGTACCTAGGAGAACGCAGCTTATCTCTATCTGATTGAACAGATACCTGCTACGGCTCACGGCTATCACTTCATTTTCAATTATAATTTTTTTTCTTCTATTCATTTATTTTTAAATAATAGCGTTTCATTTATTTGCATAAATTTATTTAAAATAATGGTGAGATTTGAATGTAACAAAAAATATCAGAACTATCCTGAAATTGAACCAGTACTTATGTACTAACCACTACCCAACGGTGGCCAATTTCATGAGTTCCTAACATTTTCTATTTAATTTCAACTGATTGCAAAAAAAAATAGTACGGTAACTTAAATTGTAATCATAGCTTACGTCGAATTTCAAATTAGTATTCATTTCAAAAGCAAATACCAAATTATAGAAACCGTTTAAGAATATTGCTTTAAAATTAAATAAAGATAATTGCTATACCGTACTCGAAATGTTGCTTTCATAATCGTTTAAAGCTGTAATTCAATTAGTATTTTATTCCTGTTTTAAATTTTATTTAAAGTAGTAATAATAAAAATAATAAATAATAATAATCATTTTATTAGAGAAAAACCTAAAGCTAGAAGGGGAACTGTAGTGTCAGAGGAGAGGAGAGGAGTGGAGAAAGACAAAATCGGAGAGAATGAAAGAGTATTGGCGAAGGCGCAAGGAACATTCACAAAATAATAATAATTTATTTAATCTACCCCAAAGTGGGTGATACAAAAAAAATAATACGCTACAATGGTTTTTATAACCCTAATTTAAAATGATTTGATCAACATGAAATATTACCCTCTATAGCAATGGATGTATTTTTTTATTAAACTATTAAACTGACTTACTAACTTACTTCTAAGCAATTAATTACTCTGCTTTTGACACTTTTTTGGTGTTTACTTGGGACATTGTGAGATAATACTTTATTAATCAATAAAAAATAGTCAGTACACGCAGTCAAGATAGAATAATTTAAATAGGAGAAATATCTAGAACAATCAATCTTATAATAAACTTTATTAATCAATAAAAAATAGTCAGTACATGCAGTCATGAAAGAATACTTTAAATAGGCGAAATATCTAGAATAATCAATCTTATAGTAAACTTCAGACTTCAAGCATATCTATTGTAAAATTAGTTGGTGAACAACAACCTCATCTTTGTTAGACTCCAAATTCATAGAATTTAATAAAAAATTTATTGAAATATTTCGTCTTCCATTTGTAGAAGTCAAACTATAATCAAACTATTTATCAACCATTGCTACAGTCTTTATTATAAACATTTCGAAACTGATTAAACCGGACTTGTACAATAAGACTCTTGATATCAACGTAACAAATTGTACAACTTTGTAACAATAGAGTTTGGTCAAAACTACGTTAACAATGATGCTAATGTTAACCTGAACACTCTATGCATCTGCCTGCTGTATATCATTTTGCTTTTAGTGCAAACATATGCATAACATAGAGTGTTAGGTTAGCATTAACTAACATTCTATTCATCTGTCTGTTGTATATCATCTTGCTTTTAGAGCAAACAGATGCATAGAGTGTTCAGGTTAGCATTATAGTGTTATCGTAGACGTAGCTTTGCTCAAACTCTCTATTGAGTGTCTCTCTCATCTCCACCGTCGTCTTCCCTTGTTGAAATGATTGTAGCCTGTGTATTATGAACTAGAACGCAATAGACATGGACTAGGACGTTATAGCGGAATAATCCAGCCATTTTTGCGAGTTTAGCGGACTGTTGGGTGCGCGCGTGCGTGAGCGCAATATAAAAACAAAGCAGGCTCGTGAGTGGTGCGCCACGTGCCCCTTATCGTACACTGACCCTGCCTGCTGTATGATGGGTTGGTTACAGCAATGAATACAGATACTATATATATATAGTATCTGTATGCATTGGTTACAGGCACCAGCACTACTTCTACAGTAGGCTATAGTGTTGCTTTTAGCACTGTCGCAGTGGGCTGTCTTGTCTTTGAGGCTTGCACTCAAAATGGCACTCAGTCAACCCACATTGGGCTTTTCGCATCGCTCTGGCGACTTGAATTTTTGTCACACACTGAGTTGGAAAAATGAACTGTTAAAATAAAACATAAACTGTTAAATAATAGTAGTTTATGCAACGATTTTATTTTGAACCTTATTGAGGCACGAATTAGATGTAAGTTATAACACGAGCGAATGCGAGTGTTATAAATATCTCACGAGTGCTTTAATGGCCAAATAAAATCGTTGCATACACTATTTTATCTACGACCACTAGTATACATTTAATTAAAACAATTTCATTTTACCTGTGACTGTCAGAGATATCTAACCTCTCATCTCATATATGAGAAGTTATAGTAGATTGTTAGGTTAAAGTAGCTGGTGTAGCAGTTTGATGAAATCAGCTGATAGTTTCACAATATTGAATTACGATATTGATTCCATCAAAAATGCTTCTGATTGGTCCAGAACCCGTGTTATAATGTAGAACCTGTACTATAATGAGCTCTTTATGCAACGGGCTTCAAAAAGCATTTCGAAAAGACAGCTGTTTTGGCATCAATTGTGAAACTGTAATGTATACATTATAACATGGTCGTAGATAAACAGTTGAAACTGTTTTAAAAAACTGTTAAAATAACCACCGGCACACGAGTGTTGCGTCAAAATTATTTGTTTTTTAGTATAATATTAGTAAGAGTTCAAACCAATTAATTATTATATTTTTGTTTGCATTTATAATTTTCTTGTATTATGATATTTTAATAAACCATTAAGTAGCTATTTTGTGATAGCCGCGAGCCGTAGCAGGTATCTGTTCAATCAGATAGAGATAAGCTGCGTTCTCGTTGGTCCTGTTTGTAACGGTGACCGATTAGATTGGCCAGCAAAAAAGACACGTTCTCTGCTGTAAAATCACTTCCCGGTGGTTCGGAACCCACCTAAAACTGTGGGTCCAACTCATCAATCACCATCATCCAACTCATTACCCACGCACAGGTCTCAGACCTATGTGGGCTTCATCCTCAAAAATAAACTTGTATAACTGTAGGTGGTTTATTATTTTTATTTAATTTCATAATATGCACTAACACATCTAATAACATTTTTTTTTAAATATTTTAACAAGGTATTATATTGCACTTTTTTAAAAAAGATAATACTAATAGACTCATATACCCCAAAACATATTTTTTATAGTGGGGTTTCTAAAGGTGAATTATTGATACAAAATTCTCTGTATTTATGAAGTTTAACTAAACGGATTTTGTAATTATTATGTTATTGATTGAATAATAAATTTTGATTTGATTTGAGTGCACCTATACATACATTTGGAGGTAAATTTATCAAGCTGATAATGTACTCTAGTTCCCCGTCCTAACTCGATATAGATAGGCAGGCCTAAATTGAAACTTGATTCATGAAATGAGTGCGTTAAGTTTCACAGTTATTTGAAAATTTATGCTCATTTTGTGTAATTAGTGAAGTGGTGTCAATGGTGGTCCTGGTGGGACTCATGGCCCCCAAATCGTAAATTTACTGGAGAAGGGGCTGGAGGGAAGGGCAATCTTGCAGAAAGGTCAACAAAACCCATTTGTGAACCCTCAACTCACGAGCTGGGACCGCTCCTGAGTGCAATAGGCATTCTTTGAAAGCAGACATGCTTTGCCTTCTACTTTGATCAACACGTACCTGCGCTGAGGTTTCACTTTAGTAGGTTAGATAGGTAGTTGGATTAGGTAGGGATGTAGGTTGGGTGGGATCAAGATTGAGCATTTTCTCCATAATTTATAACAGAAATGCTCTTCTTTTTCATCTTTTGCTGACTCTGTCATACAAAAAGCAAAAAAGACTGTTCTCTGCTGTAAAATCACTTCCCAGTGGTTCGGAACCCACCTGAAACTGTAGGTCCAACTCGAAAAGATAAGAGGGAAAAAGATAAGAAAAAAGGTAAGAGGGATAAGAAAAAGATAAGAGGGAAAAAGATAAGGGAAAGAGATAAGAGAAAAAGAAGTAGAAGACGAAGAGGAAGAAAGCGGAAAGCGGAGTAGAAGAAAATGTTTATATTGTTATAAATCATTATTATATAATATTAGGGAAGTATTATTTAGTGATAGCCGAGTGCCGTAGAAGGTATCTGTTCAGAGATAAGCTACGAAACTCCTGGGCGCTCTTTGTGAGGGTGACCGATTGGATTGGCCAGCAAAAACGTCTTTGTTTTCTGCTGTAAAATCACTTCCCCGTGGTTCGGAACCCACCTAAAACTGTAATCCAACTCATCAATCACAATCATCCAACTCGTTACCCACGCACAGATCTCAGACCTATGTGGGATTCATCCTCAAAAAAAAAAAAAAATACACACAGTGGAGAAATAGAGTCAATATTTAGTGAATCTCCAGAAATCAATAAAAATGTTTAATACTGCAAAAAAGGGTAGAAAGAGATATAAAACTAGAAAGAATGGCAAACAGGAAAATAGTAGAGGTAATTGTGCTTTTGCTCAGTACATGCAAAGTCAATTATTGACTTAGTACTATAGCACACTCAATAAATATTTATACAATTATTTCTTCATGAGTACTTCAAGAGTACTACTACGCACTTGCGAATTACTGTATTGCGATTGATTCAATTATGAATTATTACATCACAGTGTTCAGCTGCTTTGTCTCTTTGTTTGAGAAATAATAGGTGACGGTGGCGCTCGCTACGCAAACCGTACACCAATATCAAACTATCTGTCCTCCTCATGTAAACAAGTTTTGTTATAAACATAATAATAAATTGCGTTTCCTACGAGACTAGCTCGACTACTTCGACGTAGATATTTTTGGCAAAGAGATTTTGATGTAAATATCTTCTTGCGAAAAAACGTAAATCTCACTGATTGGCTAAATTTATTCCCCATCCCCCCAAACATGTTTTCGCAATTTCCTTCTTTAAAACAGGTTACAATACGTATCATTTTTTTAAGTCACGTGATTAGCATTTGTCAACAAACAGTGGTGAAAGTTCATTATCATATTTTTCTTGCGCTGCTATGTATTTCCGATCTCAAAATACTAGCATATCTATCGAGGTCAATGACCGATTCATATAACTTCAACAAAACAATTTGCTTTCTAGTTACAAATTACATGAATAGTAAACAGTTGTTCTTGATAAATTTCTATATTTTATTATAAAAAATAAGTTTATTCTACAAGATTAAAAAAGTGTAAGTAAAATATCACTTGTGAAGAATCTTGTAATTTTTTGGGGGAGATTACGTCTTGGAGACTGCAGTTAAGGAGTATAAGACAAGTCAGATTAACAAAAATATACAATTTTATACACTAAAGTGTATAATTATGGTAATTAGTTACCATAATTACTATATCAATTAGTTGAGGTGAGGCTTAATTTTGTTGTGAAAGGAACTCTTGTACACTATAAAAAGCTTTATCAACTAAATATTTGTTAGTAGGGAAATAGGGTAACATTCCCACTACATCGCTAAATTTTTCCAGGAAGTAAGATTGAGATGACACCCCAAACCCTTTTTTAAAAATTTGGTACAAGAATAGATCAATTCTTAAAAAGTGTATTTTCAAGGATAAATTCACCTAAAAACCTTAAAATTTGTATCAGGAGAGAATTTAAAAAAAATACAAAGTTTGAAACAATTGGGTGGCAGGTACATAATATATTTTGAATTATCTGTGCAGTATTTGGGTATCTTACCAAATACATAAAAAGTTCAAGTCCCTGGTAGTTTAGTAATATATATTTAGACTAACAATATTCAGAAGTGTTGAAAGTATTATTTTCTGTTGAACATAAGTAAAGAAAAAACGTTATGACAATGGAGCTATCAACCCATTTGTGAAATGCCATGATTGGATCAAACACATTCTATTTTGTTTTTCTGCAAAGTATATTTATTTATCTGTCAAGTCATTCTTCCCATTAAACACAAATTGAATGTAGTAAGCATGATTTGCAAATTTTTCAGAAGCCACTAGTTGATTTGATTAGAGCTAATCTCTGATCAGTTCCTTTGTGTGATTGCATATTAATTTTACCAAAGCGAGAATATTAATTTGACCAATAATTTGATGTGTCACTGCCATCACTGCTGAAATTCTTTGTTTAATGATTCCCATTTGCATATTACCCTAAAAGGCTTAATTTCAAGATAAAGCAATTCTTTCTGAGAACGCATCATTGTAACCATTTATTATCTCTTACAATGGTTAGTATTACGATTTAATATTAAAATTGTAAGTTTTGAAAATTGATAATAATTTATCTAGTCAGTAGCGCGTTATAATTGCAATAGATTTCAATTATTATGCAATATATGCTAAGTATTGCTATGTACAATCACCAGCAAATGTGTTTGTAGTAGGATAAAATATTTATTTACCCAATCAATCCATTTATTTACAGAATTATTACAATAAAAGTCCTCCTAAACTAAACCAGTAGGATTTTCAGGTGCCAAGTATTGATTTAATACAATTAAGTTAAATAATTATTTTTGATAATCCTAATATTGAACAGACTAAAAAGTCAAAATTGCTATAAATAATAGTTGAATAGTTGAAATACCAGAATAATATAATATTTCATTTAGAATTGATAATAATAAGTTTGATTTTTTAATAATAATTTATAATAATAAAAATAGTAATAATAATTATAATAATAATTTAATTTAGTCTAAAATAATAGTAAAACAATTTTTTCTGAGTCATCTCTTTATGTATTTACCTATAAAAATATAAATAAAGAGAAATTTACTGATTTGAGGCATTTACTAAGGACAAATGGTAGAATATCTTTACAAATGAAGCATTAATTGGTTTTTCATGCATCAAGAACTCAATTTCATTTCTATACGGAACCCAATCAGCTGATGAAGATCCTCCTCAAAAAAGAACATTATTCCTGATATAGGTTAAGAATACAGTCAGTTGAACAAATGATTTTTATATAGTAAATAATACTTCTATTTCCTAAACCAGTGTAAAATTGTGAGAATTTAAGTTTCTGAATCTACATAAACAAGTAGCTCTAAAATAATTGGATATTATTTCTACTTAAGGCAAGGTTAAGTTGCACTCAAACCTGTTACTTCCAATTTATTGCAATTGCCAAATGCAAAAATTGTAATTGCCTAAACCAATGGAAAGATTGTGATAATTGTGGTTTCTGAATTTACATGAACCTGCAGCTCAAAATAATTAGATATTCCAATTTGAGGTTAGGTTAGGCTGCACTGAAACCTGTTCCTTTAAATTTATTGCAATTGCTCTGGGTTTTTTGCCTTTCGGCAATTATCGACTCTTGATAGTGCTTAAACAATTGTAATTATCAACATCTCGGATTTCAGTGGTCTTGAAGTAGTGAAATTACAGCAGGCATTATTATCATTGCTTCTTTTTGTAGATACTGCATGAGAGCATGACGTAGTAACTGCATTGACTATTATTATATACAGTCGTTTGCAGCAGAGGTTACACAGCTGCAATCCCTTGTAAACCTGTTTGAAAAGCCAAAGCACGAAACAGCGCTACCAATCGTGATGAGCGCGCACAATTCACCTGCCATTATTATTATAATCAATGTCTTTTAAAATTGCATTCACAAAGAATTAACGGTCAATGCACTTCTTATCTTTAAGCACAAATGGTTGATGCTATCTGCAATTTCAATGCTTCGTTTTGCTGCTTTCAGTAGTGGACAGGACTGGCATATAAATAAAGCATAATAAACCTTAGCATTCAAAGTATTATTTTTATTCAACTCATTATTAGCATGATATTTTCCAAGGCAATAAAATTTTATTGCTTGGTAAATTCATAGAATTCATGCAGTAATTGTTCAGGTTGAATGATTTGGCCCACTTTCATGAGACTAGTTAATTCTGAATTTAAATAACTAGGTACCATATTTTCAGATTGAAATATTCCCAGATAGAAAGTGAAGGTCCTTATTAAATCTAATTTTTCATATGGTTCACTTTAAATTTAATTTAATCTGAAACTTTACTTTATCTTCATATTTGATCTAACATTTTGTGGGGATTGCTTAAAATTTGTAAAAAAACTTCAAGTATTGTCACCATGAAGATTTTCTTTGTAGTGGCGAAGGTGATATTGTGGAAGGTATCCATAATGAATAAAAGACGAAATTGTCACAACCACATTTATTAAAACTTAGAGAAACTAGTTTCGGTTGTTACACCATTATCAATCTCAATCAGACTCAATCAGAGTCTCTAAGTTTTAATAAATGTGGTTGTGACAATTTCGTCTTTTATTCACCATGAAGATTTTTAAATATTTAAAAATTATTACCTGTCGTACGACTGTATTAGTTGGGAAGGTAGAAATATTTCAGCGAATTGTTATCAAGAAATAGATTTATAACTTACACAGACATGCACGTGGTCTTCATAAACTAATAAATAGTTTCCTGATAAAAATAATTTGTTAGACAAACAATTATTTTCAGTTTAAAAAGGTTTTAAAATATGTATTGAATACGGTAGTATTGTTGTTTGGAACAAGAAAAATGGCATGTTTTAGTATCCTAAAAAGGGATTACAGTTTTTGATTATCGTTCACTATTATTTTGAAATGTCTTATTTCAGCATATTATTATCAATATCAAGTTATCCTTTGTTACTTTATTGATCGAGTTTTAAACACTACAGTTCAAGCACAGTGTACTTCAATCAAGAACTTTTTGGCCTTTCTACGGTTATAATGACACACAAATTGTTAGCAATGTGTTATGTAACTGTTTATATGTTCATGAACATTATAAGTTACAAAATTTAATTTCCATTCCACTTGTTCAATGTTCAAATAACACATCTTTTTAAATTAGCAAAAATTAATTCTTAGCATTATCAATCATTAGCAGATTTCTAAGAAGGACTAGTTCCGTATGGATCTGTCACCCTATAAATATTAGGTTTCAAACGTTGTAATCATGGAATTAAATTGCAACAATTGCTTAGCATGCCTAATAAATGGGATAATATTAATAAATAAATTATTAATGATATAAATAAATGTATATTATTTACAGTGAGCCAAAAAAATGTCCACCACAGGAGTACAAACTCATACAATGTAGATTAATAAAAGTAAATTGACAAAATTAAGAAAAGTTTAACAGAAGAAAGAGATTAACGTTTCAACTCCAATTTAGAATTTCTACCTATTTTTGGCAATAATTGTTAAAGCCTACAGCACAATACCGGGCAGAGATTCAGATAGAGCGTTTTTCTTGAAGGTATTACTTTTTCTGGGATGTGTTTGGATATGAGGCCTTCCCAGTAAATTTTGACGATTTTACTAGTAAATTAACAATTTAAAGTTTCAATTTCTAATAAGTGTATCATCTTGGAGGAAGCAGGAAGCAATACTGATCTCCTCATCTGCGAATTATGCCTCTAGATAGAATTCTTATTTCAATAACAATAAAAACACACAAATAAGACTGTTGTGCGCACATTCTGTGGTTGCAAACAAATAATTCATCCCGACCAAAACAAAATGCTTTGTTTATCGTTTACTACTGTCATGTTTTTTTACCAGCTAAACTTACATGACAGCCAAGCAGCATGTTAACAAGTTGATTATTATTGAAACCCATATGTTATCATCAAAATTTCCAAAGAACGTTCAATTCTGAAGGCACAAAGGAATAGAAATTTAATATTAGGGGCAGGTTGGAGGCGACTGAATAGTGCAGATCACACAAATCAAATCTTTTCCAGTAAATTTCTTCGTGTTGAAACGTGCAGGTAACTGCGCATGAGACAGTCGTTTCCGATCGTTTTGCCAAGCCCTTGTTCACCTTGTACTTTGCTTCTTTCCAGTACTAGCCTACTGGAAGCAGCGATGAGCCCATGTTGTGGAAATTGGGCGCATTCAACTTCTTACTATTGACCTTCAAAATATTTCGCTTCCATCTTGAATTGTGCCATTGCTTGTTATGATCGCCCTTAGGACACCCACATAAAAAAACTGTTCTCTGTCCTCTTTCTCAAGTAATAAGCCATCTTCGTTTCCCTCTCGCACACATCGTCGTTTAATATCTTAATTAGAATCTTGAATGGGATAATTAATATTTATAGCCTTGCATAGGCTACAGTTTGACCTCTCCTAACTAATCTCAAGTTTGGGTGCAACAATCCTCTACTGATTCAGACAGTTATCAATTGGTAGTCATTGCATTACAATCAAATTGATGTACAATTTATTATCACTCTTCCAAGAACTGACAGAAAATTGGACAATTTAAATGCATTTTGTTTAGAGTAGGGAAATGTATGAGGACATATCAGTTTAGGACCATTTACTTGAGCCATTTTAAACTTAGTGTATTTAGAATCAATAGTGACAGTTGATCCAAAAGAAAGCGGTTAGGTGTATGGAAAGAGTAAATAGATTACATTCATGTAGGCCGTTGTTCAAGAGATTGGTCTCCTAACTGTACCCAGCTTATATGTGTATGAAGCTACTTTATATGTAAAAACGAATGATATTAACCAAAATCTTGATTATAATTACGATTATAATACAAGAATCCGTGGAGATTATCACTATGTGAGTCACAATAGTAGCTTATTCCAACAAAAACCTTGTTATATTGGCAGGAAACTCTACAAGCTTTTTTTTTTGAGGATGAAGCCCACATAGGTCTGAGACCTGTGCGTGGGTAATGAGTTGGATGATGGTGATTGATGAGTTGGACCTACAGTTTTAGGTGGGTTCCAAACCACCGGGAAGTGATTTTACAGCAGAGAAGTGTCTTTTTTGCTGGCCGATCTAATCGGTCACCGTTACAAACAGGACCTACGAGAACGCAGCTTATCTCTCTGATTGAACAGATACCTGCTACGGCACTCGGCTATCGCTTCCCGTACTTAATCAGATACTTAGATACTCAGATACTATTTTTCTTAATTAGTATCATTTGTATCCCAAGTCTGTAGTGGAAAGTATAGAGAGCTTGTCTGTGATAGTATTCTAGCTCACTACTACTCATAACTCACTTTAGATATTTTGTATAATCATCCACCATATTACCCTCGCTCAAGTATAAGACTCATGTGGGGATCATCAGCAAATATTTTTTAAAAACATTAGTGAGATAACATTGTATTTTTACAGTTTGAGGGCGAGTTGGCAACCTCAATTACTCTTGTTTAGATGTTAATTTCCTCTCCAGAAGCGCAATTGTGCAAAATTTAGAGTTTAAATATTCTATAGAAATATAGCACAGACAATCGCGTGCATTGATAGCTAAGTTCAACTGCAGGTCAATGCTCCTGAGAGCAGGGGACATCCTGTGATTTTGCAGAGAAATTCTCATTTTCAACTCAATAAACGATTCGATTGTCCATCTCTCGCTCGCTGGCTCCCTAGCACATTGTCTCTCTCACTCTAGATGACGCACAGATCGTGTGGAGGTAATTGATTCGACCTTGATGCGAGCGAGCAAAGCGAGAGGTAGCGGCTGCTGCGGCGGCCAACGCAATACAACTAGAACTGGTCCTGTGACAAGAAATCGAATAAAACGACCTGCACAGAATTATTATTATAGAAGGGCTCTGCACCACAATACAGCTGATCTCTGAGCCTGAACCTATCCATCCCCCGCACCATTAAAAATAAACTAGTAACTATGACGTCAGCATGTGCCTATTAACGACCGCTCCAAATAATAGCTTGCGCGGAGAAGGGAACTTGCAATGGTAACCCTAGTTGCAGCTAAGTGATCAAGTTCAAGTACATTTTCAGAGTCGACTAGCTGCTTAGAAGGTGGTCAATGTGAACAGGATTTGAAGGAATGAAACTTATGTATTTAGTAGACAACACTCAATAAATCATATATGCTTTCACACTACATTATTTTTATGAGGGCAATGATGAGCCACTATTCTGTCCCTCAAATATTCTGAGATTTGTTTTGGTCTATTTCTTAACTTTAAAATGTTTTTACTAAATTTATAATTTTTTTGATCGAGAGTTTCTAGAGAAACGGTGATTAGTCAGTCAGTTTTTATATAGATTTCATATTTTTATCAGATATATATATATATATATTTTTGAGAATGAAACCCACATAGGTCTGAGACCTGTGCGTGGGTAATGAGTTGGATGATGGTGATTGATGAGTTGGACCGACAGTTTTCGGTGGGCTCCGAAGCACCAGGAAGTGATTTTTCAGCAGAGAACAGTGTATTTTTTGCTGCCCAATCTAATCGGTCACCGTTACAAACAGGACCAAGGAAAACGAAGCTTATCTTGAACAGATACCTGCTACGGCTCACGGCTATCACTTCTACTTATGTATTTACGAGACAACACTACTAAACCATATATGCTTTCACACTCATTATTTTTATGAGTGCAATGATGAGCCACTATTCTGTCACTCAAACATTCTGAGATTTGTTTTGGTCTATTTCTTAACTTTTAATGTTTTTATTAGATATATAACATTTTTGATCGAGAGGTTCTAGAGAAACGGTGATTAGTCAGTCAATTTTTATATAGATATCATATTTTTATCAGATATATATATATTTTTTTGAGGATGAAGCCCACATAGGTCTGAGACCTGTGCGTGGCTAATGAGTTGGATGATGGTGGTGATTGACGAGTTGGACCTACAGTTTTAGGTGGGCTCCGAACCACCGGGAAGTGATTGTTCAGCAGAGAACAGTGTATTTTTTGCTGGTTAATCTAATCGGTCACCGTTACAAACAGGACCCAGGAGAACGCAGCTTATCTCTATCTGATTGAACAGATACCTGCTACGGCTCACGGCTATCACTCACTTCCCAATATTGAAACGGTTGTATTAATTTTAGAAACTCAGAATATAAGGAAACGTCAATAATTATTGTCATTGTATTGGGAATAGAATGTTCAAATTTCAACAGAGATATTGTGTTTGTTAATAAACGATTTAGCACCAAACTACTTGTTTAAAATGATTAATCGTTTAGCAATAAAATTGGAAAGAAGGTACAAACCTACATACGAGAAAGTTCCAGAGGGTTGTTGCCATTGGCTAGTGGAGTGGCACCTGAAAAATAAAACAGAAATAGAATAAGATTAATTTATTGTTTACAGCTCACAAATAACGATTTAGAAAGCAATAATCAAGTTGAGGATATTCTAGCAGCACAGATTGAACCATTACAGCTTCATGATTAAAAGCACAATAAATATCTTCCAAGTAATTCTCAATAATTCTCCTAAAAACGATAATTTCAGTCTCAATAATAATAATTTCACTTGGTGAGTCACAATAGTAAATTATTCAAACAAAAACCTAGTTACTCTACAAGCTACCCCAGTTTTTAAGAGTATTGAAAATATAGAAATATTTTAAAAACAAGTGAAAAAAATATTTAGTTGATAGTTTTTTATAGTGTACAAGAGTTCCTTTCACTTCAAAATTAAGACTCAACTCAACTACTTTATATAGTAATAATTATGGTAACTAGTGTATAAGATTGTATAATTGTTCATCTGACTTGTCTTATACTCCTTAACTGGAGTCTCCAAGACTTAATCTTCAAAAAAGTCCTTTCAACCATTTTCCTCTAAAATGTATTTTATACAGTCATTTCAAGAACAAATAATCAAATCTAAACGTAGACAAATCAGAGCATTCAAACTAACTCATTTTAAATCATTACATTTGAATAATAATAATAATTTAAAGCAGTGGGTGTCTATTTCTGTAACTAGAAAATATGAATAGAATACTTTCAACTTCTGTTAATAGATTGGTGCATTTTAATCAATCCAGTTAATGAATAATAATAATAATTCGTTTTTTTTTCACTACGAACAAATACAAACATCCCTCTTCTTTAGGTTATCCCTGTGAAGTGGTTCCACATCGATCTTAATTTAATTGTACTGTACTTAAAAATCATCTATTTAATTACTAATAATTACTAAATTCCATATAGTATTAGTAAGTAACGTTATAATCATGATTTAATTTTCGGTAAGGATATAAACATAATTTCAAGTAATTGCTGATGTCTCGGTTGGGGGTAATAAGTTGTTTAATTGCCAACAAAGGCACAATAGCTGAGGGATTGTGAGTACAAATCTTCTTGCATTCAGGCATTGATCAGGGATAGTAAGATTGTTCGTCTATGATTCAGGTCTATAAGAACAGGGGAGAAAAATACTCCCTGTGACGGGATGAATTTGAGTGGGTAGGCTAAGGAGGAAGAGAAGAGAGAGATGATGGTGATAGAGGATAGAAATTCCTCCCAACTTCTCCCTGCGTTCAGAGTCTCATTGCGGAGGGCATCCACCCTCAAACGACCTTGGTGGAGAGTCTACTGCCTTCTTTATCGTCTACGACCGAACTTTTTTTATTTGACGTTCAACAAAGAAAAGGATACAAAATAATAAAAAAGGGATTCACTGATGGGTAGTTGATGGCTTTTGACAACTATTGTATAATTGTAATGAAGTTCCTGTGGTGAGCACGAAAAAAAGGATTTGGAATTATACTGCTTCATGATAGATATAAGAAGACATCAATTTAACATAAATAAATAGTTAATATATATATTCATTGTAATTTTGTCACAATAAATAATAATCTGTTCAACAAGTAGAGGACACGAACATAGAACCACAGAGAATAGAATAGTAAGGTTTAGAATAGTAACCTTACAATAGTAAAAATAATAATAGTATTCTATTACTCTCTCTGCATAGAACTGACCGATTATTATGTCAACACAGTACAGAGCTGCTGAAGCTACTCAAACTACCGAGCTTAAATTCAGTTGAAATACAGTATTTATATCATTTTTTCTACAATAATTGTGATTGCCTTATGAAGGCCTTCGGTTTAATAAATTTGAATCAACTTGCATAAATAGCTCAATTGTTTAATTTAGTCTTCTACAATCCGGAAAAGAATACTTTTTTCGGAGGATGAAGCCCACTTAGGTCTGAGACCTGTGCGTGGGTAATAAATTGGATTATGGTGATTGATGAGTTGGAACTACAGTTTTAGGTGGGTTCCGAACCGCACCGGGAAGTGATTTTAC
The DNA here is from genome assembly GCA_948455865.1 of Conomelus anceps. Classification (NCBI taxonomy): domain Eukaryota; kingdom Metazoa; phylum Arthropoda; class Insecta; order Hemiptera; family Delphacidae; genus Conomelus; species Conomelus anceps. The sequence goes on along the minus strand of OX418224.1, from coordinate 1,305,313 downwards.
AGCAGAGAACAGATTTTTTTTGCTGGCCAATCCAATCGGTCACCCTTACAAAGAGCGCCTAGGAGTTTCGTAGCTTATCTTTGATTGAACAGATACCTACTATGACACTCGGCTATCACTAACTACTCTTTAGTATATTTCAAGTTTTAATTAGCTTCTTGGTTTTCTTGTTCCATAACAATCTGCGTTGTTAATATTAACGTTTTATTGTAAATTTAACGACTTTCATTCAATTTTTTAATTGTGAATAAATTGACTACAGTTGTTAAATTTACAATAAAAAAATAATTTTAATTAGTCTTCTACTGCCTGCACTTGGATGGGTGACCGAGCTACTCTGACTTGATGTTATCACTTATTTAAAATTGTAGGCCCACCATGTTATTGTAGCCACCATGGCTCAAACGGCGATTCTCCCCTAGTCACGGTACGCTTACAATATGGCAATGAGTATTGTTAAAGTTAGAGAAGTCGTTGGAGAGAGGCCATCATTGAAAGCGGATAAAAGAGCTTTTCATCAAAAGAGGTTTTATAGTGAAGATTTACAGTGAAGGAATAATTTCAAATTACATTATATGATGATGTTGAAGATCCATCTTGTTTCCACTAGTATATAAAACACTTCAAAAAACACTCAAGTGGAAATTGTGACTCACTTTATGGTGTAACAGCCGTTTCACTCTGTTGTAAAGAGCATCATGTACAGTTAGACCAAAACTTCTGGGCGCGTGGAAGGCTGGCTACTACTAACTGCATTAAAAACATTGTCTGCTGCTCTATTCCATTGCCACTAAACTATACTATACATAGATCGGTGCATGCAGTAGCCTGATGTTTTCAGAATAGTACCCGCGCTAACCCCCTCACCATAGCCCGACCGGTTCTGGCTACGCACCAAGAAATTTTGAGTGGGTCGTCTGACGCTGCTCTTTGCAACAGAGTGAAACGGCCGTCACGCCATAACTTGAGTCATAATTTCAAATTGTGTTTTTTAAAGTTTATTATACATTATATGAGTTTATTGCAAACAGTATATGACAGTTATATTGAAAGGGCACACTACTAAAGACACTGTTCTGTAAATCACAATTGTCTTGCCGCACAGGTCTCAGACCTATGTGGGCTTCGTCCTCCAAAAAAAATATTGTAATACAGTATTGTTACGGGTTCTACGTCTTACGGGTTATGAACGCAAATAACATAAATTTATCAACTCACACTGTTAAGTAATTTCTTACACAAAATAATTAAATCGGAAACAGATAAATTGATATTGTTCAACTGATAAAGAGTTTTCAATATTACTGTATAGAAATCAATCACTAAAAGTTGAAAGGCCGATCTAATATAAAATAATAACTTTACAATAAACTGTCCAATAACATTCAAAAAGAAACGTCGAGGAAAAACAATTAACTTAGATAGCACAAGTCCGTTATACAGTAATAGGTAAAAGAATTATCACTATAGAACTGTCAAAAGAATTATCACTACAGACAACGAAAGTTCATTAGATGGTTTGTAATAGCGCCAACGGAATTGCACTGTCTGTATTAATGGGAACTGTCACTACTGTCACTTATCAATGTAAAACAACAACTGAACAAATTTACAAAAGTCTCCCTCTATCTATATAATTTTCCATAATCGAGATATTTCTTGATTTTTCTATCAACTTCTACCGAATTCTAAAATAAACAGTCAAGGACCCTCGCACCTTCCACAATATTCGATAAGATTCCATTAATTTCTGATCAAACAACTAGAACATTCTGTAAAGCTTCAAGTAAACACCATAAAAGTGTCAAAAGAAGAGTAATTAATTGCTTAAAAGTAAACATTTACATAGCAGATAACACCGAGAACCACTGTTCCTTCTTTCTCTCTCTCCATTTTCACTACAGTATATTATTTTTGGTAATAATCAACAATTATTGTTTGTTTCAGGATGTTCACACACCTTGCTAGCTACTTTTTGGGAGGCAATACTACCACTTCCAAAGATGACAATGATACCAGCAACCCTACCCCACCACCTCCCTCACCCCCAACCTCGTCCGCCCAAGCGGCGGAGCAAAGACTCCATGAAGTCGAAGAGGACGACTGGCTAATAGTTGATAAGAATGGTGAGTGCTCAACTGGCAATACTGTTGTTACTAAATTCAGATAGTGAAAAAAAATCATTTATAATAGACGCTAAATCGTTATTCTTATTTAGCTACTTGTTATTCTTTTTTTATTCGTTATACTTAGGTTTGCAGGCAGAGATGTTATGTATTTTTTCCTACAGTGACCCGAAAAAGTGCCTATTTTTGCACTAACTGTAGCACGCAAAATAGTCTATTCATGCACCAGTGCGGGAAAGTAAATTCCAGTGCGGGAACGTACTTTCCCACACTCCAGATTTGCAACCTAACAACACAAAATAGTGAGCATGTAATATGCAGGTTCCCTATTCTGCATTCAAAAATAGATTGGCTACTCTGCTTTAGCTGCGAAATAGTCGGTGTAGTTGTTGAAATCGATTTGATTCGAAGATGTGATGTATTGTCAGGTTATCTATGTCCAGTTTTGTTCTGTTTAAATTACTTTATACATTACTGTAGGAAAAATTTAATATGTGTAATTCGAGCGCAAAGTATTGTTTCTGCACTCAAGAAACTTTTTTCACTCACCTTTGGCTCGTGAAAAAAACTGTTTCTCGATGCAGAAAAACGCTACTTTGCACTCTAGTTACACAAATAGCTATTGGGTCGTATGGCACAATCACAATTGTCTTGCATTTACAATCTTCTAGCGCTGTATTTATGGACGTTCCTTCAGTGTCTCTTGACTCGAGAGACTCTAGAAATGTAATGTACTTATACAAGAGTCCCTCAAGTCAACTTATGTCAATGTAATGTACTTATACAAGAGTCCCTCAAGTCAACTTATGTCAATGTAATGTACTTATACAAGAGTCCCTCAAGTCAACTTATGTCAATGTAATGTACTTATACAAGAGTCCCGCAAGTCAATTTATGTCAATGTAATGTACTTATACAAGAGTCCCGTAAGTCAATTTATGTCAATGTAATGTATTTATACAAGAGTCAAGAGATGGTGGGGACAGCCATTGACTTGTCTGACCGCCGTATTTGCCAGCTCATTTAGCGTGTAATTACGCAAGGTGCACCTAGGAGGCGGACTAGCCCTACTCCATGAAGTGATTATTTGTTGTTATTATTGTGTTTTTCGTTGTTTGTTGTACTTGAATTTTGCAAGCAGGTCGTCCCTCTTTTTATGTGTAAAATGACTCCATGAAGATAAATGATTATAAGTTGTTTCTTAGTTATTTGTTACTCGTTTTACTTAATTTTGTAATAATATCCCGTTTTTCTTGTCTAAAATGGCTGGACTAGTAACTCATTAATTGATATTGGCAAGGTCAAAAAAGTCAATCTCCTTGACAAGATTTTTAAATATTTCAATTGATTGTCACTTGTTAATCAATTGATTGATTGTCCAATTAAGTCTCTGTTACTGGGAAACCTGTATGAAGAGATTTTACTGTGAACGAAGTCTGTTTATTGTTAAAATAGACATTTTACAATAAATTTTATGAAATTTCAAAATTTCCAATAGTGATCATTTATTGTTATGCAATCATTTGCTGAACCTTTTGATTATAAATAATCCATATAAACCGTTGGATGAAGAATAAACTAGGCTACCACTCCCACCTTACCACTGAACACTTTCAGAATAATGATATTATATGACTAATTGTTTGAAAATCCATTCTACAAGTGAGCTTGATGAATCCAACAATTATAATTCTTTTGTGTCTATGGCGTTTTATTTCTAATATTAAAACTGGCACTGAATTTCACTTTTAGATTATGTTTTACTCACATATATTGGAGATGCTTGAGGAATGCATTTCACTTCTGAAAAGAAGCTTCGTCAGCCTCTTCTTTATGAAGTGAAATGCATTCCTCAAGCATCTCCAATATATGTGAGTAAAACATGATTTAAAAGTGAAATACAGTGTCAGTGAAAATATTAGATTGTTCAGTAAGTATTTCGTCATGGAAAACATCACAGGTTTTATTTCTGTTAGAGAGATACACTTAGACCTAAATATTATATGGTGATTCATACGTTTGTTTTATGTGTTTTTTATATTGACATTGTCTTTTGCTGTTACAGCCTTTTGACATAAACATTTTATTTCTCTACTTTAAAGCTTCAAAAGATTTATTCTCTCCATTGCAATAGAATACAATCAAATAAAAAAATAAGTAAATTTCAGGCATTTGTTGCACATAAATACTAGAAAGAGCCAGGTTACACTCGCTCTTGCAGTGGAGTTGATTGCAGAAATAATGGATGCTTATTGCCTTCCTACTTATTTGAAATATCTCTATGAATGCAATTATTATAGGTGTAATTATTATCAACGCCCTTGAACATTTTTCCTAAGAAGTCTGACTCAGTTGCATTTAAAGTCGTTGCTCCATCGGTCGTTTTTACACTAGATGAAGTCAGTCAGGTTAGGTTAGGTCATAGGAAGTCAGTCATACTATGTGACATGCAACCGTTCGGTTACTTAAAACCCATTGTATGAATCAAAACATTGACATTTGTTTTTTATAGTGTAGCATAAAATGTGTACCTAAAGATTTTGTTTTTAGTTTTCAAGATGAAATCAGGTAGGTGACATCTACCATCCTCCCCATACATTGAGTAAACGGTTCATCTCAATTAGGGGCGATTAGTCCAATCTCCCGATTGAGCCCCTTGTGATTTTTTTTTTATGGGATTGTATGGAATCCCGTGTCCCTACAAGATTTGAAGTTTACATCTAGGAAGAAATTCCCAACAAAACGCCTGCTATGCTGGCTGGAGTCATGACAAACGCCAAAAATAGGTTTACAAAGTTAAAAATTAAAGCGAATTTCAATTACATCATTGCCGCTCATCCTAAACTTACATTTACTCTATATAGTCACTGTACAGTCGGTGTACAGTGGAGTCGTTACCTACCTAATTATCTTCAAAATTAAAGATCTAAAGATCCTAAAGATTAAAGATCCTAAAGATCTTCAAAATTAAGTCAAACAAAATATAAAATATGTTCTTAACCGTAAAAAACAAATAAAAATGTTCTGATTCATACAATGGATGCTATCAAGTTTTGATAAAAGGAAATTATGATGCTGTATAATAAGAGATGAAGGAAACAGAAAGCCTGCAAAGGGCAATCCTAGGCGCAGAAAAATTTAGCAATATTCTTATTCACCAAACTTTACAAAAATTCAATTTACATACGTTTATATAAGAATATAATACGGCACAGCCAGCAAAGAGAAACTTGCTGGCTAGCTGCGAGTTCATTATATCTCTATCTATAAAAGGATGATACCCTGACTCACTCATCAACGCAGAGCCAAAACTACTTGGCCTATGAACTTGAAATTTCGTATGAACAATCCTTACAGGATTTCACCGTGCAATAAGAAAGGATTTTTCAAAGTTCGCAATTTTAGGGGTGTTTTTAGGGAGTTAAAGTTTTGCCTATGCAAAGCACGGGTACATGGCTAGCTAGTTATTAATAGAAGGACAAAAAATAAACAAGCTGACTTTAACCTATCTGGTTAAAAGAGAAAACACAAACAATTTATATTCCCATATGCAGAGAGAACCATACAACAATCGACTACCTTCTTCACTTTATGTTTAGATTTAACAGTTTTCCAGTGTGAAATACTGTACTGGTTAAAAATAATATAACAATAATTCTCTTAATTGACGGATGTGTTGTATTACAGATTTTTCAATGTACAGTACTATTTGATAACAAAAATTCCGATAACAGACCTTATTCAGAATAATATACTGTAATTATGTGAATAATATATTTGATTGTCATTTATAATTTTAATAAAATTAGTAGTTGATATTGTGAAATCTTTCCATTACTGAAACAAAACAGAAGTTGTCAAATTTCTCTAAACTTTAATAATTTGAGCCCCTGTTACTCAAATTATTAAAGTTTAGTGAAATTTGACAACTTTCCTGTGACTCGAGAATGTATCAGCCAGATCTTCCTACTATCCTTCCCGTTATGCGTGATTTTTTTTGTTATATTCTAATTTAGCAGCATTTATCAATTTGTTTAAACAATTCCGGTATTTGTTAAAATTCATTTTTTGAATTAAAAAATTAATTTGAAAAAAATGTAATAAACTGATTGATTGATAATTTTAATGGTTTGTTTTTTGTGAGTGCAGAAATCCAGGATGAAAACGACGAGCCGCCTCGCTTGCAGGCCGTGGAGAGGCGATCGTCGTCGACGTGCTCGCTGCCGGCGGCCGTGGGAGGCGGCATGGAGGAGTCGTGGTTCGTGACGCCTCCGCCCTGCTTCACGTCGGCGGGCCCGTTGACGCCTCTGGAGACGTCGCCGCTCGAGAATTTGCTCATCGAGCACCCGAGCATGTCGGTCTACCACGGCCAACCCGCCTCCGCGGCCGCCTCCCAGCTTAGGCCTCGCTCCAGGTCGGTGTCATCGGTGCGCACCGCCTCTCCTGCCGCCCCCGCCCCCGCCAGGCAACCTCTGCAGCCGGCTAATGGCGCCAACCGCCGCCAGCCGCCCCCCGCTGTCTACCATAATTCGACTGATCTCATAGTGCATCTCAAATCTGCGCAGAAGGTCAGTGCGCATCAACAGAAGGGAAACTTCCAGACAATCTTTTGTTTTCAGCCTATACCAATATCACTGCATGCTGCCATTTTTTAAATTAAAAACTCTTCACAGCCAATGACAAAATAAAAACTTCCAATAGAAGTTGGTCCTTTTAAGTTTGCAAGAGAAGAATGTCTTAGCATTTCCTATAATGTCATAATTTATTGGAAGAAAATGATATACCTCCAAAGCCATATGTGTTTGTTAATATAATTCTGCCCTTGGAAGCTTTTCGAGAAAGTTTTAATAAATATTTCTTCGAAAAATATTCCAAACTTGACTGGATCAGAAATCCTTTTGCAGGATCACCAAATGAGTTGAAACTTCTGGAAAAATTTATCGATTTAGCAGAAGACAGTTCCATGAGAGATGGTTTTAATGAGAAATCATTAATAGACTTCTGAATCGGTTATAAATCCGAGTATCCAATTCTCTTCCGGAAAGCTATGCTGTTTTTATGTCATTTGTCACTAGTTACTTTTACATTTTTCATTCATTTACACACAGTTTCCAAAATACAACATAAAGATACAATACAAAATGGGAAAAAGTGGTTAGTAACCTCATTGAAAAATCGTGTTGAGGCACCATCACGTTAAAAAAAGAAACATTACTTGTGAAAGAAAACATTACAAACACACATTACTTGTGCGAGAGTGGTTTTTCCAAGCTGTTGTATGTACAAAATAAATATAGTAACAGACTAACATGTGTTCAATTAAATATAAAGTCAAATGAATAATGGTCATGTTTCTGATAGAAAATGCTTTTCTAAAAAAATTAGTTTCAGGGGGACTTTCTTTCAATCTACACCCCCCAGACCGATGATGATGGTACGCCAAAATCTTCAAAAACCTTCAGGTTGTACAGTAGAAACAATTAGTCTGGGCGCGCGGCCGTTTGGTAGTCAGCCATGGCGAGGGGAGTGTTTATCGCTCATTTCTAAAAACATGTGGCCCATGCGACGCTGCAGATGTATTCAAGGTCAACTAGTCAACTTTTACAGGACGGCTAGTAGTGAAACCAGAGCCACGCGCCCAGACTAATTGTTTCTACTGTACGCAGTTGCTAGAATGTTGGGAACCCCTGCCGTAGAGCATTAATGCGTTTATAAATTAGATGTGTTCTAGAGGTGGCGCGTGTGCGCCACAAGAATGGCATCAGCTAGCACTGTGCCATTCTCGTGGTGCGCCACCTACGCTAATAAATTGATTGTAACTGATTGAGATGTATTGTTTGTTTGCCTGTTGACAGCAGCAGCAACGCAAGACGTGTCAGCAGCTGAAGCGCGGCCAAATGGAGCGCACCAACAAAGTGCGCGAATTCAGCTCGCGCAACAAACAGCAGCGCCGCGCCGACCGCCAGAACAACCACTCTGGCGCCAACAACAACCGCAAACCATGCTAGTCTCATTCAAACAGGTGCACTCTTTCCGCAACTGGATTCCAAAACTATATACTCAGACAAAATTACTTGCCAAAACTAGGGAAAAATTGAAACTTGGTACATAGCCGAGAAATTTCAATCAATACATGAATTTTCAAATTTAATCCAAAACTTCAACTCAGACGAAATGATTATCAAGATTTGTGATTGATAGACAAAATTTAAATTAGGTACTCTGGGTACTCATTACTCAATGGCGTACCGGTAGCTGAAGAATAGCGGCTGGGTCTGATTTCTTCAAATTGTTGGTTTTATATTATTTGTCATGTTATTCTCAGTGTAAATCAAACAAAAAAAGTCCACTTGTTAATTTATTATCAAATTGAGTAGAAGATACCTTGCATTTAGAGGTAAAAAATTACAATTAAAGTTATAACTTTTTTGGAGGATGAAGCCCACGAAGGTCAGAGACCTGTGTGTGGGTAATGAGTTGGATGATGAGCTGGACCTACAGTTTTAGGTAGGTTCCGAACCACCGGGAAGTGATTTTACAGCAGAGTCTTTTTTGCTGGCCAAACTAATCGGTCACCCTTACAAAGAGTGCCCAGGAGAACTCAGCTTATCTCTATCTGATTGAACAGAAGATACCTGCTACGGCTCACGTCTATCACTTTATTATACAATATTTGATATCAAATGAATCAGACATACAAATAGGAAAGTGAGGCCAGTAAAATGTTGAATTTCATTCAAAAATTTATTGTAGGTGAGCAGAATTTTTTGACTGATTTATACTCAGAATAGCATGACAAATCATTTGAAACCAGAAATTTGAAGAGATCAGACCCGGCTGCGTCTAACATATCTAACATATATTCAGTCTAACCAACCTTACCTAACTATTTTCAAGAGGAATTGCAACCTACACTTGAATTTTCAAATGCAATCCAAAACTATAAATTCAGCCGAAGTTGCACACCAAAATTAATGATTGTCAAGAAAAACATGCAACTAGGTACTCTGGGTAAATTTAACACTGTTTTCAGAGATATTGTAGAACTGTTCCATGATTGAATAATAACACAGATATTGTCAATAAAAACTAGTAGAAATTGACAATATCTGTGTTACTCTGGGTGACCCAACCTATCCGTTTTCAAGAGAAATTAAAACCAATACTTGAATATTCGATCGCAATGGTTGAATTAAATTAGTCGAACCCTCGTCTACGTGATCGTTTCCAAAAAAAAAAAACTACCTATTATCTATAATAACACTCAACTGGGTATATAGAATAAATTTGATGACCATTTCGCAGAAAAACTGCTGCCAACTCTTGAATTAAGAAGCTAATGCAGACAACTAATTGGAACTAATATAAAAACCAATGTTTGCTCAGTATTGAAAAATCTACTGTATTCTCAACTAATTCTAAAAGATAAAGCCCTAGTTGCAAAATTTCAGTCAATAGGGCGTTTAAAATATTGAAAGAACTAGAAGATATTTTTCAAGAATCACCCTTCTCGAGGATTAAATGTCTCAAATTCAAATATTATAATTTAATGACTCTGGATGCCCTTTGAATAGCTCTCCAATGATGAGATATCCAGTTATCATCCCTGGATGGAAAATAATCGAAAAATAGAAAAAAATCGTAAAAAATAAAATACAAAAAAAAAACAAGAAACTTATCACTATTATTATTATCATCATCATACAATTTGAGCCGTATATTTTATTATTAGCTAACAATTTATTAACTTGGCACAAGTTTGACTAGTTGCACGTTTAAATGGTTGTCTAAGTAAATGAATTAATTAATATATATATATATATATATATTGTGAATTTGATTCTTGATTACTACGTAACTGTGGTATTGATGTTTAATGTTTTAATCCCTAAAATAAGTAGGATCTATAGGTTGTATCTTCTTCTTAATATACAGTGTAGTAGACCATGTTGAATTTGAATGATTTTCTAATTTAACAAGTTGGATAAATTATTGTTCATAAATAGAATGGCTACAATCAAGCAAAAACGTTTATTTGATGATATTGAAGGAATCAACGGTCTTAAATAATTTTATAGAACTAATTTCAACTAATGGAATAAATTTGAATAAAGCTGTGGAAAACTTATAGTGGTACGAGAGGCATTGACAACAGTGGTGATGAAAAAAGGATTTCAATTATCAGTAAAAGTTTTGACAAAATGCAAATAGCTATTTGTGTAACTAGAGTGCAAAATAGCGTTTTTCTGCATCGAGAGAAAAAAGTTTCTCGAGTGCAGAAACAATACTTTGCACTCGTATTACACATTAAATTTTTCCTACAGTAATGTATAAAGTAATTTAAACAGAACAAAACAGGACATACATAACCTGACAATTCCTCACATAACCTATCTTCGAATCAAATCGATTTCAACAACAACAACTACAGCTGACTGTATTTCTTAGCTGAAGCAGAGTAGCCAACCTATTTTTGAATGCAGAATAGGGAACCTGCGTATTACATGCTCACTATTTTGTGTTGTTAGGTTGCAAATCTGGAGTGCGGAAAAGTACTTTCCTGCACTGGAATTTACTTTCCCGCACTCGACCAGGAATAGACTGTTTTGCATGCTACAGTTAGTGCAAAAATAGGCACTTTTTCAGGTCACTGTAGGAAAATTTAATTTTATTCCATTTTTTATTTGCCATTATAAATATACATAACATAGCAAGATATATTACCTTAAAATTAGTTGAAAAACAAAATTTACTTAAAAGAAAAAGAAACTTGGCACCACCAGCAAAAAAGAAGAAACTTTGACCGCTGGTGATAAGCAACTATCTAAATTATTAGGTATAAACGTCTCAACCAAGTGTTTATAATAGGCAGATAATTTCAGTGTTTTAGAATATTTTCTTATTTTAATTTATGGCATTCACGAACCGATTGCCCATGTGATTTCAAGTAAAAAGCTAAGATGGGTTTGAAATGCATAAAAAATGTATGATTTGCGTATATAAGGAATCCAGTTCAAGAAAGAGTCTTCTAAGTATCAGTTTGACCAATAAAAATAAAACTGACGATCAGATATCAATAGTTTTTTAATAATGATTATAGTAATACTGTAATAATAGTTTACAAGAGACATATAGTGTCACTGCTGATGTATATTCTAAATTGCACTGCTATTGAACTGTCATTTTTGTCATTTACTACAGAAATTTACTACAGGATGTAACTTGGATGTTTATAGATACAAGAAAACGTTTGAAGCACTAGTTGTATATAAAATTGTCCATAAATGCAATTTTCAAATTAAAAATTTGTTAACTTGTTATGTAAATTTAACGACTTGCTGTCAAATATTCATCAAGAATAAGTAAAATTTACTTACTCTGTAGGCCGAGCGCTTTCGAATCTTTGAGATCCGTTTTCAGAGGCCTATAACAAGTTAATATTAACAACGCAGTTCGTCATGGAACAAGAAATCCAGGAATTTAAAAATTTGTTTTCTAAATTCTATTTTGCAAAGCGAGTTTTTGCTGTAAGGTTTAAACAGAACACCAAGATCAAAAAATCAAAGTGAAAAATTAAAAATATATTTGCCAAAGCTTAGTTATCATACAGTGACTTGTTTCTAGCTTATAATGAGTTCAATCATACTGTAAAATGTGATTCCATCTTATAAATTTCATGATAGATTAATTCGCCATTTGAAAATTTGTTATACAGATATCAGACAACATTTCAACAAACTAATATCGACACTGAATTACTATTATCAAAATAATAGAGGGAACTTGTTGCCGTGTCAATTGAAAGACCATGAAATATCAAAAAGCAATTATTTGAATTACTATAAAAGGTTGAGGCTAGTTTTAAAATAATATCAGACAATCCTACTTGTAAACCTTGTGTTCATTAGTTATAGGCATTTGGTTCACATTTGTTTCTTTAAGCAAGCAATTAATGGAAGTCTATTTATCATGGAAATGAATAATTGAATAAAGAATTCATAAAATATCTTTTGAAAATTACATTACTGTGTTCACTGACTTTCATGAGCATTTGCTCATACTTGTCAGAAACAATAGTTATGGAAATTTGTGTAGGTACAAATGAATTTTGTAATTAACCCAAAAAGGATTTGAGCAAATGAATAAAATGGGGGCATATTAGGAAGAACGTGCTCTGCTAAGATGAGTATAGATCAGACTTCGATAGGCCTAATATTTTAATTTTACAGAAAGACATTAATATGTCATCTCATCTTATAATTTTCATGAGAATTCCATTAGAAATTGATTCACCATTCAACAGCACCATACTTTAATAGCAGTGCAATTTATCTGATATTACTTCTATGATAGGCTCAAACTTAAACTTAGTTTGTATACTAAAAACAAAAGAAATGTGAAAATGAAACGCTTTGTTACATGTTAAATGATTATGAATGCATAATGATAAATGCTGTACATGGAAATGAAAAGATTTTGTATTCGTTATTTAATAATAATCATCTGAATTAATAGCAACACTAGTGCTAAAATAAATTAAATGAGCTCTATCATGAGTCGTTAATTTAAATTCATAAAATATTGAAAGTTATAGTATGTGACATACATAGCTTGTATTAATTTAAACGATTGCTTCAAACCTTTCTGAAGATGTACTTTTGCTGAATAACATTACAGATTAATAATATATTTATATAAGTTGATATACTGTAGTTTTAACGTCTTTAGTTAAGTTGTAAATATTTGAGTTCAAATGAAAAAAAAATGTTAATTTTTATTGGTTTTATTCAATTTGTATTTTTATTTGAAAAAGTTCTGCTAGAATAGATACTCAATTAAGTATTGTTTGCACATTCGAAAGCGATAAGCAAAAAATTATATTAGAAGAGAAACGATAAATTGAAGCCTATTATTCAACAAATGCCTATATATTCAAAGAAATATGGTTCATTGAAATAGTGTTCAACTATAAAGCAATGCTAGTTATTTAGTACGCTGATCTTGATTGTAAAAATGAATTTTCTTGACTTGAAATGCCATTAGGTTTTATTGTTATATTTTTGTACGTGAGAGTGAATGATGTAATTAATTTCAGACCACTGAAGTTTCTAATGTTTGAATAGTTTTTGTGGAATTGTCAACCCCTGCTTCTTTCTAGAAGTAAATACTAAAGTAATTGTAACACGTTCAATGCTTTCATTGTGATTTAGATATAACTTGAGTTTGTTAATCAATTATTATCATCATTCAATATTATAAATGAATGTGGATTTGTAATATCTACCTAACTGCCGCATTATCTAGAATAGAACTCTGTTATGTTGAATGTGTAAGAGTGTTGTGACAATAATTTTGAGAATTAATATGCCTTGCTTTGACTATTGAAAAACGATGAGATATTTCAGGTAAACATAAAGTCATTAAACAAATTATAAGTCATGAAGAGTCAGAAATATATCAGAAAATGGATATAAAAAATGTTTTTCAATCTATTAACATGAGGGAGGTAAAGGGATTCTACGGCAAACTGATGCTAAATCTAACTCATTCCATTCGTAGCAGAACTAGTGAATACAGCTGAAATGTTCTCTAACCTCTAACAAGAAGAAAAGTAAAACTTCAAATTTCAAAGTTCTAAAAATTTCTTACTTTTAATTTATGAATCGAATAATTTTAAAAATAAATTCATTATAAACCGATAGCTTGATGCGAACCAGGAAAACTTCAGAAATATATCTTGTTTATACTTTCTTGCAGACAGCAGACATGTTTGATAGCAGTCTTGTACTATCGGATGCTTTTTTATTATTAGTGGGATTCTTTAGGCCTACGTTATTCATTGTTTTCTTAAAAGATCTTTGGCAACTTTAAATTTGTAAAAAATGGTCAATTTTGAGTACCGGTAATTCTCCCTAATATTTGGCAATTTATGAATAATAAAGTAAAATTTAAATAAATGTTTGTGATGTCAATTGAAATCTTCTACTATAAGATTGAAGGCAATCAAAAATTGCTAATTTATTTCTCATAGTGAAACGTATTCGAATTCCTGCTTTTACATGTACATAGTCATGTATACATAGACATGTACATGTCTTGCATACAATCATAATAAGTTCTTCCCAATACATAATTTTTTAAGTTTCACTTGGCAAGAAATAAAAAACAGCTTTTCAATTTTATTCCATTAATGAATCTGATTTGCAAATTAAATTACAGTATTTAAAACGACAAATATTAAGTTTATTACAATTATTATAAGTAGAAACAAATTGGCATGCTATTCACAGTAAGAGTGTTGAATAATTCCATAGAATAGTCGGTGTTGCATTGATATTAAATTTACGCCTCATAGTCGATCCGATAAGCTAACATTTTCAGAGATAGAACTTAAATTACAAGTGTTAATATTACTAATTAATGTATTTCAACAATGTAGATGACTTATTGATACATTATAGGGAAGTTTCAGCCTCTGTGATAATATTTAAAGTTCATTTGCTTGGATGTTTGCTGATAGGGAGATGCACTTTCAAGAGCATTGCTTTTGACCAGGTTCAACCATTACTGCAATATTTTCAATAATAGAGCAAATAACAGGTTAAAAAGTATTTCAAGATTCTAGAGATTTAGTAGTTCATTATAGGCTATAAAATTCTGCAGAAATTTTCATGACTAGCAATTAATTAGCATAGAGAACAAAAAATACAATAAATTGGAGGAAAAACTTCAAAGTGAAAAAAATTCACTTTTCGCCCGTGTTAAATTTTGTCACGGTTTAGTCACCAATAATGGTTAAAAGCAGCATGGTTTCCGACGAGATATGAGAAAAACTACTAAAGAAAATTTATTCACAACAATTGACTTGATTTTTCATTGTTGTAAAATATATGTTCGAGTGTTTGTAATTGTGTGTCGATAGCATAATCTATATATGTGCACAACACATTATTGTTCATTTAATATATTGTTAAGAGAAGCAAACGCTATATAATTAATGGATATATATATATATATTTATAAATACTATGTACATGAATGTTGTTTAGATTTAGTTGATTATAAATGATTATGGTAATATATTCAAAATATTATAAATTAGTTGATAATCTCATTTCTATTGGGCATATTGTGTTGCTAGAGTGAAAATATGTATGGATTTTCATGTACATACGATAGTATTGGTCTCAAATTTACATTTTATAAATGCATAAACACCAAAGTACAAATTCAATATTTATGAGAGAATGTTTGAATGTAAACTGATGATGATGATGATGATGATGATGACATCTGCAAGTGTTTGATGTTTTAAGTAGATTGATTTCTATAATTTTTATACCAACTGCAAGTTGCTAATTCTGATGATATCAAGAGAAAGTAAAGACCATTCAAATTTCCAAATACTTACCTTGATTGTCAACAGGATGATGAACTAGAACTATTGTTATCATAATAATTATGATTGTCTTCAATAAACTCTGTACTGGATACATGTTTAAAAATGTCGATATTACCAGTGGAATAAATTTTCCAATCTTTACAGGTTTTGTGTGTGAAAAAGTTCACTATATTACCATAACCAGAAAAAAATATTAAAAAGTATTAAAAATCAAAGTAAAGAATAAAAAGTTGGTTATTTATGGAAAATGTGTTTTCATTAAAACTATCCTTTTCTTAAAAATAATTAATCAATGTCGTAGTTCCATGTTACTTTTTCATTCCTGGATTTCTTGTTCCATGACGAACTGCCTTGTTAATATTAACTTGTTATGTGAATTTAACGACTTGCAGTCAAATATTCATTAAGAATAAGTAAAATTTACTTGCACTGTAGGCCGAGCGCTTTCGAATCTTTGAAATCCGTTTTCAGAGGCGTGTTCCTAGATCATCGATATCAGTTTTTTGGTTAGAAGAATTGTGGTTTTTGTAAAATGTGATCAAAAAGTTTGTTTGATTTAAAATTTAGTTGTTCGTTGAGGATGTTTTGTTTATTGTGTGTGGTGTGTTTGTATATTTCAAATTGTTCCAAGGTGTTGAGTTCGTGTCCTTTAGACATGAATATCTTTAGACTTATAGTAATCTAAAGGACATGAACTCAACAACTTGGAACAATTTGAAATATACAAACACACCACACACAATAAACAAAACATCCTCAACGAACAACTAAATTTTAAATCACACAATCATTTTGATCACATTTTACAAAAACCACAATTCTTCTAACCAAAAAACTGACATCGATGATCAAGGAACACGCCTCTGAAAACGGATCTCAAGATTCGAAAGCGCTCGGCCTACAGAGTAAGTAAATTTTACTTATTCTTAATGAATATTTGACTGCTAGTCGTTGAATTCACATAACAAGTTACTTTTTCACTTGATATTTACACATAAATAACTAGTAGTTAGCAGTAAACCTAACACTCGCCCCTTCAGTTGATGTCGAAATGCAGGGCTTTTGAGAAGTTCCTACTTTAATACTACGGAAATGATTTTTCAACGCCTCCATGTAGTACAGTATTCTATTTTAATGGTGCTTCTAATGCCAAATACATATACAATATTACAGAAAAAAACGTAATATATTTCAGTTCATATTATTTATCTTCAAATGTAGGAGCTTCCTCACATCGTACATGGAGGAATCTCCTCTTGTTTCAATGACAGAAGAAAATATTGCTACAAAAGTACACTTTGCAGGATAAATTACTGAAACTCTAAAAGTGACAGCTTAAGGCTATGCGCATGCCTTTTGGTCATAATTTTTTTCAAAGTTCACTGTATTGGATATTATTAAGGTATTGAAATGTTAACTATCGCCATGAGAAATTATTTTTTTCATCAAATATTTTATGGAATATGAGAGTTCAAAGTTGAAATTTTTCTGTTTTGGGGGGCAATTGAACTCACCTACGTGTTATTTTAAACATTTGATAATTTTTTTGTAACTGAAAGACAACTTGGGAAAAAGAATGACACATTTTTTATTTCAATTCATAATTGGTTTTTACAAAATAATTTTTTGAAAAACTGAAAATGTTTGCATGTTTTAAAAAATTATTTTGAGAAAACTAATTGTGTGAACGGAATGAAAAAAATATCTCATTTTATTCCTCAATGCGTCTCATTTGAAAAAAATTATCAAAAGATTAAAATAACTTGTAGGGGAAAACAATTGCCACCAAAAACCAAAAAATTTCAACTTTCAACTTCCATAAAATTTTTGATGAAAAAAATAATTTCTCATGGCAATAGTCAAAATTTCAATACCTTAATAACATCCAATACAATAAACTTAGAAAAAAAATTATGACCAAAAACCCTGCGCACGGCCTTAAGCTGTCATTTTTAGAGGTTTTTTTTAGTAATTTATCCTGCAAAGTGTACTTTTGTAGCTATCTTTTCTTCTGTCACTGAATCCAGAGGAGATTCCTGCGCTGCCCGAGTGCAGAATCCTTTGCCCTGAGGATGTACAATGCCCTGCCAGCAAGGGTTTTCAAGTCTTAAGTTGGAACTTGACTGAAATTCAAGTTATTCTACTATCTGAGTTTGTTGAGGCGAATAAGGATGCCAAAGTCTGACCCTGCCGCAAGGTTTATTCTATTTTATATGTTGATGCCATCTATCCAGCATGCAGGTCAACGATGAAGAGCAACGAATTTAGAGCTCGAGGATAACCACCATCGCAAAATCAAAAACTTTCTGTGGAATAATGGTATTCACGCTACTCCAATCTGTCATACCGTATACTATTCCTGAGCATGGGTTTTATTTTGTGATGGCGATTATTTTCGTGCTTTACTGTGTACACTAGGCCGATTCACACTAATTGGACAAGGCAAGGACTCGTCATGTCTGGACCAATCAAAACATGGATTGACGGCATCAATGTCTTGATTGGTCGAGACATTGCCGAGTCCTTGCCTTGCCATGCCCGATTAGTGTGAATCGGCCTTAAGATAAGTAATTAAATCCCTAACTGTCTTTGAAAGAGTACGAAAATCAAAAAATATATATTCTCTGTGAATTCTCTTGCATGTTTTAGAACTTGACCTACTTGGTTTAAATATGGCGGAATTTTTATCAAACCACTTAAACGAGAGAGGGTTTGTAAAAAATAATAATAGTTGGGGCTAAAGATGTAAAATTCCCGGGAATTTATACTGGGGGGGGGGGGGGGGAAATTCCCAAGGAACATTGCCGGGAATATTCCCAAAATTCATAAATTTCCGGGAGTTTATGATTTTTTATTAAATGCATAGTTCAGTGGGCACCACAATATTTTTTTTTAATCCTTTACATCTAATATATTAATATGAACATATAAATCAATTCTTAGAGTTATATTTAAAAATAAAAATCATACGTCCTAATTCCTTCACATAAATTTCAGAGTTGTGATACTTGAATTCCTTTAAATGTTATTGTATACCACATGATAGCTTGATGGATCACTACCAACCCACAGAAAATCGTTTGACAGTCAACATTTCAAACTGCAATTCATACATTATTCACAAAAAAACAGAAAATTAAATATCTTGGAGTTACACTGGACTCTTTTCTGCGCTGGGACCACCATATAGATGATCTATGCAAGAAGCTGAGGAGAACAATCTACAAGTTCAAAATGTTGAGGACATTAATTGATGAGAAGGGCATAAAGATGGTCTACTATTCCTTGGTACAGTCACTTCTGACCTATGGGATTGTAGGATGGGGTGGAACAAGCTATGTGCATCTTGACCCACTTTTAAAGGTTCAAAAATTGATCATAAAAGTCATCAACAAAAAGCCTCCACGCTATCCGTCAGACCAGCTTTTCAATGAATTCGGTGTGCTGGATGCAAGACAACTTTACTCCCAGGAAATAATTTGCAGACTTCACAAAAATACAGAAAACTTCCAACATAGGAACCATAGCCACGACACAAGGAATAGAAACCTTCTTCTAACTAGTGTTGCTAGGAGAGCACTATATCAGAGACACTTCAACCACCTAGCACCAAAATTTCACAATCTGCTTCCCGTAAATATCAAGGACATAACACACCCAAGAAAATTCAAATCACTGGTTCAAAAATGGATAATAAATACAGGAAGACATCGCATAGAGAACATTATTTCAAATAATATGTGAGCTCACTTACCCAAGATATTTGCACTCTCACCCAAATTTTGCTCACACCTACTTTAGTACCATAGTTGAGTAGGTTAATTTCCATATACTACTTACTCTTTCTAGATATCTGTGTAGTTTTTTTTTGCTTTTGTAGTTAATATTTTATACGCATGTAATTCTTGGTTATTTTGAGTTTTGAAAGAAGGAAATAAAATATTTTCTTGTATCAAAGGAAATGATCAAAATTTTAAACCTTTTATAAATTCTTGCATATTTTTTATAAAACAGTGCAAAATACTCGCAAAATACTAATAGGTTATTTTAACTAATTAAATTGAACTGTAAATTTAATATAGGCTATTTGCATTGTTAATAATTTTGATTATTTAAATTAGATTTGTTATCTTAATTTGATATGAATAAATTAGCTACTTAACATGATTAATCTTCAAAAATTATATCAGGTTTTTTCTGAGATTATAATAAAACTGATTTTGAGTTTCATAATCAAACAAGTCTGCTCTCAAAATTTTTGTTATGGGTACAGTTGAAATAGAAGTTTTTGCCATGGTATACTGCAATATTTTTGATTGTACGGCTTTGTTATTGACCATTTAGAACTTATTGAGGTTCCAAAACTGTTTTGAGACAAAATAAACCCCATTTAAATGAGTTATTTCATAAATTCCCTCATTTTGGGAACTTATAAAGCCTTTGGGAAGTTTCCTGGAAATATTCCCATTTATAAATTCCCTTCCCACTGGGAATATTCCCGACTTACATCACTAGTTGGGGCGCAGTCACAGTTTTCTCTAGTTCTTTAGAGTTTTATAGTACCTGTTATGTATGATGTTGAAGATCCATCTTGTTTCCACTAATATGTATTATAAACTTAAAAAACACTTTTGAATGGAAATTGACTCACGTTATGGCGTGACGGCCGTTTCGCTCTGTTGTCTAGAGCATCATCAGACGACCCACAGTACACTCAGTACTGTGTACTGTGGGTCGTCTGATGATGCTCTAGACAACAGAGCGAAACGGCCGTCACGCCATAACGTGAGTCAATTTCCATTCAAAAGTGTTTTTTAAGTTTATAATACCTGTTATGTGGTTCCGTATTCGCTTTCCCACGATTTCCAACCATTTCATCCAACTTTGTAACACATCACTTCATCTATCACCTAGGCTTAAAATACTTCAATAAGTTGCCTTTGTATAATAAATAAATAAATTAATTAAACTAAGATGAAACACATCTTTATGTAAGACGATCGTTTCAATTTGAAGTAAGAGACAATACTGATGCCTGATAGCCTTCTGGTACCAACAGTGTCTGGTAATGCTCTTACATCAGAGTGCAACGATCGTTCAAACTTAATTCAATTTCAATAATTTTATTTGCGCATAACCAATCCATAAGCATTTTGAAAATATGACCATATGTTAGAGCTCACCCTTGAGGAAAACGAACTCCAATAGAAACGTTATAGATTGAACGAGAGGTATGTGTTCATTGAGAACCACTCTCTAGTGACTGCCAATTTCTGGGTTGGCTGGTACGCATGCAATCAGTTGCAGCTCAATTAAGTAGGTTTTCGTCAAAATCAGAAATCATTCGTTATCTTTCTCATAGCAGAAGGTAAACGCATGGTTTTGTCGTACCGGCCAATTTTTCTCGTTCCCTGGTATCTGAGTGCGCAGTAGACAAATGACCTGTACTAGGGTACAAATTGTAGCAGTTGATGGCTTCAAAAATACTAAGGAACCAAGGAAGATTGGCGGACTTATAATATAGTAACTACACGCTCTCAAATTGAATGCCAACCCACCGCCAACGAAGTTACCCCGTTTCGGTTTCATGTGTATCCCCCCATTGTATCAAATAAAAATAATCATCAAAATCACTTTTATTTCCTCTTCATTTTCCATTAAAAAACATATTTATCAAATACATCTAGCTGAGGTACATACAGTACCGTTTGTAGACTGTCTGTGCTTTTGGTGCGCAAATATAAATACTGTATAAGGCAGTTTCACTTTCACCTTGTAATGCAATGTTTCTTTGAATTACAAACTAAAAGATTACATTAAGGTACGATATATTAAGGTACTGATTCAGCTAGCTACTTATATCCAGATCAACAGCGGTTTATCTAGGTCACTACGGTAACATTCAAAACTTAGAAGTGATAAGACTTAATTACTTTCGCTTAGGCCTACTTTTGTACATTGAATCCTTGGAACTGATAATGTGTAATATCGGTGCAATTATGATTCACATTAGTTGATAAAATGGTAATACTTTATATCTAAATAAAATCATATTAAAAAGTTGAATCATAACCTCAATTAGGCTAACAGCAAATGAGTGTTTGGACAATTAAATTTCTGACTTGAAGTAATCTGGTAGTTGAGCAGCACATGAAAATAAACGACTTCAACTTCTAATCAAGCTATTTCAATCCCTCTGACAAGTTTTATTTGAATTGATAACGAATCACGAAACTGTTTACCGTATGTTCAGTTGTCATGTAATCTAAACTCTGTCGGCGCCATTACAAAAGAGTGTGATGACACGTGGGCTCCAACATCGACTTCTTGATAATTGCAGCTTTACCAGATCGTAGATTAGCCGTGAGTAGATATTGTATCTGGGGACATTTCTCGATAAGAAGGGATATTGAAAGTGAAATGCAGAGATTCAAACAACTGTTTCCTCTCAAAAGGTGTGTCACTTTCGGTATGATTCACGTTGGACCATTACCAGGTAAATAAATAGCTGAAAATAAATGTTAACAAGATAAATTACTTACGTTTATTCCTTTCATGTTATTATACTTCATAATCACAAGAATCACACCCAAACATCCAACCACACTTGACGGATTCACTTTTAAGCACGTGGGTATTCCATATTGCATTTACCTGCAATATTAAACTTCAACTGAATTTGAACAGATGACATGACTGTCAAGAAAACATTCGACCAATCAGAACACAGATGTAGAATGCGCGCCAAGCGAGGGAGTTATTCAAACGCAAGATTCAAACGTTCAAAAAAACCTTCAGGCATGTATGTATTTTTCACAACAATACAAACTCTAGGAGAGCTAATGAAATTCATGTTTATATTATACTGGATCTATAATTATTCGCTGTAAAATAATAATAAACAGGGAAGCGATAGCCGTAGCAGGTATCTGTTCAATCAAATAGATAAGAAGCGCTCTCTTGGGCCCTCGATTGGTGACTGATTGGATTGGCCAGCAAAAAAGACTGTTCTCTGCTGTAAAATCACTTCCCGGTGGTTCGGAACCCACCTAAAATTGTAGGTCCACCATGCTTCCAATAACATGGCTGAAGCGGCGAGGTGGAACTATCCGTAAGGATCTCCCCACCAATAAAAGCCATACGCATTCACTTTTTTTTATTGTAAGAAGAAATTTCTCTTTTGATCAACTAATAGATTAATGATAGATTGAAAATTGAATTAATTTGAATTACTAAACAGTTTTTTCTGTAAAATTTACATGTCATGTCACCCAATGACTAACTGAAATCCTAATTTTTTTTTCAAAATGTTGCATGTCAGAAGAGATGATTGAGGATTATTTTCTAGGTACACCAAAGTACAAAGGATCAGTAGAAAAATTAATTGAAACCTGCTGTTTGGAAGCAGAAATCTACAAGAAATGTTCCATAGTAAGTAGCTTTGAAACATGGATCTTAGTCCTAGCCTATTTATTGCAAATGATCTCTTCATTGCTCATTAATAAACATTCAAATCAAACAAACAGTTTCTTGTTTGGTAGCAAAAATGAAAGAAAATGTACTGTAGCACATTAACATGAGCCATCTTCATTCAAAGTAGAAATTTGAGTTTCAAGTTAAATACCGTACTGACCAGTTTTATTTTTTCTACTCAATAATCATTCCAATTCACAAGCATAATTACTTATAATAGGTGTTTGTAAAAGAGTTTTCGCCACACTAGGACGTAATGAGCTGTTTTTCGTGCATCATATGGAGGCCGAAAGTGTTCGGTTTCCGTCGAGGTCTGTAAACGTTTACCGCCCTAGGGCGGAAAAGAAAATGACCTTGAATGACAGCTGATCGTGTCTGGATACAGCAGTCATGATTGTAAAAATGAATCCTTCCAACTTTTATGTAAAACAAAAAGATTTAAACCATCAATAAATGTTTATTTTTTATAATTTAATATGTACGTAGTATTTAAAATGTCAAAAATGATCACTTTCTATAACTTAATATGTAATATTTTGTAGTTTTGATATCAAACAATAGAACCTTTTTATTCAACCTACAGAGCTCTGGGTGGGAATTTTGTGAACTACTACAACTGTTGCTAACCTCTCTTGGTTGGTTAGGTTTTTTGTTTTTAGGAATTTTGTCTATTACTGCAACTGTTGGTAAAGGTTACTGTTGGTATAGAAAGGTTAGTTGGTTAGGTTTTTGGCTGTTTTATGCAGGTTTTGAATCAGGAACAGGAATAACAACAAAAAACCTAACCAACTAACCTTTTGGCGTACAGTTGTAGTAGTTGACAAAATGCCCACCCAGAGCGCTGTAGGTTGGATAAAGAGGTGATAGCCGTTCCTTGTATTCTTGCAAGTACCATAGCCTTAAAATTTCGCTTTCAAAATTTTCAACTTAACATTGTTGTTTTGTTTTTTTTGTGGTGTGGCGAAAAATAGCGTTCGCAACACGGGCAAAAATGTTTTGCCGGCTCTCAAATGCTTCAAGTTCTCGACTTCGTCTCGAACTTGAAAACCGCGATCTCGAGCCGGCAAACACACATTTTCGGCCCTAGGTGCGAAATATAATATTATAACAAAGGAACATGCACAGGAAACAGATTAAAACGTTTGGGGAGTTGAAGTCTATTCACCGTCGAGTAGTTTTTCCAAGGGTATAACTTATTTTTGACGGCAAGTAATAAATAAATAAATGAAATAAATAAAATAAGTAATAAATTTGTACAGAAACCTGTGATTATGGTCTTGATCACGTAAAAGTGACAAAAAATGGAAACACTCCTTAACAACAAAAACATGGAGAAGCCAGGGCTTAATTTCAGCCAGAGCACACCGGAGCGGAGCTCCGGCTATCTACATCGATAATAAAATCATTTATTTCCAGATCTGAACTAGCTTGTTATTTTGTATTTATTATGTAATATTATATGTGAATTACTAACCATGCTGAAATACGTTTAAAATGCACCAATTCAAGTGTAATTTTCAAAACATTTCCGGGGGAGGATCCCCGGATCCCCCGTTTTCCTGAGGTGTATTCCATACCAAATATGCATTTATTGTAGTTAATATGCCTTTATTGTAGTCTATAGCATACTGGAAACACGATTCAACATTCACCACAATACATTAAGAAAATCTGTACAAAATCATTATCTGTAATTACCTTTTCATGTGAAATTTAACGACTTGCAGTCAAATATTTGACTGCAAGTCGTTAAATTTCACATGAAAAGTTAATATTAACAACGCAGTTCGTCATGGAACAAGAAATCCAGACTTTAATTACCATCCCATCTTCTCTCACCATCATTCATATCATCTTCATAATCATTCTATATATATTTTATTTATATTTTAATCATCTTTTGTCAATCTAAATTATCTAAATCAGCAGTTCCTAATGTAATATCACTCTACAATCTGAAGTCAAAATTAACTCAATACTTTGCTGAATTTGAAAATAACGAAACCAAATGTTCTTAAGGTTAAGTGCTCGAATGGACGAATTTTTTTCCAAACTTCGCCTTTTCATGTAAATGCATCACTTAGAACTTCATTTCATTAGATCACTTTTAATATTTCCAACAAAATGTAAATAGTATCAACCAGGTCTACTTTCTATGTGATGTTAAAATATTGTATGTACGCGCACATTTGAAAAAAAGTTGTAAATTTACCATGAATAAAGTAATCTAATCTAATCCAATCTAATACCCCCTTGTAAGTCACAGCTCCGGTACTTCTTAATTTAGAAATTGAGCCCTGGGAAAAGCTCTTAAATTGACTATAGAAGAGAGTAAACTCAGCTTGAGTTTACTTGGAACATGAGATTTGACCTAAATAATTAATTCTAATGTCATTTTTAAGCTGGATTTGTTTGGAAGGTGTTACAATTACAAAATTACAATTCAACACAATTTATTAAATTCATTGTTTTGAGTAATAGGCTAAAAATGATTAATTGTGTTATTGTTCAGGATGCAGTGATGGTAGAAAATATGCACGATTTGCCGTACATTCATTATTCGAAAATTACACCGGAAATAACTGCAGTTATGACAAGAATTTGTACTGCTGTTAGACAAATACTGCCTGGGAGCATTAAATGTGGAGTACAGGTAGGTATTATGATTTTTTGCCTTTTCTTCATTCAGCATTTCCCCCATCTTCTACTCTGTAAGTTCCCTCAAATTCTTTATAAATTCAGACTACTTTTTCAATATTATTTGTCACTCAATTGTTCATTAGTACAGGCTTCTCTTTATAACATGGTTTGATAATATTCAAAGTTACATTATAAATTTGGTGAGAAAAGTGTATCAGTTTAGAGGAACTATTCAAGATTGCTAATTTGAAATTGAAAACATGGTTACTATTCTACTTTCTATTGTAAATTCAACGACTTGCTGTCAATTTTAATTGCGAATAAATAAAATTCCTACTCACTTTTGGACAAACGTTTTCGAGTCATGGAGACTCATTTTCAAGGGTCTCCATGACTCGAAAACTTTTGTCGAAAAGTATGTAGAAATATAATTTATTCACAATTAAAATTGACTGCAAGTAGTTGAATTTACAATAAAAAGTTAATATTAACAAAGCAGATCGTTATGGAACAAGAAATCCAAGAATAGCTAGCTTAATAATCTGCAGACAGAATCAGGTCTACACTGTTCATCGTGGTTAAGTGTAGAGTGGATATTACTGTCCAAACTTCGCCACAACAAATAAAAAAGTCATTCTATTCTATTCATCTCTGCTTCTATGCTATATCTTCTAACTACGCTAACTTCTAACTATTGATGCTATTACATTGGTTTGGGATCTATACTGGTGTCATTTACACGACAGATTATGGGAAACTTGAGTCAAATATGGCTTTCAAGTTTTTTTTAGTCATGGACGTCAAATGGCGGCTCTGTCGGTTGTAGCGCTTGTCTATGATAAGATAAGGCTCTGGCTGGCTTAGTTTCCTGCAGCCTTGGGTTCGAATCTCATTCAGTCATGGATGTCTCTCATCATTCACCTCATTATCCACGCGCAAGTCTCCAGACGACTCATGTGGGCATCATCCGCAATAAAAAATAAAAAACAATCTAATATTAAAACTGACACTGTATTTCACTTTTAAATAATGTTTTACTCACATATATTGGAGATGCTTGAGGAATGCATTTCACTTTTGAACAGAAGCTTCGTCAGCCTTCTGTTCAGAAGTGAAATGCATTCCTCAAGCATCTCCAATATATGTGAGTAAAACATTATTTAAAAGTGAAATACAGTGTCAGTTTTAATATTAGATTGTTCATTAAGTATTTCGTCATGGAAAACATCACAGAAAAAATAAAAGATTCATGAAAGGGACCTCAATTATGTTGAAGTGATTCATGCGAGAAGTGAAATTCCACTGCCACCAAGTACTTTATGAATGAATGAATAATTTATATTAGTAAAAAGTGCAAAATATTTCTTGCATTTAATAAAAAATCTCTTACATAACTAATAAAAAGGTTTGCATCCCGAGACTACGTAGAGCCTCTGTGGGACGGTACATGAAGATATTATAATAAAAGAATATAAGCTCTAGAAGGGCTGAAGGCCGGTCCGGTCAACAGGAAATAATAACAAAAGAAAGAAATAGATAATATAAACTTTTTGTTGTAAATTTAACGACTTGCAGTCAGTTTTAGATTGTGAATAAATGTACTCACACTTTGTTGAACCCCATCTTCAAGGCATCCTAGATAGCGATGTTGGTTTGCTGGTTAGAAGAATTGTGGTTTTTGTATAATATAGAAAAGTTAGTATGTGATAGCCGCGAGCCGTAGCAGGTATCTGTTCAATCAGATAGAGATATAGGGTTCTCGTAGGTCCTGTTTGTAACGGTGACCGATTAGATTGGCCAGGAAAAGACACTGTTATCTGCAGTAAAATAACTTCCCGGTTGTTCGGAGCCCAATTAAAACTGCAGGTCCAACTCATAAGTCACCATCATCCAACTCATTACCCACGCACAGGTCTCAGACCTATTTGGGCTTCATCCTCCAAAAAAAATATATATAAACAAACATAAAAACACTATACCGAAAAAAACTGGGGTGTTGCGGGTCCGCATTTGGGGGTTTGAGCTCTGTAAGCCAGTGGACAACATATTAAAATATATGGTGGACTCTCGGTAGCATGATGTATTTCCTCTTCTCATTGGATTATGAGTGATTAAAATATTCCGGCTCAGGTGTTCTGGTGGTTCCTTTTTTTTCTTTTCACTTTATTTCTACGGTATTGTATCCAATAACTGCTATTTTCTGTAATGGTATTAGAAAAATAAGAAATTTTGTTGATATAAGTTTAATATACATCTAAAAGGACTGAAAGAACAGCTCCCGCACACAGTCGCTAAAGTCTATGAGGTTTCTATAAAAAATAAAACCTCAGGGCATTTACAATAGATTCACTGCTAAATTATGATGTACAATTGGCCATTTTTGTAATGAATTTTTGTTTTCACAGAACATTTATAGTGTAAACTAGCTATTGTGCCCGTCCTTCGTACGGATTATGTTTAGAAATAAGACTAAATATGTTTCGGCTTTTTTTATAGCAACGATCATGAAGTTGTTAGCAGCTTAGTAAACAACTTGGAAAGTAAACAATTCAGTGACAGTTGGAGAATATTTGAGAATAATTTGCTGATTGATATATCATGATAAATTACGTGATTTGTGGTAATAAAACTTAGAAGAAATGTATCCAAAATCGCACAATACTTGGTTTTTAAACGTTTATTATTCTGTTAAAAAAAAAGTTAATTTAGTTTTTTATAGCTAAAGACATTGTCAAAAAGGTTTTCAATACTGATAAATAACTTTAATCCCGATCGATGCTCTCGTTTTTCAGGAGAAGGCCGCGTAAAATGCCTTCGGGGCCGTGACAGACAGAAATTGAGATAGACTTGTTTCGGCTTCTTTAATGTATAAATCGTAAAAATAACCAAAAAATATATAATTCTGATAAATGTACAGACAAAACTCCAATTTTATTTATATAGATAATATAATCTATCAAAGGCCAACTTTTGTAATTTAAACTAATATCGTAATTTATTTAATAACAATGTAATTTATTGTTTTAAAATAGACTTTTCATTGTGTACGGTATTGTTTGATGAGATTTCTCTTTAGGACTAATCCGCAATCAATTACAATTAATCTATTAAAGTTTGTGCTGTTATCTATTATCAATTGCATATAGGTTGATACTATTTTCATGTTTGTTAACACTTTGCGTGCCGGCCGTTTTTCGGCAGGTCATTCCAAGCGTGCCGGCTGTTTTCACGCTGGTCATTCCAAGCGTGCCGGCCGTTTTTGCTACTTTTTGAACATTCATAGCGAAATAACTATTCAACTCACTTCAATGACACTTACCTCATTTGAAAGCTCCTTTCTTTCTTTTTCTTGTGATACTATTTTCCATGTGATAAATTCCCATATGAAATGCATTATGATAGTTTGAAAAAGATCATTTTTTGAAATTTCAAAAAATTGAACCAAATGTAAATGTCTTTCAATTTGGGTTAGAATTGAAAAAAAAAAAACTGTACACAATCATATATAAATAATCAGAATCGTCATCAGAATTGTCTTGAAAATCTTCATCATTATTGTCTTCACTTAAATCACCTTCTAATAAATAATTAATGTCAGACTCATTTAGATTGTTAGCGGCCATCGTCCTAGACTGAATGGAATGATTCAAACAGATGTCAAAGAAGATGACTAGAGAATGTTGTATTTCTGCATGACTATGCCATCTAGCGGATGCTATTGTAACTAGGAGAATAAGGCTTTCACTAGAGACAGTAGGGTGGTGATTGGTCATGCGGTGAGCGTGGTGTTCAAGTGGTCGTGATGTTCAGTCACGACCGCTCAAGACTGCGCTTGGATGGGTGACCGTGCTTCAATGACTTGATGTTACAAGCTTTATTATCACTTACCCGGTGGTTCGGAACCCACCTAAAATAGTAGGTCCACCATGTTCCCCGTAACATGGCACAAACGGCGAGGTGGAACTACCCGTAAGGGTCTCCCCACCATTAAAAGCCATACGCTTATTATTATTACTAGAGACAGTGTTTCCCCGTCTAGAGACGGGGAAACACATTTAAAGGCAATGGAAAGAGCACCCCGTCAATTGACGGGCTGCGCACTCTTCGAATGACTTGCCAGCCCGTCATATGACGGGCTGAGCAGCCTTCAAATGATTCAGCAGCCCGTCATATGACGGGCTTGGCACGCTAAGTGAAGATGACATTCGTTTCTTATGTACTTATTCACTTTGATCATTCCTCATGTTTGTTATTAGAACTGTTACTAATATACGATTTATACATTTTGTTCAAGATTTTAGCAAGTGCAAACAAAGAAGCAATAGCAGTTGCACAAGCAGCAAACTTGGATTTCATCAGAGCAGAAGGATTTGTTTTTGGACACGTTGCCGACGAAGGATACACAAATTCTTGTGCTGGTGAACTGCTGAGATATCGGAGAAATATTGAGGCTGACAATATATTGATTTTCACTGACATAAAAAAGAAGCACAGGTTTGTGATGTTCTTTGAACTAATTTTTTGACTTTCCATCAACTTTTCATTTATCACATAATTATTATCATTGTTGAGGACTACACAAAAAGGTTAACTGAAGATTTTGTTAAGATTACTTCTTTCTGAAGATTCCTTCTTTCTTTCTACTGTTCTTCTTCCTTTCTTTTTACCTTCTCTTTCTACTGTTCTTCCTCCTTCTTTTTCTTTTCACCTTCTCTTTGGACGAGTCTTGGAGTCTTGTCAAGATAGACTTACTTGTCTTAGAGTAACAGATTCTAAAAAGCCAAAAGTTTTGTATTCAAACCAATTATCAAGCCAAAATTTCTGGATTGAAAAACCTCAAATTTTGTAATTTTGGTTTTTTAGAATATGTAATTTATTATTTCTTCAATTTGAAATGTATTGATTCACATGACGACAAGTCCACATGACGATAAAAACGATAATTGGATATATTTATGTTTTCTTTTTGTAGATTACGTCTTGGAGACTCCAGTTAAAAAGTATAAGACAAGTCAGATTAAAAATTATACAATCTTATACACTAGTTACCATGATTACTATAATTATCAATTAGTTAAGGTGAGGCTTAAATATGAATTATGATGGAAAATTTTCATGAGGGGCTGTCGGTGTTGTTTGACGTCTCCTCGACACCGTACTATTATTTATTCATTTATTCGTTTATTCATTTATTTATTTATTAATGACGATTCGATGTTGCTAAGCCTTGCTTATATATTTTTTTTGCGAGGATGAAGTCCACATAGTTCTGAGACCTGTGCGTGGGTAATGAATTGGATGATGGTGATTTATGAGTTGGACCTACAGTTTTAGGTGGGTTCCGAACCACAGGGAAGTGATTTTACAGCAGGGAACATTGTCTTTTATGCTGGCCAATCTAATCGGTCACCGTTACAAACAGGACCTACGAGAACGCAGCTTATCTCTATCTGATTGAGCAGATACCTGCTACGGCTCGCGGCTAACACTTCCTTACTGAAATATGTGCAATATGATTTAATTGATTGATATACAGAACCAAAAAATGACACTTGGACTAATCATTTGAATTAGTAGTAATTTATAGTGTATTTTATGAAAAAATATTGTAATTATTATGATGATGATGATGTCAATGAACATAGCTTTATTAAGATTAGTCATGTAGCCATCACACCATCATAGTAAAAATTCATTAGTAGATTTTTAATTGATATTGCGGCACTCAGTAATGAAATACAAAACAAATTTGTAATACCGGTATTGGCCATTTCACATTTTGACAAATAAAGCTTTTTGAAAGCATTTTTTCACGTCACAAGTAAAGCCACAAAACCGGTCCAACCCTCTAATAAAACCTGAAATAGACAGTAACACAATCTAGTT
Source organism: Conomelus anceps (assembly GCA_948455865.1). Taxonomy (NCBI): domain Eukaryota; kingdom Metazoa; phylum Arthropoda; class Insecta; order Hemiptera; family Delphacidae; genus Conomelus; species Conomelus anceps. The sequence goes on along the minus strand of OX418224.1, from coordinate 1,273,786 downwards.
AATTTCTCAGCAATGATATAAATTTTGAAAATTTTCAGTGGTGATATAATTTTATTTTAAGGATTTCATTTTCACAAGTTAGTTCGAAGTACTGACAATTGAACAAACTGAAAAATTTACTTAAACAGAATTTATTAATTTCGAATTCCTTTAATTGCTATCAGTTTATACTGAAGACTTCCGCAATGGCAGATATTGACAACAGTATTTAATAGCTGATGGAAATCGATTTCCATCAGCTATTAAATACTGTTGTCAATATCCGCCATTGCGGAAGTCTTCAGTATAAACTGATAGCAATTAAAGGAATTCGAAATTAATAGATTTCATTTTGTAATGTGTTTACTATATATGCGTTTTGTGGAAATAAATGTATTTATTTATTTTATTTTATTTTTTTGAGGATGAATCCCACATAGGTCTGAGACCTGTGCGTGGGTAATGAGTTGGATGATGGTGATTTATGAGTTGGACCTACAGTTTTAGGTGGGTTCCGAACCACCGGGAAGTGATTCATAGTATTCAGTTATAGTATTCATTCTTAAACTGATTTCAAAGGTCTGTTATTGATTTTTCAGTTCACATGCTATTACATCAGACATAAGCATAGAAGAGACAGCTAAGGCAGCTGAATTTTTCTTGAGCGATGGTGTCATTGTCACAGGAATGGCCACAGGGCATGCTGCCAATGCTAAAGAAGTTTCAGGTACATAAAAGATACCTACCGTACAATATTTTTACGTTTTGTATGGATCATCAAAAGCTTTATTCTTAGTAATTCCAAGAAAAGGTTATTAGTAAACGCAGCAAGCAGTGTAGGTCTAAATAAAACAGTAGTTCTATTATTTATATTAATTTGTAATACAACAATGTTAAAGATATAATATCAAAACTGACACTGTATTTCAATTAAATATATGATTTTCACTCATTTTTATTGGAGATACTGTAGGAATGCATTTCACGTCTTAAAAAAAGCTTCGTCAGCCTGGCGAAGCTTCTTTTCAGAAGTAAAATGCATTCCTCCAATGTCTCCAGTAAAAATGAGTGAAAATCATATATTTAATTGAAATACAGTGTCAGTTTTGATATTAGATTGTTCATAAAGTATTTCGTCATGGAAAACATCACAGAACGTAAAAGACTTTAAGAGCTCAAAGATTTTCATAAAAAGCATAATGCATGCTACATTATTCAACAAAAATAGTTGTTTTGCCTATGAAATTATCATAAAAGCATCATGCATGCTACATTTTTCTTCGAAAATAGTGTTGTTTTGCCTACGAAATTGTCTCAAATTGGATAAAGGAATCAACCAGTATAATAATCACAATATCCCAGAATATTAGTGAGAATCTATTAGGCGTATCTCTTATACAGAGTGATTTTTAAATATGGAAACGGCTTTATATTGCGTAACTCTGACGTTCTTAGCGAAAGAAGCTCATGCGGATCTGCATAGTTTTAAAAATTCAACTTTTTGCTGGTTTTGTAGTTTTTGTCCGCCATATTGGATTCAACTTTATTATTTTAAATAACGGTGACCGATTAGATTGGCCAGCAAAAAAGACACGTTCTCTGCTGAAAATCACTTCCTGGTGGTTCGGAACCCACCTAAAACTGTAGGTCCAACTCATAAATCACCATCATTCAACTCTTTCCCCACGCACAGGTCTCAGACCTATGTGGGCTTCATCCTCAAAAAAAAAAAAAAAAAAATAAATATGGGATGGTGGTCATATGTCACATCATTCCAGTGTGAAATTTCAAGAAAAAAAAATGGCGTAAACCTTTTTTTAATAGATGCTTTTGTTTTCGATTTATAAGCATTTAAATTTGCAATTTTGGGAAAATTATGTTAGCAATAAAAAAGGTAGAACTCACTGCATGAAACATTTTATTGAATTTTTCAATCATATATTATCTTATAACTAAGTTTAAACGGTGTTAAGACTTGATAAGGAAACAATTTTACAGCAGAGAAGTTTTTTTTCCGGTTTGTGAGTTATCTCTGATATAGCCTTAGGCCGGGTGTCCACGGACGACAATCGCAGAAGGACGTAGTTACCACAATTTTTGGAATTGTCGGTCCGGAAACGCAGCTCCGAGTCAGTACATTTGAAACAATGGCAGTCGCGTCTATCGGTGTCCACGGACCACGCGTTTTGTCGTCGGTTTTTTATGAGGTGCGCAAGTGGTACCGACTCGCCGTGCATACCACTGTCCCCTAGCTTCTGTGGTAGTCGCAGCCTGTTTCCCTCGTCGTCTGGACGACTTTTTCTGCGTTCTGTCCCAGTGTTTGTGCGTGTATATTATATTTGCTGTTATAAATACGGTTGAATTTGACACAGAACGTTTTATTATAGAAATTGAGTGTAGACCGGCGCTTTGGAATTTTCATTTACCAGAATACTCCAATAAACATTCTAAACATGAAGCATGGGAAGATGTGTGCACTATCATGGTCCCGGGATATGATTCACTAGAAAGTGGAGAAATGTAAGTAAAACATTGTTGTAAAATAATTTATTTATAAGCAAAATGAAATAATGATGTGTAACTATCTAGTAGGCCTATGTGGTGAAATATAAACACAAGTTAAATTAATGAAACAAAAACAGTAGAGTAAAAATTTACTTTTTGTTATCATTTGAAAGGCCTAATCATATTATAAAATATACAGTGTCCCAGAACTAGCTGGAACATTTTATTACAAATTGTTCCTTAGGTCGAGACAAATGATTTTTACAATATAAACATGGATCTACCTACGATGCTTGGTTTTCTGTTTGTCTGTATGTTATTGTTTACAAAAAATTCATAACTTAAAAACTGTTTGAGATACAATGTTGAAATTTTGCATAAATATTTTTGTTAGAAACAAATTTTCATACAAAATTCTCTTAAAAATTTTAAACCATTCCAAAGTGGTGGCCGTTTCAATTATTTGATGCCAAATTTTACGAAAAGTTGTTATTTTTCGAAAAGATGCCAAGAGAAAACAAAGTTAGCATATTTTATGCAAATTTCAACGATAACTTACTTATTACGATTGGACGAAGGACAGTTGTATAACGAAGTCGATTATTCTGATAAAAAATTCGCCGTAGAGAGGTATTCGTTATTGAGAGGTTGTTTTGTAAGGAATAGTGCCACCCCATCTTACAGATCTTATAATATATTGCGGGCGGTAATTAAATGAATACACAATACATTATAATATCGCGAGCGTAGGCAGGGTAATAGACCAACGTTAATATAGAAATTTTAAAATTCATGCTGTTGAAAATAATAAAACACATTCTTTTGAATATATATAGAATGTAATAAGTAGCACAGCAGCAGCCGCCACATACCACATCGTGGACACCAGTGAGTGCGATTTGTTGTACGCATTCTTCGAATTCCCGGTCAGTAGTACCCACTTACCACATGCGATAGTCGTCCGTGGACACTGCCCTTATCAGAGATAACTCACAAACCGATTACACCACTGCGGCTGCCAATGTTTCAAGTGTCGTATTTATTTTGTGTATAGTTTTAAACTGTAAAATAATGTTATGTAAGATAATTATAACTTAAAAATGTAGTTATAAGCCGGCAGACAGTAACTCACCATACTGAGAGTAATGAATTTCAACGAAATATTATTCCACTAAATTTGTATTTTTTTCATTTTCTGTTAATTATTCTTCAGGAGTCAAGAAAAGCGTTAGTATTCCAGTTATTGTTGGCTCAGGTGTGACAACCGAAAATGTAAACTCTTTTATTGGAAGTGCTAACGGAGTGATAGTTGGTACACATTTCAAAAAGGACGATAGGTGAGTTGTAAAATAAACTTTCTTATATTTATGGTAGATAAGCAACGTGCACATGTATGTTGCCAATGTTTTAGCACTAAGGTTACTGATTTATAAAAAAAAGTTTTTCATTAGATTTAGGGATTACTTCTTGATTAATACTAGTTAAAGACTAGCTAAAAACTAGAAGATTTAATAGAGTTATATTATTCAGCTGACAACTTTTGAGAATACCGGTTCGGGAATTATTTAATATATTGTGATTTTTAGTGTGTAGTACTGTATATAATATTTTTTTTTGACTTTCATTGTTTTTATTGAGTTGAAAAATTTTTTTACTGTGCTTGAAAGATTATTGGGCTTGTTGAGTTGTTGTTGTTTGGGCAGTGATTCTTACGCGTGAATAATCTATTCAATGGCCTACTCATAACACTCAAGAATTTGATATTTTATTATTTATTTGTTACCATACTAGAACATTTTATTTTAAGAAAGATTTTTTTTTTTTTTTTTTTAAATTTGAAAAACTAAATATATTTGTTTGGATATATATATAAATTGATAAAAGTGAAGTTAAAACAGCTGCTCTACGCCAAAGATTTTCCAAGACGCTTCTTCAACCTCTATCAAAGGCGGACTACATCGAGCTGCAGATAATGACTCCTTTTAATAAAACTTTAAAAAACACTTTAAAGTGGAAATTGTACTCAAGTTATGGCGTGACGGCCGTTTCACTCTGTTGTCAAGAGCATCGTCAGACGACCCAAAGTAAAGTGTTCCTGTAGGTATGGATCAATGTGGTCTTTTCGGCAAAATTATGATGTTGAATATCCATCTTGTTTCCACTAACACTTATAATAAAACTAAAAAAAACAACACTTTCAAATTGTTATCTTGAATGACATTTGAATCGGACTTTTTGCGACTCCCACCAGCGGTCAAAGTCTTTTCTTTTGCTGGTGGTGCCTGAACATAAATTTTAGTTTTTTTTCTGGTTAGTTAGGTTTCTTTTATTTCCTTTATGTTAATTTGTAACCATTAAATTATTTTGTTGTAAAGTTGTGGCAATAAACAATTGAATTGAAAAAAAATTGAAAAAGTGGAAATTGTGACTCACGTTATGGCGTGACAGCCGTTTCACTCTATTGTCAAGAGCATTGTCAGACGACCCACAGTACACTCAGACTCCTGTAATGTAGCTCTGCTAGACAATGTAAATGCAACTTTAGGGAAACAAGTGTTTTGTTTGATACTATACGTACCAGTTATGCTGCCAATAGATTTGATGTTTCATGACTGCTGTTTCACTGTTTTAAAAACTTAATTTATTTTGTTTAGTGAGAGAAATTACTGTGAAAGACTTGGAACTTACAACTCTATCGGTAAATTCACAATAAAAATGTGAGTAAAGTTTTCTATTGTTATTTCCAGGTGGGAGAACATGGTTTCCGAAGATAAAGTGAAACATTTCATGGACGAAATGATATCACATGCCAATAGAACAGCTGGGGAAACGTTTTGAAGGATTTCAGAGTTCAGTTAATCATTTTTGATGTTGAAAGTTACATAACATAAAAACATTAACATAGGCCTACATCTTAACTTGTGCTCCGCTCCTGGTCTGTTGGTGGTAATTTGAAAAAATTATACCATATTATATATGCATATAGAAAGTAGAGCCAGACTAAACATTCATAGACTAACCTTGAATAGTTGATCAATGGTGGAACGCTCTCCAAGCGGATTAATCCATCTCACATCAGGTTTTGAAAAGAATCCGTCCGCAGTTCAGTTTATAAAAGAACGTTAATAGCTTCGTGTCCGAAAGGAGAAAAATGAGATAGTATGTTCGCGCATTTCCATTGGTACCTCATTAAAATTGTCAGACCTCCGACGATTGGAGGTTGAAGTATTGATCTACCATAGAGAATTGAGTAGCTACGTTCGCAGCAATAAAAAAAACATATTGTGGCGATTAAAGAATAAAACTGTAACAACATTAAGATGAATGATTTATTATTGGTTTTACATTGTGATCCAAATAAAGCATTGTATACTATCTTCAATGTCAAATGAACTAACTAAAGAAACATCAATTCGTTATAAAACAAACACTTTGTATTATCAAAAATATGCGACAAAATTATAAAGTAAAATAACTGTTTTCAATATAAAATAACTGGCGAACAGGTGAAATAGGTCATGGTTATTAAAAAGTTTTTATTAACTTTGATTTACACCATAAAACGGCTTTTAATAGATTCTTCATCAAACTTAAAATTTTTCTCTTGGCTTCTTTGATACAACCCTACTTTCACGAAATGAATATTATGCTGCATTAATTTTATATATTTAATTTTCATTTTTTTTCTCCACTAGAAAAACAAATCAAAATTCAGGGAAATAAATACAATGGATAGTTTGAAATTATTTATAAAACTGTCTTTTAGTGATAATTACAGAAAATTGGTAGGATGAAAAACATCCATCTTTTTGTTTTACATAAAAATAAAATTTCAATGAGTGTTGTTCATGTCTTTCAATTCCAAATGTGTAAATCTTAAGTAAATCTACATATTAATAATTATGGGAATACCCAAAATTAATTAATAAGATAAGAACCATATGGTTCATAGATAAGAACAATGGTTCTTGATAAGAACCATTCGATTGAAAAATTCAGTTCACCAACTCTGAAGTCTTACAATCTGCGGTGTCTAGTTCTACTACTATTTTTTTTCTTAGAATGAAAAATTAATAACTTTAAATTCAAAATTTTCTCAATATTTAGAATTATTCAACATTAAAAATATCTATTCACTGTAACCCTTAGTCCTTTAAATGATACTTGGAGTTTAAAATGTGGACTAGAAAACCGTGATAGTGCGAGAAAGGATGAATTGAATAATGTTTGGCGAGCAAGCTGATAATAAAAGACAATTTTGTAATTTCCTATAACATGTCAACACATCGCAGAATGCTATCAGTATAACCAACAGTATAATAGAGAATAACCAATTTAAAGAAATATCATACCAGAAACTAGCATCAAAAGAAGTTTTATCAATTCTTCAATAAATTATCCTAAATTAAATATTTGTCAGAAAATTTCAATAAGTTTGAATCCAACGTACATATTAACATCAATAAATTTATAACTCTAGTAGTGTTGATAAATCACACAGGCTAAAATATAATAAATTATCAATGATTCTATTATCAATAGAGGTTTAATCTATTATCCTGAACTAAATATTTAACAGCATAGTTTGAATTCATCTTACATATTATAAATTAATTGATAATTCAAGAAGAGTTGATAAAACATCGTTCACATTCTGTAATAGAATAGTTTTATCATCAACAGAAGTGGTGAAATTAATCCTTTTGATATTACAATTACCAATAGCTAAATTCAGACAAATTTAGAATTTTCATTTTAATTCAGTTAATTATACTGAATATTTCCGAATAGCGAATACAACAGCAACTAATAGGTTTTTGCAAAAATTCGATAAATGCTATTAACAAAAAAATCAACCATTCAATAGAATGAAAATGAGAATTCGAAACTTTTTACCATCAATAGACGCTTTATCAATTGTTCTATTACCAATAGAAGTTTTATTGATAACTTTTATTCAAACATAAATAATCGACAACACACATAAACTATTAACCACTTGGCTTATAACGACAGAGCGATCGGAGTGGCAGCATCTTCACTTCGACGTGCTCACTGAACTTGTCGGATCTGAGTTTAACGACACCTTCGGCGTTGTCAATCGAAATGAGAGACCCGATCATCTCACGCTCCTCGCCCATAATAACCTTCACCTGGTCGCCGTGCATGGGCACCACCGGCTCTAGGTGTTCACAACTGATACTTACCGTGCGGTCTTCATCCGGCAAGAACACTGTGCACATCAGACCCTGCAAAACAACATTACAAACATCTCAGAATATATTGCACTGACTTGGAACAAATCTATATAATAAGAGAGAGTAGGGATGTGTGTGTGTTTGTCTTACGGATTTCACAAAATCTAGTTTTTTATAACACAGTTTCACATGACGAAATAAAATAATAATAATAATAATAATAACAAAAACGGCAACGATTTGAAACACTAAACTCGGCACAGAGCTTCCTATAAACTCAATTGACGGGCCGCTTAGCGCAGTTGGTTGGGGCGTCGCAACTTCAGCAATCATTCACCTCATTACCCACGCACAAGTCTCGGACTCATGTAGGCATCGAAAATTGAGAAGAGAATAAACGGTGAAGAGGAAGGAAAGGAAGAGAAGAAAGAGAAAACTAAGAAGAAAAAAGAGAAGACGGAGAAGAGGGAAATGAAGGAGAAGGAGGAGGAGGAGGGGGAGGAGGTGAAAGAGAATAAGGAGGAGGGGAGGAAGAGAAAGAGAATAAGGAGGAGGGGAGGAAGAGAATAGGAAGAAAAAAGAGAAGGCGGAGAAGAGGGAAATGAAGAAAGAGGAGGAGGAGGAGGAGGAGGTGAAAGAGGAGGAGGAGGTGAAAGAGGAGGAGGAGGTGAAAGAGGAGGAGGTGAAAGAGGAGGAGGTGAAAGAGGAGGAGGAGGAGGTGAAAGAGGAGAGGAGGGGGAGGAAGAGAAAGAGAATAAGAAGAAAAAAGAGAAGACGGAGAAGAGGGAAATGAAGGAGGAGGAGGAGGAGGAGGTGAAAGAGAATAAGGAGGAGGGGAGGAAGAGAATAGTAAGAAAAAAGAGAAGGCGGAGAAGAGGGAAATGAAGAAAGAGGAGGAGGAGGAGGAGGAGGTGAAAGAGGAGGAGGAGGTGAAAGAGGAGGAGGTGAAAGAGGAGGAGGAGGTGAAAGAGGAGGAGGAGGAGGAGGTGAAAGAGGAGAGGAGGGGGAGGAAGAGAAAGAGAATAAGAAGAAAAAAGAGAAGACGGAGAAGAGGGAAATGAAGGAGAAGGAGGAGGAGGAGGAGGAGGTGAAAGAGAAGAAGGAGGAGGGGAGGAAGAGAAAGAGAATAGGAAGAAAAAAGAGAAGGCGGAGAAGAGGGAAATGAAGAAAGAGGAGGAGGAGGTGAAAGAGGAGGAGGAGGAGGTGAAAGAGAAGAAGGAGGAGGGGAGGAAGAGAAAGAGAATAGGAAGAAAAAAGAGAAGACGGAGAAAGAGGGAAATGAAGGAGAAAGAGAAGGAGGGGAAGGAAGAGAAAGAGAAGAAGGCGGGAAAGCAGGAGATAATTCATCGTATTTATAGGACTATATTAATAAAATAAAAGCTTTTATGCATGCAATAAGTTGCTTAGCTCAAGACTCCTCTCACATACATCACAACTAAGACTATACAAAACCATCATTAGACCAGTACTGCTATATGCTTCAGAAACATGGATACTGAATAAAAAAGAAGAAAAAAAGATCCTTGTTTTTGAAAACAAGGTACATAGAAAAATCTTTGGTCCAACACTAGAGAACGGAGTTTGGAGGATAAAACACAACTGTGAAATACGCCAGCTATTCAAGGAACCAGACATAAGTTAGTGGGTGAGATTAAAAGCAGAAGGTTACGGTGGACGGGACATGTTTTGAGGAGGGAAGGGGACTCACTAACAAACAGTGTACTGAGGAACAATCCTATAGGAAGGAGACCAGCTGGAAGACCTAAAACAAGATGGTGGGACCAGGCCCGGAAAGACATGAGAAAGATGGGGCTAAATGAGGAAGACGCTGGTGACCGGAATCGTTGGAGCGGCTGTGTTGATGAGGCCAAGTACCGACTGGGGTACGAGTGGCCACTACAGTAAGTAAGTAGGTATATTAATAATTAAAAATAAGACGAAATTGTTCTCATTAATAATGGACACAAGTTCAAGGCTGAAGAAAATGTTGAATTTCTGCATTTGATTGGCAAAGGCAGACAATTGAACATTTTAGAAGCTTTGGAGATAACTAAGTTGGTAAAAAACGATTCCATAACTAATTTAAATGACCAAATTTATTTTAACCAATTCAATACAACTAACTTGGTTTCATTATAATTCCAGCCTATTTTTAAAAAAGCAATTCTTATGTGTATTTCTCAGTTGACCTTGATTGCATTTCAGTGAGCTTCTAATTTTTAAAAGAATTTTTAATTTTAATTTGATTAAATTCTAGCCTTATTACAAATTTTTTGTTACTTTCTTGATGTTCACATTGTTTAGTTATTGATTTGACTCGTATTTTTGCTTGTTACTCCTCCCACCAGGGGGCGTGACTTGACAACCAATCACAACGTCCGATTAAGGTCAGCCTCTTTCCCTCTTAGCCAATAGTATCATTTCATGTATAGTATATATAAGGCTTCTCTGTACTTCAGTTTTTCAGTTTGATTGAGATTGATAATGGTGTAACAACCGAAACTAGTTTCTCGAAGTTTTAATAAATGTGGTTGTGACAATTTCGTCTTATTTTTCATTATGGATACCTTCCACAATATCACCTTCGCCATTACTAAGAATATTAATAATTCATGAAAAGAATGTGTATAGAACTTCTTTTTGCTAATACTCTAAAGTGATTAGGTAAAATTAAAATAATAACAATAATAATAGATGCGACATTAAAATAATTATACAAGCTTTACTGTTGTATTCATATAACTTGGCAGCGTGTAGCAGATGGGACATGCTACATCTGAATCCAACATACTGCTGCCAAGTTATATGAAAACTACAGTACTTACGTTTATTCCCTTTATGATTCCTGTTTGTCTGGCAAGTCCAGCGTCATTCTGAGAGTCTCGTACGCGGACCTCAATGTCGACCGTATGCCATTCTTGCATAGGGCTTTCCATGCCTGCAAATATTTATTCCACATTAAAATAAAATAGACATAATGTCAAATTATACCAATCAGCAGCGAGAAAATAAATAAATACTTTATTTCCAATCAATAATTAATTAAAACTATAAAACAATATAATATATATTAGCAAACTAAATGGGAATCTAAGAACTATAAAACTGCAATTTTTGAGAAATAATTTTTGGAAATTACCCTACTCAACTATGGTTTACCCATGTTCTAGAGTAGGGACAACGGGGATATGGATCATAACCTGCCATTAGGCTAAGTAATAATGTCAACACTGAAATAAGCATAATTATATGAAATAGAACAACGTAACAAGATTTTCAAACTAACTAACAGCGGATGCCAGGAAAATGATAATTGAAACATTAAGAAAAACCTGTCAATCAACGAGCTGAAAATAAAATAAAAGGATTCAATTTCTTCAAGAACAATCTGAAAAAAACGACAAATGTTAAAAACTTATTCACAAATTTTGATCTCATTCATAGGTGGTGGTTAGGGGAAAAAAAATCAAATCAAATTTATTTTCAAAATTTTACAAACATTGTAGGGTCCTGCTAAACCCGTAGGTTTTTCAGCAGGTGCCAATCTTCACAATTATTCCAACAAAGAAAAAAATTCACTTATATTTTAATATTATAAAGAAAAAATAGAGATTACTTAATGAAGACATACATTAAAAAAGAATGTAGTGATAAAAGTAAGGTAAAAATTAATTACTGTAAATACAGAACTGAGAAAGAAAGAAAAAAACTACAATCCTATCAAAGAAAACAATTAGAAAAGAAAGAAATAGGATAAGAAATTAAGAGGAAAGAGGAAAGTAATGTTGTAACTTATATATACATATTTATTGTCGTTCGGGCTGGCGGCAGTGATATAAAGCTGGGCATTCACGTTCCAACTTGCAGTACCACTTGCAGTACTGCTATAAAGTGGCCAAATTCAAAGTTGAGAGCCTGTCCACTTTGAATTTGGTCACATTTGATACTCGCTGGCGGAGTAGCGAACACCAAAATACAATATTATTGTGTCCAAAGCCGCCATTTAATCATGCAGGCTGCCAGCATAACAGTTCAGATGAGATATATTGTAGATTGTTTTGATGAAATTTTATTGAATAATTGTTGGTAAACTTCATATTTTAATTTTGTGTTGCAATATTGTTTATTGTCTTTGAAATTCCATAGTATGAGGGTGATTCTAGAAATTAAATTTTCAATATAATTTGGCTTGGTATGCTGAGCTGCTGTAGCACGGTCGGTTAGTAACGTCCTACTCGCTACTCGCTTAGCGAGTAACTATCCCAATGTAATCGACCATTTATAGCAGTACTGCAAGTTGGAACGTGAATGTCCAGCTTAAGGAAGATTTAAGATTTAACCAGCAAAACTGTCTAAAGAAATTGAAGTAGGCTATGTTTACGTTTCAAATATTAAGATTTAACTTTTATATAGATCTGGAATTGCAAAGATTTGAATTAAACTGGTTAAGATAAGATAAAATTACTTTAAATCAATTTACAAAATATAATTGTGACTGATTAAAAGCATTATTATTAACAACACAATAGATTGTACATGAGAAAAAGCTTGGATATTAACAATGAGATTTTATGTGAAGCATTTACGTAATAAGGGCGTAGTCTGGACAAAAATTCATCCATTCAAACTTTACCTTAACCCTGGTTAGGGAGTTGCAAAGATTTGAATTAAACACATATTTATGTAAGTCTAGATCTAAATAAAAATAAATTTTGGTATTTATTACATAATTATTATTAAAAATTCATCCAGTACGAACTCTTACCCTAAATTAATATGACAGATCAAGTAGTAAAATAGATTATCTGAAACCGAGTGCACTAACCTGAGCTAGGCGTCTGTGGGTTGTAAGGTGATTGAACTCCTCCATCGGCCAATGGACTATAATTAACGGGTGATGGAGTGCCATATGGAGGGACACCGCTACTTGGACTAGGTGTTTCCACATACGCTGAGCTACCACCTGAAAAGATAAAATCAAATTGGTTTTTTATTTTCCATGATCACTAGTAACAAAAATTCGAATAATACAATACCAAAAAATATTATATAAAACTTACAGTAGAAATTGAAAAATATTCTATCACAATAATTGAATATAACTTGAAGTTTAACATAATTACAGAGAAATACAACGCAATCTTTTAAAAAAAAAACTTCATGAATGCTCTCCACTAAGATGTTCAGTCACCGCTCAAGACTGCGCTTGGATGGGTGACCGTGCTTCAATTACTTGATGTTACAAGTTTTATTATCACTTACCCGGTGGTTCAGAACCCACCTAAATTAGTAGGTCCACCATGTTCCCCGTAACATGTCACAAACGGCGAGGTGGAACTACCCGTAAGGGTCTCCCCACCATTAAAAGCCATACGCTTATTATTATTATTATTATTATTATTACTAAGGCGAAGGGGGCAGTCGGTTGGGGCGTCGCAACTTCAGTTTGCTGTCGTCTCAGCGGTCGTGGGTTCGAACCCAGCTCCTCCGTCTGGCATCTATGTGTGTTATCATCATCAGCAAAAAAGAAGCTTTTGTATTCTAGAAATGTATTCTATTAAAAATATGTTTGACAATAATAATGAAATAATCTTCTAAGACTGAAAATAATGAAATAATCTTACAAGACTGCATCTGACGAAGCACTACATCCGTTTACTACACAAGAAGCATCCATAAAACACATTACACTCAAGAATGTTTGTTTGTTTCAAGTAATGAATTAATTCCAAATAAGATAACCTGTCCTATTCAAATAAAATTCCAAAAGATACAGCTTGTCAACTCACTTTTGGCAGTTGTATGAATTTGTCTCGAGCATGTCGGCACTCTACTAATGACTACTAACCTATGCTGTGAGCTGTTCTCACATACTTTGTCAAATGAAGAATGACTAGTTCTTAATACAGCCGCTTGAAACGCTGTGTACACTGTGAAGATACACAGTCTGTATCTGTATCTTTTGGAATTTTATTTGGATAGGACAGGTTATCTTATTTGGAATTAATTCTTTACTTGAAACAAACATTCTTGTGTGTAATGTGTTTTAGTATTAATAGTATTTTATCGCAAGCATTATTAATTTGCCCACTTTGTATCCACATTTAAAATTGCGCCTTGCCTGAAATTGTTTCTACTACACTACTCTACTCTATTGTGTCTACACTACACTAATATGTTTATTTTTTCTATATATATAATTCAACACTTCATCTTTAACTACCGAATTATACAATAATTGCAAAAACAATTACAACAATAATAATTATCATACTTTCTGTTATGTAATCCTCATTCAAATCTTTTTATTTTCAAGTCACTTTAATGCAATTTTCATGTCTTTTTTCAGTCTTTTTTATAACAATTTATTTTTGGCAAAATAAAGAAAACAATATAAATAAAATATAATATCACTTATACAGCAATATTGTAGTAAACTATCATTTAATGTACTTCAATTTATAAAGTAACTGTTTAATATGAAAGGGGAATACGATTTCTGTATACCATTATCATGGTATATTATTAATATACCATGTAACCTGGTATTTAATATGCCATTATTTATAGTATTTAATGTACCATTATTTATAATATTTAATTACCATTATCAAGGTATATTTCATATACCATGTATCCTGTTTCTTCAACTGGTTTATGTCAAAAGTATTGAACCATGTAAATTGAACTTTACCTCCTTTCAATCTTAGTTCTCAACTTGGAAAGTTTCTAGATGTTGAATCAGTAGGCTAGGCATTGTTTGAGCAAAAGTTATTTGGAAGTTAAGTTTTACTGATATTATTTTTTATTTAGTTTTATATATTTTTATTATAGATGTACATCTAAAACTTTTCCCGGCTATCGGTCAATAATCAAGCCATAAAAGTGTATGGTTTTTAAAATTTTTGGACAAAAAATAAACCTATTAATAGAATATGGGAAGAGATAACCGTAAGCCGTAGCTGGTATCCGCTCAATCAGATAGAGATAGCTGCGTTCTTCTTACCCTTTGTAAGGGTGACCGATTAGATTATATAATATTTTTATTTCGCCAAAATACAAAAATACAAATATAAGAAAATTCACAATATAAAGTGTGTAACACATTTTTGGCACAGCCAGCAAAGTAAATACTTGAGCGCTAGCTGTGAGTTCGTTCAATAATATTACTAGTAAACATAGAAAGCTTGTGGAATGAGAGAAATCAATGAATTTTTTCAAGTAATAAAGATCTTAAAGTATCTCCATGAGGTGACAAAACTAAAAAACACACAATTATCATACTTTCATTGTAAAACAATCGAAAAATACAGCAAAAAAATATTCACCGAAATTCAATAACATACTCTTTAAAAATAAAAAAATAAACAGATATAATTCTTCCATAACTTAAGAACAGAAACAATCAAAATATTAAAACAAACCGATAATTATTACAAAAAGGACAATGTTAATTACAGGTTTTTGTTTAGTTCAAACCCAGCAAAAAGACACTATTCTCTGCTGTTAAATCACTTCCCGGTTGTTCGGAACCCACCTAAAACTGTAGGTCCAACTCATCAATCACTATCATCCAACTCATTACCCACACACAGGTCTCAGACCTTTGTGGGCTTCATCCTCAGAAAAGAAAGGATTGATGAAAAGCATGACTACTATAACTGATTATCAAGGATATTGAGCATTATTAAGCATAATCATTATTAACTATCAATAATTATAGAATTTTGTGTTCCTATATGTATTTATTTATTTAATTCATACATGAAAAATCTCACAGACATAAACAGAAAGCTTTTTATAGTGTACAAGAGTTCCTTTCACATCAAAATTAAGCCTCACCTCAACTAATTGATAGTAATTATGGTAAGTAGTGTATAAAATTGTATATTTTTGTTAATCTGACTTGTCTTATACTCCTTAACTGGAGTCTCCAAGACGTAATCTCCCCAAAAAAATTACAAGATTAGGTAGTGGCTTTTTAAAAAAGTGATAATAATAATAATAATAAGCGTATGGCTTTTAATGGTGGGGAGACCCTTACGGGTAGTTCCACTTCGCCGTTTTTGCCATGTTACGGGGAACATGGTGGACCTACTATTTTAGGTGGGTTCCGAACCACCGGGTAAGTGATAATAAAGCTTGTAACATCAAGTCATTGAAGCACGGTCAACTCATTAATCAATCCCCATCATCCAACTCATTACCCCCGCACAGGTTTCAGACCTATGTGGGCTTCATCCTTGAAAAAAAGAATACTTACTGTGATAGCCAGTCGGCGAAGGAGAAGTGGGGTAGGGCGAATAGGACGGATCGGATCCGTACATGCCGGGCGTGCCGGGCGTCTGTGGCGTGTAGGGGCCGCCGGGAGCCTGGCCATAGCCGCCTTCGTCCAGAGAGAACGTGTCGATCTCAGAGCGCGCCGGCGTGTTCGTGATGGTCGGGTCCCAGGCGCCTGGTGTTCGAGATCCATCGTGCAGCGGAGTAGCTCCACCGTACGGTGTACGAGAGCCAGCTGCAGACAACAATCGAGTATCAATTAAATAATACTATAATCATTGAAATCAATGTCACACAGTTTCATTCATTGCCATTACTTTGAACTGACCAGGGACCTGGTTCTTATATAGAGATGTGACCAGATTGAGCGAGTCGTTCAAAGTAACTGACTCTTTAAAATGAACTACGAACTAGTAGTTCAAATTCAGAAATTAGGTAGTTCATTTTTGAACTGCGTTTGTGTTTTACGGAATACAGTCAACACACCATCTAGTGAGCGCTCCTTGAATTAGCAGAGCAGTGCAGCGGCCTGCTACAGGCACTGATAGACAAGAGCACTCACCTCCCCACTCAACGAGCATTTTCAACTGTGAAGTGAACTAACTACAACAACAGCTTGCTCACTCACTCACCTCGCTCAGCTCCACGAGCTTTTTGAAATGTGAGCTGAACGAACTACAACTAAAGCTGGCTCAGAAAGCTTATTGACTAAGCTCTGTGCTCTGGAATATTAAACTGGGCGGAGAATTATTCATATTGAGGCGCCAGACATACGACAAAGCTGTTTATTGGTGTGTGTGTGTATATATATGAGTGCTCAGTGAGCGAGAGAGCGCTTAGCTGCTGAACAAGCAATGGTAGTGAATGAGCACGAGCATTGCTGATGACTCATTTTTCAACTAGTTCGAATGAATGACTCACTTATAAGAGTGAGCGCGATTGAACGACTCATTGAAAAGAGTCATCATTGCCAAGCCTAGTTCTTAACATCGGTTAGTTCATGGGAGCCTCATTATTTACCGGTAAATGAACGGTGATGACAATCATTTACCGGAAACCAAGGCGTTTGATTGGTCTATTCAAATTCATAGACATTAGTTTCCCGTCAAATTCCATTTACCGGTAAATGATAAGGCTCCTATGAGCTCAAACTAATTATGTCCATAGTAGCTCAGTTGGTTGAAGAGCATGTCCTGATTAGATAAGACTCTGGCAGGCTGCTGTTCCTACCGTCTCGAGTTTCAATCTCGTTCAGCCTTGGACATTTTCTATTACCTCAATATTCACGTACAAGTCTCAAAACTCATGAGGGCATCATTAAAAGAATAAAAATTAATTAAAAACAATATAAGTATTTACAATGGTAGTTACGGCAAAACTCATGAGGGCATCATTAAAATAATAAAAATCAATTAAAAACAATATAAGTATTTACAATGGTAGTTACTGCAAAAGGTTACAGACCCTTGAAAAATGCTTATAGTTTTAGCTGTTGAATTTACAACATTATTGTCCAGCAAAATTTTTACAAAGATATATAGTAATTTATAACATTATTTTTGAGAATATTTTTTGTAATGGAATTTAGGGTTATCTGTGAAACCCTTCAACTGCTTATTACAACAAATTATTCATTTTATTTTAGCACCACACATTTTATGTTGACATTAATGGACATAAACTGTTAGAATTATAGCTTTTTACTTTCACGAGCCTTGAGAGCCACTCCAGTAGCGAACGCACGTCACAATTCAAGGCTAGATTACATTAGCCGAGCGAGAGACGGAGCTCAACAATTCAAAGCACACAAGTGTTTAGAGCCCTCATCTGTTTGTGAGCAGATTCACTTAACCAAATTTACCCCGTGTAATTTAGCCTTAAATTGTGACGCGCGTTCGCTACTGGAGTGGCTCTGTATTACAAGGCTCTGAGGCGGCTCTTTAGGGCTTTCCCATGAAGTTTCTTGTATTATCATATTCCATTCATATTACTACTCTATTATCATGCTTCAATAGAATTTTCTTTGTAGAGGCGAAGGTGTTATTGTGGAAAGTATCCATAATCAATAATAAGACGAAATTGTCACAACCACATTTATTTGATTGAGATTGATAATGGTGTAACAACGGAAACTAGTTTCTCAAAGTTTTAATAAATGTGGTTGTGACAATTTCGTCTTATTATTCATTCAATAGAATTTCAAAAATATATTTTGTAAAATCTTTTATAAATAAGAAAGATAAAAATATAAGTAACGGATAAAAGTTTATTTTATTATTCTGTGTGAGATTTCGTTTTTGAATCGGTTCAAGTGGCTTGGGAGGCTAATATAACTGTTCTGGTATAGTATAGTATAATAATATAGAAAGTAAAATATTATTCTTAGTTTACCTTCGTAGAGAGGTGTTTGGGACCCATGAATAGGAGTCTTGCTGCCTTGTTGGTAAGCTGGAGTGGCTGATCCACCAGCTGGTGTACGGATGTAAGTAGTAAAACCTCCGTCCTGTGTAAATTCAAACAACATTATTAGATGAAAATTTGAAAAAAAACATCCTTGATTTCGACAAATTACTCGGACGTTAGGGAATTTCAAATTTTTAATATCTCAGCACAAATTAAGAAATTAAGATTAGATAAAAAGACAGTTTATATCTTACAAAGTAAATTATCTAAGATCTTTACACACGTATTATTCGAAGTTGTATGATTAAAATTTTATAAAAAATCATCATAAGTTGGGTAAGATTTGTAACAATCCATGTTGAATTATTTCGAACATGCTGATATTTTCTGATCGATGCTTATCTTTGCATAAAATAATATGAACAGTATTAAGAAGTGTCGATTATCCAATATAAATAGATGAAATGCCTTAAATAATATTACCTTTGAGGGAGTTCCCACACTTGCAATATGAGATCTGTCCACGGATATGGTCTGACAAGAGGAATGCAATTCCACGCGGGCAGTAGTCATTGTAGCATCCTTAACCATACCAACATTACCTGATCATTAAAAAATAAAAATAATTAGCGGAAATTATATTTCGTTTCTACAATTGAAATATACAAAATAGAGCTGTAAACATTGTAGCGTCTCAGAGGGTTTATTCAAATTATTAAAATATATTAATCTTAATTTTCAAATTGAGTTTTATTGTCAAGCTCATTCACATTTCACTTCAAACCTGGATAAAGAACTCTAAAAAAAACTTAAGATAAGAAAGCTCGACAAACCAGAAATATTACTTTCTAAATTAGATAATTATCATATTGTACATTAAATTTGGTTCAGCTTTCCGATCAGATATATCTGGTACGTCTAATCAGTTGAGTTATTATTTTGTTTAACTCACCTGATTGACCAAAATAGGACATTACAACATAAACTACGATTCAAGACACTCTACACATTAGCTTGTTAACTGGGGAAAATTTCAATTAATTTATAATTAATAATTCAATTAATAACTAATAATTTATTATCATTCATCAGTATTCATGCATAGATCCAGCATTTATTTTTCGAAATTACATTAAAATTAAGCTTAAACTCCTTCTCCAGGGCAGGGCAATGACCTGATCCATTTTATATTTTCGTGTCATAAGAACACATATAATTAAAGTAAAATTATATTTGTGCCATTTCGTTCATGTATTTTTCAATGAATGCATGATAGAAAATCCCTACATGAAAAACAATCAAGTCTTATTATTGGTGATATTGTGGTATATATTTATAATAAATAATACTGATGTCTTCTCAGCCACTTTAATTAATAAAAAATTAGATACTATAGTTCATGCAGTAATGCTATTTCCAATCTTAACTGTCACCCAGTTTTATTGGGATTGAAAATGGCGTAACAGTCGAAGCTATGCCATATAAATTAACAACTAGTATGCCATATAACAGCTAGTATGCCATATAAATTGAAGTGGTTGAGACAGCATCAGAATATTCATTATCAATAAATACCACAATATAAATACAATACACCAATAATAAAAAGATATATGTGACTTTAAAGATGTAAAATTCCCGGGAATTTATACTTGGGGGGGGGGAAAATTCCCAGGGAACATTGCCGGGAATATTCCCAAAATTCATAAATTCCCGGTAGTTTATGATTTGGGAATTTATGATTTTCTATTAAAAGCATAGGTCAGTGGGCACCCCAATATTTTTTTAAAATCCTTTACATCTATTATATTAATATGAACATATAAATCAATTCTTAGAAAGTTATATTCAAAAATAAAAATCATACGTCCCAATTCCTTCACATAAATTTGAAAGTTGTGATTTACTGGAATTCATCTTTAAATGTTATTGAATACCACATGATAGCTTGGTGGATCACTACCAACCATATTTTCTTGTATCAAAGGAAATGATAAAATTTTTATAAATTCTTGCATATTTTTTATAAAACAGTGCAAAATACTCGCAAATTACTAATAGGTCATTTTAACTTATTAAATTAAAATGCAAATTTAAATATTTGTAATGTCATTCAACTTATCGTAATTGATTAGGTATACATTCTTTTGATTAGCTGTATCCATTTCGACGCTAGACTCCTCTAATCCTTCAATTTGCAGCAGAATTGCACTGTGATCCGAGATTGTACTCAACATGAATATTCTTCAAAAATTATATCAGGCTTTTTCTGAGGTTATAATAAAATTGATTTTGAGTTTCATAATCAAACAAGTCTGCTCTCAAAACTTTTGTTATGGGTACGGTTGAAATAGTAGTTTATGCAACGATTTTATTTTGACCCTTATTAAGGCACGAGTTAGATGTAAGTTATAACACGAGCGAATGCGAGTGTTATAAATATCTCACGAGTGCTTTAATGGCCAAATAAAATCGTTGCATACACTATTTTATCTACGACCACTAGTATACATTTAATTAAAACAATTTCATTTTACCTGTGACTGTCAGAGATACCTAACCTCTCATCTCAAATACGAGAAGTTATAGTAGATTGTTAGGTTAAAGCAGCTGGTGTAGCAGTTTGATCAAACCAGCTGATAGTTTCACAATATTGAATTACGATATTGATTCCATAAAAAATGCTTCTGATTGGTCCAGAACCCGTGTTATAATGTAGAACCTGTACTATAATGAGCTCTTTATGCAACGGGTCTCAAAAAGCATTTCGAAAAGACAGCTGTTTTGGCATCAATTGTGAAACTGTAATGTATACATTATGACATGGTCGTAGATAATAGAAGTTTTTGCCATGGTATATTGCAATATTTTTGATTATTTGGCTTTGTTATTGATCATTTAGAACCTATTGAGGTTCCAAAACTGTTTTGAGACAAAGTAAACCCCATTTAAATGAGTTATTTCATAAATTCCCTAATTTTGGGAACTTATAAAGCCTTTGGGAAGTTCCCTGGAAATATTCCCATTTATAAATTCCCTTCCCACTGGGAATATTCCCGACTCACATCACTATGTGACTTACATATCTTTCGTATTAAGGGGTTTGAAATTTTTTGTTGTTTATGGTATCTGGTTTTTACAGTATTGCATAGTTTTATTGTTTAGTATGGTAATACTTATGACAAAAGTATTACAATAAGCTTCCGCTCATCTTATTTCAAGTGAAAAAAAAACATGAATTATAAAATACCTTTGTAAGATCCTCCAGTGATTTTAATAGTTTGTCCAATGAGGTCACGGTCCCTGCGCACACCTCCGCCCCCGCCACCACGGCCACGACCCCCTCGCCCTCCTCCTCCTCCTCCACCACCACTGGGATGATACGGCGACGAGATACGCGGAGACATAAAGCCAGCGTTAATGTTGTTGATGTTGTTATTGTTCTGCAAGTTAACAAGAATTAGAATAATAAGCATGATAATTAGAATATAAGAATAAGGAATTGAAAAAAATTCAAAATTCTTTATTGCCAAACTCTTGTAAATAACAATCAATCACACACAATTAATATATTTTTTTTTTGGCGCCATCAGCAGAGCATAGCTTGTTCGCTAACGACGAGTTCTCCTTTATTACAAATGAAAATTTTTCCTCTTTACTACCCCAAATTACACTGGAATGTTCATCAATAATTCACTAAATCAAGCATCCAACGTAATAAGAATTACTTTGTGACACAAACAGCAATAGATTTACAATTAATTCGACCACTTCACACACCGGATACACCAGTTAGAAAGCTCGGATTTACACACTTTCAAGTAATCAACCTATAGAAGAAGCCAGAAAAATTCAATTATACTATGTCCAACTATACTATACTAAACTTCAATTATACTATGTCCACTTCACACACCGGATACACCAGTTAGAAAGCTCGGATTTACACACTTTTAAGTAATCAACCTATAGAAGAAGCCAGAAAAATTCAATTATATTATGTCCAACTATCTTATCAAATATTTGTAGACAATAGTGATACTTCTACTCTTTTCACACAAGAATAAGATAATTAAAATAAAATAGCGGGTTTTATGGATAAATTGGAAATGAGGATAAATTTTATTAAAAATTTCAATTCAATAGAACATTGATTGAAAACAATAGCTACGAGTAGTTTTTGAACATGATAATGCAGTTGTCAATATCCGCAGAAACGGAGGTCTTCGGCATAATTTATAGCATTCAAAAGAATTTCGAAATTATTACAATTATGAGCTGCTTCGAGCATTTGAAGTTTATTCAGAAAAAATTGGAACTGAATACTCCTAAAGCTCATTTCACACCGGCGTAGCGTAGCTTGAGCGACGTCTTTTGAAAGACGTCGTGGACGTATCTCCTTATGTTAATTAATAGGTCCATTTTAGACGGGCGTAGCATCGCGTTACGTCGCTGAAGCTACATAATACGCGTCGCCAATGCTACGTCTGCATTCGTAGCGTCGCTCCGTATCTCGGGCAGCGCATGCGCTGTGTGCTGAACGACGATCACTTGATCAGCTGTTGACAGTTAGTGTTTCTGCCTACTGCTTAGGCCTACTGCTAATTGAAATGAATGAAAACATAGCTTACAAGACGTAGCTTTCGGTGTGAACTGTCCGTAGCTTGCGTATTAATACTCGAGATACGTGCTACGCCGCTCAAGCGACGCTACGGCGGTCTGAAACGACCTTAAGCTGTAGATCGAACTCTTTGTTCAATGGTATTGGGTTTTGGTAGCGTATTGGTTTCTACGGCCAGATTCTCTTGGCTCTAAACCTAATCACTTAAGATGATTGAGTTACATGACAGGATAGAATGAACGAAAATGCAACGGAATAAAGTGAATTTAGAAGGTAATATACAGTTTCTTTTAAAGTACTTTTTAATTACCGTCGATTTAGAGAACTAGCATTTGTTGGACAATAGGTGTTGATAAGGAAACTGAAATTCAAATGTTTTACATGCTAAACATTGTTTTCTACAACGTTATACAGAACGATTATACACAATGCTAAGAGAAAAATCAAACAATTAAGGAGGTATGTAAACAATTAGGCCTACCCTTTTCTCAGTCGGAAGTTCAAGATGCCTTGTTTTGCAAACAAATATACCTCCATTATCGAGGTATTGTCTTGAAAATAGGAATGCGTAACTGCGATACAGATGCTTGATTTCACCACTACGACCCTGAGAACAAATAAACGAATTACTGCAATTTCTTGTAATACACTTAATATACACGTCATTCATCCGGTGTATGTATGAAAATCTCTTGTTACTGTATATGTATAAAAATCTCATAATTACTGAATTGGAACTATGATAAAAATTGCATAGACTATTATAAAATAGAATAATAGTATGAAATTGAGTTCGAAGTTTGATTGGATACGCTCTGACTTCAATTCTATTGCATCATTTATTCAATATATTCATTATATAATTCTCATTGCCATCTTTTACATCTCCATACAATTTTGATATTTTGATCTATTCTATTCATTTATTATAAAAATTATTTCTTGTATTGCATTGTCTGTAGGCTAAGTAAATGCTATTTTAACTTTTTGCTTTATTTTTGCTATAGATGCTGGATTTTTTCAATTTTGCTATAGATGATACTAACACTCGCAAAAACGTTCATTTAAGTGTCGTTGTAATGCTGCTTGAACATTACCATTGTTCATAATACTTCAATTTTCAACTACCTTGTTAATAAATTTCTCTCTATTTTAATACATCATATTTTTCTAATTTTTTTTTATCATTTTTTTTTTATCATTTTTTTTATGATGAAGCCCACATAGGTCTGAGACCTGTGCGTGGGTAATGAGTTGGATGATGGTGATTGATGAGTTAGACCTACAGTTTTAGGTGGGTTCCGAACCGTGCCGTACTGTATTTTTGTTTTTTCATACAATTTTTACAACTCAGGCCCACGCTCAGACTCTGTATCTTGTGGGTATTTTTTCTCTTTCCATTCAATGGAACCACTGTATAAACTATTCAACTATTAACTATAAATCCTAAGTTGAATTACATTTTGTAACTTCTGCATCAATACTATTTAATTTTGTATATTTTAGATGCATTTTTATGTTTCTGATGCTGATATGTTTCTTTGTTATGAAAGATGAATAGATTTGAATCTGAGTTTGAAGTATATAATTCATATGGAACTGAGTTGAATTTGAGATAGATAATTTATATTAAATTGTGGAATGTTTCGATAGTTCTTGAATATGACGAACAAAGACAATCAGTTTGAAAATAAGGGGGATAGAAATAGTGATTACTGTAATGTCTATTATTATAATTAAATATACTACATCTAACCAACCTCAATCTTGGAAAGACGAGTATGTAAGGATATTATAATTTTATTGATAATTCAAGTTCAAACAAAGAAAAATAAATAGTTAATAAGTATTACTTACAGCGTGCGGTCCATCAATAACCTTGACAATGTCTCTTTTCTGAATGGTTGCCTGTTGATAGTCGAGAGCAACAGTGTTTCGGAATTCTTTCTTTTTATGCAGAGCTTGAGGTTTGGCCTCCACCACCTTTCCTTGCATGTTCAAAACATGGAAGTTTTCTCGCTCCAGTCTCACAATCACTCCAACATTCTGTGAACTGTTACAACAAATATTATCAGAGCTTTTAGCTTTTAAAAAATGACAAATAATATACGCCATAACGTGAGTTAATTTCCATTTAAAAGTGTTTTTTTCAAGTTTATATTACATATTAGTGGAAACAAGATGGATCTTCAACATCACAAATAATATAATTTAATTTGTATAAACACATTTTTTTTCTGGAGGATGAAGCCCACATAGATCTGAGACCTGTGCGTGGGTGATGAATTGGATGATGGTGATTGATGAGTTCGACCCACAGTTTTAGGTGGGTTCCGAACCACCGGTTGTTGATGATGTATGATTTTCTTATCTCTCTTTTATAGATTTGTGAAACTCCAGCAATGAGAATTAATGCAATTGAGGTAGAATAGATGTTTTCCTACAGCTGATCGTAAAGTAGTTCTTTACGTACTGAAATCTAATTGTAAAATACCTCTTTACTGCTCCGCAAGCGGTAAAGTACTTTACGCTCGCCAGCTGTTTTCTTTACGCTTCTGTTTTGATTTTGATGTCTTCTCATTGGTGGATCATGGAATCCGTGAGATTCACATAACCTTAAAAAAGTCGAACGCTAACCAAATCCGCGCACAGTCTGTGATGTTACAAACTACAAACTTTTATTGTGTTGGAATACAGAACTGCAGTTGTAGGAAAAATATTGTATGTATTTCGCGCGTGAAGCTTCTTTATCGCTCTCGCAAAATTACTGCGCTCCGCTGTGCGTCGCGCAGTAAATGTTTTGGCTCGAGCGATAAAGTCGCGCTTCACGCTCTTAATACATAAATAACTATTTTCAATTAACGCAACCAAAGTCGTTCAATATAGGCCTAATCATTTATAAACAATTCAGAAAATAATAATTATTTTATATTACAGTAATAATTATTTTATATTACAGTAATAATTATTTTATATTACAGTAATAATTATTTTATATTACAGTAATAATTATTTTTATTATTTAGTCTAATGAGGATTAATTAGGAATACTTACGAAGGACCGTTTTTGTTACAATCGCAGCTATCATTATTTTAATAATCAGAAATTTATGATTTTGGTCATAAAGTTGATATTCTTCTACAAAACTACCCTCCATCCACGCTATCAAAATTAGATAGAAAGTTAGGTTACAGTTCAAACTGATTGTTAATATATTCATATCCATGTTTGAGATGAATAAATCCTGTATATTCCCAACCCCTTTTTGAATTTATTATACGTCTCACCATGCCATGGCTCTCATTTACCTATGTAATTGTTTCTTGAAAAATATTATTTCGATATACTTCGTATTCAAAATACAGAAAGCTTGTACTTACTCCAACTGCACCATGTCGCCCCATTGGAATTGTCCCAGTGAGTCGACGCCTGTAGCCATGTCGGTACACAGCTGTAAATCTCTAGGTAGAACTTCCAACTCGTGCATTGTCAAATCCGAGAAAAGTACAATCTGTAAAACGATTGATAACAATAATAAAGATATATCCTTATAGAAATTTACATTGATAACGAATGTAAGAACTCTTGATTTTCTCTAAGATGTTCCAAGTTTGGTAAGTTAATCAAATCTTTTACAAGTATTATATATATTTTTTGGCTTGTGTTATTGAAGTAATAGCTTTATATTATAATGAATAAGAGACGAAATTGTCACAACCACATTTATTAAAACTTAGAGAAACTAGTTTCGGTTGTTATAACATTATCAATCTCAATCAAACTGATTGAGTTTGATAATGGTATAACAACCGAAACTAGTTTCTCTAAGTTTTAATAAATGTATTAAATGTCATTTATTCATTATGGATACCTTCCACAATAGCATATTCGTCACTACAAAGAAACTTTATATTATGCATCATATATTACATACGGTATATCATTGGAACAAAATACAGATATCCATCATCTCCTTGGGATTCCAAAGAAGTACGATCACAACAATATGCCAACTGAAGATTGTCAACCTTGACTGAGTGAGTGCTTGTCGATCACTGTGAAACAACTCTAATTATAATCGTGGCTTCTATCACTGTTATAAACAACTACTGTGATAATTATTTTTAAACAATAATATCAAAACTGACAGTGTATTTCTATTTAAAATATGATTTTCACTCACTTATACTGGTGAAACTTTAGGAATGCATTCCACAAAATTAAAATAATAAATAAAATTAAACAAATCAAATAAGACTTGAAAGAATTAAAAAAAATTATTTAAATATAAATTTAAAAAGAAGCTTCATCAGCCTCTTATGAAGTGAAATGCATCCCTCCAGTATAAGTGAGTGAAAATCATAAGTTAAATAGAAATACAGTGTCAGTTTTGATATTAGATTGTTCATCAAGTATTTCGCCATGAAAAACATCACAGAATTATTTTTACATTATAAAAATATGCAATAAATAATTATTTTAATATTACATTAAAAAATAGATCCAAACCAACATAAGTGCTTTTGTTCTGGGACAGAACAATCTCTTACGGTGGGGGTAGTGTGGTGAACACGGAAAGTAGGATTTACAGCGTTATCGCTCGTGTCAACAAGCCTTCTGGGTAAAGCAATTAATTACTCTTCTTTTGACACTTTTATGGTGTTTACTTGGAACTTTGCAGAATATTCTAGGTATTTAATTAGAATTTAATGAAATCTTATCGAATATTGTGGAAGACGCAAAAATCCTTATCTGTTTATTTTAGAATTCGGTAGAAGTTGATAGAAAAATCGAGAGATATCTCAATTATGGAAAAATGTATGAGACTTTTGTAAGAATTAGTTCAGTTGTTCTACATAGATAAGTGACAGTTCCTGTTTACGTTAATACAGACAGTGCAGTCTCGTTGACGCTATTACAAACCGTGTTAGTGAATTTTCGTTGTATGTAGTGTTGATTGCAGTGTCTTGTGACAGATTATTATTCAGGCTTACTTGGCAGTTTATATAGCGAGTTGTAGTGCTTGTAGAATTTCAAATGTTATGTATTAGACGCTTCTCCTTTAATTACTCAACAGTTTATTGGACAGTTATTATTTAATATTAGATCGGTCTTTTAACATTTAGTGATTGATTTTCGTACAGAAATATTGAAAACTTTTCATCAGTTGAACAATTTCGATTCATCTGTATTTGATTGCTTATTTTGTGTTTACATTACATTACTGATCAGTGCGTGTTGTGGATTATTTGTGTAAATAAAGTGCGAGTGATGAATTTAAGCGTTGCCAGCGTTATTTTAGATATAGAACTCATGACAATATCTATTATAATTTATTGTAAAATTGTCTACTGATTAATCTATTTACCCTGTTATCTTCAACTCGAATAATCAGTCCAGTGTCTCCTTCGTATCGGCCACTCAATACTTTGACATGGTCTCCCATGCTAAAATACTTCCTCAATTCATTCGCTTGAAACTCCAGTGGTGTCTGAAACAAAGAATGGAGGATTAACAAACGATAGATGTGAATCACTTAAAAATCAAGTACTAAGCATTATTTAACAAAGACTTGGACATTGTACACGAATGCACACCCGTGGGAGTTACTGGTCTTTTATCGGGCGCCTTCCCAGGTGGCGGATAGGGGGATGTATTTTATTTGGTATTATTTATTTATTATTGTTATAAATTTTATAAACATGTATACTTATATACTAACATTTATACTTATTTCCAACATTTTATATCTGATGACATATGTTCAAAATGGCTGCCTTGTTCATTAATATATGCATAAATTCACTTTACCACGTTTGTTGATACTTTGTGGAGTACGCCTACACTAGTATTGTTATTCTCCTTGTAATGTTCATTTTCAGTTCATCCAGTATGAGGCCTATTTTTATAAACCCTTCCTTTAAGATAACCCCTACAGGAAAAAATCTGGAGGCGTTAAATACTGGTAAAATACTGTTCAAGAAGGAACACTCGTTGCTCTTGGGAAAATGACATGTTTACCGTATCGTAATCTAAACAATACTGCAGACCTGTTGTAACCTGTACATACAATAATGGGCTTTACATTTGTTGTTTATATTACCAGTGGTACTATCTTGCGGTAGCCACTAGAATATAAAAAACCTCACTTTAAAAACTTGTTTTGGATATGCACGACTTAATGAACGCACTGTAGCTAGCCCACTTACCGTTAGATCCTCATGCTTTGGCATAATAGTAATCATATTGCCATCGATAGCCAAAATTTTCCCCTGCAAATGCATCAATTCACCCTGACACACTTCTACGTTGTCACCAGCACTGAACGAATGGCCGGGTCCATCCTCCTTATTAGTAGCTGACAGTTCGATGTCAACACCTTCTGGTGCTTCTTCGAATTTTTCAAGCTCCGACAGTGTCGGCTTCACTCCTGGAAAATCAATATACAGCACTGACACTTGCTCCAAAAGCTTGCGGCTTTCACACTAAAAATGAAGTTTATTTCATTCAATGTCAAGGCGGATAAAGAATAAAAACGGTAAAATTATTAACACTCCATTTTTTGCTGATGATGCCCACATTAGTATGAAAATTCTGTTTGAGCAATGAGGTGAATTATTATACAATATATGCTAGGCTGAACGGGAATCGAAACTGTGACCGTCAGTCAGTCTTATCAGAAATAACTGCTCTAACCGATTACAGGGCTGCGGTTGCCTCTATCTTGCTCCCATAACAAATATAATAATATAATATATAATATAAACATAATGTCAAAACAATTTATCCCAAAATAAGACATAAGAATAACACTTGACATTTGTATGACATTATTAGCTTACTCACTAACAAACTGGTTATTTCAAATTAAATTTGAATAATAAATGTGTATTATATTCTAATTAACTCATACCACATACGTATTCCATCATGATAATTGATAAATAGACGTGGCTGTCATTCAGGAGACTCATGCAGATAGTGAGCAGCAGCTTGGGGCTAGAGGAAGGATACCGGGGTACGAAGTTTTGGGGGCAACATACCATAAGCACTATGGATGTGCAACTTACATCCAAAACAACATCGAAAATGCCCACCTTGTGTCAGCCGAATCAAGCAATAATATTGAAACAGTGTCAGTGATGGTGGAGGGTACTAGGATAGTGAATGTTTATAAGCCCCCTCCAGTAGCCTGGTCATCTGAGGTGTTGCCGGTTTTACCGCACCCTGCTGTATACATTGGAGACTTCAACAGTCACCACACCATGTGGTGTTACAATGTGAATGATGAGAATGGTGAAGCTCTTGCAGGCTGGGCTGAGAGAAGTAATATGAGCCTCATTTTCAATGCCAAAGACAGAGGAACTTTTAAATCGGCAGCATGGAATAGGGAATACAATCCAGATTTGTGCTTTGTTACTTATAACGAGGATAATCAGCCATTGCAAGCAT
The DNA here is from genome assembly GCA_948455865.1 of Conomelus anceps. Classification (NCBI taxonomy): domain Eukaryota; kingdom Metazoa; phylum Arthropoda; class Insecta; order Hemiptera; family Delphacidae; genus Conomelus; species Conomelus anceps. The sequence continues at coordinate 1,243,347 of OX418224.1, read as the reverse complement.
CTCGTAGAGTACTAGGCAATTTTCCACATAGTCAACACCGCCCAGTTGTGGTTGAGCTGGGAATCCAAATTCCAATAATTCGATCTATTCCAAGACCTAGATGGAATTTTAAGAGGGCGAATTGGAAAGACTTCACTCATGAGCTTGATGCAGTAATAAGGTGGATACCTCCTGTAAGCAGGAATTATGATAGGTTTGTGAACGCTGTTATAGCAACTGCTAAAAAGAAAATACCTAGGGGATATAGAAAGGAGTACATCCCCGGATGGAGTAATGAGTGTGAACAGCTAAATCAAGCTTATATGGAGACTGAGAACCCAACCACAGCTACAGAGCTGCTCCAAAGTCTGGACTCTGAGAGACGGGAAAAATGGATGGAAACTACTAAATCTCTGGATTTTAAAAAATCTAGTAGGAAAGCTTGGAGCCTAATGAGAAAGTTGGGTGGAGGAAGGTCTGTTGTTCATAAGACTCCCATGGTTACCCCAAACAAAATCGCCAGCAGAATGGTTACTCTATCCAGGGCACCTCGGGACCCTCAACACACAAAAGAAGTAAAGAAACTCTTTAGTACTATGAAGCGAAACGCACCTGCCCGCTCAGAGCTCGCAAGAGAATTCATATTGGATGAGCTCAAGGAGGCTGTGAAGGAGATTAAGGTGGGCAAGGCTCCTGGTTTTGATGGGATCCATCCGGAATTCCTGATTCATTTTGGAAAGAATGCTCTGCGATGGTTGACTAGGTTTTTCTCTGATATTTTGCAAACAGGGCAAATACCAAAGGCTTTCAAGGAAACAAAGATAATTGCTATTCTAAAGCCAAATAAACCTCAGGATCAGGCTGAAAGCTATCGTCCTATTGCACTGTTGAGCTGCTGCTATAAGCTACTTGAAAGACTTATTCTAAATAGAATTGGATCAATAGTCTCAGAAGCTATCCCTGTCGAACAAGCAGGCTTTAGACCAAATAGAAGCTGCAGTGACCAGGTTCTAAGCATTACCACTCATATTGAAGCTGGGTTTCAAAAGTGTTTGAAAACGTCTGTGGCATTTGTGGACTTAACCGCTGCATATGACACAGTATGGAAACAGGGACTTCTCTACAAACTGATACAGGTCATCCCATGTCAAACTATTATACAGCTTATTGGTAATATGCTTTCTGACAGGAAATTTCACGTGATTCTGGGCAATAAAATCAGTGACCAGAAAAAACTTAACAATGGACTTCCACAAGGTTCCGTCCTTGCTCCATGTCTTTTCAATTTATATACAGCGGATTTGCCCACCACTTATTCTAAAAAGTTCATATATGCTGATGATATGGCTCTTGCAACTCAACATAAGAATTTTGAAAAAACGGAGGAAGTGCTTTCTGTAGACCTGAAGCAAATGGGGGAGTATTTTCATAAGTGGAGGCTTATTCCAAACCTGAAGAAGACGGAAGTCAGTTCATTTCACCTTAATAATAAAATGGCAAATAGGAAACTTAAGGTTCATTTCAACAATGTACTTCTTCAGCATCAAGATTTCCCCAAGTATCTAGGTATTATGCTGGATAGAACACTGTCTTTCAAAAAACACCTGGAAAGCACCTCAAAGAAAGTTCAAACCCGCAATAACATTATTCAAAAATTGTGTGGTTCTACTTGGGGTGCCTCAGCCCATACCCTGCGGTGTTCCACTCTGTCTCTTGTTTATTCTGTAGCTGAATACTGCGCGCCTGTGTGGATTAACAGCCCACACACCAATAAGATTGATACTCAGCTCAACATGGCAATGAGAATGATCACTGGGTGTATAAGATCAACCCCTTCAGCTTGGCTCCCAGTCCTGAGCAATATTGCTCCACCTCCCTTGCGGAGGAAGAATGCCCTGCTGAGGGAGTTCAGAAAGATCTCTGACAACCCGGTGTTGCCGATTCATGGAGACCTCCCCGACCTTGAGATAAATCGTCTCAGATCTAGAAGGCCTCCATTGAGATCTGCCAAAGAATTGGCCGGAGCGGATTTCAGCATAGACTCAGAGTGGAGTGCCGCCTGGAGTGCGCAGGTGCCTGACCAATTGGCTCAGCTTATGAAACCTAACAAAGAGCCAGAAGGTTTTAGCCTTCCCCGTCATCTTTGGAAGGGACTAAACAGGGTGCGCACAGGGCATGGCGTATGTGGGGACAGTCTTCATAAATGGGGAGTCATTCCTTCGCCTCAATGTGACTGTGGAGCCCCAAAACAAACTGTGAGACACATTGTTGAGGTCTGTCCTACCAGGCTATATCCCCATGCTGCTGAGGATTTTGTTAACGCTGCACCAGCAGCTCTTGAATGGCTAACCGATTTAGACTTAGCTTTATAAAAATTATTGTCCCATGTTTTAATCAATTTTTACCTCTTGACTGTGGTTCCTTGTGTATGTACATTGTACATATTCATGGAGCTACTGATTTTTCCATGTTTTATTGTTTTATGTTCGACTTGAATCTCATGACAATCAATTATAAATTTGAGCACGTAGCACAACAGTTTTTGAGATGTGTCAAGGATGCCATACGCTATATATATATATGATAATTGATAATTTATATTATAATTTATTGTGTTTCTATATGAATCTTTTTTTTTTAATACTTTGTATAAAAATTATGTATTGTAGGAAAGAACTCGTTCCTCACTCACAGGCATGTGCCCATGTGAGGAACCTTCTTCAATGAATGACACTTGAATCAACCTGTTTTTTGTGTTATGACATGTACATGTAAAATCTGTCGCCTGCATCATTGGGGTTAGTTTTATGCATAAGCGTTTTGCATCAATCTATTTATGTGGTGATTTCATTTCATTATTTTGATTTTTCAATTTATTAACTCTGATCTAAATTGTTTTTATTTTATGCTCTGCTTGCTGCTTTCTATATTATGTTAGTACTTAGCTTAATAGTATAGTTAAAGTTATCTAAAAACCAAAAACATTCAACTTTTTATTTCTTCTTTTTATGATTATATTATTATTTTTTTTTCTTAATTATAATACTAACTCTTTTGTTCCTTGTCACAATGATTGCCATATGCTTTTATTTTGTTGCAATAGGCTTAAGCCTGGCAGCAGTCATCAATAAAAACAATCAATCAATGATTCATGTTGTTATCAAATTGTAATATTTTATGAAGAATAAATATATAATTTCAAATTTCAATATTTTTGGATGATCATCAACAATTCAAGACTATTACGAATAATACTCTACTTCTAGCAAGTTTTCAATTTACAATAAATTATTTAAAAATAAAACGGGATTCATGAAAAAGGTGAGCATACCATCAGCTAGAATTGCTGACATGATGAAGTTTTTGTAGAGAAAGCCTTTCCGGCTGAATCGATTTCCCTCAAATATAAGGAAGTCTCCGTCACTAGTCACTTCTCCTCCAATCGCTCTTATAGCTTCAGGGTCAAAGGGTTTGGCCAGAGGTCGTCGTTTTTTCTTCCTTTTCAAGTCATTGTCCTGAAATCACAAAGTTAGATTAGCTGAATTCGAGATACCTTTCATTGTTTTTCAAGTATAAAAGTACTAGTATTCAAGCAATTGGAATGTTTATGATGCTCTTTCATTGGGAACAAATCATCAAATCGTGGGGGGAGATGCTTTACAAAAAATCGGTAAAATCGGTCGAAAAGATCGACTTTGATCTGAGGCTGAATTAGACAGCTCATTTTCAAGGTACTGAAGTATTGCGATAAACAGTTCCAGCTAGGTTCAGGAGGAGGTGGTTATTAGTCAATATTTTGCTGAGTTAACATTGGCAAGTATCTGGCACTTTATGCATCAATGCATTTTTACACCTCCAAAACAAAAAACAATAGACCAGTATTTCAATTTATTTTTGTTTCATTCAATATATTTTTGCACATACGGTTTCCATACAATGATTGATTGATTGACTGCCTTTATTTATTTCCTAGGAGGGCGAAGTTAGGGCGCAGCCAGCCCTCTCTTACCCTCAATCCTCTCTTACTTAACCCTCCTATACAATTATGACTACTTTTTAAGACTTACAGCTAAATGTATAAATTTCATTAGAAAGAGAAAAAACAAAAAAAAAAATTAAATAAATAAAGAAAAGAAAATATCTATATGATAGTAAAGAAGAAAGACAAATAATAAAAGTTTGGAATGCTTCCAAGATAAGAAAAAAAATCCATAAAGATAGATAAAATGGACATTTTCATAAACTGGTGAATGCATGCCTACTCGCACCACACACACACACACACACACACACACACACACACACACACACACACTATCTAATGCCTCGATCGCCCTCCCTCAGCCACCTCAGCTTGATATTCTAAAATGTGAATGTGACTTTTACGCTCGCACGGACAATTTATCCAGGCGAGTAGTATATTCATAAAATATTTAAATGTACTTCGTAATGCATTTTTTTGGGGATAAAGATAAATTTCAATTTATTCTTAATTTGGGGTGTTACCTGTGTTGTCCTTAGCGCACCACGAGGACGCGTGTAGTCAATGCGAGGAAGGAGCTTGAGATGAACCTGATTCTGGCCAAGATCGACATAGTCCACCTGCGCAATGTCGTCCTTGTAGAGACCTCTCTTGACGCGCACCCATTGTTTCGGCTTGAGGCCAGTCTGAACCTTCACCACACGCAGCACATCCGTCATCTCCTTGATCGGCACCATTTGCTGTTTCCAGAATCCCATACGCAGATTGCTCACATTCTCTATCGCCTGTTTCACGTGCGGCTGTTTGAACGCTTCTATATAGATATAGCCTTTGAGTCCTTCCGGTGCAACAACCGACTTGATTTGCAGCGGTTCTGTGCCTTGATAAGCTATATACTTCCGCATCAGCTGCAAGGCAGTAGCTTTCTCTTCGCCAATGCGACATTTCACCATCCACAAATTTGGATCCTTTACACCAGGCAAAAGAGTTTGCTGAGTGATCTCATCGGACATATCTTCACCGCCATCACCAAAGTGTCTGGAAGCTACCGATTCATCTGCATACTTCTTGCGAAGGTATTCTTCGATTTCCGCTTCCTTTTGTGAACTGCAAAACAAAACTTGAATATTATATACTACGTGAATAAAATTTGATCAATTTAAAATTCATTTTCAAGGATGGTTTTATAATGAATAATAAGACGAAATTGTCACAACCACATTTATTAAAACTTTGAGAAACTGGTTTCGGTTGTTACACCGTTATCAATCTCAATCAAATAAATGTGGTTGTAACAATTTCGTCTTGTTATTCATTATGGATACCTTCCACAATATCACCTTCACTACTACAAAGTAAGGATGGTTTTATAGTTCTCATGAGAAAAAATAATTCACAATTCGTTTTAATAATAATAATAATATAGTAATAGTAATAATAATAATAATAATAATAATGTGGCTGATTGCCTATGGAGTAGGTCCTTGCACGTTTTGATGACTAGTGAGGAAGTTAGAATAGATTAATCAATAGCCTAAGTAAAAAATATAGCTTTAATGTAAAAGTATAGTATACTAAAAAGGCTATGAAAATTTATTATAAAATTGATTTCATGTTTTTATTTTGTTTAACGACTCTCCAACCCAACACATAAATTTTTAGTTTTTTTTTTTTTTGCAAAATTGTCAGAGAATTCTCTTCCATTTTACTAATTGTATTTTTCTTATAGTATATAAAATGAATAAACTCCTCTGAATATTGGACAAATGTTCGGTGAAAAATTGGAATTGAATGAGTGACCTGTCTGGTTCAGGTCTGGTGTCAGAGTTCTCAGGTCACACCTGAACAAAGTTTAGGGCCTGTGACGTAACTTAAGGACTGTTTTTTAGGCAGCCGGGACCGACGGGCTTAACGTGACCTCCGAAACACGGAAGCGACCTCAGTAAAACTCGGGGTTTGAACCCTAGAACTTCTAGAACTTTAGGTTCTAGGTAGGATAACTTTAGGTAGAATTTGATTTGAGGTTTTAGAAGCAGGCGCTAACCCACTAAACTACGACCACTCCACAATTCCTTTTTAACCACATAGGTTTAATAGAGAAATGCTTCAAGTGAATTGGAACAATATTTCTAAATAGAATAATATTGCATTGGCTAAATGAGCTTCCACTATTGAGTGAATTAATAAAAGAAATGCAAAGTGCAATTATAAATATAAAACTGCCCCTGCCTCTCTCACATAAAATTTGTTAACATATACACATATAATTTCATGTGGATAGTGAAGTTGCACTTAAAGATCTAATTGAATTATTAATAATAATAATAACAATGACCGTTATTTTCCCTGTAGTCTTAGATCGATAAAATTAAAAAAAAAATAAAAAAAAAATTCAGAATAATAAAAGAAAGAAAAGCACTTACTCCCATAAGGCTGTTCCTCGTCTACGACCTTCTATCTCTCTTGCGGTGGGGCCGAGCTCCTCCATTTCGTTGCCAATGATGCCAATTTCCTGCGCTCCCTCTTCCCATTCCTCTTCATCCTCAAACTCATCGTCAACTTCGGCCTCGTCAATAATGAAACCGCCAAAACGATCGTTCTTCTTCTTCTTTTTGCTGCGAGGACCCTCGTCCTCATCTTCTTCCTCCTCGTCAAACTCCTGTAAATTAGTAAATAAAAAACATTGTTCCACAAGCTTAATATTGAAGTCTTTAGCCTCCGGATACCAGTAAATACAAATAAAGGTTTAAAAACCTGCGTTTTATCCAATTGGATACCACAACACAGGTATTTAAACCTTTATTTCTAGAAGCTGTTGACAGGGACAGGTTTTGATCAAAAACTGGAAGTTAAAGGCAGTTGACACTATGATAAAATTAATTTAAGGTTTACAGAAACCACTGTTTGTTGTTTGTCAACTTATTCTTGGCAGTGCGCTAAATCACATTTTGTTTTGTTTCTACACAGCGCACACAGCGTTTCAAGCGACTGTAAGTAGCAACTGGTCATTTCTCATATGACCAAGGATTTGATAACATCTCACAGCATAAACTTACAATATTAGTAGAGTTGACATGCGCGAGGAAAATTCATACAACTGCCAGGAATGAGTTGACAAGCTATACTAATGAATACTTGAAGTCAGCTGGACGGACTGAGTGACTCATGATGATGTTTTCAAGTTACTGTATCCAACAACACGGTCATGGAACGAAGGAATTTGAATTTGAATTTATTGTTCATTCCAAAACATTTGTACAAGCAAACAGGAAAATTGTCAAGTGCATAAGATAAATACATAAATACGAACATACAAGAAATACAACATAAAGTAACTTACTTCCTCACATATTTTGAACATTTTTAAAATAGATATAATTAAATTATTCAACAACGGGCAAGGCGGATTACAATAAACTTTGTGCTTTCGATGTAGGTTGGGATTAAAATTAAGTATTTAATAGTTATTTTATGCAAATTTATAACTTTTAAACTGAATTTCTTTCGAGTTTTGTTCAATTGAGAAAGCATTCTACGACTTTTCAACACTTGAACCTAACTCTAACCTATATTGACAGCAAATCGCGATAAGAAGTGAATTATATCCCAGACTAGTCCGTATAGCTTTTAGAGAAGAAGAAAGACGAATATTGTGGAGAAGCAAAGCAATCAAACTAGACGAGATAAACTGGGTTCGGAACCCACCTAAACTCATTACCCACGCACAGGTCTCGGACCTATGTGGGTTTCATCCTAAAAAAAAAACTGGAAGAACACACATTACACCGGCATCAAACTGTAGGAAATATAGACTGTATTTAAAAAATGTGATTCAATAGCTGTCCTAAGGCTTGTTTCACACATACTCGACAGTCGGGTAAACGGTGTTATTTACCCGGCCGAAGGGACATTGTTTCATATGTTGCGCATCACACTTACCCGATTTTTTAAATTATATGATACGACGTAATTACGAATAATAAGACTCGAAGTTGTCACAGCCACATTTATTGAAGACCGTGAGAAACTAGTTTCGGTTGTTACACCATTATCAAACTAAAACTGAAATTAAGCTGCACTGTACTTTAGTTTTAGTTTGATAATGGTATAACAACCAAAACTAGTTTCTCACAGTTTTCAATGAATGTGGTTGTGACAGTTATGCCGGGTAAACGACACCGGTTGCCTGACTGTCGGGTATGTGTGAAACAAGCCTGAGGGCCGCTATTGAATCAATTAATAGCTACTGAACGACTGACAAACCGGGCATTACACTCATGATTTTGAATAGGAATACTGCAATAGGAATAAGTAAACAATACATCAATTCAAATTGGGAAGTGATAGCCGCGAGCCGTAGCAGGTATCTGTTCAATCAGATAGAGATAAGCTGTGTTCTCGTAGGTCCTGTTTGTAAGGGTGACCGATTAGATTGGCCAGCAAAAAAGACACGTTCTCTGCTGTAAAATCACTTCCCGGTGGTTCGGAACCCACCATAAACTGTAGGTCCAACTCATCAATCACCATCATCCAACCATTACCCACGCACAGGTCTCAGACCTATGTGGGTTTCATCCTCCAAAAAAAATTTAAAAGAGATTCATGTTAATAATAAAGAAATTTGTTCGGAAGTCAATTCTTTTTTCTCTTTCTTTGTTTAGCTGCATTTTTTCGAGCTGATAATATAATTTGATAATAATAATAATATACAATTATGATATATTCATTAACAAAGGTATGGATATGTATTCATATTAAAATTATGACAATATTCAATTAGATTATTTTTCATAAAAAATAATAATCAAGGAACGAATAATTGAAAATAAATATAGAAATTGAAATTTTTTTTTTTTGAGGATGAAGCCCACATAGGTCTGAGACCTGTGCGTGGGTAATGAGTTGGATGATTATGATTTATGAGTTGGACCTACAGTTTTAGGTGGGATCCGAACCACCGGGAAGTGATTTTACAGCAGAGAACAGTGTCTTTTTTGCTGGCAAATCTAATCGGTCACCGTTACAAACAGGACCTACGAGAACGCAGCTTAGCTTATCTATCTGATTGAACAGATACCTGCTACTGCTCGCTCACTTGACAAGGAAATTTTGCTGATAGATTCCTTCTGCCTATCTGCGGGTTGGGAAGCGGCTGTTTCACCTACTGAGTCATTGAGTTCTCGGTATATAATGGTTTGAAAAAGCTTTGAGTATAGCTTGTTCTTATACTAGGTGATGCAATCATAGCGAGAAACATGTCAAACTGAGAAACCGGGCATGAGTCATATTTTTAATAATACACAATGAATCACATTGCTAAAGGCTAGTGTATTAAATAAGCACTACGACGACCAAGGCTGTCCACTATATTCATATCACTACATGCATCAACCAGGAAAAGCATCATAAGCGAAAGTTTCCTTAATAGAAAAGAATTGCGAAATCCAGCAAACCAATGTGATAAGTCAGATTAAGATTATTATTATTATTAGTAGTGTATAACTTTTGATGGTGGAGATAGTTCCACCTTGCTATCTAATAGGTATGATTACTTAAAATGGAAACTATCACGCTATACACGCTATTTAGTATATTTTGTCTGATATCTCAAATATGGGTGATTCTAGAGGTCTGGGACGTGTTTTATTCAATTTTAAAGTTCATTTTACATAAAATCCAATTGATGTAACACCTAACTTAACGCCATAAAAAAATCAGTTTGGCTTTACTTCCATCCTTTCCTAGAGAATCGGGGGAAATCTTTCACTAGCCATAACTCCCTAACAAAGCATTTCCGGACATATGTTTATATAAACTTTTTTCATTATTTTGATGAGAGGAAACCACCCTAGAAGTTTGTCGGGTTACTCGTGGGACACTCTGTATAATGTATTTCCATCCAAGTACGTATATCGTTTACCGACCCAAATAACCATTCTTCCACTTGAAAAGATTAAAACTTTATTTGAAAGCAGAGTTAGAAGCAAATTGTTTTTATTCAAAGCAGGAATACATCAATTAGGGAAGTGATAGCCGCGAGCCGTAGCAGGTATCTGTTCAATCAGATAGAGATAAGCTGCGTTCTCCTATGCACTCTTTGTAAGGGTGACCGATTAATTGGCCAGCAAAAAAGACCCTGTTCTCTGCTGTAAAATCACTTCCCGGTGGTTCGGAACCCACCTAAAACTGTAGGTCCAATTTCATCAATCACCATCATCCAACTCATTACCCACGCACAGGTCTCAGACCTATGTGGGCTTCATCCTCAAGAAAAAAAAGAAAAAACCGTGTTAAGTCTGATGATGATTATTATTATTAGTTGTGTATAACTTTTGATGGTCGAGAGACTCTTACTGATAGCTCCACCTAGCCATCTAATAGGTCTAATTACTTAAAATGGAAACTATAACGCTAAATAATGTATTTCCAAATATATCGCTTGCCGACCCGAATAAATACTCTTCCACTAGAAAAATTTAAAACTCATTTGAAAGCAGAGTTAGAAGCAAATTGTTTTTATTCAAAACCGGAATACATCAATTATATTAGTCACAGGGATTATTCTGGAATGCACAGTCCACATGTATTCCACAAATATGTGACAGAAATCGAACAAAGCTATTTTTATAATTTATCTACACAAAATAATAAATTGTGTAAGTTATGAATTTAAAAATGACAAGTCCATATACCCATTTGAGAGATGATCAGTGGCCGCTTGATAAATCTAATCTAATCTAATTAATAGATGGCTATCAATAGCCTCAACCATTTAAAGACTGTGCATTACATACATAATTGAATGTGGAAGCGACAGTGTAGTCGGTTGTCGGATACGGTGTTTAGGGGGCGCTAAACTACATTAATGACATACAAATTCGAAAAAATAAGATCTCCACATCGAATTGAATATCGAAAAACCAACTCACCTAATCAATAATTGATCATAATCTTTGAAATGTAATTTGATTCGTGACTTACATCTTCCGAGTTGAGGTCCTCTCCTTCAGGTTCTTCTTCATCACTTACTGATGGTTCTCGTTCCCTAGATAAGAAATCAATACATGAATAAAACTATTTTATTTACCTCTACTAATAATCAACAGAATCATTTGTATTTTTTTATGTAGATGTCGAAAAAGGAAAACCATGCAACTCCAATTTCGAATATCATATTAAAGGAATTAATATAAAAGGAATTTCAACGCTCAAATTTAATTACTGCATTACTTTTTAAGAAAAAACAATACGGTAAAATAGATTCGATTTGTAATTTCAGAACAACGTCAAATTTAAAGTAAAAAATATTGAAAAATAAGGCGAACAGTCCCCTAAAATAATATTAATTCATTTATTGAATTGGGCATTTTCATTCTTAGTAATTTTGAGTTGATTACGCTTTGATTTTGAGTAAAGCTTTTCTGTAAATAATCCTATTGGACATTTGCAATATCGAAGAAAGAACCGTTTTCAAAATGAAAATCAAAGAAAAGGTGATTACTATAGTAAACGAAACGGAAAGTTACAGGATGAATGGATAATAAATATATTAAAATTTACTAAAAAACAATTGAGATAAAACAGAATGTCATTTAAAACAAATAAAATTACCTAGTTTTATTGTGTTTACTTGGAGAAAGTTGGCCTTGGCTTATATACGGTTTACAATTTCACTCAGTAAACAACGCTGAAAAGTCCCCAGCTTTGGCAGACTTTAATGATATTGACTCGAATGACTTAAATGATATTTTGTTCATCCAAAAATTTAACCAATTTTTATCAACTGAATTAGGCTACCAACAATTTGAGATTAATAAAAATGTTCCCAACTCACATTTTATATTAAGTTACAACTCTAATGGAAGTGCTAGCCGAGTGCCGTAGCAGGTATCTGTTTAACCAAAGTTAAGCTACGAAACACCTGGGCCATCTTTGTAACGGTGACCGATTGGATTGGCCAGCGAAAAAGACTCTGTTCTCTGCTGTAAAATCACTTCCCGGTGGTTCGGAAACCACCTAAAACTGTAGGTCCAACTCATCAATCACCATCATCCAATTCATTACCCTTGCACAGGTCTCAAACCTATGTGGGCTTAATCCTCAAAAAAACTCACCTCAAGTTACAAATCTTTAAAACATTTGGTGGTCTATCAAAAGCTGAAACATATTATATGTCATATAAATTGTTCTTAAATAAACTAAAAATTATTGCAAAAACAGATGCTACCAACCTGCTAGCATCAACTTCCTCCGCCTCCGATCCACTTGGACTGCGACTCCTACTCCTACTGCGGCTCTGGCTGCGACTCCTACTTCTTCTGGGACTTCCACTCCTACTTCGGCTTCTACTCCTTGACACACTCCTCGCATCACCATTCTATACAACAATATTATTAGCTTCAAAACGGTCGCTTTATTTCCATGAAAATGGAAGGATACTTATGATACATAAAGGCTATCAATTCAATAACTATTTATTGTCACAGTAGCGCACACCACATTAACACTTCTAGTTTAGCATATTAGCATAGTCATATTGATCGTCTCAAACTATAACAAAAGTTAGTTATCAACAACACATTATAACTTGGAAAATATATATTATAAACATTATCAACAGTGACAACTCAAAACAATCATACAAATAACCTGTATATACAAATATATATATATATTATAATAGTAATATATATAATAACACTGCATATTATCAAAGTGTGCCGACAGCAACAACAAAGGGACAGTCCCACATGAGTCATAGACTTATGTGTGGGACGAGTACCACTCTTACAAAATAATTATTGTTATTGACTGTAAATTTCAAGAAATTAGACCATCAGAATAATGATTAAAAAAAAGAAAAAGATACTACCCAATTTAGTTTAGTAGTCATGACGACATATGAAGATTTTAAGAGATGACAAACATGTATAATTGTTGTGCGATGATGTGAGAACAGATTAATTGTGGAAGTATAAATTAAATTGACTATGCGCTACTAGGAAGTATGAATCAAAATGACTAGGCTAGCTAATGGATCATACAAAAAAGTATAACTTACACTATTTCTTTGATTATTTTTTTCATTAAGGACCCTACAGGGCCTTATTGAAATTGTGACATTGTCTGTTCGTCTATGTTAAATCTCCTGCAAGGAAGATTCTAGACTCTTGAAACTTTTTTGTAGTGGTGAAGGTGATTTTTTTGTATTGTGGAAGATATCCATAATGAATATGTTTTTTTTTAGATTGATATTGGTGTGTAACAACCGAAACTAGTATCTCACTATTTGCAATAAATGTGGATGTGACAACATCGTCTTATTATTCTTTCTACCTTGGAGCTTAGTTTATAGCTCACTCATAATCCAAGTTTTGGCGTTTGGTCGTTAAATATAAAGATTATTATGACGAATAATTAATTATACGATGAATGATTATTAAAATGAATATTATGACGAGAAACAGAAATTTGCAGCAACTAGGCTAATTCAAAATCAAAACAACGCTGTTGTCAAATTCTCAACGCTTGAAATTTTGTTTAATTATTGACCAGTCTATAATTTTTTCACGACAAAGGTCTGAAAATTGTCTCAAGTGTTTGGCTTATTCAACACAGTTGTTCATTTTACTGTCTAAACATATGACTTGAAGCAATTTTTAGACGTTTGTAATGAAGTTCAGAGATAGAAAAACAAATGCTACCCCATTTGGCAAAGACGCTTTTTTTGGCCAAAAGAGGGCTCAACTCTCAACTTATTATTATTTTTTTTATTCAATTCTTTATTTCTCACCAAAGTCATTACAACTGACAATATACATTTAAGAAAATACAATAAAATTCTAACACATTAACAAAATAACAGTAACATATGAAGTGAGAAATGACCTAACCAACTATGGTTACATGTACTAGGATAGGTCAAGTTAGGGAATTGGTAAGGATAAGGATGGGATCAAAAAGGTTGGATTGTATGGTAAAAACTATTCATCTTGGAAGAAAGCTCACAATCTGAAAAAGTATCTATGTCTAATCCAATTTTCAATTATCATTTTTTTTAGTAATTTTTGACTTATATCTTCTATGATGCAAGAAATCTTCTGGAACTTCATTGATGAATTTTGTGCTTTTTTTAATTAATTGTCTCCTAATTGATTCTATTTTATTTAGAGCATAATAGATGAAAGTTTTAAATAGAATGTATGTTGGAAAAATTACCAACTTTTCAAGGATTGAAAAGAATACAATTTTTGGGAGAAAGTGATATTGGGAAGGAAATTTGATTAGAATTACTGACCTCAGCTTCAGAATCGCTGCCCCTAGGACTAGCACTTCCCCTGTAGCTACCAGCGTCACTACCTCGGCCACTTCCGCTGCCACGGGCACTTCCGGCATCACTCGCCCTCGGACTGCCTACCTCACTTCCGGCATCGCTTCCGGCGTCACTACCCTGGTAGCTCCTACTACCAGCTTCACTGCCACTCTCATACTCTTCATTGTCCGACATCTTATCTACAATAAATAGGATATCACAGACTGAGTTAGTTATAACAATAGATGTATAGCTTTTATTGGTGGAAAGACTCTAAAGTGTAGTTCCACCTAGGTAGAGCCATGTTATGAGGAACATTTTGAACCAACAATAGATGGGCTCCGAACCAACAGGTAATGAAAAATCTAATAAAATCAAGTCATAGCAACTCGGTGACCCACTGAAAGGCAATCTTGAGCGCTTGTAACTGAACATCATTATCATATGAACGCTACGTTTAAACACAACGAAAAGTTTTTTGAACACTACGTTCAAACACTACAATGAACAGTTTTTTGAACACTACAATTACCACCCCACTGAGTTAGTTAAGTCTTAAAAAGGTGATATCGTTATTATTATAAGTTATTGAAACAAAAAAGTGAAAGACCTGTTACAGCTAAATTTTAAATTATTTATTAAAATGTCTCAAACATAAAAAACTTGAAATTCTTTTTTTCAGAAATATGAAAATATTTCTGGAATTATAATGTTATCTATATTGTTTAAAAGAGCATTTAATTCTCATTGATAACTTCTAAAAAATATTGAATAATATGAAACTACAAGCCCCAGTTACATGGGGAAATATAGAACCGTGTCACGGTATTTTCGCGACCATATTGTCCTAGCTTGAACCCATTGTGCTTTATAAGGCAAAAACGAGAGAGTTTATATTCCACTATAAAGGCTATTTAGAGTCAAACTTCAGTTTTATAATACACTGGTAAAATGGAACCAACTTACAGCAACAAAAACTGAATAACTGAGATCCTTGAATTTAAGAGAAAGAGCGAAAGGATTCACGATGGCGAATAAACCTGACTCGGTTACACTTCTATGTGTAGTCCCAATGAAATAATCGACTTAACACATTAGGTTTCCCATAGAATGACTCAAACAAGGTGGAACTATCCGCAAGGGTCTCCCCACCAATAAAAGCCATACGCTTATTATTAATCGAGAATTTATAGTCGATAGGTTACGTTTAGCTTTAAGTTTGCTACAGACATCGACATCTATTCTCTCAGTTGATTCTAATCGTTGGAAGTACAACCGCTGACTCATAATTTCATGAATAATCTTGCCCAATATTAAACATCTGATCAAAAAATGGAACACAGTAAGTTATTACACTATACCGTATGTTATTGGCTACTAAACCCCTGCCGAAGTATGATACAATGATGCCTTTTTAGTAAAGTAAGCTATTATTAATCAAAAAATTCTATTGATTATAATCATTGTTTTCAATTAGTAGAAAGCTTAAGCTTACGAAAAGTAGTACTGTAAAAAAACTAGTGAAATGAGAACGACCTCAACTCAAGTTTAATTATTGCTTACTTTTCTTTCCGTTCAATTTAAATAAATTATTTCGAGTGTTATGTCGATGAATATCATATTAATGCATCTCTATAAAGTGATTATACAACTCCATAATTATGTTTGAAATACAGTAACATCCAAAATATTTGAAGACCAATATTATAAACAGTTACAATTTAATGAACCTAACCTTCTTTCCTTATTCGGAGTAACGTACCTTATAATATTGAAATGATTGAAAGTAGATCACTAAAAGAAAGATTTATTTAGTACTAATATTATATTCAGAACAGCCTACCAACATTATTAATTGAGAGTATACGAAAATAATTAAACTATAGACGTTTTTAAAACACAACACATCACATCACAAGATTGTTCTACGAAGACGAAAACGAACTGCTACGCTGCCAGCTCGATTATTATGAGCGTACCAGCCAACGCCATTAAGATTTGCATTTGCTGAGCAGGAGTATAAAAATTCTTGAGAATATAATATCACACATGAAAAGAAAATCAATGAACTTCATTTTTGGTAATAATCTTTCTATGTCTGATGAGAATTGACGATCGATTAGATACATTATTGATATGATTGAACATTACTTTCGACTTAGTGTTTCAAGGGTACTGATGGTTTGTACAGTTATTGTGGGAGCGTACGATTTATTTTCCTTGTACGATAATAAGTCACGGTAATTCTTTTACTAAATTAAGTTTAGTGTTTTGCATAGAGTAACCAATACTTTGCTGGCTTTTAATTACCAAAATAATTCAAATAGTTGATATCAACATAGGACCTGAAATGCTTCGTTCTAGTGTTGAAGATGGCGGAAGTTGGCAACTATGGCACCTTCAATTTACTCATACAGAAATTTGTACTGCCTTCATTTTACTTGTAATTTGGGTTCTATTTGTATATTTATTGTAAAACTGTCCTGAGACAGATACCGTACAAATATCTCCAATTTTCACGATCCTGGGCAATTCCTTCCAACTCTTCATTCAATTTTTTCTGCGATATATTTGTCAGCACTCCAAATCTCCTGACTCAGCCCCTTCATTTCTCAAATTTAAAATTTAGGGCACAATAATTAATATTATCTTTCTCTGAAGACAATCCCTTCTTAGAATGTGCCCCAACCATCTCGCTTTTCTCGTTTGAATGAATTTTAGTAGACACCTTCCCTCTTCTCAACACTCCCTCCTTGATAACCTTATATCCAACCACGTAATATTATCTATTCTTCTACATAGCCACATTTCAAACCTCTCGCTCCAAATATGCTTCTTCATGCCTTCTCAAAGTCCATGTTTCAGACCCACATAACACCGCACTCCAGATATAATATTTTGCAAAACGTTTCCTCTGTTTCATTGGTATGCTTCTTTTGCTGTGAGTAAATGTTTTACCTTCATAACCTTCTAACTGCTTTTCCCATATTTATTCTAGTTTTTATCTCCTCAGTACAGCTACCATTTTTTTTATATGTCAACCGTTTACATAAAGAATTAATTAGACGATACATCACTCATTGTCAGCAGTTCCATTCTAGATAATTTGGAAATCAGTGCTCATATAGGTGTGTAGTCCATTGTCCAATTCTTACATAAGTTTAAATTAACAATAAATAGTAAAAAATGTCAATGCCAATTCAAAAACAAACATAATTCAAATGAAGATAGGGCTATAAACGTGTTTGTAAATGATAATCAACTAGACCAGGAAAGAAATATTGCATTTCTAGGAGTTTTGTTGGATAGGCGATTGACCTGGGCTTTCTAAAGCCAAACAGATCATCTCCAATCCTGCTCTCAACTGCTACTCTGGTCACTGCTTTTGTAAAATGTCATGTAAAACTGATGGTCATGAAATCTTTACACATTCTTAAATTTGCCTTCTTGGATAGAGGAACTAGAATGGTTTTCAACAAGTCTTCTAGCCAAATTCCTGAATCATACAAGCGATTAAACAAAGAAGTTACTCTAGATACTGCTCCAGGTTCTATGTAGTGTAGTAAAAGTGGACAGGTGCGCTAACCACTATACCACGGTACAGTGACTATATAGACAAGGTGGCCATTGGACGCCTCACTTCTGATTGGATCTTTCGGTTATGCATTACAAATTCGCCATTCAGTGTCCACATCAATTGTTGACGACAGTGACGGATCTATCTCTTCACCGCTTTACAGTCAATGTAGTATGAACCATATGATATTCTATTGTATTTAGGCTACGCTGGCGAGAACGCAAAGGATAACACGCATGCTGTGTAGACGGAGCCATGCAGTCAGGTAGAAAACATTCGTTTATAATATATCTAATTTTTAGCCCATATAGATATACAATAAAATATAAAATGGACACAGTTTTATATGGTGGTTCGAAGCAATGGCCACACTGTCTCTAAAAGGTCACTTACATCATGGTGGGCAACATTTTTCTGTGGCATATGGCAGACAAGAGTGAGATATTTATTTATCACATCTTACGTTGCCAGGTCTAGTAAGATCTAAGGCAAACACTAATAAATATAAACAAAAAGATAAATTACATTACATTAAAAGTAATTATAATTGAAATAAATGATGAAGATTAATTAAAGGAAAAAAGATTTGCTAATGATAAGTCATAACTCGTGAAATTTATGTAGCAAAAAGATTAGTAAAAAAAGAAATGAATAACTGGGAAATAATTGATATAATGGACTTATGAAATAGAAGAGAAAAAAATGAGAATGATGATGAAGTTGAGATTGATGAGATAAAAGCATCAAAGAACGCAATAGCAAGGAGTAAGTAATTAAATTAGTAGAAGTGGTCAAATGAAATGAGTAGAAACAATTTGGAAGAAAGAATTAGAAAAGGGAGAAAAATATATGAAAGAAGAAAAAACGAGAATAATTATTAAAGAAAGAAAATAAATGGGAATTCCGATCAAACAACAACCGAGAACAACTGAGAGAGAGATATTTAGGGAGAAAGAGAGAAACAAGAGTGAATTTGCAATCTCTTTGAAGCACGTGTCGTCAATGAATGGAAGCGATGTTTACAAAAACAAGTGGTATTGACTATTGCATCCACAACACTATTATCGAAGCATGGCATGTTAGTTTATGGAATGCAATAGTTTTGAAGCAACCTTTTACAATGTACAGTACGGTATTTAAAAATTCCTATTTTTAATAACTTATATTATTTGGAGATGGATATAAGTTATGTCAGAAGATTCGAAGAGGTTACTGTAGTTTTCATATAACTTGGCAGCAGCAGTTGGGTTCATATGCAGCACTTCCCATCTACTATACGCTGCCAAGTTATATGAATACTACAGTAAGATTATTGTCAGTCACATGAATCACTTTTATCTCAACGAAATATTTTAAGAGATTTAGAGGGGACTAGCTGACACCTCAGAAGGGCTTCAACTGCTAATGAACAAAGTGGCCGAAGTTAGTAGGAAATATGGTCTGGAAGTCAACATTAATAAAACAAAAACTATGATCATTAGTAAGGAACACATTGACAATGTGCATTTTACCATTGATGGCAAGGTGGTACAGCGAGTGCCAACATATATTTACCTTGGTACAGTATTGAATGAGCAGTGGGATCATTCTCAGGAAATAAAAGCCCGGGTTGAAAAGGCAAGAGCAGCGTTCAACCAAATGTCAAAACTTTTCAAGACACACAACATAAACCTTGAATTGAAAATTAGACTCCTCCGATGTTATATATTTTCCATCTTATTATATGGAGTAGAGTCTTGGACCCTGACTGAAGCAGCAAGTAAGAAACTGGAAGCATTTGAGATGTGGACCTATAGAAGAATCTTAAAAATATCATGGGTGGACAAAATATCCAACAAAAGTGTTCTTCAACAGCTGAAAAAAGACACTGAAGTAATGCTCACAGTGAAAAGAAGAAAATTAGAGTATCTAGGTCACATCATGAGGAACGAAACCAAGTACAAGTTGCTGAAATGTATAATACAGGGTAAAGTGCTCGGTAAAAGAGGCGTTGGGAGAAGGAGGATATCCTGGCTAAGGAACTTGAGAGCATGGTTTTCGTTATCCACCCCTCATTTATTCAAAGCAGCTGCTAACAAAATTGTCATTGCCAGAATGATTGCCAACATTCGGTAACGGATAGGCACCAGAAGAAGAAGAAGAAGAAGCTGTCATCAAACATAAAAGTTTTATTCACAAATAAAATTTCTCAAACAGAATAACCAAAATACAACAGTCTTTTTACAACAAGCTTTTGGAGTAGCGACTGTTTTTATAAAATTAAATGCAAATAAAACAGTAATGGAAGCATTCAAATATAATGACCTACAAGTCCAAACATTTTGGAATGTTTTTTCATAATTTGTTGATTTAATCACCTACCTTTTCATTCAAGTATATTTAAAATTACAAACATTTTAAAGCATGCATTATTGCTTCCTCAATCTTTGTTATGATACATACAAATAATACAGTATAGTTCAGTACATACAAATGATTACTAACAATAATTCGGAGCCCACCTAAAATAGTAGGTCCACCATGTTCCCCGTAACATGGCACAAACGGCGAGGTGGAACTACCCGTAAGGGTCTCCCCATCATTAAAAGCCATACGCTTATTATTATTATTATTATTATTACTACTAACATCACACACATACACACGCATTTCTATTACATTTAAATTTAATAGCTTCAAACAATTTGTTGACCAATTCTTAGAAAACAAACAAGCACTTCATCGAGAAATCTTAGCTTGTGAAAATAATGATGATTTTACAAATATTGAGAAACATTCAACAATATTTTAAGAGCTGACTATAACTGAAACAGCAATTTGCTTTCACATTAAGTAGAAACAGTTCAAAAGGAAAGCCATGGATAGAATTTTTTTTGAGCATGAAGCCCACATAAGTCTGAGACCTGTGGGTGGGTAATGAGTTGGATGATGGTGATTGATGAGCTGGACCTACAGTTTTAGGTGGGTTCCGAACCACCGAAAGTGATGTTACAGCAGAGAACAATGTATTTTTTGCTGGCCAATCTAATCGGTCACCCTTACAAAGAGTACCCACCGGGAAGTGATGTTACGACAGAGAACAATGTATTTTTTGCTGGTCAATCTAATCGGTCACCGTTACAAACAGGTCCTTCGAGAACGTAGCTTATCTCTATCTGATTGAACAGATACCTGCTACGGCTCACGGCTATCACTTACCTATGAATGATAGCTTCGCGAAGAGTTTGCAATAACACTGTTTCTGAAATATTTAAAAACTACTGAACAGATTTCAAGTACTATAATGTAAATTACGCATCAGTTTCAATAAATAAATGAAAAGTACTAATATAAACTGTGGCTCAGCTTAACCGAGTTAACTTGGTAACTTTATTTTTGTGATCAAGAACTTTTTCATAAAGAATTACCACTTATTCCAATAGTAATTATTATAAAACAATAATAACAGAAATTGAGAACTTCAGTACCAGCCGAAAATGGCACCAATAAAATATATGTAGCGAGTCCTGTGATGGCATTATTACATTTCCCAAACTCAAGCAGAGATTTGAGGTAATGTGTTAAATACTTACCAAACTATAAAGGAATAATACTTTAAAAAATTAAAAACTTTTAGTAATGTCCTCTATTTGGATTGCCGTGGGAATGGTATCGAGGAACGATATCCTGTAACACGTTTTTCACTATTCCGTTTGTTCTACCTTATTCTATATGTGTGCATAAGAAAAATGATGACAATTTGATGAAAACTTCACCAAACATTACAAATAATCACAAATATTTGCATGTTTCCATAGTCTATGCCACTGGATTGCTCTTCATTAATTTTATATCAGCTTCCATCATGTCCTTTACTAGGTCCTGAAAAATATCCATCGAAATTAATACTATTGAAAAATAGACAGAATTTGATACTAAAGATTTCAATTAAATTCAAAAACAAACATTTTGAAAAAACACAGAATAACGAGAGAGCTTCATAGATAAAAAGTACAAAAGCATTGGGGAAATTCAGGCACATAATAATTATTGGCTCATATTTTCCCTGAAATAACTTTAAACAAATTTCTATTTTAAGATCATTCCAAGGTTACTTTGGAGAACTGTTCATGGCTAAATTGCCCAAACGTGAGGAAAAGGAAATACATACTCACATGGTGGAATAATAAAACAGAAAATTATAAATTTTCTACTGAAATACTCTTAAATTGCGATTACTTTTCATTAACTGTATGTCAGCTTCCATCATGCATTTTACTAGATCCTGGAAGCAATAAAAATTGGGTAAAACTATGACATTTATCCAATCAATAAAACGCAAACTATAAAAGCGGTCTTATCAATTTGGAATAGTTTCCTTCTAATGAACCAACATGAATTTCACGCTACAATTTTATTATTAATTTTCATAAACTTGAAATAATTTAATCTTAACCAAATAATGTGAATTTTAACACTAATTTAATTATTACTTTTTAAGAAAAAACAAAATACAGTAAAGTAGGTTCTACTTGCAATTTCAGAACAACGCCAAATTCAAAGTAAAAAGTATTGAAAAGTAAGGCGAACCGTCCCCTAAAATAATAATATTAAATCATTTATTTAAGTGGGCATTTTCATTCTTAGTAATTTTGAGTTACGCTTTTCTGTAAACAATCCTATTGGACATTAACATCAAAGAAAGAACCGTTTTCAAAATAAAAATTAAAGAAAAGGTGATTACTATAGTAAAACAAACACATGATAATTAATTTTTCCTACAGTGACCCGAAAAAGCGCCTATTTTTGCACTAACTGTAGCACGCAAAATAGTCTATTCCAGCATCAGTGCGGGAAAGTACTTTTCCCAACTCCAGATTTGCAACCTAACAACACAAAATAGTGAGCATGTAATACGTGGGTTCCCCATTCTGCATTCAAAAACAGGTTGGCTACTCTGCTTCAGCTGCGAAATAGTCGTAGTTGTTGTTGTTGTTGAAATCGATATGATTCCAAGATAGGTTATGTGAGGAATTTTCAGGTTATGTATGTCCTGTTTTGTTCTGTTTCAATTACTTTATACGTTACTGTAGGAAAAATTTAATGTGTAATTCGAGCGCAAAGTATTTTTTCTGCACTCGAGATGCTGTTCCTCTTGACGCAGAAAACCCCCAATTTGCACTCTAGTTACACAAATAGCTATTGAAATTCCTTTTACATGCTGTAAACTTTACCGAAGACCACCACTTCTGCGGACATTGCCAACTGAATTAAATATCTAATGAAAGCCACAACACAAAAATTCCGGTGGTTCAGAACCCACCTAAAACTGTAGGTCCAACTCATAAATCACCATCATCCAACTCATTACCCACGCAAAGGTCTCAAACCTATGTGGGCTTCATCCTCAAAAAAAAAATATATATATTATTCAGTCTGACTCAGCTGTTTGTTGATTAGATAATAATCAATATATTATTAGATATTATGATAGGAATAAAAGCAGTTGTGAGATGTGAGTAATTGGGTGACAATTCCAGGGTACTTGCAATAACAACGGAGTTCATGCCACATCCTCCTATCTATTCATTATTCACTATCATGGAACAAGAAAATCATAAACTAAGTCGAACACAACACTTACTTGGAAATTGACTTTAGGCTTCCAACCAAATTTTTCTTTAGCTTTTGTAGAGTCACCAAGTAGCATATCCTGGAAAATTGGAAGAAAATGTGATGAACAACAACAATTATTTGCATTTATCTTATGGAATCTATCAGGAGAAAACAATAGCTATGATAATCCACAATTTTAGAGGAAATCAATATAATTATTATATTGTAATTTGAATTTACAAAGTTTAAAAAAGTTTAGGTAGTCATTTCCTAATTATCATTAGGTATAATTATGAGTACTGTATTGAGAAATATTCAATTTCATTGACTACACAATTAGTCATAATTTTCACAAATAATTTCCTCTAAATATGGACAATAATAATCACATTGTGCATTTAACATGCCTTTTCTTGCACCATAATAAATAATAAAAATAATAATTCTTATTATGAATCTCAGAATCAGATAAATTAAAAACAATTTATTATTAAATTATTTCTGGATTTCTTGTTCCATGACGAACTGCGTTGTTAATATTAACTTTTCATGTGAAATTCAACGACTTGCAGTCAAATATTTATTAAGAATAAGTACATAAGTACTGGAGTTATTTTCAAAAAATAACAGACATTTTACTGTTTCAGAAAATGCTTTTTCATGTATTTTAATATTGTGATATAAACATATTTTTGTAACAAAATGTTTTTATTTAACAGTCTTTTAAAAATCGCTCGTTATTATGCCTCACCTTGTATAACTTACTTAATGTGTAGGCCGAGCGCTTTCGAATCTTTGAGATCCATCTTCAGAGGCTCTGAAGATGGATCTCAAAGATTCGAAATCGCTCGGCCTACACATTAAGTAAGTTATACTTATTCTTAATAAATATTTGACTGCAAGTCGTTGAATTTCACATGAAAAGTTAATATTAAATTATTATTTCCACAGCTGAACTCACATTCAAAAAAAAAAAAAATTGAAATAATTGTGAAATAAGAGTTCAATAAAATAACTTTTTTTCTGAGGATGAAGCCCACATAGGTCTGAGACCTGTGCGTGGGTAATGAATTGGATGATGGTGATTGATGAGCTGGACCTACAGTTTTAGGTGGGTTCCGAACCACCCGCAAGTGATTTTACAGCAGAGAACAGTGTTTTTTTGCTGGCCAATCTAATCGGTCACCGTTACAAACAGGACCTACGAGAACGCAGCTTACCTCTATCTGATTGAACAGATACCTGCTACGGCTCGCGGCTATCACTTCCCAACTGCTACCATTATTGTGACAGACTTTTGGAGGCTTATAGGACAAAGAAGAGACCAACATTCTCTCCATCAACTGTTCAATTGAAATATCTCTATCTTTGGGTTGAGTGTAAGAGAGGGTCAGGAGTCCTAATTTCGCCCTTAATAAAGACAATTAATCAATCAATCATCTCCTATCAAATTAATTTGAAGGAATTTTCAAGATAAATTTTCCACCAACTGGGAGGAAAATAGAAATTATCTTCCTTCATAATAACATAGTTTTAATTTAATCTTATAAAGTAACATTTCAATTTCTAGATGTTTGTCAAACGCAGTCTGTCAACTCATTCTAGGCAGTGCGCGAAAACACACACTTTTGTTTGCCTTACTACACATTCCTGGGCAAGTCAAGTAGATAAACGGTTGAACGCTCACTTATGTTATTTCTGATAATTCAAAATGGTGAGTGTAATAATAATGTGACGTAGTTTCGTAATTTTCAAATTTCAACACACACGTGCTTATGGAGAATCGATAGAGAATCTTTTTTTTGAGGATGAAGCCCACATAGGTCTGAGACCCGTGCGTGGGTAATGAGTTGGATGATGGTGATTTATGAGTAGGACCTACAGTTTTAGGTGGGTTCCAAACCACCGGGAA
This sequence comes from Conomelus anceps, assembly GCA_948455865.1. NCBI lineage: Eukaryota > Metazoa > Arthropoda > Insecta > Hemiptera > Delphacidae > Conomelus > Conomelus anceps. The sequence goes on along the minus strand of OX418224.1, from coordinate 1,217,990 downwards.
CTGATTTTCAGCAGAGAACAGTGTCTTTTTTGCTGGCCAATCTAATCGGTCACCGTTACAAACAGGACCTAGGATATCGTTTAATTATTGGGAAAACGTACATAACTAAACTTTTTACTGAAAGCAGCCTATGAATTTTCTATGGGAAGAGCACGATTAATAAAATATTCATCAATTATAACACTACTTATTCACATAAAATCTAGGTGGTGTCCAGCCTTATAGAATGTAGCATGATGCCAAACGCCATATTTATAATCAAATCAAAACGCAATGTAATTCAATCAATGTTGATGGCAACTTACAACTTCAGTTGGTCGGAAGTATTTGGGATTCACACGAACTCTAACGATGCCCGTGTCTTTCTCCTTTCCTATCTCACAGACGCCAGATCCTTCCCAAACAATTTCTTTGTCAATGTAGCTGAAAGCAGCTTCAACAAACTCCCTGACACTGTGAGCTTCTCCTGTGGCAATCACAAAGTCCTCAGCAGTTGGTTGCTGTAGCATCAGCCACATTGCCTATCAACATTAAACTGTCATATTATACATCTAGACATACAGATGAATAATGCTATATTTTATACAAATTCAAAATTCTTTATTAAAATTAACACTTTATTCAGAAATGTTGTGGAACTTCCCCATATTAAGGTGAATGAATAAAACAGATGTTGTCAATTCCACATTAAAGATTTTTATTATTTAAAAAAAACCAAACTCGAGTTTCAATGCTCATGACATCATCATCAGTGGTTGAGCCTAAACTGAGTTTGGAATAGGTACATAACCTGAAAGGATTATAAGGCAGGTGATGCAGTCGAGATGTTGCATCACCTGCCTTATAATCCTTTCAGGTTATGTACCTATTCCAAATTCAGTTTAGGCTCAACCACTGATGATGATGTCATGAGCATTGAAACTCGAGTTTGGTTTTTTTTAAATAATAAAAATCTTTAATGTGGAATTGACAACATCTGTTTTATTCATTCTTTATTAAAGGCGAATCATTTATTGCCTGTATTCTAAGGGCACATTCAAAGGTTTCCTATATCTTTTAAGTTATTACAGAAGGTGCCTGCTTACAAAACATCGGGTGTGACACACTCTCATGATATTTTTTAATTCAATATTGGATATCAGGGGACCGAGCTCGGAGGAGGAGTCGATGTGTGGTGTGAATAAAGTTGAGTAACTCACATTTTTGACTCGGCGCTTGTGATTCTTGTCATTTGATGAGAATACAAATAGAGTCAATTACAGCTGTTTCTCATGCCTTCCGATTGGACTCTCGTCGACTCAACAGATCAAAAGTCGACTCCAGTCACTCAAAAGAGTCCACTCAAAGTTCTCCACAACTTTATTCACACCACCTAATGTTTGGTATACCTGAGAATTTTATGATTTCCGAACTGGTTGCAGTTCCCAATCTGGATCAGTCCACCAAAACAATCAATGAGAAATTCGATATCAAAAGATCAATATCTGTACCAAAACATGGCCGAACTATAGCTGGAGTTTAGCTATAGTTCGGCCATGCCCAATATAATTTCTCACCTCTATTCTCTTTCTACGAAATCATGTGTGGTCTCATTCAAGTATACCTGATGGCTGATGTATTTAATGTAAAATAAGACTCGTTTCACACATAACCGGCAGTATGCAGTATCTATAGAAATCATGGAAGTTTAATGGTGCATAACCTATCAGCACTAGAAACTGATGATGGTTACCTCTTGTAAATTAGTCGGGTCCTTGGATACTCCGTTGTATTGGCATATTTTACTTAATTTTTGAAATAAATCGGCTGAAATTGTTTTCTATAAACACACCACGTGTCACTTACCCAGCCGGGGGGACATTGTATCATACTGAGCACTTCACACTTGACCGATTTTTGAAATCATATGACGCAATGTAATGATGCCGGGTCGACGACACCGGTTATGAGTGAAACAAGCCAAATGTTGTGTGTTTATAGAAAACAATTTCAGCCAAATTATTTTAAAAATTAAGTAAAATATGCCAACACCCCCAAAGCAGAATGTTTTTGGTCTTTCTGCGACGGACCCAAAATATGACAAAAATTTTCTGTGGGAATTAACATTTTGTCACGGATTATTTGACGTTTTCCACATAGTTAAAAGCAATTCTATTACAAACCATATAAAGTTGTAATTAATATGAATAATTTTATTAAAACTTTCTTTCAATATTTATAGCAAATATAAATTATTTAAGTTTAGTATGGATGGTTGGTTGCTAAACTTTAATTCACGAATTAGTTTAATAAGCAATATTAGAGTGCATTTTTACATAGTAGCTTCAGAGCTGCTTAGCTTTGGTCTTTGATCACTTAACATACATCCACTGCAACAGTTGTTTATATTCAAAAAACAATTGCCTTTTGTCAAGAGATGAAAGGAAAGCATACGCACAGACCCTAACAGTTTCAAAAAATTCTTCAAAAGAAGAAATTTTTTTCTGATTTTTCGCTATTAACATCATTCCCCACTAAGACCAACGAAATTTCCCCACTCTCTCCCTAATTTCCCCACTCATTCTGAACTTCGTACTGTTAGCGAAGCAGTGTCTTCCAGCATATTTATTATTCGTTTTTGTGTAATAAAATTGTTACTGCAAGTCATCATTACAGTGATAGTTTTATTTTATTTTTTGTAAAATACAAAATTCCATTTCTGGGTGCTACAGCTTAGTTTTACACCGCTTGGCCGATCTTTTTGCAGGCCTCCTTCTCGTTCTGCGACAATGTCGCACCGTCGCCCGTTGTTCTGCTTTGGGGGCCAATACAACGGAGTATCCAAGGACCCGATTAATTCACATGAGATAACCATTATCAGTTTGTAGTGCTGATGGGTTATGCACCGTTAAACTTCCATGATTTAACTTTCTTTGTAGTGGCAAAGGTGATATTGTGGAAGGTATTCATAATGAATAATAAGACGAAATTGACACAACCACATTCATTATAAAATATTGAGAAACTAGTTTCGGTTGTTATACCATTATCAATCTCAAACAAACTAAAACTAAAGTACACAGAAGCTTAATATATACTGAACATGGATCAGTATATATTAAGCTTCTCTGTACTTTAGTTTTAGTTTGAGATTGATAATGGCATAACAACCGAAACTAGTTTCTCAATATTTTTTAATGAATGTGGTTGTGACAATTTCGTCTTATTATTCATTTCCATGATTTATGTAAAAACTGCATACTTTTCGATTCACAGAAAAATACACATCAGCAGTTCAATATCTTTAATTATGAAAAAATTAAGAATATTGAAAAAAATATTTTTTAAATATTTATATGTCTGATTGGGATTATTCATAGATGTTACTCATTTAGACTGAAAAGAAAGACAAACCCGTGCCGAAAGAGTCTAGATATCTCTGAGAGCGCTCCAACACAATATGTTTTCCCGTTTGGAGAGTATTCAATATTGTTCAACAACAATGCATGCAATAACACTTTGCTTCTTTATTCGATTTTCAGCCTATTTTAAATACATTACATATAATGGAAGGTTCATTGATACTAGTAGGAATTTAGAACGTAGAGCTAACAGTGAATAATAGTGAATTTTGTTTTCTCAACTTTAATTATACATAATATTGTTTTGTGAATTTATTGCATGTTTTAAATTGTAATATATTGCATTTGATGAATTCCTTTGTTATCATTAGTGAAGACTGATTTGGGCGCAATGCCTGTAGTCTTTCTTGCTTTTTTGAAATAAATAAACAGTGGAGTATTAAAGACACGAAAATTTGGTTTCACTAAGCACACAAGTCCAGACTATCCGTTTGCCCAGACTATCTTATCTCCGCTCTAACAAGGGTTGAAATTGACCCACATATCACTAATTAATATATGCAGTGTATGGCTTAAAGCTCTATTATAGGTTGAAGGTTGAACGTAGCTAATTGCGCTACTTCAATCCATTATGCAGTCTATTTGGGCTGCTCCATAGCTTTTATTTTTAGGATGAAGCCCACATAGGTCTGAGACCTGTGCGTGGGTAATGAGTTGGATGATGGTGATTGATGAGTTGGACCTACAGTTTTAGGTGGGTTCCGAACCACCGGGAAGTAATTTTCAGCAGAGAACGGAGTCTTTTTTGCTGGTCAATCTAATCGGTCACCGTTACAAACAGGACCTACGAGAACGCAGCTTATCTATCTGATTGAACAGATACCTGCTACGGCTCGCGGCTATCACTTCCCTACTAGCTAGTGATCAAATCATCATAATTTTCAGCTGACTGTGTTGATTGACCATCGAGCATCAACATTAGTGTGATTGATTAGTATTCATAAACTTAGATTGTAGAATTACAATGTCTCCTCTCATAGAGTAATCTAGATAGATGAAGTACTTTATTTAGGCTCGGGCGAGGCTGTAAATAGCCCCATATCCAAACCCATTACATAAAATTAACAAAATACAAGAAATAAAAATAATACAATAACATTTGAAAAAAAATTATAACAATTGGTCGGTTTTCAAACAATAACTGAATACATATTATGAATGTCAAAACAAATTAAATGAATCCTTTCTAATTGTCACTGTAAAAGTTCATATATAGAAGTTCACGATCACAAAGAATAAAATAATACTTTTTTGCAAAACAAATATAGAAAGCTATTGTAATGTATGAAAACAAAAATAAATTCAATCATCACAAAATAGTTATTTATGCATTAAAAGCGTGAAGCGCGACTTTATCGCTCGAGCCAAAACATTTTTCAACATCCAACATCCGCTACGCGTCGCGCAGTAATTTTGTGAGAGTCAATAGTCAATATACTTTATTACATATTCTTCAAGAACAGTAATAGTTGTCATTCTTACAATTATGGTTGGTAACTTGAAAAGAGTACTATTAAAGCATATGTAGGTACATATTAATATATAAATATGCTAATATTACAATATTATTTTTCAGTTTTGTTGTGTCTTAAAAATAATTATTTTCATTTCACTCCTGCCAGTCTAGGTCTCTTGTTTCAAAAAATTCATGGATAGTGTACATTGGCTTTCTTTTAAGAAAATCACTTAGTCTTTTTTTTAATATTGCACAATCCAGTTCTTTAATTGACCTGGGTAGATGATTCCATAGCCTACAGCCCATGTATGATGGTTTCTCCTTGAAGATCGCAGTTCGGTGCCTTGGAAGTACATAGTTATCTGCTTGACGTGTGGCATATGTATGCACATCTATACCTCTCTGCAAACGGAGTTGACTTGCATAAATTATGACTTCCATGATGTACATGTTGGTCACAGTCATGATGCCCAGATATTGGAAAGCGTCTCGACATGTCTCCTGTTGCTTGAGATTTGCAAGTACTCTTACAGCCTTTTTTTGAAGAGTGAGGACCCTCTTCAGATTGCCCGCAGATGATCCCCCCCACACCACAAGGCCGTATCGTAGGTGAGAATCCACCAGAGCATAGTAAGCTGCTTTTGCCGCTTCCAGGGTTGCAATCCACTTCACTCTCCTAACCACATATATCCCTGAGCCTAATTTCTTACATACACTATCCACGTGCGCATTCCATGATAGGCCACTGTCTATTGTAATGCCCAAGAATTTTATCTTGCTCTCTTCTGATCTGACTGTACTGCATGTATTCGTTAATTGAGCCCCTCTTTTACTGAAATTAACTTGAATTGTTTTTGTGGTGTTCATAGCAAGATCATTGGCATTGCAGTATTCTTGTGCTTTCTGGAGAGAGTTGGTGGCGGTTGTGACCATTCCTTCAGCAGTATTGCTTGTAACTAGGAGTGTGGTATCATCAGCATACATTATGCATTTTGTGTTCTGGTCCTCTATGAGTGCAGGGAAGTCATTGACAAAGAGAATAAAGAGAACCGGTCCAAGGACTGAACCCTGCGGGACTCCACTTGCAACAGGTAGTGGTTTGGATTGGTATGGCCTTGTCAATCCATTAATGGTGCCTTTAATCTCAACAAGTTGTGTTCTGCATGTTAGGTAACACATTAACCATTTATGTGCTTTTCCATTAATCCCCAGTAGTGTCAGTTTTCTTTTAATTATGTCATGTCCCAAACAGTCAAAAGCTTTGCTGTAGTCCAGAAGAAGTGCAGATATGAATTTTTCATTGTCTATTTGATCAATAATGTGTTCAATAAGGCTGATGATAGCAGAAGTAGTTGATTTGCCCTTTTGGAAGCCATGTTGTCTGTTGGTGATTAGGGCTTGAGAGTTCAAGTATGTCAATAATCTGTCTAAAACAATCTTTTCTATAATTTTTGAAAATGTGGATACTAGAGATATAGGCCGATAGTTCTTCATTTCAGTTTTTGGTCCCTTTTTGTGTTTTGGGTAGACCTTTGTTGTCTTAAGCAGAGAAGGAAATTGTCCAGAGCTGAATGAGTTGTTTATAATGGTTACCAGTGGTGGGATTAGTTCTTCTGCACAGTGTTTCACAATTTGAGGTGAGTATTCATCCACTCCACTTGAATGTTTTGATTTCAGGGTATTAATGATATTCTTTACTTCTTTATAGTTGGTTAGTTCCAAGCTGCAAAATATATTAGTGCCAGTGCCCTCCTCTTTTGGAATATCTTTACTTATATCTTCTTGTGTGTATTTATAGTTGTGCTCGAGAGTCTCCTTAACAACATTTGTGAAGTAACTGTTAAGAAGCTCTGCAACTGTGAGTGGGTTATTCACTTCTTCCCCATCTACTCCAAGACTTATTTGAAATGTTTTTTGGGGTATTTTTCGTCCTTTATTTATTATCTTCCACAGTGCTTTGGTCCTATTTTTGGCATTGCTGATTAGTTTACCATTTTCTTGTTTTTGAAGTTCTCTAAGTTTTTGATCATAGCATTTTTTACATTCCACCATAATTTCCTTATCAGATGTATTCCCTGTTAGCTCATGCCTATGCAATGCCTTGAGAAAGTTTTCTCTTAGAAGTTGGCTCTCATTGTTGTGAATTACTTTCCTTTTTTTCATTATATTTCTTTTTTTCCTTATTGGACATGCTATGTTTAATGATGTTGACAGAATTCTCTGAAAAATATTGTAGGCAGCTTCAGCATCATGTGCAGAATGTACTGTATCCCAGTTCTGTTTTCCCAGAAGATATTTCAGGTGGTTTAAGTTGGTTTGTCCATATTGTCGTTTCAGCACAAATTGAGGTGAATGATCCATCTCAAGGTCGACTAATTCCAATATCTGAGCTGTATGATCTGAGAGTCCAGTTTTAATTACTGCAGTGCTAATGACTTTCTCATGTAAATTAGTACAAATACAATCAATTGAAGTGGCAGAATGACAATTTATGCGGGTGGCGGGTAGAGGAATTCTTACAATATTGTGCGTGGATAACTCATCCTCCAACAGAGTGTTGCTCGACATTGGCTTCAATTGGTCTATGTTGATATCTCCTACAATTACATATGGTTTCTTGTGGGCTTCTGTCTGAACCAGAATCTCAGAAAGTATGTTGATGCCTGCTGGTATATTTAGATTGGGTGTGCGATAAATTCCTAGTATGTGCACTATCATGTTTTTTATGGTAACGACTGCCATTGCTGCCTCCAGAGTAAATTCTTGACATAGATGTGCGACCTCAATGTGTTTAGCTTTATTTGCTAGATCTTGTTTGACATAGATTGCAACACCACCCAATCTATGAGTTTCTCGACAAAAATCGCTAACTAGGTAGTACCCTTCGATTTGAGTATTCTCTATTTCTTGTTTTTTAAGGCCATGCTCTGTAAGAACTAATACATCAGGCTTGGCATCATTAAGTAGGTGTTCCAATTGATCAATTTTCCTTCCCAAACCGCGGATATTCTGATGTAGTATTTTCAATTTGTTACTGGCTTCATTTTTCTGTTCATGTGAGATATCTTGTTTTTTATTAGATGTTATGCGTTGATAATAGGATCTGTTTGTTTTAGTTCTAAAAAATTAATTGAGATGTTTTCGTTCTTTTCTTCCCTTCCATTTTCTGTATTAATTGATATCTCTTGAATATCTCCGTTTGAGTTGTTCAGGATGGTATCGCCCTCTTCTGATATGTTCGTGAGTGACAGATCTGATATGGTTGAGAGTGACAGTTCTTTTTCAATGCGGAAGTCAGTTTGCTTTTCATACTTGTTCTCCAAAGTAAGAATATTGAACAGTTCTATTAGTTTCCTGGAAAATAGTTTTTTCCCTCTTCTATTCAAGTGCTTACCGTGCGATGTCAGATAATATCTTTGTAGATCATAAAGATCAAATAGTGTTATGGCATGTCGTTCAATTATATCTTTAATTCCTTTATTCAGTCTCAAAATTATTTCGTGGCTAGCAGTTCCTGTCGGCAGGTCATATCTGAAGGGCAGTGTACATAAGATAACATTTGTGTGTTTTAAAGCTTTAACTGTTTTTTCTATTTTGTTTAATAGTCTATCAATACTGTGGAAGTGGGTCTTTTCTGTGATGTCACTAGATCCGCCTGTTAAAATTATTGTGTCATGCTTCGTGAGATTTAATAGCTCTTTGTTGGCTACAGCTGCATTAAACACCACATCTATTCCAGCTCCTGTAAAAATATTCCCAGAAACAGTCGTATTACTGTCAGCAAGATTGTGAACTATCGGACAGATTGATCGTCCATGATCATCAGCAAACATAAAAAATCTCTTTTTTGATTTAGTTGAGACACTACTGCCGAGATCCGTGTGACTACGATAAGCGGGTTCGTGGTCATTGGGGAGACGGCCCCTTGTTTTATCCCATACTTTGTTCGGTATTTTATCAGATTGTATTTCATCTCTGCGATCGCAGTTTGTTGTCAACGTCCTTATTGAATGCAATCCTATTTTGTCAATTCGGGGTTTTCCTGCCGATTGATTTTGTTTTCTTAATGCCTCTTCAGAACTCATTCTATCCTCCCAGCGACGCTGTCTGAGCTCCATGATGTCTAATTGCAATAATCTAAGTTCCTCCACTCGATCAGAGCAGTCAGGACAGGAAAACTTCGTTTTAGTTTGTGTAGAAAAATCAATCAGAACTTTTGGATGAATGTCTGTAGTATCAGTCTTTGCAGCTTCATTTAAAGTGTTTTTATTTTTTAAATCTTTACATGAAATATAGGGCTTGCTATAATCTTGATATTCTTCCATTTGTAATGTCAATCGTTGAATCTCTTCCACTAGGGCTGACTGATTATCAGTTAATTGATTAATTCTCTTAATTAGATCGTCTTTCGATTGTAGAACAAGATCGTCCGTTTGAGAGGCTGTTTCGAAACAGATAGGAATAGCTTTCCGTCTTGAAAGTAGAAATGAGTCAAGTGAAGTTCTATTTCCAAGTCGTGATGATTTTGATTTTATACATTCGTTAATCTTAGTGTTTAAAAGTTCCGCTGGTGTCTGATGTATCGCATGCTTCTTATGATTCCCTGTAGTATTTTTTATTGAATCAATCGCCTCCGATGTTGTGACTGAAGCCAAGCATCCAGAAGTGCAACATCGCCAACTTATGTCACCACTTATTAATTGATGACTCTTCCTAAAGCAAAAATTTCTATAAAACAACCCTATATTATTTTTAGGAGTTTTATACGTTCTAAATGTGTTCGCCATACTATTATTTTTATCTGGTTGACCTAGTTTTCATTCAACTATAGTTTATCTTATCCAAGACGTTACCTATTATTTCATAACTGATGAGATTGAAGCGGTTGGATCAAAACACAATAGAGATAATAATTATTATCTGATAGTGGATTGAAACTCTTCTCAGCTCTTTTTCGAAGGTCGAATGATATCACTTATTTTCTCCCTTCGGGGAATTCTGCGGTGATTGAAGAGAGCAGTTCATTTGGATTAGGGAAATTTATTAAGCAGAAGTTTGCGCCAGGCTGGTCAAAGTTCATTTATGTCTTGAAATCTACGTGGGTATAGCTCATCCTGAATTTTCGTTAAGCTAACCTCGCAATGCCGTCTAGTCAAAACGTCTGTCTTCAATATTTAAAAGGATGAAAATCTCACCCATTTACGTAAAGACACTATGCAGTACCCTAGAAATCTAAATGCATCTCATCACTCTTCACCTTCAGATATATATGACAATTAATAACAATTTCCAGAGACACGACACAAAACACAACTCTCACCGGCAGAGCAGGTCTGCCAACAAAGAAGCTTCACGCGCGAATTGCATACAATATTTTTCCTAAAACTGCAGTTCTGGATTCCAACACAATAAAAGCTAGTAGTTTGTAACATCACAAACCATGCGCGGATTTGGTTAGCATTCGCCATTGTTGAGGTTATGTGATTTTTCACAGATTCCGTGATCCACCAATGAGAAGGCATCAAAATCAAAACAGAAGCGTAAAGAAAACAGCTGGCGAGCGTAAAGTACTTTACCGCTTGCTGAGCAGTAAAGAGGTGTTTTACAATTAGTTTTTAGTACGTAAAGAACTACTTTATGAGCAGTTGTAGGAAAAGTAAATTACAAGTTGGTTACATCTAAAGTAATCTAGACTGAACTGAAAGACAAATTCGTGTAGCAAGAATCTTGCAGATATCAACAATAGCTATTTGTGTAACTAGAGTGCAAAATAGCGTTTTTCTGCATCGAGAGAAACAGTTTTTTTCACGAGCCAAAGGCGAGTGAAAAAAGTTTCTCGAGTGCAGAAACAATACTTTGCACTCGTATTACACATTAAATTTTTCCTACAGTAATGTATAAAGTAATTCAAACAGAACAAAACAGGGCATACATAACCTGAAAAGTCCTCACATAACCTATCTTCGAATCAAATCGATTTCATCAACAACAACTACAACAACTATTCACAGCTGAAGCAGAGTAGCCAACCTATTTTTGAATGCAGAATAGGGAACCTGCGTATTACATGCTCACTATTTTGTGTTGTTAGGTTGCAAATTTGGAGTGCGGAAAAGTACATTCCCGCACTGTAATTTACTTTCCCGCACTGGTGCAGGAATAGACTATTTTGCGTGCTTCAGTTAGTGCTAAAATAGGCACTTTTTCGGGTCACTGTAGGAAAAATACTTTTTTTCCGTTTGGAGAGGCCTTGTCAAACGGATGTTTGGCAACTGTATAACTCGATAAACATTTCTTTCAATAAAATCTATGAATTATTCCAATCAGACATATGAATATTAATAAAATTAAAGTATATACAATTATTTTAGCTCAATTCATTTACCTCCACATAATCCTTGGCATGTCCCCAATCTCGCAGGGAATCTAAATTTCCAAGCTCCATGCAATCAAGATGTCCAAGTAAAATTTTGGCTACTGATCGAGTGATCTTGCGCGTGACAAAGTTTTCGCCACGGCGAGGACTTTCGTGGTTGAATAGTATTCCATTGCATGCAAACATGTTGTATGCTTCGCGATAGTTCACCACTATCCAATAAGCATATAGTTTTGCACAAGCTGCAAAAATTAAAAAGCTACATTAATTACCGAAGTAGGTAGTCATTCAAATTGGAATAACTTATTTGCCAATCAGATCTTTTTGAATTTAAAAAAAAAAAAAAAAATAGTTTTCTTGTAACACTATATTATTCAATAGCACTGAATAATAAAATAATCAAGTTGAAAAACAAGAGGTATTTTTATTTTTTCAGAAAATGGAAATTTCACGATTGGGAATTAAGTAAAATTATTAGTGCATTTTGTACTTTTACAAAGAATTGAAATTTGATAGATTTATCTCAACTAGGTTATCCCGGGTCGCACGAATGTGCGACTTTATTAAACTTTGTAAAATACATTCCAACTGTAGATTTCCTTTTTTCCTTTTTCTTCTTCCTTTTCTTCTTTTTCTTCTTCTACCTCTTCCTCTACTTCTTCTTTTTCTCCTTTTTCTTTTTCTTTTTCTTCTGCTTCTTCCACTTCTTCTTTTTCTTTCTCTTCTTCTCCTTCTTCTTTTTCTTCTTCTTCTTCTTTTTCTCCTTCTTCTTTTTCTTCCTCTTCTTTTTCTCCCTCTTCTTCTTTTTCTTCTTCCTCTTCTTTTTCTCCTTTTTCTTCTTCCTCTTCTTTTTCTTCTTATTCTTTTTCTCCCTCTTCTTCTTTTTCTTCTTCCTCATCTTTTTCTTCTTATTCTTTTTCTCCCTCTTCTTCTTTTTCTTCTTCCTCTTTTTCTTCTTCTTTTCTTCCTCTTCTTCTTCCTCTACTTCTTCTTCTTTTTCTTCTTCTATTTCTTCTCCGACTTCTCCTTCTTCCCCTTCTTCTTCTTCTTCTCCGACTTCTCCTTCTTCCCCTTCTTTTTCTCCTCTTTCTTCTCCTTCGTCTTCTTCATCTTCTCCTCTTCCTTCTCTTTCTTCTTCCCCTTCTTTTCTCTCTCTTTCCTCTCTCTCTTCCTCTTTATCCTATCCTCCCACCCTCTCTCTCTCTCTGAATGAACAATGAAAAATAAACTTTTTCTCCTCAAAACAGCTGACCATCAAATCGTCATAAGTTGAAATGTGAAAATTGTCAGCTCACCGATCCCTATGTTAAAGAAGCAATGGCAAAAATTGAAACTTTGATCGTTCATTGCTCATGTCCACTTTGATGCCTTCTTTCAAGACCTTATCAAACATCTGCTCGATGAGATCTTTCAAATGAGACGAACAAACGAACAAAATCGATCGAGAAACCACGGAGCAGTTGTCATCACAAAAAAACATGTTCGCCTATTTTATATAAAGATGTTCGGAAGAACTTGTGTACAGTAGGTTTATAAAGCGATATAAATAGTATATTTCGCACCTAGGGCCGAAAATGTGTGTTTGCCGGCTCGAGATCGCGGTTTTCAAGTTCGAGACGAAGTCGAGAACTTGAAGCGTTTGAGAGCCGGCAAAACATTTTTGCCCGTGTTGCGAACGCTATTTTTCGCCACACCACAAAATAACAAAACAACAATGTTGGAAATTTTGAAAGCGAAATTTTAAGGCTAAGGTACTTGCAAGAATACAAGGAACGGCTATCACCTCTTTATCCAACCTACAGCGCTCTGGGTGGGCATTTTGTCAACTACTACAACTGTACGCCAAAAGGTTAGTTGGTTAGGTTTTTTGTTGTTATTCCTGTTCCTGATTCAAAACCTGCATAAAAAACCTAACCAACTAACCTTTCTATACCAACAGTAACCTTTACCAACAGTTGCAGTAGTAGACAAAATTCCTAAAAACAAAAAACCTAACCAACCAAGAGAGGTTAGCAACAGTTGTAGTAGTTCACAAAATTCCCACCCAGAGCTCTGTAGGTTGAATAAAAAGGTTCTATTGTTTGGTATCAAAACTACAAAATATTACATATTAAGTTATAGAAAGTGATCATTTTTGACATTTTAAATACTACGTACATATTAAATTATAAAAAATAAACATTTATTGATGGTTTAAATCTTTTTGTTTTACATAAAAGTTGGAAGGATTCATTTTTACAATCATGACTGCTGTTTCCAGACACGATCAGCTGTCATTCAAGGTCATTTTCTTTTCCGCCCTAGGGCGGTAAACGTTTACAGACCTCGACGGAAACCGAACACTTTCGGCCTCCATATGACGCACGAAAAACAGCTCATTACGTCCTAGTGTGGCGAAAAATTGTTTACATTCGAAAAAAGTGAAAATCTTCAAGCTGAATGGGGTTAAACCTCATGCTGAAATGAGAGACATGATACTGTTATGTAACAGTACTATCGCACAATCTTCAAGCCTTTCAGAAAGACCATTCTACTAAAATAATACTTTCTAAAATGCTACAACTCCACAACACTTGGTAAGATATCAAAAAGAAGAGAATGATTATAGCATTATAATCATTCATTTGTTTATTCTTTTGATAATATAATAATAATAATAATAATAATAAATAAATACTTCATTTCCAATCAATAATTAATTAAAACTATAAAACAATATAATATATATTAGCAAACTAAATGGGAATCTAATAACTATAAAACTGCAATTTTTGAGAAATAATTTTTGAAAATTACCCTATTCAACTATGGTTTACCCATGTTCTAGAGTAGGGGGGGGGGGGGGGGGGGGGGTTAGTGCGGAATTATTAGGTAAGTGAGCTCACATGTTGTTTGAGATAATTATTTCCAAGTTTTGCCTTCCTGTATTTAATATCCATTTGTGGACTGCAGATTTGAATCTTGTTTCAGATGCTGTGCTCTTGATGTTTTCAGGAAGCAGGTTGTACAATTTGGGAGCTAAATGGTTGAAGTGTCTCTGGTATAAGGCTTTCCTTGCTACATTCGCAATAAGAAGGTGCCTGTTTCTTGTATTGTGGCTATGGTTTCTGTTTTCAAAGTGTGCTGTGTTCCTGTGTATTCTCTGGATTATTTCTTTAGAGTAGAGTTGTCTTGTATCCATCACACCAAACTCGTAGAATAGTTGGTCTGATGGGTAACGTGGCGGATTTCTTCTTATAACTTTTATGATGAGTTTCTGAACTTTTATGAGGGGGTCAATGTGGGTGTAGCTCGTTCCACCCCAACCCACGATTCCATAGGTTAGTAGAGATTGAACTATAGAAAAATAGACCATCCTCAGACACTTCGGATTGACTAGTGATCTCAGCATTTTGAATTTGTAAATTGTTCTCCTTAATTTTTTGCATAGCTCATCTATGTGTTTATCCCAGCGTAGAAAAGCCGCGTCTCCACCAACCGAACATGCTCGGCGAACAGTGTTCGCTGGAATCAGCTGATGTCGCCGATACAGATGAGGCGTATTTACTGGAACAGGTATTTTTACTGAGTATTTGAACGTACGGACTAGCACCTAGTATTCGAAGAACAAAATACTCAGATATCTGTGAGTATTTCTAGTAAACTACGCGACTTCAGTATGGCCAGTGACTTCAAGTCCCCACTCCAATTTATGGAGTGGGAGTGGAGCTTTGTAATTTGCAGTTGTACAGTAGCTATTAATAGCTCATTTCTCATTATAGAACTATGCAACTACTCACTCACTCTTTCTCGCTCACTCTCACTCACTCACTCTCTCCCTCTCTCTCTCTACGGTCAAGTGTTGATGAGAAGGATATTCTTGAATATCCTCTTCCAAGAATGGACATTTATATGTTCAAACTTCGCCGTTTCATGTAGATACATCACAATCATATTATCGTTATTAAATTGCATTTCATATTCATTTCGTTGAATTATTCTTTAGTTTAGATTTGTAAAATTCATAGAACAATAATTACAGTACTTATATATTTTTAACTATCATAATCTAGAATCTAAGACTGTGCATTTTGTAATCTACATGAATAAAGTAAATAATCTAATCTAATCTAATCTCTCACTCTCTCTCTCTGCGTAGTTGCGTCAAAGACAATAGAATAATTACATTAGATTGTCTTTGGTTGCGTATGGCGTACGCGCGTACTTTTCCAGTACTAATACTTCTTGAGTACTTGAGTACGAGTCGTTTGTTACTCAAGCGTCTCAAGACTCACGTCTTGCCGTCTGCGTCTCATTTCGCTACAGCACATTAAAGAGCAACTCAATAATTAGATTCGTGCTGTATTTAACGCGAGAAACAGTAGTAGTACCAGTACCGCAGTACGATACTCTCTTGTACGTGTACTCTCTTACTCTGGCGAACTGGCTAATATAAAATACTACCTAGTATTTTGGAACAGGTATTTGGAATAGGTATTAGAACGTACTAGTACTCGGAATACTTAGTATCAGAAAAACCTAGTACGACCCATCTCTAGTCGCCGAACATTTTTTGGAGTTGGTTTGGTGTGGACGCCTTCTCGAACATTATGATCGGAGTGGCGGGAACCTGTTGTTGGTCGTCACTGTTCGCTCACAGACCGAACATTTTATTTGAACTCACGAACATGTTCGGTGACCCATATGTTTAATGTTTGTCCATTTTTTCATTCGCCAACAATGTTTGGCAGACATGTTCGGATGGTGGAGACGCGGCTTAATACTGTCAAGTGTTACCAGCATTATTTTAGAGATAGAACCCGTAACATTAATCATAAATATTAAAATTAAGGATTTATTACAGTACTTACCATAAGGTGATCTTGGATAGAAAGGCGTTGTTTCCTTTTGTGGCGTTTCTTGTACGTTTCCATATAACTCAGAAGTAGATGCCTGGTAGAAACGAACCGATGTTTCCAAGCCACATGTTCTGACAGCATCTAATAGCCTGAGAGTTCCAACTGCATCAACTTCGGCGGTGTATTCACTTAATTCAAAAGAGACCTGCAATAAAATACCAGGAATAACAATAAAATTAAAAAAAAAAACAGTAATTTACATGAAACCTAGTTATCAAAATTATCTCACACAAAAGTAGTTCATTCACAATTTATGAAAAGAAACTCCTTCTCTCTAATATTTTACAATTCTAACTGACGCCATGAAATTAGGCGGCTCGAAGAAATTGCGGAGTAGCAAAAAAACAAGTGACAACCATATGACTGCTAAAGTCAGACTTGTGCACTAGGCAACACGGTATGGGTAGTTTTGTTCAATTCAAGTATTGAGGTTGATGATTTTCTACTATCAGCTGCTGGCATGGTCCCCCATATATGTAACACAGCAATTTTTCAGAGCCCCTAATTTTTTGGCGTGAGCTATAGTTCTTATGAGAGCTTAAATCATGATAGATGTTTTAAATCATGCCAAAGGCCTCCGCAATTGTGGACATTTACAACTGCATTAAATAGCTAATGAATAATTAATGAATGCCACTACTTAAAAATATTTAGTCTGTGAAGTTTTCCATGACGAAATACTTAATGAACAATCTAATATTAAAACTGACACTGTATTTCACTTTTAAATAATGTTTTACTCACATATATTGGAGATGCTTGAGGAATGCATTTCACTCCTGAAAAGAAGCTTCGTCAGCTCTTTTCAGGAGTGAAATGCATTCCTCAAGCATCTCCAATATATGTGAGTAAAACATTATTTAAAAGTGAAATACAGTGTCAGTTTTAATATTAGAATATTTAGTCAATGCTTAGAATCGAACCACAGACCTTCCAATTGCCGGTCAGACCTTAAACCCTAAGTCATTCATCGATTTCCATTAGTTATTTAATGCAGTTGTAAATGTCTACAATTGCAGAGGTCTTCGGCATCAAAAGAAATATCAAAAATTAATATCCGGTTTGTATGATTTGCACATAATTTATTAAAAATTGAAATAAGCTGATTCAACAATAGAAAATTGGATGAAAAAACTTTTTTAAAGTGATTCAGGCTGGAGAAAGACTATTCAAGTATGAAAAGAACTGTCTGACCTGTAAATACATCTAGGTTGATAGCGTACCTTAACGTGACTCTGAGCAGCAAGATTATATATTTCTGTAGGACGAACTAAGCTTATGATTTTCACTAAACAGCTGCTGTCTGTCATATCTCCATAATGCAATTTCATCAATCCTTCTTTGTGCGAAGTGGGATTCGAGTAGAGGTGCTGAATCCTTGAAGTGTTGAAGGTGCTTGCTCTTCTGATGATACCATGCACTTGATAACCTTTGTTCATTAGAAACTCTGCCAGGTAAGAACCGTCCTGAAATAGAAATATTAAAGATCAATTTTAATAATGAACATTTTATAAATCGAGAAGCACAATGAAGAATAACTTTATGCAGTAAATATTTAATAACTGTTATTAATTATATTTTTCTAGCATAGGAATAGGCACTCCTATTCTCATATACAGTACATGCAATTTTCAAAAAGAAACATTAGACTGAGCAAAGGCATGTACATTATAATCAATTATTTGGTGGGCCGCTTCATCAAAACTTGATAGGGTGTTTAAGATCCAAAAGAAAGCGGTTAGGTGTATATAAAGAGTAAATAGATTAGATTCATGTAGGCCGTTGTTCAAGAGACTTGGTCTCCTAACTGTACTCTGCATATATGTGTATGAAGCTACTTTATATGTAAAAACGAATGATATTAATCAAAATCTTGACGTACATGATTAGAAGCCGAGGAGATTATCACTTGGTGAGTCACAATAGTAGCTTATTCAAACAAAAACCTAGTTATATTGGTAGGAAACTCTACAACAGTTTTTAAAGAGTCTTGAAAATATAGAAATATTTAAAAACAATTGAAAAAATATCAAGTTGATGAATCTTTTCATAGTGTACAAGAGTTCCTTTCATATCAAAATTAAGCCTCACCTCAACTAATTGATATAGTAATTATGGTATCTAGTGTATAATTGTTGATCTGACTTGTCTTATACTCCTTAACTGGAGTCTCCAAGACTTAGGCTAATCTACAACAAAAAAGCCCAGTTGGTTGGGGCGTCGCAGCTTCAGCTTGCTGTCGTTTAAGTGGTCGTGGGTTCGAATCCCGCTCCACCGTCAGGCATTTATGTGTAATCATTCACCTCATTACCCACGCACAAGTCTCGAACTCATGTGGGCATCATCAGCAAAAAAAATTAAATCGATTGGAACAATGTATGAATTATGATTTATGACGATGAGACAGACAGGGGCACCATTTGGGGAGGGCAGGGTAGGGCCATGGCTCCTCAAGACCTGTATCTTTATCTCTTTTTGTTACATACAAGGGGTAACTATGACACACTTACTAAGAGAGCAGACATGCACACCCATAATACCAGAGGAAAAGCGAAAAATGATGTTCCATTTTGCTGACTAAATAAGAAAAAGAATGTTCCCCTGTATTTGACCAGATACTCTACATCGCACTACCGAACAGAGTGAGGAGCCTGAGTGACAGGAGTTTTAGAAAAAGGATTGAGGCCTGGCTGAGAGATGAGCCACTATTCAGTTAGAGAATACTTCGAGGCTGACAATAATAAAATAATAATGTGAATTCAGTTTGGAAAAAGTCATCCCAGTCATCTTGATCAGAAATATGTCATCAGCTATCATCATAATTGACAAATCAGGGTTGAAGTGATTACTGCTAGTTTTATTATTAAATTATAAAGTTTTAATTATTATAAGGTTGCCGCAAACTCATATAAAGTGACGTCTATTCAAGAATAAACACCTGCATGACACAGTCAATCCAGCAAACTGGTCATTACAAAGAAGTACTATGAAGGCTAGAAGCCAACGGTATTAGGCCTAAGCTATTAATTAGAGGCCACCGACAATTGAATTTTGCCATCTATCAAAGGCTTGTCATTTGCCTCGGTGGCAAGTTTATTCAAAGTTTCAGAACATAGATATCGAAGGCATTAATAACTACCGAGAGATGATCTATGATTGACGATGTGGTAAACATTTCCAAATAACTTTTAAATTGCTATTTTCTGTCTAACATGCAACTTATGGATAAATATTTATAAGTATACATATTTAAATCACAATACAGCAAGTGCAACTCACCTGTCCAGAAATGCCGGTAATCAAGGCCACTTTTCTACAATCTCCAGACATTTTCTACTGTAAACTGAACGATGATTTACATAAAATATCAAAGATTTCGGATAAAGGTTTGCTCAATCATGCGAGAGGAAACAAATAATCAAAAATTAGCAATTGGTAAAGCACTTCAGTTGAACAAATAAACCCAACCAAATCACCTCTTGAACAGCAAATCATGAAACGCCACATAGTGATAAAATGAGACGCCCATCATTAACTTGCCTTTCACAATTAATATGAGATCTAAATCAAATATATCTAACTATATTTCAGTAATCAATATATGGTTGAGAAATCTGTATTTCTGAAACTCATGACATTATACATACTGATACTGAAAAACAACAAACAGGCGTCTTTTAGCATAGACAGTTATATAGGTTAAAAGACCAGCTGACATGTTGAAGTTGATTGTTGAATGAGTCCCTGTTTCTGGGACTGGTAACTTTAGCGGTAACTGGTGGCATCTGATTGGTCTATTTAAAGTTTATAGAGTCTATAAATTTGCGTAGATCAATCAGATCAGACGCCATCGGTAACATTTACCGGTAAAGCTCCCAGGAACTCGACCGTTGTTTACGTGTACGTGTACGTTGATTGTTGTAAACATAAACAATGGACATATTGAGGTTATAAAACTAAATAATTATATCGGGTTGGAGGTATTAGACTAGACTAAATAAATTATTGTGTCATGGATCAAATGTTTTTAAACAATAATGAGTGTTTAGCGAAACATTAACTACTCCTGGAACAATACAAAACAGCTCTACGGAGGCTAACCTGTGGCTCTTTCATATCATGAGATAGATAATATAATACAAGATGAGCAATGAATCACAGAATTCAGTTTGTAAGGATGTAAGTAAGCATTATCTACTTATTCCATAAAATGGTATTAAGTATTAGTAAGTACGGTATTATTTATTTGCCAACAGTCACAAGTGAATGTGGGCCTACCAGCTGGTTACCAGTCGCATTTTAACCCTATCCTTGGTGAATTAGGCGAGATAAATAATCTGGGATAGACATTATATATTGTTACCACAAATATTACATTTGATAAGAACAGTGGTTCATAAACCAAAACGCTAATATTTGTAGCATGTAATTATTGCTAAGCAGTGGCGGCGGCGATTGTCATCATATTGACTGAGGGAGATCAGGGGGTTCCGTTCCAAAAGTATACCTATTAAGGGACTAGAAATTGGTAGCCTCAGTTTGAGTTTTTTCGATTGATTGGGCCTCCCTCTTCCTACTCAAGAAGCTTGTACGGCAGCTAATATGTTATATTATAATATTAAATTAATATTTGCATACAATGCAATAGATCAGACCAGGTCAATTCAACACACTAAGCAATAATATAGCCTACATGTTTAAAATATCCCTACAGTCAAGTTATATCATTATCTAAGTCATCCGCGCATCCAAAAATTAATTTACAGTATAAAAGGAATTTTTTTATTGACATTCTATGATGTTGAAGATCCATCTAGTTTCCACTAATGTCTAATAAAAACTTGAAAAACAAGTGGAAATTATTACTCACGTTATGGCGTGACGGCCGTTTCACTCTGTTGTCAAGAGCATCTTCAGACGATCCACAGTACACTGTCGATGCTCTTGACAACAGAGTGAAACGGCCGTCACACCATAACTTGAGTTATAATTTCCACTTGTTTTTTTAATTTTTTATTAGACATTCTTTCATTAAAATCGTCGTGCTGCTTATGGGAAGAGCCCTCACTTTCAACGGTAGCTTGTTGAATGCACTAAAAACATTGATAGGAAAATACATGGGAGGTTTTCAAAGGTCTACTACTCATATGCCCGGTTTCTCAGGCGTTTATTAACTCAATGCTGGAGCAATGATCCATTAAACTTAATGAACAACTCAGAAACCGGGCATTAATCATGTAGGCTAAAATATTGCATCTTGCATCTATTTGATGTATCGTACTGGTGGACACTGCTATTTGTATTGTAGACTTCCTCTCGCTCCCTGATTGACAAGTCTTATTAACTTTTTATAATAGATTGACTGTGACTTTAAACTTGCCATAAAAAGTTGAAACTTATATAAAGATTTATCACTGTTAGCATGCAATTTTTCACAAAGAGGCCTACACTGATCCACTCAACCAGCCTCTGGAATGATGCCAACCAGCCTTCTTTTGGAATAGGATCTTTTGAATATTTGGGTCTTCACCAGAGCTGACTTGAGGTGTCATATGAGAGAGGTCTCAGATGAGGTGACTTTGTAAGAAATCAAAATAGACCTGTTTTACGTTTATTGCTTAGTCAGCTCGGCAGCTTCCTGAGCTAAACAGTAAACGACCAATTATACTTTACTTTAGTACAAAAAAAATGTGCTTCCCATGTCAATATCGAGTCGGGCAAGTGTTATGCAGTAATTAGCATAGATCTTCAGAATTTGTTTCGGTTAACTTGGCATACTGGTATAATTATGTTCGCTTAGTGAGGAAAGCAATATTGCAACCTACTCCACGTTTGCGTGCGCTTTCTGAACCACAACATAATATTGAGGTCATGTCACCGACAGGCGAAAGCGACTATACATACAGTACCAACAACATACTCCTCTTTTACAATACCAGATTGAGAAGAAATTAATTATTTTAATCATGAAATTAATAATAAACTTTGATTTTGCAGATCAAGGAAACAGAAGAGTTGATACAAAATGTATTGTACAGAATTGAATCCATTGAAAAAGAACTAAGATCAACAAATCTAGTTGATGATCAAAGGTAATTTTTATGACATTATGATCAGACTAAAATGTGTTCTTAATAAAGAATCAATGAACTATTTAAACTGAAACAAAACTTATAACCTATTTGCACATAAAGGAACAATTCATATTAATTTTAAATGATAAAACATATAAGAAACTGAATCTTGAGAATGTTTCTCACGTTTCTTTGTAGAAGATAGCTCAAGTTACCAGAAATTTACTCAAGTGATAGTCACCAGCAAATCATAAACGTGTTACAGTTTTCAATAATCTAGAAAATTTTAGTAATAGTAAATGATTGAAATTGAAAATCCACTTGCGATTTCTTGATTGCTGGCTGTTTGTTATCTCGGATAAATTATATATCGCGTTTTTCCAATTCTATTAATGCTTCTACTATGTGTAGTACTGTAGTAGAATATTGAACATCCTTATCTGACGTGAAGCTAGAAAGATTATTAATTTGGACACAGATATAAAATAGTTTTATAGCATAATATGAAATTAAATCACGAGCAGTTCTCATTGTCTGTGAGATCGAGTTGTATTCAAAACTCTAGTTCGTTGATTGTATTAATTCTGTTACAGCCAGAGCATGCAATTAGTCATAAATAAGTATGCAGTGCTTTTTCTTGGCATAAATAATTATAGTACGGTTCTAAAGAAAAGGTTTGTCAGTATGCATGATGGAACACTAGATATTGCTGATATCCCTTGATATTTATTTATTAACGCATACATGTTTGATAGTAGTGACATAATAAATTCTTTGTGCTTGTAATCAGTTATTCAACAATGAAAATGGTACAGTCACAGAACATATAATAAACGTCCTTAGGTATCTGGTATATCTAAAACTATTTATACATAAGTTACTTTAATTAATAATAAGACGAAGTTGTCACAGCCACATTTATTAAAAATAGTGAGATACTAGTTTCGGTTGTTATACCATCATCAATCTCAAACACATTCAACTTGTTTGTTTGAGATTGATAATGGTATAACAACTGAAACTAGTATTTCACTATTTTTAATAAATGTGGTTGTGACAACGTCATCTTATGGATATCTTCCACAGTATCACCTTCACCACTACTAAGACAGATAAGTTACTGTTGTATGAATTTAAAACACAGCAAATATTTAAATTCATTCAATAAGACGCGGAAAAAATCATTTAAACTGAAAAGAAAATTATAACAATCTTGTGTTTCAGGGAAAAACTGGAAAAGGAGCTTGCAGATGTGAAAAAAATTGTGATTGAAAATGAAAAGAAACTTAGAGGATTACATACTAGAAATAGACAAAGTTTTATGATTGCTGTCCTTGTCATGTTCATTGGATTTCTTTTATTTGGATTGTATAATATGAATGAGAACCGTTCCAATAATTAATTACATTTTTTTAAAGAAAGAGACAAATTTTTCAATTATTGTTCTTACTTTGTAGCCTATTCACTTCAGTTGCAATGTGCATCAAGTGAACGTTAAATGTTCAGATTTCATTTGAACCAACATTGTTCATAAATATTTGTTTTTCATCTGTAACTGTTAACTTAAGAAATACAGAAATAAGACTGCATTTAAACTTGAAAAATATTTATTAATATTCTGAACTATGAGCACCTTAGCGTAGTCACAATGATTCAAAAATAAAATTTAAAATTAATCAATAATTTTATTTGATAAGAAAGTTACGTTATAACTATCATTATTATTAATGTAAGGATTTTTATGGCGGGGAGGCCCTTACTGGTAGTTCCACTTCGCCATTTAATTCTCTTAATTGTCTTCTAAAAAATCTAATGATAATCAAGTATTACAATATTATTTTTAACTAAGTACGTAAATCTTATGCTCCTTCATCACTAGAATTTCTAAAAACTATACTTTATTCTAATTGGACGAAAGCATTCAACAAAGAAACTTGTCTAGTCTCTTAACCTGAGATTCATAATACATAATTCTTGGGAATATTATATTCGTATGAACAGAGTTGGAACAGAAAACTAATCCTCCACACTAATCTTTCACTACAACTTTGTTGACCTCGACGAATTTTTATTAATAGTGTTTGAAGATTATGAGGAGTTGAGTGAAGTCAGACGCACTCTTGAGATGAGGTAAAATAACTGAAAATAAGTTACTTGAAAATGTTTTAATATAAATCGCATTACTCTAACTGGATTGAGGAGAAAATTGGGGAATGATTCTCAAAACTGTTATTTACACACTTAATTATATGCTTCTAGAACACAAATGATGGAAGGCTGATTCCATTACATCAACACAGATATGGAGAAATTAACACAAATAGAAAAAGTCCAATAGATGATAGTTGCTTGATAGGTTTAACGTCGTCCCCTTCCCCTTCCACGACCCCCTCTACCGCCTCTCGCACCACGTCCTCTACCTCTGCCACGGGATTGTCCTGTTGAAAAATAATTACCACGCATGAACAAAAACATCCCTACTACTTTTGCTACCAGAAGTGTAATTACCAAATACAAATATTTTTTATTCCCACAGCATGCATAATCTCTACCTAATCAAATACACAAACCCATTCGCGTCACAGTAACATTTTCAAAAATGAACATTTTCAAAAATTGTCTATCTACTCAAATTTTTTATACTTAGAACGTTTTCTAAACATTTATGCTCAGAATACTAATACAAGGGCATTTATATAAATTAATTTTGCACAAAATTCTGCTTTGAATAATGTAGATGAATACGGTATCTTGAACAGCCAACAAAATATTTAGATTTTTTATAGTTTGTAGCTTCTTAAAACCCAGGGAAACTTTTTTTGGAGGATGAAGCCCACATAGGTCTGATACCTGTGCGTGGATAATGAATTGGATGATGGGGATTGATGAGTTGGACCTACAGTTTTAGGTGGGTTCTGAACCACTGGGAAGTGATTTTACAGCCGAGAACAGAGTATTTTTTGCTGGCCAATCCAATCGGTCACCCTTACAGAGCGCCCAGCAGTTTCGTAGCTTATCTCTGACTGAACAGATGCCTGCTACGGCACTCGGCTATCACTTCCCTAGAGTTTGTCACTACTCAAGTTACTTCCTACTTTGTTTTGTCATAAGCCATTTTTCCACTGTTGTAACCTGAACAATGGGACGGCAGTAATGACCAGTACCTGGATAAAGCATCTTGCAAACCTGGACAATGTCTTAGATGCTGTGAGCCCATACTACTTGAATTACATAAAGGGCAGGAAGGACTGCTCAGTCTACCAGATTCATCATGAAGAGATGACATTTTAGTCATGTAAACCTATGATTATTCTGAATTGTATAAACGCGAAATTTTGTGAGTAGGAGATCATAATCTTAAATGCTTATCATATTAATGAATAATAATAATAATAATTTATCTGGATGATGGAAAACATATCCTCCAGAGAAATTATTATTATTATTATTATTATTCATTAATGAGCATTTAAGACTTGATCTCCTACTCATAAAATTTCGCGTTTATACAATTCAGAATAATCGTAGGTTTACATGACTAAAATGTCATCTCTATGATGACCTATAGCTTGTAAAAACAGAATAATTTGTCAACTGGAGACGAAATGCAACATCTCAACATGCAAGAAATGTATTTTTCCTACAGTTACCCAACAAAGCAGCTATTTGGGCACCCATTATAGTATCATTACTGCACTATTTTACTTTGCCGTACTTATTGTACTTTGTCGCAATCGAGGTGTGCCAACTGGAGGAAAAATGTAATGTGCAACTCGTTCTGAAAGTAACTTTGCTGCAATCGAGAAATTATTTCGTACTCGCTTTCAGCTCATGCGAGCTATGCTCATACGAGCATAGTGGAGCTGAGAGCAAAGCGTAAAAGAGCCTAGAGTCCGCGATAAAAGAGCAAAGAACTACTGTGTTCATAGTGAGGAGTTGAAGCAGCGAGCATCAAGGCCGTTCATCTCCCCACTGTCCAGTACGTTCACAACTACATGCCGAAATGTATCGTGAAATTTATTAATTAAAAGCCGATTTTATTGATTATTGGGAATATCCTCTGCATTCTCTACAATTGTTATATTCATCTAACAAATGAAAAAACAAAATATTTCGAATGACAAATCTATTAACGATAAAGACAGTTAATAAATTAATGTATCAATAGCACAGATGGTTTGTGTTCCTGATACATTTATGGGCATTGATAATATTTTGTTTTATTAATTTATCTTGGATTTCTTGTTCCATAACGATCTGCGTTGTTAATATTAACTTTTTATTGTAAGTTTATGACTTGCTGTCAATTTTAATTGTGAATAAATAATAAATTAACTAATAATAACAATAAAATAATAAATCAACTTTTAAATAATAAATTTGTGAATAATAAAATCAATAAACTAGTGGGTTACTATAAACAAATATTGTTTATTCACAATTAAAATTAACTAAAAGCCGTTAGATTTAGACAACAAAAAGTTAATATTAATTTGTCTCAACTTTTTGTTGTAAATTTAACGACTTGCACTCAGTTTTAAATTGTGAATATATAATCAAGGCCTTGAAAATGAGATTCAATAACTCGAAAACGTTCGGGAAAATGTGAGTACATTTATTATTTATTCACAATTAAAATTGACTGCAAGTCGTGTAATGAATTTACAATAAAAAGTTAATATTAACAACGCAGATCACTATGGAACAAGAATTCCAAGAAATTAATTTATCATTTCTAGTAGGCTATACAGGTTAAATGATTTATAACAAACAGAAATATTTTATGAATAAAGCGAATTGTGTTGATTCCTATTCTTTTGGTTCCACAAAGGTTGCCTCTTGAACACTCCACTTATCAGCAAATCAACATTCATTTTGAAAACCGATGAAACCCAATTCTAAAAGTTTTTAAAAGCGAACGTATGCTGCTGAATGCGGTACGGAACGCAGAAAAATGACAGGACCGGCTGGAATTGATAAGCGAGGAAAGCAGAGAAATCAAACTTGTTTTAATTCGCAGCTCTGCTCTTTCAAGACATCCTCGCGTGACCTTGACGCACTGCTCCACTATGCACAGCTACATTTCAATAGCATGTGTTTGAAATCGAGGCTATGCTCTAGGCTCTCGGACGCTTCACTATGCACACGGCCTAATGCATTTCTCTAGTGCAGCAGAGCTACTTGCACACTAGTTACACACTCAACTATTTCCTACAGTTATCTAACAAAGTGGCTATTTAAGCACTCATTATAGTACGCAAAACAGATGATTACTGCATTCTTTTACTTTGCCGCACTCCAGGTGTAACTGTAGGAAAAATGTAAAGTGTAACTCATGCTAAAAATATTTTTGCTGCACTCGAAAAACTATTCCGCACTCACCTTCAGCTTGTGCATAACGCATTTCTCTCGTGCAGCAAAGAGCAACTTTGCACACTAGTTACACAAATAACTAATGATGCTCTGGAGTTGGTGTTCAAATTTACAAATTCTAACAATTAGATCAATTGTACGTTTCATCATGTTAATTTACAACGAGAATTCCATGGCCGCAATAAAATATTGTTAAGCTTCAACGTAAGGATTTAATATGATGACTTATCGATGAATAAGTAGTTAATTACATGACCGATATTTGATAAAGCCGATATAAATGACAAACTACAAATTAATGTTCACTTCTTCATCAAATATCTTGAGGAAACTTCACTGAACTAAGAAAATCTCCTCCAGCGGTTACAGCTCGTTCGGCCTGGAATTTTTGTGCCACTATTCACCTCATTAACCACGCATAAGTCTCAGACTCATGTGAGCTTCATCAGCCCTAACTCATTCTCAAGTGGAAATGAATATTTTAAGTATATAACTTAATGATACTTGTAAAATGGATGAACCGATGGGAAGTCTGTAGATAGTTCTTGGAGAAGAACGTTCCCAAAAATATGAAGAAATATTACAATTATGTAATAGTAAATAAGAAAAGTCAATAATTTAGAGTTCTAGATGAAACTTACCTCCTCTCATGTCCTCCTTCTTTCTTGTTTTTGACTTTGTAGTGTCATCAATCAACAGTGTTTCCAGGGGAAGAGAGTCTGGAAGAATGTAGTAACGTATATTATTGCCTCTAATTGTAAGCGTCTCAAGTTGTACAGGTTCTCTCCCTTTAACCGACATTTTCACCGCTTTGAGATGAGTGTTCATCGCTACATCCACACCTGAAACAATTCACACAAATTAATGAATTTGGTAAAATAGTTTCGAAATTTTAATTAGTACGCTTATTAGCGCGATTGACTCTTATAAATTGTAAAGTAATGAGTTGATCCAAATAGGACCTATTAGATTATAGAAAATATATGTGTTCAGTTCATGTGCGAGATTTATCATTATACTAGGTTATCCCGGGTCGCACGAATGTGCGACTTTATTACACTTTGTAAAATACATTCCAAATGTAGATTTTCTACATACTTCTTCTTCTTTTCTTCTTCTCCTTTTTCTTCTTCATCTTCTTTTCTACTTCTTAATCTTCTGCTTCTTCCACTTTTTCTTTTTCTGCTTTTCCTTCTTCTTTTTCTCTTTCTCCTTTTTCTTCTTTATCTTATTTTTCTACTTCTTAATCTTCTTTTTCTTCTTCATCATCTTCTTTTTCTACTTCTTAATCTTCTTCTTTTTCTTCTTCTTCCTCTTCTTCTTTTTCTCCTTTTTCTTCTTCATCTTATTTTTATCCTTCTTAATCTTCTTTTTCTTCTTCTCCTTCTTTTTCTTCTACTTCTTCTCCGACTTTTCCTACTTCCCCTTCTTCATCTTATTTTTCTCCTCTTTCTTCTTCTCCTTCGTCTTCTCCTCTTTCTTGTTCCTTCTTCCCCTTCTTCTTCTTTCCTCTCTCTCTTCCTCTTTATCCTATCCTCCCACCCTCTCTCTCTCTGACTGAACAATGCAAAATAAACTTTTTGTTTCAAAACAGCTGATCATCAAATCATAAGTTGAAATGCAAAAATTTTCAGCTCACCGATCCCTATGTTAAAGCAATGGCAAAAATTGAAACTTTGATCGTTCATTGCTCATGTCCACTTTGATGCATTCTTTCAAGACCTTATCAAACATCTACTCGATGAGATCTTTCAAATGAGACGTGAACGAACAAAATCGGTCGAGAAACCACAGAGGAGTTGTCATCAGAAAAAAACATGTTCGCCTATTTTATATAAAGATTTCAACTACTGTACTCCAATCTGCAGCTACAGTAGTACAGTATACTATTTATGAGAATAATTAAATAAATAAACCAAGAAATAATCAATTAGGTATTGAAATAAATTTTCTAAATTGGGATGTGAATTCAACAGTTTGTAACAAGCCTTATTACAGATTACCACATCGAATGCAAAATGGGTGGTTGGCCAATTAACTGCCTGAATTTCAGGAAGTGATCAAATAGGTAGTTATTTATTGCTGTAAATAATGTTTTTTATTAAACTATAATACTTTACTGTAATTTATTAATTGCTGTAAATAATAATTTTCAGGTTGTGCATAGTTTAAACAATGTATAGACTACAATAATCACAATCTGGCAATACATAACTGCTCCATAATTGATGTTTTGCAAGCAAATTGTTAGACATCCGTCGCCATGTCAACCTAAACCCATGATAAATTTCAAATTTCGATTGTGATGTAGAAGTGGCCTGAAATAGCGAGCGGAAACTAGCGTATGGATTGCTAAAACTATGCAGTATTCAATTAAAAGCTCAAAGTAGTGTAATCTTACCTGTGATGGTGCCGTGCACTTGCGTTCCGTTTTTTAATTCTATAGTCACAGTCTCATGACTCAATTTCATCAAAAATCTGAAAAACAATCAACTAGGTAGTTGCATTTTTTAAACACTAAAGTCGACGTGTAGTGTTTGTACTACCTTAAGCATTTTATAACGAAAAATCTCAAATTTATACAAAATTTACACCAGTCAACGTATATAACCATAAACCAACCAATTAATTTGTCTATGGTAGGCCTACAACATGAAACCGATGTTCACTTATTGAGATTTTGTTAAAAATGAGAATATCATCTTCAAAATTCAGATTATTTTTTGTTTAATTGCATTAATAGTAATTTTTCACAAAATTCCCTAGTGATTTTTTGGTTTTGGCTAGTTATTCCCCGGAGCTAAACTTTTGTTTCTGAAATTATTTGTTACACGTATGTAAATATAGGTGACCCACCTTTGCTTCAGAAGTATTATCCAAAACTGAATTTAAAGCAACCAGCAAACAAGGTAAGTTACAGCAAGTTAACTTAAATTTTGAAGTTTTAGCCAGTGTTGAGAACTCAACATTCAAGTTATATCATAATAAAACATAACTGCACAATCCAAAGTTCCATTGGGTGAATTGAAAATTGGCGATAACTTGTGTATTTTATCAATAAAAACCAAACATTTGAAAACGGCACCGACCGGTGTTCTTCACTAGCCAAGTATTGCCTACCTACGTACCAATAACGTTAACACTGACGATCTATTCAATTACAAATTTATAATGTAACAACAAAATTTCAAAAAATAAGGCATATTTTGAATTATTTTTCACTTACGAAAAAATATAATCACAACTTACAACAAAGATAAATTTGAAACCTACATTCACATGGTCATTCAAATAAGGTTAGAGTGCATACAAATTATTTTGTAAGTCAACTAGAATACGACAATTACATACGAAATTATATATATGAATACATCCTTAGAAAATTTACTTACTTGACAAGTTTCATTATTGCGGATATGAAACTTCTTCAAAATAAAGTTCAATATCCCAATAACTACACTTTACAAATGGCCGGGAAGGCAAATCGCGATTACGAACGAAGACGTCGAATTGAAGGAAGCGTCTGTCCGTTGTTTGTGTTTGCGAAGAAACAGTATGACCAACTGCCAAGGAAAGCAAAACTGATTTTGAATAATAATATTAAATTGAAATTTTTAAAATATAAAAATAGGATCTATCAGAATAAATTTTGATTATAGCTTGAAAAAGTTTTTTATATGATGACTAATAAAAAGACATTTCATGGCCAGGCTACAACATGCAATCTTTCTACTAAGGCCTGCTGGAACGCAGCATACCGTTACTTTTTATGAAATAAAGAAACAAAATGATACTACAGCAATAGAAGATAAGGTTCGATTATTGAATCAATTTACAGAAATAGTAAACGATAGAGTTGCGTACAGGCCCGCCCAGAGGGGGGGGGGGCAAGTGGGGCAAATGCCCAGGGGCCCGGGCTCCAGAGGGGCCCGGGCTCTGGGCTCTGTAAACGAACAACAGTCTATTTCAACATTTCTAAATAACATACACAGACACAGATCTGATTCGGTTGGCCTAGTTAGTTCTAATGATAGAATGTTTAATAAAGATAATGATTTAATAAAATATAAAGATTCCGATAAAGATCTTATTAAAATTATTGAAGACATAGCAAACAAAAAAGATAGAAAAGTAATTATTTAAAAGTGAATTTCCCATTATTCCAGGCTCATTATTCCCATTTATAGGATAATCTCTTTTTCCTTCATTTCTATTGTTTCATGAGCATCAAGATATTCATGATTGTTTACTTCTTTCGACAAATTAATTTTGGAAAACGAGTGTCCAGAATCCAAAGCATGTTTGGCTATTGCCTGATTTTCTGGTTGGTTGTAGCCTACTTGAAATTTGAAACTTTGAAAATAGAGTTCTTTTAAACTGATATTTAATGTTTGGTTTGACCTACATATAATTTGTTGCAACATTCACATTTTATTTCATAGATTCCAGATTTTTCTTCGATTTTAATTTTATTTTTATGATTGCCAAGAATATGTTCAAGTGTGGATTTTGAATAAAAACTTATGTCGACATTAGCATGTTTTTTAAAATATGTTTTAGCAACTTTTGCATGTGATCCATAATTCATAGATTTCCAGATGTCTTCTTTCTTCTAGTTTTGGAAAAATGTTGTTCTTAATAATTTAGAGATACGTTTTTTCTTCTTTAAATCAATTGGTCAATCAAATTTGAAACTCAGTTGAAACTCATTAAATTTTGCTATATGTTTTATTTTCTGAGTTTCCAATTAGGGGCGGATCCAGGGCCAGGCGAGCCGGGCAACCGGCTAACATAACGCAGGTCGGGTCGGTCGGTTAGAACCGCGAGGCCCGGCCTATAAGCAAGCAAAGAGTAAAAGAGACATAGAAATCTGTTATATTGAAATTTCTCACTCCAAAATTATTGCGTCAGTGTGAAATAATAAAAGACGCCCACAAAAATGGGCCGGGCGAGTCAACGGGGCCCTGTGGTCCGGACCTAACCGAAAAACGCAGGTCGTTTAGAGGCGCAACCCCTTAAACCACGTTTGTTATGCATAGCTTAAAATTCAAGACTAAATAAAATTAGAAGGTGGCCTTTTTTTAAATAAACGTAATGTAATGTATTGACTTTTGAGTATTGGCTATACTTTACAGTTTTGACCTGGCATATTTAATGACGAATCATGTCAACTTTTTGCTTTTGGGCTTAGATAACCATTTTCAACACGTTAAACATGAAAATATACACAGAAAACGCATTATTTTGTATAAAAAATTCAGCCAATGCATACTACCTATAATGCCAACTGGTCAATTTTTTAGGCTATTAATTTAGTTCATTGGAAACTAATATAATACACAAATAAGGTCGGTTTTATATGTTGATCACAACACAGCTAACTAGTTGAAAAAACGCCTCAAAAACGCATTTTTAACGTTAATTTTTTCAAAAAATTATGGGGGAGGAGCCCCAGACCACCGGTAAGTGTGGCCCCACCAAAGTCAATTGCCCAGGGCCCCGCAAAGCCTGGATCCACCACTGCTTTCAATGAATATCTTTGGAATGAAAGGTAAAATTAATCTGCCTTTAATTAAAAATCAGAACATAGTTATCCAATAAGAAGAGCTTATCATGATGACCAGTCTTATTTATTTAACAATGTTATCATTATGTCAGTTGTGAAATGATAAAATTTTCTAACTTCATAAACAAATGTGGTTTGATTTTGATTCCATAAAAATGTAATAATACTTTATTCATAATGTCATACAAAATACAGGATTGCATAGGCCCATATATTGGAATTGGTGAAAGGGGCCCGTACTGAAGTTTGCCCAGGGGCCCGGAATTTCTCTGGGCGGGCCTGGTTGCGTAGCTCAGGCTTCATCCACATTTCAACAACAATTGCAAACCAAAAGATTGAATGTGCGCAAAAACTTGCAAGAATAAACTGAGTTTATATGCACACAGCGTTTTGCGGCAGAAATGTTTGCAACTTTCGAAAGAAAGTTGCAAATATTTCAAATTACGACTTGTAAATTTGTTGCAAACTTGTCTATAGTTTGTTCGCAATTTTTTGTTTCAAACAAAATGTTACAAAAATCTTAAGTTTCAATGTGTTGCAAATTCAAACTTAATGGAGTATTTTCCACATCGATCAATTTTTTGTCCAACAGAGGTATGTATGCTCTGTTCCTAGATGCTTGATCTTTTTTAACCATAAATCTTTAAAATTAACTTTTTAGTTTAACTTTTGGTTTTTGGTGATGTGACACACTCAAAATTTTTATAGAGTAAATGGAATCATATCATCAAAAAAAAAAGGTAAGAAAAGTTCATTCCTGTGTTCCACAAAAAGTCACGCTTCAAGTCGGAAATTTTATTTTATTCATTTTTTGTGGAAGAATCTGCTCTTGGATGGGTTACTGTGCTGGATGACCTGGCAATGCCTGTCATCAGTACAGTTATTGATTGAAGTGAAACTAAATTATTTAATCTAATATCAAAACTGACACTGTATTTCTATTAAAATATTATTTTCACTCACTTATACTGGAGGGATGCATTTCACTTCTGAAAAGATACAAAAGAAGCTTCGTCAGCCTAAATTCTTTACATGGATAAAAACATATATGCAAAGTAGAGGCTGGATTAAATTTATGTCTGGACTAATTTGTTTCATATAAATTTTATTGATTTTGCAAAAAATAAAAGTAAGATATGCTAGCAAAAATTTAAAACAAAATGGCATTTTGATTTAAAAAGACCCCCAGAGTTTAATTGAGGAATACTTCATTAAAAATAGGTTTTTATATACAGGTAACCAAAGAAAAATATAAAAAATAATGAAAGCTTCTATTAATAAAGTACCGGTACAACATAATATAACATGAAAAGTTAATATTAACACGCAGTTCGTCATGGAACAAGAAATCCAAGAATAATATAGCCGTTAAATCACACATAACTCCACATTAACAACTGCAGAAAAAAACGTTAACTGACTGTAGTGCTCAAGGATGTATATCTGTTTTTCAATCAATGAGAGGAACCATGCATTAAAAAATGCAACACTATTAATTCTCTGTATAATATCTGAAATATAGTCTATAAAGATACTGTAAGTAGGCCTATCTAATTTAGTACTACTTCAAATTTTTTTTGATTAATTTTATAAAATAAAATCTATTTGAGCACAAATATAGATCAAACGATAATTGCATGAAAAGGCAAATAATGGACCAGTCATAGAATTCAATTCACTTTATTCTCATTCCAACAACAATTCAGTATGACACAAGTAGAAAATACATTTTTTATGATGTTGAAGATCCATCTTGTTTCCACTAATATGTAATATTAAACTTATAAACTTAATAAAACAACTTTTGAATGGAAATTAACTCCATAACGCCATAACGTGAGTTAATTTCCATTCAAAAGTTGTTTTATTAAGTTTATATTAAATACATTTATCAATAGACTTATAATAAATACCATTACAATATTAAAAAATACAATAATCTTAAGCCCATCATATATGAGTTAAAGCTAGCATAAGCATAACGCTTGTGCGCTAGCAGTGACGAGTTGAAATATTTTATTTTTTTACACTTACTATCTATCAATACCAAGAACTTATGATCATCTAAATTGTAAAATGAGAAACTGTAAACTGTACAAAAATACAAAAAGTCATATTAGAATATTAGGAGTGTTCACTATTAATATTAGTGTACTAACACTGTTAATACAGCACTGTATAGCCATTATAATATTCTACCGTATGATGATACAATAAATTATTGTGATTGATCGTATTTTGTGGGTACCTAAAAAATATTAATACTCATATTAATATGAAATCATAACAGTTATAATTAAAATTAAATTGAACAACACTATTACTAGCCTTGGTCAATATAATCATGCAAGAATGAGCTTTTCCCTATTACAGACCTGCAAAATATCCTGCAGTATTTTTTTCATGCCATGGCATTTATGACTTAATAATAACTTAAGAAACTTCTTTTTATTAATCGGGATTCAATAATAGTTTTATACTGTTATAAAATTGAGCAAAAAATTATTGGGTTCAGCGTTTACTGCGAGATCAAATCTTTCAACCTTATACCAAATTATATTTTACATGGGTAATAGAAACCGTGAATGTTTGCTATTATAAAGCTATTTATTTGAACACTACTAACGTCGATCGCCTCAAGATGTTAAAAGTACTTGATATTTAATGAGTTTGTAGAATGGAATCATCACTACTTCCAAGTTATCAGCTTATCTGCATTGAAAGTATATATTGACAATTGTTGAGAGCTTGCTTGGTGGAGCTCCAAGTTTAAAAATTAGTTTGAAATGGATCCCTCGTTACAATTGGCCTGTGAAGAAGACTGCAATGATATCTTATTCCAAGGGGTAATTACAAATTTATTTGATCCCAAACAATTTATTTGTTTGTATTTATTTTTACCCCAACACATAGTTTTTATAGTGGGGTTTCGGAAGGTGAATTATTGATGTAACATATTCTGTATTTATTATAAGTTTAACTAAAAGGATTTTGTAATTATTGTGTTATTGATTGATTAAGAAATTTTGATTTGATTTTGATTACTATATATGCTAGTGGATGAAGGGGTCAAATGGGTGCTTGTTTTTTGTAAACCTTAAAATTCTATTCTTGGATTTCTTGTTCCATAACGATAAGCGTTATTAATATTAACTTATTGTAAATTTAACGACTTGTAGTCAATTTAAAATGTGAATAAATAATATTCCTACTACTACTCACTCTTGGCCGAACGTTTTCGAATATTGGAAACTCATCTTCAAGGCCCAAGAGTGAATATTATTTATTCACAATTGAAATTGACTGCAAGTGCAAATTGACTGAGCCAAGTGCTGGATATTAGATTGTGTAGAAGGATCTATCATGCGTATATGCACAGTCAGTGTTACAATACGGCATTATGGCTTGGGGAAGGGTGTCCTCTGCATGCCTGGAGCCACTTGCTGTAACTCAGCGTACAATTATAAAAACTATTTTGAAAAAAAGAACCTAGATGCCCCACATTGCTGTTATTCTCGGACTTCCCTGTGCTCAATTTAAGACAGTTGTATATTAAAACACTTCTCACATACTTCAGGAAACATAAAATAGAACTTTTCGCCACTATTCAACACAACTATCAAACACGACATAGAAATAACCATGGATATTTAACGCCTAGATTATTACATGGGATAGAACTCAGATCGCCATACTATCAGGCTCAAATTATGTACAGGAATTTGCCAGATGAGATCAGGGAGGCTGAGCGTTGCAGCGACGATGTGGTGTATAAAAACCATTGATATATATCAATGATAAAAACAGATTAGTAGCATGGCTGTTCAGCATTCTGGATGGGAGCCGAAGGACTGCTCCATTCACACTACGTGTGGCAAAACAATACCGTTACCTAGTTAGTAAAATAGTATTTGCATCATCGCCAGGATTGGGTCGGGTCCTCTTGCTCCATTCAGATTTTTTTGCTCCATGTAATATTTTTTTTTTACAATCACTGCTCTGTAAACTTTTAGTTAACTTTAGTTCTTTTAGTTATTATTTATTTTAGTTTATTATTTTAGTTATTTTTAGTTAACTTTAATTACTTAGTGCTATACTTACTTATTATTATAATGATAGTATATAATATATTGAAATTGGAAATTTATCTGTAAATTCATGCAGGAACTCTCCCCCCACACAGACGAACAGTCTTTTTGGGGGAATTCCACTTAATGTTTATTGTAAAATTATGCCAAAATTGTAATGCTTATGTGGAAAATAAATAAATTTGAATTTAAGTCGTTAAATTTACAATAATAAGTTAATTTTAAAATTTTATTACGGTATAATGAAAGTACCTTCACAAATTCACTACTTTTATAAAGAAATATATACAAAAATATCACTTTTAACTTTCTTAGTAATGGCGAAGGTGATATTGTGGAAGGTATCCATAATGAAAAATAAGACGAAATTGTCACAACCACATTTATTAAAACTTTGAGAAACTAGTTTCGGTTGTTACACCATTATCAATCTCAATCAAACTAGTTTCAAATGAGTTTGATTGAGATTGATAATGGTGTAACAACCGAAACTAGTTTCTCAAAGTTTTAATAAATGTGGTTGTGACAATTTCGTCTTATTTTTCATTAATATCACTTCTCTTGTACCGGTATATCTTGGCGTTTCCAATTGTATATTGATTTGTATACTTATTCTATTTTAAATTCTTTTTTGGTTTTAATATGTTCTATTTAGTTTTAAATTTAGTACACCATCACCAACCATTTCACCCAACTTTGTAACACATCACTTCATCTATCACCTAGGCTTAAAATACTTCAATAAGTTCCCTTCCTACAATAAATAAAAATTAAATTCCTGGATTTCTTGTTCCATGACGAACTGCGTTGTTAATAATAACTTTTCATGTAAAATTTAACGAAAGTCGTTAAATTTCACATGAAAAGTTAATAATAAAAATTAGATTGGACCTATATTTTTTGTACTCTTTCTTGCCGGTATTTTACCCAAATCAATTCAATAAATCCAACGGTTCAATAGAGGCTCTGGAGCAATGTGCAAAAATAAATTCAGGCTTCTATACTATTGTTTAACCTTAATTTTTATTATTTTCTACAGGTTTGGGATTGGGTTATTAAATTCAATGATCCTTTTCTTCTACATAAAGCACAGCCTACATTCTTATATGCTCAGGCTTCTTTCATGATCGGTGCATTAGTAACACTTATTCATGGTAAGTAATAAGATCTGAATACTACATAAAGTCATGCTACAGAAAGATAGTAACTATTCTAATGAGAATGTGTATACCGTACTATAAAGTATAGGCCTAGTATATTATTATTTTGGCTCATTATAAAATTGGGAACCTTTTGTTTACAAAAGGTAAAAAAAATTTAAGCTCTTTATTTAATCTGTGATGTTTTCCATGACGAAATACTTGATGATCAATCCAATATCAAAACTGACACTGTATTTCAATTAAATATATGATTTACACTAAATGTAACTGGAGGAATGCATTTCATACTGGAGGAAGAAGCTTCTTTTCAGAAGTGAAATGCATTTCTCCAGTATCTCCAGTTGAAGTGAGTTTAAATCATATATTCTATTGAAATGCAGTGTCAGTTTTGATATTAGATTCTTTATTTGAGGTTATAGATTAAGGAATTAAGTTTAAATTTCTTTAAAGAATTTATGAAAAAACACAATACCTTTCAAAAGCTAAAGATATAAAAATTATATTTCAGCAACAGGAACTGCAATGTCGGTTTTATAACATCTACCTCTGTTGATAGACACATTATTATATTTATGGAGAGTAGAATTCAATTTATTTTTTAGTGAAATAATTAAAAAAAATTGGTAAGGATCCCAAAAAGTACCGTCACACAAATTTTTTGGTTCTACTGAGATCTGAAATAAAATCCCCCTTGTAAATTTAAATATTGACTTGTAACTTATTGAGTGAAATTTTTATTTGTGGAAATTGTTTCATTGATGCACATTTTTTCATTTATTATTTTATTGATTGAACTGTTTTTGTCGGCTTGCTGTAAAGCCTTGATGAGCTTCAACAACAATAAACAATAAATATAAACTTAAAAAACACTTTAAGGTGGAAATTAACTCACGTTATTGCGTGACGGCCGTTTCACTCTGTTGTTTAGAGCATCGTCAGACGATCCACAGTACACAATGACCCACGGTGAGTGAAACGGCCGTCACGCCATAACGTGAGTTAATTTCCACCTTAAAGTGTTTTTTAAGTTTATATTACATATTAGTGGAAACAAGATGGATCGTCAACATCATAATTAACAATTATACTTGCTAATGAAAATAAATAGCATAAAAAGTAATTTTAAACGAATGCTGATCCAGTTTTCCATGATTTCGCTATCATATAGGCCTATTAATTGTTTTTTAAACTTCAATAGATGAACATAAGTAATTGAATTGCCAGGTGAATTAATATTTTATATTAATTTGCTGTTTTATTATTGGTTTTCAGCCTTCAAGAATGGAGGACGATGGCCCTATCTATGGTTTGGTACAGTTCTTCATGGTCTTGTCTTGGAAACCATTTGTTATTTGCAGCCAGATATTGATAACTTTTGGCATTCACAAACACCAATCATATTCCTAGGTAGAAGACTACCACTTCATATATTGCTTCTTTGTAAGTACAACCGTAGCTTATTCATTATACATAATCCTGTAATATTATACACTTTTTATGACATAAAATTATGCAGTACGGTACCTTTATTTTCCACTTCGAAAAATATTTATATAATGTTATATAGTTATTAAAAAATATAATAATTAAGTAGCCTACCGAATGTATAAAGCATACTCTATTTAGGCTATTAGGGAAGTGATAGCCGCGAGCCTTAGCAGGTATCTGTTTAATCAGATAGAGATAAGCTGCGTTCTCGTTGGTCCTGTTTGTAACGGTGTCCGATTAGATTGGCCAGCAAAAAATACACTGTTCTCTGCTGTAAAATCACTTCCCGGTGGTTCGGAAACGACCTAAAACTGTAGGTCCAACTCATCAATCACCATCATCCAATTCATTACCCACGCACAGGTCTCAGACCTATGTGGGTTTCACCCTCAAAAAAAAAAATTATGAAGTGAAAAAATAAAGGTAAGTTACTGTACTATTTTATCCCAGGAAAAAATATCCATTCATTCCAAATACATTCATTTTCAAATAAATAAATATCTTTATTGTCAAAAAAACGCCAAAATTACAGCAAAAACTGTTGTGGCAGATGTTTTGTCAAACTATTATAGGTAGCCCTACACGATTTCACGATTGAAGCGTTAATCCTTTAATGAATAAATTATGAATTATTACTCTATACTTACCGCAGACATGTTTGATTATTCAATACCTTATAATTGATTTTGCAGATCCATGCTTCATTTATCAGGCTATGGCTGCTGTTACAAATATGAGACTTTCTTGGTGGGCTGAGCCATGGGCAGGTGAGTGGAATAACGTTATTTGAATGAAATAATATGACTGACTTTCATTTCAGATTTTATAAAAAAATAAAGAAACTAGACAAAGAAGCTGATTATCAATTTCAGCAGAATAGATATAAATTGACAGAATTTTATTACAGTTGGAATCATTTACAAAATCTAGTTTTTCAATAAAAAATCAATATCGAATTTATAAAACAATTTAGTTGGTATGAGGTGTTGAATTAATATTAGGCCTACGTAATAGAATCATATAAATTCTATCCCACATTTCTAAGCCTTGTAACTTTTTTTAATCATTGTTTGAACAAATGCAAATAATCACGTTGTTGGAAATTAAATTATCTACAAAAAACAATCAATATCAAATTTAGCTGGGATGCGTTGTTTGGAAGTTGTAAACAAATAACTAGAAAGACTACTGATTCTTGGTTCACGATTGCAATTCTAATCAACATTCTAAGCCTTGTAACTTTCTTGTTAACAATTGTAGAAGCAAATAAAACTAATCGACATGTAGGAAATTTTGTTGTCTACAACAATTGTTTTGCACTAAATTTGGTTGCAATGCGTCGTTTATAGAAGTTATAAACGAAAAATCAAGTAGGGGAAGATGGGGAGGGTTGACCCATTTTTCATTATTTATTTTGTTTCTTCTTATTGAATGATTTCTTTAAAAAAATTATGCATAAAACAAATAGCTTAGTGCTTAGGGTATGACACTGCATAATCAAAAATACTTGCCTGAACTTCAAATTACTCTAATTAAATATAATTGAGAGTGGTGTATTATGGGTCAAACCTCCCTACTTCAGGGAGGTTTGACCCACTATATGGGAGGCTTGACCCATCCATGCGCATCTCCTTTGGTGCCAGCCCATAATTCAGCTTTGAAGATAATATAAGATAATTTTTTAGGTCTTTTTCCTCATCATCTAAGAATATTTGAGATGTATTGTAGTTGGGCTGGTATGTAGTCTCCTTCTGTTTGATGATTTTATCATGATATCTGCCCAGTGTTTTCCTATCAATAAGAAATTCTTGTGCTATTGACCTCACACTCCTTCCACTTTCAATAAGACACTTGATGGCATTCTTCATTACATCTAGATCTATTTTTCTCCTTGGATTTGCTCCCTTTTTCCATTTGAAAGGCATTCTGAAAAAATCATGCAATTTTTTTGTATTTGACCAGCCAATATCATTAATATTGGCTGGGTCAAGCCTCCCTAACAGTTCTGGGTCAAGCCTCCCCACATGACATACTTCAGTAAAACGTAACCTCAATCATGAAGTAGTGATGGTAACCGGTCTATTCTTATATGAGAAGATAGCTAAAAGTATCATTGATTTCATGGTAAAGAAAGTTTTTTAGAATAAATTGATTTAAATCACCAGATGTCTTATAGGTGTAATCACAAAAATATGAGAAAATATGTTCCAAAAATATATTCACACTTCAGATCTCTGGTTCAACGATTCACTGCCTACTGAATAGCTTATTCAAATACTTGTTCTAGGAGCTTTCTGCCTATGCCAGAGCGAACTGTTTCTATCAGCGGGATTTTCAAATAATAGTGGTGGGTCAACCCTCCCCTATGGTCAACCCTCCCCTATGGTCAACCCTCCCAGTCTTCCCCTAGACTACCAAATCTTGTTTTTCGGCTTCTGAATAGAATGAGCCTTCACCTTGCAAAGCATCAAGCTCAGCTGGAGATAGGAGATGGCTCCTGAATACAGTGTGACTCTATAAAGACTTTATAGAGTCACTGATGTACTCCTGAATATCAGACCACGCTTTTATTCTAGCGGCGTAATATTGGAACTAAACAGGACCTCGCTCCAGTTTTTTGTAAATATACTGACCTTATCTTCATTCTTTCGCAAAAACTCAGAGAATAAAATTTGTAGAGAATAAAAAGGGGCAACAAATCTTGTAATAACATATTTTCTTGTGTCACTATCTTCATTAAGTCACAATTTAACATAAATTGAACAAACCCGCCGGCATTCACAACGCCGATGGTTGAAATTGAAAGTGATATTGTTTATAAGTACAGTATTTTCAAAATATTGACTTTTGATATCTTATTATATGACGAATATTAATAAGTACAAAATTTTTAGAAAATTAAATGGACAACAAATACTGCTGTAATAATATATTTTCTCGTAATTATCCACATTTAGCCACAATTTATAATTTAAATAGACTGAATGATTTGGACAACAAAAATTATAATTAACTTTTCATGTGAAATTTAACGACATGCAGTCAAATATTTGTTAAGA
Source organism: Conomelus anceps (assembly GCA_948455865.1). Taxonomy (NCBI): domain Eukaryota; kingdom Metazoa; phylum Arthropoda; class Insecta; order Hemiptera; family Delphacidae; genus Conomelus; species Conomelus anceps. Next base: position 1,175,048 of record OX418224.1, on the reverse strand, counting down.
ATAAGTATAATAACTCACTTAAACTGGCCGAGTACTTTCGAATCTATGAGATCCATCATCAGAGGCTCCTAGATCATCATGTTAGTTTTTTGGTTAGAAGTGTTGTGGTTTTTGTAAAATATGATCAAAAAGTTTGTGAGATTTAAAATTTAGTTGTTCATTGAGAATGTTTTGTTTATTGTGTGTGGTGTGTTTGTATATTTCAAATTGTTCCAAGGTGTTGAGTTCGTGTCCTTTAGATTTTATGTGTAGAATGTGTAGGTTGGTACTGATGTCGGTAAAAGTGTGTCCAGTTTGAATGATATGGTCGGCAAAATTCGATTCAGCTTTGGATGTCAGGGCCTGAAAGTGTTCCTTGTAACGTTGTTTGAATGTGCGGCCTGTTTGTCCTATGTAGAATTTGTTACAATCAGAGCAGTTTAGTTTGTAGATCCCTGGGAGATCGTATTTGTTTGTGTTCAGTGTGGTTTTGAGTGTAAGTGCATTTTTTATTTTGTTTTTTGTTCTGAATGAGATGGTGTGGCCGGCTTTTTTGAAGATTTTTGCTAGTCTGTGTGATTGTGGATTAATGTATGTCATTGTGATGTATTTTTTGTCAGTGGTGTTGGTGTTTTGTTTTTTGTTTCTTATTTTATGATTGAGTTTGTCAATTAGGTCGTGTTTGTAGCCGTTTTCTTGTGTCCAATCATCCAACACAACACAAACACTCAGCATTCAGGTCAATGCTACACAGACTCAACAACACACCGCTTTCCACTGACAATTACCACACTGAACTAAATACAATAAAATACCTAGCACAAGAAAACGGCTACAAACACGACCTAATTGACAAACTCAATCGATTCGATAGTACTCGGCCAGTTTAAGTGAGTTATTATACTTATTCTTAACAAATATTTGACTGCATGTCGTTAAATTTCACATGAAAAGTTAATATTAACAACGCAGTTCGTCATGGAACATGAAATCCAGAAAAATTATAAGTTGCTCCTGTGTTTTTCGAACAATGTCCCAATTAGTGGAAAACTCTGTAGGCATAGGACTACAGAGCTCACATATTGTTTAACCACTTGGTAAGACCTAAAACTGAACAATGTTTTGGTTCTTTTTCAACTATGACCACACATAATAAAAAATACCATAAGCGTACTACTTTTTTATACGGCAGAATTTATGAGGGACAAAGTTATTGGAACTTGAAAGAATTCACGTAACTCCTTTATAACTTACTTATACCTAATTCATTTTAGAGACAAGTTGAAGGCATATTCTTATAGAAAAATTCATTTTTCTACAAAATATTTTTCCTACTAAACTCATCTACAAAGCACCCTTTTTGGAAGTTATACACAAGAATTTAAAAAACAACCAATTCTTCAATCATAATTTCGATTCTAACCCATATTCTTATTCGTGTAACTCATTTTTAGATAGTTGTAGAAAAATTTTATATGCATCATCTATTAGGAAAATTTATTATCTACAAGAAATGTTCTCACAAGACTTGAGCTAAAATTCTTTGTTTTGAAGATATAAATGAAAAACTCAAGGAATTGTAGGACTTGCGATTTTGGTAAAAGCTGAGCTCCATCGTTCCAAGCGACTAGCCGTGGACTGCTAGATTGGAAAAGAGAACGCCCACACCATCTAGCGGCGCAGATGGAACTAAAAATCAAACATTGCTTCAGCTTTTTGTAAATAATGACCTTATCCTTAATTTTATCGCAAAAATGCAGCAAACAAAATTTGTAGACAATAAAACGCACAATAAATAAAAAAAAAACACTTTTTTATATATTCGAATTAAGCCACACATTTATAAAAAATTGACCAAACCTGTCATTGACCAAAGAATGACCAAAGCTGTCATTCACAGCGCCGATTGTTGAAATCGAACGTGACATTGTTCTGGTTTAATGAAAATGACAGCTTTAGTTTTCATTATTTCGCAAAGATGCATAGGACGAAACTTGTAGATAATCAAACGGACAATGAGTTATGTTATTGAAAATTGTCTTTTATTCATTCAAACTTATTTAAAATTATTAATCGAAATCAAAAACCAATTCTCTAATTCTGCCTTCATAGAGCCGGTAATGGAAATCTTAAATGACATGATCCAAGATTATTTAAAATAGCCTTTCCAACATTCAATTTTCCAATTCCAACATTTAAAATGCATTGGACAAATTTTGAGAAAATAGAACGAAGGAAAAACATGTTATACAGTATTTTTCAATATTCATATAGGTATAGCAGCCTCAATTCATAAAAAAAAACTAAACCAAACCGATGGAGTCACAAAACATAATTCGTTAGCCTATATGGTTCAATTCAATATCGGTAAAACATTCATTAACTTGAACTTATTCTGGAAAGAATATGAAAAAAGTAACTTACTTTTGATCCATAAAATATTTCCTAATAATTATACCGTATGACATACACGGTACCGTAATAAATGTCGAATAATGCATTTTAAAAATTCCAGTGAGGGTTGAAAGAGATTTCTTTTACTCATAAGCTCCTCAAAATTTCATTTTAATAATTCGCTTTTGGATCATTATAAAGATGTAGTGAGACTTGAAATACTTTCAATTAAGTGAAATGATGTTGGGAAAAATACAATATACTACTTTTTTCACCACTATGTAAGATTTAAGCCAATTATTTGACCTGTTTATTGATGAGCTCCAGTAAACGGTATTATAGGAAATATGAAATTTATTTTATAATTCTATTTGAGATCATTGAAAAGATGTATAGTGTGGGCCTTGAAATACTTTTAAATACTTGGAATGATGTTGGAATAATACAATACTACCCGTCCCACCGCTATATAAGATTTAAGCCAGTTTGGCCTGTTTATTGATGAGCTCCACTAGCTGTATTATAGGAAATATGCATTTTTTTTTTTAAATTCGCTTTGGGATCATTACAAAGATGTAGTGTGGACCTTGAAATATTTTCAAATACCGTAAGTGAAATGATGTTGGAAAAAATACAATACTACACTTCTCTCACCACTATAGCATTTAAGCCAATTTGTGGAAGCCAAGCACGTATAAATTAATGTTTTAAAAATGAAATTATTTAATTGGTTGGTGAAAAGGTTGGTTCATTGGACGAATACAATGAACTCTATCTGTGATATAAGATTTTAGAAAGCCAGTCTTAGCTTAAAGTGATAACTCTGTTTAGTTGTGTTTGTATCTGTGACCTAAATAATTGACAAGATCTTTATTTATGTATATGAATCTAGGATCTAATAAATAAATTATTATTATTATCAATAATAATAATAATAATAAGGTCCAGTGAGCTACATCAACGTGGAAATGCATTTGAAAGATAACTTTGTGACTATTATAAGGATAAATTAGGCATTGAAATCCTTGAACCCATCTTGACTTATATTTGAAGAAATTCAATACAATATAGTTAATAAACACTTCTTCTGTCTCCAATACATAAGATTTAATGATTTTTCACATGTTTATTGAAGTTCAGTAAGCTAAATCAATGGGAAAATGCAATTTATTTAAAAAAAATTGAGAATTTCCTCAATCCTACCTAGAATAATGTTGAAAAGAATACAATACAATGCCTTTCACTAGTATGTAAGATTTGAGCCAATTTAACCCTTTTATTGAGCTCTAGTGGGCTGTTTCGAGGGGAAAATACTATTTATTTCATAATTCGTCATTACACTATAGCTATTATGAAGATGTTGTACGCCTAGAAATACATTTCAGCACGTAGAGTTGAAAAAAACAACACAACTCCTGTCTCCAATATAATTTATAAGGTTTTTTAAGTGACTTTTGCCTGTTTCTTTAGTTCCAGAGAGCTATATATCAATGGATAAATGCAATTTATTTGAAAATTGTCCCTATGATTTTTATAAAGATGGAGTATGCCTTGCAATCCTTAATCATACAAAAGAATAATTTAAAAAAAATACACTACATTAATGAAAAATATATTATAAGCACATATATATTAGGCCTATATATTCAAAAACATCTGTTTACGTATTTATATACTATTGTACTGTGTATAAATAAAAATGTAAAGGTTTAATTTGTTTTTATTTTACCATTCATTGAAAAAAGTATATTGGTTTTGGTTATTCTAAGCTTCATACAGAATGGTTGATGCAAATCGAAACAAGTTTATAGGAAATTTAGAGTAGGCACCAAGTTGCTAAAGGGGTGGTGGTGAGGAAATGTTTAATTATAGGCCTTATTATAAAATAGAGAGGGAGGCTTATAAGAATAAATGAGCTTTCCCACACCTATAATTCTAGAAATTATGCACTGGCCTTTGGCCGCCTATGTTTAGTTTTAAATCTAGTACATCATCACCAACCATTTCATCAAACTTTGTAACACATCACTTCTGGGCTTAAAATACTTCAATAAGTTGCCTTTGTACAATAAAAAAATAAAAATTAATTTAGACCAACATTTTTGTACGTTTCTTGACGGTACTTTACCCAAATCAATTCAATAAATAAAACGGTTCAATAGAGGCTCTGGCATAAATGTGCAAAAATAAATTCAGGCTCCTACTATTGTTGTACTATTGAATTGCATTTTTTTTGTATTTACCTTGCGATATTCTACCCAGACCATTCAATAAATCCAGTACGGTATTTCAAATAAGTTATAGTTAGGGAAGTGATATATATAGGGAAGTGATAGCCGCGAGGCGTATTCTAGCAGGTATCTGTTCAATCAGATAGAGATAAGCTGCGTTCTCGTAGGTCCTGTTTGAAACGGTGACCGATTAGATTGGCCAGCAAAAAAGACACTGTTCTCTGCTGTAAAATTACTTCCCGGTGGTTCGGAACCCACCTAAAACTGTAGGTCCAACTCATCAATCACCATCATCCATCTCATTACCCACGCACAGGTCTCAGACCTATGTGGGCTTCATCCTCAGAAAAAAAGAAAAAAAGTTGATTAGTTTTCGTGCAAAATATCGAATAAAGAATATTCCAGTTAATTTTCTCCTGTAAAACGTTTCAAAATGTGTTCACAGTTGGCGCAGCAGTGGTTCTGATTGATATGCCTTACGATATAGCATCCGTGAAATTTGTTCACTGGACGTGGCATGATACAGATCCAAACATAGGAGACAGACACTACTGGGTGCCCTGGAATTCCTATTTCTTTCATTGTACATTTACTGCAAGCTTCATTTACTGGTTTAATCGTTCACGCGGATTTGGGGAAATGGATGACAAATGGTCTGCACAAAGGTACGGTAATGAGAACACAAAGTTGATCTCTAATTTTCAGGTACCTAATAATACATTTATTATAAGACAAACAAACTTGGAGAAAAGATAAAATAGAGAACATGAAAGGAGACTATTATTATTAACTTTTTATGGTAAATTTAACAACTTGCAGTCAATTTTAATTGAGAATAAATTATATTTTTACCTACTTTAGGTCAAACGTTTTCGAGTCATGGAGACTCATCCTTTCAATTAAAATTCACTGCAAGTCGTTGAATTTACCATAAAAAGTTGATATATTAACAACGTAGATCATAATGGGTGAAGAAATCCAGGACTATTATATTGCATACGGTATCACAGTGAAAAAAAAGAGTTTAAAAGTTATTTATATTCCTGGATTGTTTGTTCCATGACGATCTGCGTTGTTAATATTAACTTTTCATGTGAAATTTAACGACAGAGATTCGAAAGTACTCGGCCAGATTAAGTGAGTTATTATACTTATTCTAAACAAATATTTGACTGCATGTCGTTAAATTTCACATGAAAAGTTATTTATATTGCCACAGTGTTGGTGTTATGTTCTGCAGTTTACTATAAACTAACAAATTTACCTAGATATCTATAAAGGACTTAAAATGAGTTCTAACTAGAATAGATTGGTGAAATTAAATACAGTATTTTTTAAGATTAAAGAAAAAGTGTGATGTTTCCATGACAAAATACTTGATAAAAAATCTAATATCAAAACTGACACTGTATTTCTATAGATAGAATTGCCGGTGACCGGCAATTCGGAGGTCCGTGGTTCGATTCCCGGTGGTGACTGATATTTTTGTACAGTAGCATTCATCGATTTTCATCATCTATTCAATGCTGTTGTCAGCAATATCCGCCATTGCTGAAGTCTTAATTGAAGTTTAAGTATAATTCGTCAGTATAAATTATAATAGCACTAAATGAATTCGAAATTAATAAATTCTGTTTCTGTATATTTGTCAGTTTGTTAAAATTGTCAGTTACTTCAAACTAACTCGTAATGCATTTAATTTAATTATTTTTTGTATTTTTTATAAAGATTACTGTAATTATTATACTCAAGGTTGTTTAGAGTCTTTTGCAACTGTATGTATTCATACTCTTTTATTCAGACTTCAAATACGGCACTAAAGATTTGACGATGATGTTAATATTGTGAACCAAGTATCTTAAAGTGAAATAAGATTAATAAAATGTTATAGCTGCTATGGATGCAGGCAGAATAATGCTTCTTAATAAAAAACCGCTTTTTATTAAATAATTTATTAACTGAATTCACTTGATTCTGTACCGTACCACATCATTTCATAACAACCACTATATTTTCTAGAACTTAACACGCAGTGATCTACTTTTTTTGTTGAATTTGCAGTTTCATTACAGAAGTGAGAAGAATGCTAGTGGCTTCTTTACTTGGTGCTCCTGGCGGGGTTGTTGTTTTCATTCTAATCTACCATCCCCTTCACGACATAGCCGGCATACACTCAGAAGTCACTTTTTTCATAATGTTTAGTACTGTCATACTAGCTGTATGGTCCAATGACAGAAGCCCGAAATGTGGTAACGCAACAGGTGAGACAAATGATATTATTATATATGTTTTCAAGTTTTTTTTTCTGCACATTACCGTAGGTCTTGGAGAATCACCAGGTAAGGAGTATATAAGACAAGTAAGATCAACAATTGCACAATCTTATACACTATAGTTATACCTTAATAATTACTATACCAATTTATAAGTTGCGGTGAGGATTAATTTTGATGTGAAAGGAACTCTTGTACACTATAAAAAGCTTTATCAGCTAAATATTTTTTCAAATATTTCTACATTTTCAAGACTCTTTAAAAACTGCGGTTGCTTGTTGTATAGTTTCCTACCAATAAAACTAGGTTTTGCTTGAATAAGCTACTATTGTTACTCGTGAAATACAATTAGTAAGCTACTAATAAGTGATAATCTACTCGGCTTCTTGTATTATAATCGTGTACCGTTACGTCAATTTTGGTTAATTTCGTTCTTTTTTACAAACAAAGTAGCTTCATACACATATAAGCGAGTTACAGTTAGACCAAGTCTCTTGAACAACGGCCTACATGAGTCTAATGCATTATTTACACGTGTACGTCAAGAATTGTGCACCACGCGACGATAATTAGAGCGACACTTATTGCATTTCACTGGTAAATCTATACTTTTGACTCTAACTCTCGTCATTTAAACAGGTCTGTTCATTATTAAGAAAAAACCTTAAGCTTTTTTCAGTGAGGCAATAGTAACTTTCCAGTTTCCAAGTATTTGCAGTTAATTTTCTATTTTATTATAATTTTGGATCATCTTGATCCATTAAGATAGTGATTATTACTGATAATACATATTTTAAGATGATTATTAAAGTTAGGTTAGGTTAGGTTACAAAAAGCAATAATATACCACCCTTTTTAGTTGACAAAATGCTAATGCTGCAGTTTTATAGGGCCGGGATATCTTATTATTCACCTGGCTTATCAAATCGCTATTTGCATTTGTATCTTACAAAAAACTTTTTTCAAGGATCACCTCCATCGGCCGTTACTTGCTGTCAAGGACCACTTGAAAAATTTCAAGATCAATTATATATTTATATTATAATATATTTTTCTTTTAATTTGCATTTGTTGCCGTTAATTCATTAATGAACGAATCTTAATCATTAAGATAAGTGAGTCAATTCATGTCAGTTGACTGTAAAAGATTATGGAGTGCCAGCTGAACTTAGGAAGAGTACCGTATACATACATTGGCAGCCACAGTGGTGTAATCGGTTGGGACGTTGAATATGATGACTCTGACTGCGACTGCTGGCACAAGCTCCATTCCCGTTTTCAGCTTGGCATATCTGTCATCATTCACCTCATTACCCACACACAGATCTCAGACTCTTATGGGCATCATCAGCAAAAAAAAAAAAATAATAATAATAATAGGATGACTGATTCAGCAAGTTAGGTATAACATAGATTGAATCAATAATTTCAGTGATATTTTGCCGACACCTGGTGTTCGTTCGTTAACCACCTGTTAGGTAATTTTTTTACCTAGAACAGATGAACATTGCTTTCACACTGAAAGGAATAAGCTTCATTCAATTATTCTATTTTTTACCGTACGTAATTAATTTTTGATGAACAACTAGCAGAAAGTATAATACAATTGCATTACTAACCACCGCTTGCTATTAACTGTGATCTGCAACCAGATATCAATGATGTTGTTTCATCATTAGTTTTCAGATCGAGAGCAATTATTATAGCAGCATTGCTTGTGCATTATTTGGTGTTTCTCATGATGGTAATGTTCGGAAAACCTGAGAATGAAGTATCAACAGGGCTTCATGAACCAACCGGCCCATGCAACATAACCACGCCGCTTCAAACGGCGTTTGGAATGGTAATTTTCATTTTTTCAAACTCTAGTCTTGTCACATACAGTACAGTAGAAACAATTAGTCTGGGCGCGTGGCTCTGGTTTCACTACTAGACGTCCTGTAAAAGTTGACTAGTTGACCTTGAAGACATCTGCAGTGTCGCACGGGCCACATGTTTTTAGAAATGAGCGATAAACACTCACTTCGCCATGGCTGACTACCAAACGGCCGCGCGCCCAGACTAATTGTTTCTACTGTAAGTTATTACAGTAAGTTATATTGAATGGGCATTGTAACAAGACTTTCGATCAATTAAAATATTTAACAAGGATGTAGACCTAGTGCTTTGCAGAATAGTTCTACAAGTTAGTTTGAAGTAACTAGCAATTCAACAAACCGACAAATATTATACAGAATTTATTAATTTCGAATTCCTTTAACCTTTTCCCTTTAATCAATTAATTCTGTATATTTGTCGGTTTGTTGAATTGTCAGTTACTTCAAACTAACTTATGATATACGATCTGGTTTAAAATAAATGCTGCTGTGCAGAAGGGTCATTATTATGGTGTAGTGGTTGAGGCACCCGACCGGCAATTGGGAGGTCCGTGGTTCGATTCCCGGTGGTGACTGATGTTTTTGTGCAATGGCATTCATCTATTTCCATCAGCTATTCAATGCTGTTGTCAATGTCCGCTATTACGGAAGTATTCAATATGAATTGCTGATAGCACTTAAAGGAATTCGAAATTAATAAAATAGTTCTACCTAACCAAATGAGCCGTTATTGAAAACATGGTGGAACATGAAATGACAGAACATTCACCACAGTGGGTAATTTCAGTGTAGGATGGTGATATTAGAGCATATAGTAGCAATAATAATCATTATTATTTCAACATTAAGGCTGTGCGCAGGGTTTTTGGTCATAATTTGTTTTCGAAGTTCATTGAATTGGATATTATTAAGGTATTGAAATGCTAACTATTGTCATGAGAAATTATTTTTTTAATTAAATATTTTATGGAATATGGGAGTTCAAAGTTGAAATTTTTCTGTTTTGGGGGGCAATTGAACTCACCTACAAGTTATTTTAAACATTTGATAATTTTTTTATAACTGAAAGACACCTTGTGGAAAAAAATGAAACATTTTCTATTTTAATTCAACAATTGGTTTTTTCAAAATAATTTTTTGAAAATCTGAAATTTTTCGCATGTTTTAAAAAATTTATTTTGAGAAAACTAATTGTTTGATTGGAATGAAAAATATGTCATTTTATTCCTCAATGTGTCTTTCATTTAAAAAAAATTATCAAAAGTTCAAAATACCTTGCAGGAGAGATTAACTGCCCCCAAATACCGAAAAATTTCAACTTTGAGCTCCCATATTTCATAAAATATTTGATGAAAAAAATAATTTCTCATGGCAATAGTCAACATTTCAATACCTTAATCATATTCAATACAATAAACTTCGAAAAAAAATTATGACAAAAAACCCTGCGCACAGCCTTAATATCGATACTTGAGAGTTTAGTATCGTGATCAAGAGCGGTCCTAGCTGAAACGTTTGGGGGGCTACAAATGAGATTTTGCTGACCTTTTTTGTGAGATTATCCCTGATTCCTACCCCCTCAGACCTGGGGCCACCCTTGATCAATAGTGCTTACGGTATGCAAAACCTGCACAAATGACTAGGAAAGAGCAAATAGGGTTGGTTACCAATCTGGCAACAGGGACATTTGGAAATAGTGTTTCAAAACAGGTAGACCTAAAATTGATTTTAACAATTAATAGCAATGTAGACCAATTAATTTAATATGTAAATTTTTTGACACAACATTCAATTTTAGTAAAATAGACTTGCCATTAACACCGTACTCAAATTCCGGGATTCCACGGTCTGTATATGAATAATCACTTGACCTTTTCAAGATGACGACAATCATGATGAATAAAAGACGAAATTGTCACAACCACATTCATGAAAACTTAGAGAAACAGTTTGATTGAGATTGATAATGGTGTAACAACCGAAACCAGTTTCTCAAGTTTTAATAAATGTGGTTGTGACAATTTCGTCTTTTATTCATTATGGATACCTTCCACAATATCACCTTCGCCACTACAAAGAAAGATGATGACAATCTTCTATGAAAATGATAATACTGTAATGGCTTCTTTCATCGAAAGATACATTATACATAAAACAAAATAAAAATATGTGTCCTGTGGACTCATTCCTGGGCACAGGCAACAATGCTTATGCGGGAATTTATATTTCTTATACATAGAAGTGAAAGGATCTAATTTCGGTTTATGATTTGTTCTCTATGTTCTGGTACTTATTGATTATTTTCTTTCCGCATATTGTACAGTGTATATTTTATGGAAATAAAGATGATATGATTTGACCCGAGGCAATGTCGTTTCAGGTTCTACAGAAAAATAAGTATCTTTGCGTTGAAGATTATGACGAAGGGTACTTTGATTTTTCCTGTGTTCGAGAAGGTCCCCCGAAAGGAATTAAAAGATGGTACACTATCTGTGGAACTGTATTTGAGAACCGAGCCGAGTACATCAGTATACTAGGAACAATTTCCATTGTAGCAGCCGGATTCTTTTACAATGCCCACTTCAAGAATGTGAACTCCGCTGCAAAGTATCTTGAAATTAAGAAAAAATCTTAAAATTAATAAAGTTGTTATCAATGCCTTATTGCTGTTGTTTCATTTTCTCATGTTAGGACTCAGACACGATGAGTGGTATAAAGCTAATCCCGACATCGTGTTTATCACATCATGGACAAGGCCAAAGTTTCAGTACGTTAAATAACCAAATAAATCCGTCATGTATCATTACATTAAAGGAAGTCAGTTTTTGAAAAACAAATCAATTACTGTATATTCTTCGCATATAATGCAATCGGGTATTCCTTGTGGCAGTCCATAAGGGAGCACCGCAGGAATATGTGTGCAATGTTATTGAATGGAAGCGTCCAGATAAGTTGTATGGACGCGCCCCATTTAATATTTGCGGTGCTAGGGTTGGTGCTTCGTTAAGGACGTTCTCTTGACCGTTTATCACGATACATCAACTGGGTTTTTGCAGAGCAAGGACTTCAACTTAAACTTTGAAGCGAATGAAATTGAGAACTGCTTCTTTACGAAGCACTGTCATCAAAATCAAGTCCTAGTACAGCAAACCACAATAATAAAAATTATTTCTACATTTGTAAACTGTTTAAACTCAATTATTCGTGCACTTCATAAATGAAAAAAAGTACATTATTTATAGAAATTCAACTGTAAATAAGCTTGTGGAGGGATATTACATTCCAATGGAAGGTATCACCTATCATCTAAAGTTTCAGGTTTTATAACTGCAGGCAGTGATGACTTTTTCGCCATTGATAGGATTACTGCACATATTTGAATATATCCATTACTTTCAGCATAAATTTATCATCATTTCCGCTCAAGTCTTGTGAGCATAGCAGATAAAAATGAATCCTTCCAATAGTCTGGTTAGCTTCCAAGTACCGACCTTTGAATGATGATTGAGCCTCCAAATGAGACTATTAAATATTTTATATTGAAGCGTTTATAACATTACAATAAAAAGACACGTAAATTGAGAAAACAAATTCACAGTTTTCAGTAATTCATGAGCCATAATAGTAGTTTATGCAACGATTTTATTTTGACCCTTATTAAGGCACGAGTTAGATGTAAGTTATAACACGAGCGAATGCGAGTGTTATAAATATCTCACGAGTGCCTTAATGGCCAAATAAAATCGTTGCATACACTATTTTATCTAAGACCTCTAGTATACATTTAATTAAAACAATTTCATTTTACCTGTGGCCGTTCCGAGATACCTAACCTCTCGTCTCAAATATGAGAAGTTATAGTAGATTGTTAGGTTAAAGTAGCTGGTGTAGCAGTTTGATGAAATCAGCTGATAGTTTCACAATATTGAATTACGATATTGATTCCATAAAAAATGCTTCTGATTGGTCCAGAACCCGTGTTATAATGTAGAACCTGTACTATAATGAGCTCTTTATGCAACGGGTCTCAAAAAGCATTTCGAAAAGACAGCTGTTTTGGCATCAATTGTGAAACTGTAATGTATACAATACATTATGACATGGTCGTAGATAAATATATCTTTGGCTTCAGAAGATCTGAACCTTTTTATAAAAATATACAATAATAATAAAATAATATATTATTATTAAGTAAAATACAATCAAATTTTATCAAATATTTTTATTGAATAATGTTGAATTACATCGAAAAATTAATAATATTCAAATCACATAATTACTGTTATAAATTTCAGCTTCCTTGATCAACAATTTTTGTCCGACCTCTATTTAATTCACATCTTACTTTACTTTACTTTTGATCCATTTCAACACTATTCAAACGCTTGGATTTGGAGATGTACTGTATTGTTAATCTAAAAGAAATAATAAACGAGAACTTAGGGAACATCATTTAAAAAATCAAATCATTACAGAGAATTCAGAACTGGACTATTATGTGATAATATTCATGATTCAGCTACTTATGTCAGACGTTTTCCAAGTTGTCACGTATTGTTGGATAATCTTATCTTGGAATGATAATACATATAGTTATTTGAAGATTGTAGCTGATATTTTACATACTGAACGAGTTTAATAATAGAAAAAAAAAATAAGTGAAAACATAATTCTTAAGACTATATTAAAAAAAGTCTCTCGAAAGTCCATCAACTTATATAATACAGGGATATTTTGGCCGGAACCATCAGACAATAATATGCTGCAAAGAGTCGCCTCCACCTGTCTGTTGTTGGTATACTTCTATAGTGTCACCTTCTTCCATCTCTAGAGTCAAGGGAGTATCCGCCTCGTTGATGGGCTGGCCATCGAATCGGAAACGAACTGCAGCAGCAGCAAGTCCCTGTAAAATTTAAAATTGACAGTGATATGATTACACTAGAAGAGGATATTGTGAGTAGCAAAGAAAAATAGGAACCTATGACTACAACCGATGGAGTCTTTCCATAAAATGACTTCCAGAGAGACAGCTTCTAGCCGGACGGATTCCAGTCGGAGAGTTTCGGCGCTAAATATTCATATTGATTATGCCATGTTAAAACTTGGGTGAGTTGAACTTGCATGCCAACTTTATGAAGCTGAAACGTAGTAATTGCTGTCTATGACAATCGAGAATATCAATTTGAATAATTTGCAACTTGCTCATTTTTGTAGATCATGAATTATATTATGTAAATCTCAGTTTGTTATAATTTTGAATTGTAGACACTTGAATTGAGCAAAGAAGGCTAGATTAACTGTTTAAATTTTTTGAAATTCAAGTAATATTATTTATTAACTTTTCATGTAAAATTCAACGACTTGCAGTCAAATATTTGTTAAGAATAAGTATAACTCACTTAATCTGTAGGCCGAGCGCTTTCAAATCTATGAGATCCATCTTATTCTTAACAAATATTTGTCAAGAATATACAAATAAGTCGTTATTTAACAACTTATTTAACAAATAAGTCGTTAAATTTCACATGAAAAGTTAATATTAACAACGCAGTTCGCCATGGAACAAGAAATCCAGGAATAATATTATTTATTAGTTATTATACAGTACTTTCTAGGGAATTTCACAAAAATCAACAGCTTCAAAACGGCAAAAGCCAGAAATAAGTTACCCTTTCGAAAATTGAAAATTAGTTGTTTGCGATTGAGTTCTTCAGTCCGGGGACTCACTAGTATAATCTAAATTTGAGTAAAAAACATACTGGCTAAAAATACATACACATTACCCAGAAATTCAGTACAGTATCTACTATAATAAACAATCTCTTTCCATTTCATTAGTAGTAAGAGCAAGTTCAATAGAGTTCTTCGAAACTAAAAGAACTCAGAATTTCTAATTTCAAATATTCACAGTAAAACTAAGTTCTACCGTCACATTTTAAATTAGGTTCTTGTCGCATATTGAATAACTCCAGTAATTTACTTGATTTTAAATAACATAAATGATGTTCCATATATATAGGGTAAGCAGACCAATTACTGGCCCGTTAAGGAGAAATTTGACTTCATGCCCAATATTTTATATTTAGATATGTCTAAAACATTAGCTAAGATTATTAAAGTGAACATCTATGTTTTTTAAAACTCATTCTCAGCATTTGCAATGAAGAAATTTATATCGTTAATCTTTTCAACGCATGCCTATAATGATAAACTACCTAATATAGGCCCCCAATGTCCTAGTGATGGGCAGTCGCTCAAAAAACAGAATCTTTTAGAAAACTGAAATATATCATACACGTCATGAGATTAGCCTATTGAATTTGCTATTTTTCATAGATTTTCAACTTGATATAAGCTATTTTAAAGACAAAAAAAAAAACCAATGAATCATCTGGTACATTTAGCTGTTGAAACTGGAAGCAGACACTTATTATTGAGGTTAGAAGTGTTGATAGAATAGTAGAGAAAAATTAGTTGATGCAATCTGATAAGTTCATTTAATAAATAATAACAATGTTTGTTGGCAGCCGCGATGGTGAAATCGAGTTCAATCCCGATTAATCAGCAAAAAAATACGGTCATATGAGCAGAGGCATATGACGGAACGCCAAAATACTCGAAATTATCAAAATTCAAGCTAACTGACAAATTCAAAACAAGCTATGGGCAACACAAGTGACTGAGGAAACATAACTTCAGACGAAAAGTATACATGACATAATAATTATACGTACCGATCTGTCGCAATAAGCGTTCATCAGCTTCCTGAGTGGCGTGTGTTTCTTTATTTTGAATTGGACAATATTGTTGTCTTGTCCCAGGACCTTAAGGTTAATGTGTTCGCTTTCTCCCGCCTGAAAAAAGAGAAATATTTTAATATAAGGCCAAATGATCAATTTGCTTGCAAACATAAATTTGATCAAGCAATGCTTCCATTTCAATGAGCGAACCCAAGTCTGATCAGGGTGTTTGCAAAGTGGAGTATCTATCGCTGCTTCAATTTGCCGTAAAGCATTTCAAATTTGATTTTCCGATAGCGAATATCCTTGGGAATTGATGATCCACACTGGAAGCACTTCTAGTTGGGAAGAGGCAAACTGATTAACGTTCAAACGGTTCATAATCTTTTAATGAAGCTTATTTAAAAACTGACAATGCTTTGCTCCATAGCCAAACGCTTACTTATAGCATGACTCAATGAGCATCTGAATATACCGTATTTTAAAAAGCATTCAACTTACCGGTATTCTATATCAAAATATATCAACCTATGTGTGTAGTACGCTACAATTGCCGATTTAGTCTACAGGGAATCAACGTTATGTTTTAGTAGCAAGTGCGTACTACGCAAACAAGGAGTGGGGTAGTTTGAAATTGTTATCCTCATTGAACAGAGTTATATCAGTATACTAAGCCCACCGAAACATAATCTGAAGCTCTTATGATTAACTACCACTACCACACACGGTTTGGCTGCATAGATGAGTGTGTATACTTAGCACATTCTCAGCTACTTCCTGTGTCCAAACCATCATTCGACACTGAGGTTTGGAAAAGAGAACAATTGATGTAGCCTTTTTTGTAAGTGAGATGGACAATTCAGCTCAATAAGGCAAATAATCAACCTTCAAAAAGCCACAATTTTTAAAGCTATAAAAAAATAGGAGCAAAATATCAGACTGAAATGATTCATCCTGCATTTTTAAACATAGTTTTTATTGTTCCTCATCACAATACGAAGATGAACAATTGAAAACTCTCAATCAAAATACAGTATAAATACATACCGGTATATGAAATAATACTTGTGGGGATTTGAATCGTAAACAAGCATCTCGGCATAGTCTCAAAAAGCAAATTGATAAATTGAGTCATATCTTGAAAGGAAATCATTCCACAAATACAAATATAACATTTCTAGTTTCAAACAGTTTTATAATGTTCATTTTAAAAGCTGAAATTACTCAAAGCCTTTCTTTACATGAGCAGTTAGGCTACCCACGCCATTATCAGACATGAGGAGCTTTGTTTCCAGAACATTTCTAACCAAAACCAAAATTACACTGTAGCATATAAATTTAAAATGAACAATCGCTCTTCCCACACAATCACAATAAAAATAAATGTAGCATGTATTAACAACTTACTTTTTTATCTTCAGTCATGATTGCTTCGTTTTCTACAAGGGATACTTCACTAGGAATGAAATATAGTTCAAGGTAATTATAATTTGTGGCTACGTAGCTAAATAGCTGCCGAACTTTGAAACGCAGTCACGTCAGTACCAAACAAATTAATTGCAACTTTAAAATAAGTATAATTTTTCTCCCGGCAGAAATAAAGGGATTACAACGATCAACAACTTATCGAGAAGACGGAAGCCTTTTAGTGGGAAATGGTGCACAGCCTGCTAGAGAAATCTATGATGATAATGTCTAATATTAAACATTGAAAAATATTCTATTTCAAAAAGTTTTTGATTATCTGATATTTAAAAATTATAAATTAATTTTTTCAGTCCTATAAAAATCAATCATCACACAAAATAAAAAGTATTTTTAATACTTTATTATGTCATACTAGTTAAAGTTATTGTATTGAATAGGTTGAATTGAAAAAAGTATAAAATTTATTAATTTTTAGAGGATATTCGATAAATTATTGGATATAAAATTTCCAACATCACAAAGGAAATATTCTCTTACTGAACGCGGGCTATTTGAAAATAATGATGACAGAGTGTCTGGTATTCCTACTCATTTTCCGATCGGGAAATGGTGGCGTATCACTGAATAAAATTGATTATGATTGTTTTACCTGAATGGTATGATATATTTTTAGTTGGATGGCACACCCTCCCCAAAATACAAAAATAATTCTGGGGTTCACCTCATCAATTTATTTCTTACGAAATTAATCGATCTAAATTTATAATGCCATGTAAAATTTCCAAACAAGAGAACAATAAATCCCAGACACTTGATTGTAGTTTAGCAGCCTATAAGCCCACTTGTTTTTTCACAGCAAGTTTTCAATGCGATGAAAAATGTTCAATAAATAAAAAAAAGAAAGGATGAAAATTCTATGAATTGACACAACTTCCAACTTCATTTTCCTCCAACTCAAAAGGTTTTTTTTTAAGTACGGTAATTCATGTATTTTCTGGCCATCACAGAAGTAAAGTAAAATTTATTTGTGCAAATAAAATAAGTGAATAATATCATTAAGATGTTTTGTAACATTTTTCCGACTCCTTCTTTATTTTGACCATCTATTGATCTGGCACTTTAGGGGGTAGCCAGGAAATATCACAAGCGTACACGGTAAGTTAAAAAATTTATTTTATGAACACAATATTTTCAATAATTATTATATTAATAATGATCACATAATGCTTTTCTTAATAAAAACTCATTCAACCATTTAATACTTATATGGATAAGTTACTCATCGTTCATTATTTTATAATGGATAAGGTGGTTTTATTCATCATCACACAAACTTACAGTAATAATGAACAATACGCATTTAAATTATTCAAAAGAGAATTGCTATTGAATTTCATAAACAATTTTTGTAATTTAATCATGTAATTTATAATGAATAAAATAAACCAATGAGTACCAATCCACTCCTGCAATATAGTATTGACCTTAAACTTTAATAATTGCATTAGAAAACGGAGACACATTTTAATTTTTCTATGATAAGGTGTACCGTAGTCTTCCATCCTGGTGTCAAGATAATAGAGGAAACATTGCTATGAAAATTTTTCAAAGAAATGTTGGTAGTTGCAGACTTTTTCCACATAAAACTTGAGCACTAGAGTTGAACTCCCATTCAGGGTGTAACAAAAACAAATCATTTAGTTCGTGAAGTCTCATGGTATTACACATCCTTGAGAAGGCAAATCCAATAATTGAAGTAGTCTGCAAAATTATTACTATCTGTATGCTCTTTACTTCAAAGTTGTCTTGAAATTGAGAAATTCTTTCATGCTATGGCTGCCATGCCTTGTATGAGTGAATTGTGATTTAATTTTATTGTATGTATGCAGGTGTGAGAATATATTAGATCTAGATAATAACAAAATATGATGTTTGCAAATGCAATTGTAAATTGTTTGAACGCAATAACAGATGATTTGATGGTGCGTTCACATTTTTGTTCGCTTATATAAATCAATTCAAGTCAACTCAATTGCATAATAAAGTATAAGGCAGTAGATTTTTGTATGGTCAGTTCGTTTTGTTGCAACACCTTTCTTCTTGTGTAAGAATACTAACAATGATAAAACGTTTCCAATGATTATTCATCAGTAATTGTGTAGAGTTAAAGATCACCTTTCTCAGAAAATTACTAGATTAGAATAAATAATGAATGATGCTAGTGTCTTCTTGTATTCAGTTTCAAACTTCCCCATCTAGTGGTTTCATTGCAATATAATGTTTTTGTTGTATGGTACAGAGACAATAATTATCCCTTCAATTATACCATCATAAAAACAAGCTTTAATGGGATAAACGTGTCACTTTAGGCACATATATAAAAGTTCCTTTACTTATTCTAAATTCTAAAGTGGGCACCTTATAATTTTCAACACTTTTCATGAAAAATTGGTAAATTTACTTACACAAATGCTTTCCAAGTTTCAAAATATACAGAATCTATTAAAAAATAGAAGGTACAGAATAGATGTATTCAATATTTTAGACTAATTTATTACGGAGTGGACATTCGAGAAGTTACAAACGGTCTTATTGCACTAGAGCTGTAAAAGTACAAAGATCTATGGTAAGTCAACTTGAAAATAATCTACCAATAGTATTAATCAGCAAAAACGTTTGATTGTATTTTGTTGAAAAAGTATGAAGTAGGCCAATCTACATCAAGGCTTTCCTACAAATGTAAAATACATTTCAATTAAAAATATCTTATTCATATCTATTTGTAGAATATTACAAATAATAAAACAAAGTCACAATGGAATTCTCTTCACATTCAGAAGTAAAAAATACTGAGCACTTCAAAAATAATGACTCAATGTTAAAATTCTATATCCATTTTAATGTACTGCAGAAATGGAATCAACTGCCAAATATCAATAAAATCCTTACATTTAAGTTATGTTAGTGAAAATGTTTTACATGTTTAAAGCATCAGTATCTAAATTGGACACAACTCACACAATACATGAGCGTTTACAGAATATATAACTGCTGTTTTTGTTTTGTTAAGAGATCTCTTTGGCATGAGGTGGAGGAATAATCTTCACGAATTACATAGAATATTTTAATACAAAAGCAACAGCTACAGATTCTGTAAACGTACATTTATGATGTGAAGTAAGCTATAATGTAGATGCTGTAATTACAATGTTAAAATTCTATAACCATTTTAATGTACTGCAGACATGGAATCAACACCCGAATATCAACAAAAACCTTACATTTAAGGTACATTATAGGCTGCCAGAACGCACACAATGTTAAGGATGGCTTCCATAGTCGACTCAAGCAGCACGCGCTGGGTCAAACGTAGCACCACCATGTAGCTTATTCGTGTAAACTCGATTAGCGTTCAGTTAGTCATTTAAACTTAGTATAGTACATTAACACTAATTATTCAACTGTTCATGCTAATTTTGCTATGATCAACATAGAACATTCTACAGTAACATTCTTTTAAACACAAGGATTTTATCAGTACTACTTTCATACGAATATGGAGTTTTAAAATTAAGTCATTATTCTTCAAACACTCTGAATTGTTAGCTATTCTATACAGTCTTACTTCGGGTTGAAAATAACTCGAAGTACAATAACGACAACTCTTTCCCCATATTACAAAGTTGTGCCAAAAATGAAAAATGCAGTCAGTTCTTCCAAACTATCTTATTCGTTTAAAGCTATAGTAAATAAAATACATTCACTAAATGAGATTACATAGAGGTTTCATAATAATACACTTTCTTTCTGAGATGGGATTCAACTATTATTATTATTAATATAATCATCATCATAATAATTAAAATTATTTCAACAAAATACAGTATAAAAAAACAATACGACTATAATTTTACAGTTACTTGAATTTAGGCATCAAGAACGATCTCCTAACAACCGTGACTATTGGAGTTCAAGAAGCCTTTCCAATGTGTACGTTCTGGGAGCCTGTACCGGTGCATGAAAGTAGGCATCTGATTGGTCTATGAAAGTCTTTGAATAGACCAATCAGACGCTTAGTTTCATGCACCGGTGCAGGCTGCCAGTACGCACACAATGTCAAGGATGGGTTCCACAGTCGACTCAAGCCGCATGCGCTGGGTCAAACATAGCACCACCATGTAGGTTATTCGTGCAAACTCGAATAGCATTACACTTAGACGGCAAAAAGTAGTGTCCAGCGCATGTTGCCTGTGTCAACAATGAATACTATTCAACATAAAATCGCAGTACTCTAGTCAAGTGATAGAAAACATCAACAAAAACTTTGAAAACTTGAAAAGGTTACCCATGAAGCCGGTCCAAACGGAGACACTAATTGCCATAGAGCGTGAGTGTAGAACAGGTTTACAAATCTTGCCTCTTGCAAGACAAAAGCAACTGTCGCCAGTCTTTGTTGGTAGATCTGCTCTACGCTTTGTGGTAATAAATGTGCCAGTTTGGACCAGCATTCAAGAGACCACATATTTTAACGCATTTTAAAAATTCAGATTTTGTTTCTTGACTAACAAAATGCGAAGGAGTGAATAAAAAATCGCTGATGAGATGATAAATTTGATATCTTAATTGATAGAAACTTAAATCAGTGAACGTCTGCGATGAATGTGTAGCACAGCTGATGACTAAATTCTAGTAACTAGGTAATAGTTATTAATTATCGTTCTTGTTACCATTCAATAAGATGTAGTCGAATTCTAGACACGATTGTTTGGGGAAAAATAGATCGTGTATAGAATTTGAAAACGACTATAACTGTTTCAATCATGGAACTGTTCTTCAGTATTTTGAACGACAATTGAATTCTTCCAATACTATAGACACGTTTGCAGATAATTGCAATTCTTCATACTTCAACATATACATATTATATCATTCTTCCAGATGTTTCAACTTCTTCAGATGTAAATGAAGTTGAACCTGAAAACAAACGCAAACAAATTGAATAGAATAAGACACAAATAAAATAAACAAAGTGTTATGAAATAGTGAACTCTTAAAAGGAGTTTTATTCAACACAAAACGGAACATACATCATCACTACAGTAGTCATCATTACTGATTAATAACTAAATAAACTTTCGTTGCTATGGCAATATAACATTGAATCACAGCTGTAGTTCATCATCACACAAAGCATGAATCCTTGTACAAACATATGGCGCTATTCACGATGCTCCAATGTGGCATACACCATTACACAGAATGTGTTTCATTTCGCGATGGAGATTATCATCGAGTATTGGTAGCTCCACTGTACAAGCAACCCAAGTAACGTAGATTGTCAAAAAATGTGTGGAAAATTCATCACTCAGCTATTATTACCACCAAAAAATAAAAGTTTGGACCCATTCAATTGAGAGTTGCAGTAATGACATTGCTGACAATTCAATATACATTGAGATTTAAAACATTCACAACGTCATAAGCCAGCCTCTATCAGCTTGAAATGCTTTTTTCAACTTAGGTCTTGATTATCTTAGAACTTCAACAGATGCAAGCAAATAAAGATTTAGGGAAACTTTTGTTCCTGAAGATATATACTGTATTTGAATGGTTACATTTTTAATGCAGCACCCAATGAGGGTTTTGAGGCATAAAATGATATAGTTTATAAAGTTTCCGTGTTTATTACCCACTTAACGAAGTTAATATAGATCAAATCTAAATGAAGCATGTTTTTCGAGACCAAATTTTGCGTATTTTGTCTGATATCTCAAATATGGGTGATTCTAGAGGTCTGGGACGTGTTTTATTCAATTTTCCAGTTCATTTTACATAAAATCCTATAAATGTAACACCTAACTTAACGCCATATAAAAATCAGTTCGGCTTTATTTCCATCCTTTCCCAGAAAATTGGGCGAAATCTTATGCTAGCCGTAACTTCATAACAAAACATTTATATGTTTATATAAACTATTTTCATTATTTTGATGAGAGGAAACCACCTTAGAAGTTTGTAGGGTTACTCGTGGGACACTCTGTATAAGTGTATGAAGCTCCCAAATATGTATGTATGTTCCCAGTAAACTCCGAAACCGCTGAACCGATTTTTATTTAATTTTCAGGCACAATGTAGTATAGTCCGAGATGGTTCCTGTGAAGTTTGCGAGTCAAAAGTCCTCACTGAAGGACACAAAAAGGAGAAATCTATCCTTAAAGGAACAGCTGATAGAAGTCAACAGTTTTTAATCATATGGTGGGCCCCTTAGCGGCATTATTTATGCTGTCTGGAACGCAAAGACAGAGCATTGCAGTCATGTAGGAAACATCTCAGCTCAGCTTATGTTTCATCCATTATTTCTTTTGTGAAAAAACATTTTCAAATTGCAATTTACCAGACAAAAAATAACATTTGAGGAAAGCTAAGAAGATACGGATTGTGCTAGGCTCTTGGGAATCCCGTTGTAACGCACACGTGAAACGTGTTACCAATATAATTACCTTGATATTGATCAAATATTAACGATAATTTTATAACAGTAAGACAACGAAGCAATCTAGCTACAGACGTATAGTCTTAGTAGGGGTATTCCTACTGTGTCAATTTTCTTTTACTTTCATTGTACTGTTCTGTTTTTGGGAATAAATAAAGAATTTGATTTTGATTTGAGTTTACAATGAAAATGCAATTTGAATGATTAATTACCTGCTCAACGCCTGAGGCAGAGAACTGATGATGGGACCGTATCCCTGGGCATTGTCATAAAGCTCAAACAATGGAGCGGCTACTAACTTGTAGTTTTTAGGAACTGCAAATAAAGCTGAAAAAAATGAAAAGATTCAATTAAAAACAAGCAGAAGATAATTGAGATTAAAAAATTATTTGATAAGAAAGTTTTTCATAAATATTCATGACAAATAAAAATGTGAGATTGAAATGTACAATATTAAATTCATGGTGCTGTAGATACAGCATACAATAAATTATAAAATATTTCGTCCAATTCAGACTTTGTAAACAATTAAGACTTGATTGTGAAAATTCACAAATAAACTCCAGACTTTGTATACAATCAAGAATTGTAATTTTGAAATTTCACTTCTCTGCAAATCAGTTATTAACTGGTATCAAGTGCTCTAATTTATCAGTACTAGAATAACTTCGATAGGAACGAAAATTCATAAAAATATTATAGATGAGTGAAATCAGACCAAAATCAAACTACTGCAACGGTGTAACACACATTCTTTCAATTTTAAATCAATTGGAATTAAACATGGAATATCAAGTACAATAAGATTAGTATTTTGTAATGTCCTAGAACAGAAATAATTCACTACTAAAATAGATTTTCTTCATAAAACATATCTAAACAATAGTTGAAAGGAAAAATATAAGAGATTCAGCATCATAAGGCCAGTATTTTTAACAAATTTGAATACTATAAAAACATGTTTAAAGTAATGGTCAAGAGAAACACTAATTTCTGAAAATCTGCAGAATTGCCAGAAATTATTTCTAGCAACTTTAAATATCATCACAAAAAATGAGTTATAGAAGTGAAAATACGTTGATAGTATGTTGAGTCAACTATCAAAATTACAAATTTATGGACATCGAAGAATGATCCACTGTTATGTGAACATTTTGATTTTGACTATAAATACAATAATGCTCAATTGATAAACTCGTACAATGCAATATCATTTTTTTTGTTGTCAAGCTATGAGAATGTAACACCTAACAATTTTACAGTATTATTATATTATTATGTAAATATACATTTAAATAAAATGTTGCAATCGCTTGGATACATTTGGAACTATACTGAACTAGACGTTACAAAAAAGTTCACACTGAAATAGTGAACGTTGCATGAACTATTTTTTCACATTTAAACAATACAATTATAGTGAGATGTATTATTTAGTGTTTGTCTTAAATAGTTAATGGTATGTAAATGTTATGCCACACAATACTACAGCAAAATGGATATTCAGGCATATCAGGCAGATTTTATCAAAAAGAGGATTAAATACATTGTCTTTGATGTCATTACTCCTATTTTGTTCAACTTATTTTCAATGCCCGATCAAACGTTCACAATAACTTCTCAGTAGAAGTGCAACACTACTTCTACCGAGAAAATCTGACAACCTGATTTGTAAACGTACATATAATGGCCACTTCATATCATTATCTTTACCTCTAGTATTATCTACTACTAAACTAGAATGATTATTGTCGAACATTTACATGATTTTAAATTCAACAATTTACTTGAAATTATTAAACTAGAATGATTATGGCCGAATATTGACATGAATTAAATTCAACAAGTTTAATTGAAATTTTAAAAATATCCTATTGACATAACATAATTTCCCTAACGATGTAAAACTGCTGGCATATTACAATAAATTGAAAAATTTACTAATACCTAGTATTCCTCAAACAATAACAGAAGCACATCGATAGGTTAACAGAAACGCATTACTGTAGTTTTCATATAACTTGGCAGCAGTATGTTGGGTTCAGTTATAGCATGTCCCATCTGCTACACGCTGCCAAGTTATATGAATACTACAGTACATGGGTTTCAATCTTCAAATGATTACGAGTGGTATTTTAAGGATAATTAAATACAAAAGGTCACTGGAAGTTAGTGTTGACTTAGACATAGAGAATACGAATAATTCACTTTAAATATAAATTATTGAAAGATTCATGAATACAATATAGAAAACAATGATGAGTCATAAAAATATGAAGTAGCCAAAACAGACTGTTCAATTTTTTGACATATAATTACTCAAATGCCAACTACTGTTGAAGGATTTTATTTTTGCAGATATGTTTTTAAATTTTTAGTAAATCTATATTAATGAATAACTTAAATTATATACTGTATTATTAAAATACAAATATGATTATTTTGTAAAAAATATGCAAAAGTTCTAATTATCACGATTAAAAACTAATTGTTCCAGAATTTGAGAACATTAACTATAAAGGTCGAATTTAGTTTAAAGACAGCATTATAAAAGTAAGACATGTTCAAAAATAAACACATTGTACATGAAGAAATAAGTGACTGACATAATGCTTTGGTAAATCAAAAAATGCAAGAGGATTTAATACTGAACATTCAGATTAATGGACGTGCTAGAATTGCCAGTTTTCAACAAAAATTCACAAGAAGGCGACCTAGAAAATTTTGCTCAAGTTAGTCGAAGGGAACTGGCTTTCTGTAGTTAACAGGAAAATGTTTTATCAGAAAAAAAAATGCTGAATAGCATTCTTTAGCTTTAATGCATCGATGGCAGTGTTCAATAGGTCGTTAAAGACTAGAAGTATGAAAATATGAATAGCTAAACTCTACAATATTTTTAAAAATTGATAGGAAATTGATACATTCACCCCCTAATTTAGATTAATCTGCGAGAACTTTTATTTATGAGCATTTGGACCTACTCGTAATAAATTCATCATACACTCAATAATGTAAAATCTGCATTTCAATCAATTGAATAAACATGGATTTCTCTTTACATGAATATCTAGATAGCGTTAAAAAAATCCGTACAGAAACTTAAAATAAACACAATAAACTACAAGTCTGGTTAACTGAAATTAAACTTGAAAAAGTCCATAAATGCCAAAATTTGATCGGTTAGCTTTAAGTCGCGGCAGAATATCCATCGTTACAATCTTCTTTCAAGTCCCAACTTGAAAACACTTATTAATTAATAATTGATAGACTAGAAAAGAGCATACTTATAATAGAGCACTAAAAGAAAATAAATATTCATATATTTATTTAAGAATGATAGATAAGCTTTAAACGTGTGATAGATAAGCTTGAAACAACCAGTAGTAAAATAAAAAATAAGATTAACTTCTAGTAATGTAGCTACCAATTTTGACAGACATAAACATCCACTTTGATTCTTCAACAATAAAAATGTCAATGAACTTTAATCATGTTTGATCTTAATAATTATCAAGTATAAGTAGTATAACTTTTTCCAATAAACTAAGTAACATAAGTTTCAAGTTTTCAAGTTGGGACTGCTTGGACAAAACAAAACAAGAAAATGATATCCTCAAGATTTCAGATTAGGTGAAGTTGTGGTTTTCAGGACAGGACACACTGCGAAATAAAGATATACAACGATTAAAAATCGGTTGCAGTTGAAGATGAGAAATCACTTGAGCCATATTATGGCTAAGACATTTTTCATGATTTTCAGAATACTGCAGTTTTCTAAACTTTTCACCTTTTATAAGCAAACGATTAATCTGACGACATTCACGAATATGCATTTATGAACTAACAAATTTTTAAATTTATGGTCAACTAGTTCACTGAAGAATTAAATAATTGTTTGATAAAGAAACACATACTATTACTAGAACATAATAAATACTTAAACTACGACACAAAACACTCAAAACAAGCGAAAATTGTTTTACTAAAAAAATAATTATGAATGTCCATAGAAAAAGCAGCAGTTCAAGTAGCATTTTTTACATATTATTCTCACGGTAAAGTTGGTTGATATTTTTTAGCGTTAGTTTGAAATAATTGCAGTGAACCAATCAACACCATCAAGATGCGACAACTTATATTTACGAATGATTTTTTTCAAAACCCCAGTAATTTTCATCTCAAGTTCCCTGGTTTTTAAAATAGATCATATGCTTGTGTGAGTGGAATGACTGGTTTGCATCCGTTATTCTATGGTATTCTAGGAGTTTCGGAAGACACGTTAAGCTGTCAGTCCCGGCTGCCTAAAAAACAGTCGTTAAGTCACGTCAGAGGCCCTGAACTTATTCAGGTGCGACCTGATAACTGTGACACCAGATCTGAGCCAGCCAGGTCACACGATATTATTATTATTATTAGGAGTTTTGTTGGATAGACGATTGACCAGGGCTCCATACATTGAGAAAATATGTTGTAAAATTTCATCTGGGGTATTTGTCCTGCGACAGCTCGCTAGATTTAATGACAAAAAGTTACTTTTTACAGCTTACCATGGGCTCTTACTGTCACATATTAGGTATGCTATCATAGTATGGGGTAATTCATCAAAACAAAACCTTGATAGGGTGTCTAAGATCCAAAAGAAAGATGTTAGGTATATGGAAAAAGTAAATAGATTAGATTCATGTAGGCCGTTGTTCAAGAGACTTGGTCTCCTAACTGTACCCTGCTTATATGTGTATGAAGCTACTTTATATGTAAAAACGCGTGATACTAACCAAAATCTTGATGTACCTGTACACCATTATAATACAAGAAGCTGAGGAGATTATCACTTGGTGTCACAATAGTAGCTTATTCAAACAAAAACCTAGTTATATTGGCCGTTGTTCAAAAGACTTGGTTTCCCAACTGTACCCTGCTTATATGTGTATGAAGCTACTTTATATGTAAAAACGCGTGATACTAACCAAAATCTTGATGTACCTGTACACCATTATAATACAAGAAGCTGAGGAGATTATCACTTGGTGTCACAATAGTAGCTTATTCAAACAAAAACCTAGTTATATTGGTAGGAAACTCTACAAGCTACCGCAGATTTTAGTCTTGAAAATGTAGAAATATTGAAAAAATATTTAGTTGATAGAGCTTTTTATAGTGTACAAGAGTTCCTTTCACATCAAAGTTAAGCCTCACCCCAACTAATTGATATAGTAATTATGGTAACTAGTTTATAAGAGTATAATTTATTGTTGATCTGACTTGTCTTATACTCCTTAACTGGAGTCTCCAAGACGTAATCTACAAAGAAAAAAAATTACTATTAGGCCCAGAGTAATAAGAACGAAATCTTGATGGCTTTTGTGAAGCACAGAAATGAATGAGCCGGCACAATCGAATCTGAAAGAATAGATCTGATTCATCTCTGATTACAAACCACCCACCATCATCCCACTAAACATAAGTTCTTATGTATTTGTACCGGTTCATGGCCGAGCCTTAGTATTATTTGAATTAATGGACACGTAATAATAGTCTTAAGGATCGTTAGCCGGCAAAGATCTATTCTATTCTTCTATGCAATTTCGAATCGTGGACTCAAAAATTTCAAATGAATTAATATTTTTAATCAACCCTGCAATCCATATTGATACGAAGTTACATATTGATTGTGAGCTATCCATTATTCATACATCAAAAAGCCTCAACAAAGTATCACAACCCAGATCAGTACTGATAAATTAAGTGATCAATTGATTCAGTGGTTAACCCAAAACTCACACCAGCCAGGTCACACGAAATTTATTTATGTATTAATTAGCAGAGTGTAGTGTATCACTACAGTATTGAATTGTGATCGCGTGACGTTAAAGTATTGCATAACCATATAAGCTTAACCGTGTAAGATTTCACTTATTGCATCATTATTGTTCTGCAATCAACAGCAACCCATCTAAGGTCACCCACTCTCACACAAGCACATTCTTTCTAAACTTTAACCACAACGTTTTGTTGAATAAGCTAGAGATGAAATTTTCCATCATCAGCTCAGTGAAAAGCCAATGTTTCGATTTCTCAGGGTACCCTCCATTAACTACATTTATTAACTTTTCAAGTGAATTCAACGACTTGCAGTCAAATTTTTATTAAGAATAAGTAGTATTTTTCTTACTCTGTAGGCCGAACGTTTTCGAGTTGTTAAAATCCATCTTCAAGGCATCCTAGATAGCGATGTTGGTTTGTTTAAGTTCGGCCTACAGAGTAAGTAGAATACTACTCATCTATATAAATAAAATTAGAGTTTTGTCTGTACATTTATCAGAATTATATATTTTTTGGTTATTTTTACGTTTTATACATTAAAGAAGCCGAAACAAGTCTTATCTCAATTTCTGTCTGTCTGTTACGGCCCCGAAAGCATTTTACGCGGCCTTCTCCTGAGAAACGAGGGCATCGATCGGGATTAAAGTAATTCATCAGTATTGAAGACCTTTTTGACAATGTCTTTAGCTATAAAAAACTAAATTAACTTTTTTTTAACAGAATAATAAACGTTTAAAAACAAAGTATTGCGCGATTTTGGATACATTTCTTTCAAGTTTTATTACCACACTAGCTGGCCCAACGCGCGTTGCTGCATTCTCATGAACATTCTCCTTGATTTTATTATTCGCCACCTCCCGCTGAGGTTACATTTAAAATTAGGAAAGAAGTTAGTCCTAGGGCTCTTCCAGCTGATCATAGAGGATTCGTTGTTTTCTTAATCACCACCTCTGAATGAAGAAACATTTCAAATTTAAACCTCCTATGACTATAAGAGTAGAAGCTAAGTTTTTTATTTTATTATTCGCCACCTCCCGCTGAGGCTGCATTTCAAATTTCTAGCTGCATTGGTTAACAGATGTCATCAACCTAGCTTAATTACATTTCATCATACCCAGTCGTATGTTTCCTACATATTGCAAGGCTCCAACTGCACGGTAGCCTACATGCAAAGTGCAAAGTCTTTTGCTGTTCAAAGACAGCGTAAATAACGCCACTAAGGGGCCTGCCATATGATTAAAAACTGTTGACTTATATCAGCTGTTCCTTTAAGCTGTTTGGCTGGCAAGTTCAGTAGGTTAGGTCTATAAAATGGTTTAATTAATAATAATTATTAGCTCCCCTATTTTAATTTATGGTCAGAAACCATCCCCAATATTCACACAACATATTCCCAAAGTTTCATGCCGATCTGTCAAGTAGTTTTGGAGTCTATAGGGAACACACATACATACATACAGACAGACATTCATTTTTATATATAGAGATAAGAACAAATCACGTAATTTATTATGATATATCAATCAGCTGTTCTCAAATATTCTCTCTGATAACTGCCTCTGAATTGTTTACGTTCTAAGCTGTTAACAACTTCATGATCGTTGCTGTCAAAAAAGCCGAAACATTATATAATAGTCTTATTTCTAAACATAATCCGTACGGGCACAATAGCTAGTTCTTAATAAAAATTTGACTGCAAGTCGTTGAATTCACTTAAAAAGTTAATATTAACAACGCAGTTCGTCGTGGAACAAGAAATCCAGGAACTATATTTACAATGGAATGACATCCAACGAAGAACCTCCCGTAATAAATAACATAATTGCACAACATGCAAAATAACACTATTGTCAACAATATTAATTCACATGAAATATAATATTACAGAACAATGAATACAGAATTATTTATTATACTATACCCTTTTCGGCTAGCTGCACTAAAAAGAGACGCTTGTGTTCTTTGGGTTTAGTGATGTGCGGAGGAATGTAGGGATATTGAGGCGGCTCGAAGTTGGGCCGCCACCAGTTGCCGATGGTGTCCTCCACTGTCCACTCTTGTTTGACGCCATCTTGCCGGCCGAGAGTCTAAAACACCGCACACATTCGAAAACAAAATTATCCACACTGGCCCATCTACTTCAGTCGCCTCAACAATCTAATGTCGGTCACTACTACAATCACTCATTTTAAATTAATTACAAACAATAAATGAAAAATAGTTACAACATTCAAACAGTTCATTGAAGTTTTAACAATAAGTAACAAATACAGTAAAACCCCAATATGTCGCCATAATAATAATATATTATTCTAAAGCTACCAACAAGAAAACAAACCTTATTGGTTTCAAACACAGGTCTCACACCAAAAACATTAGGCAATTTTGATGCACTTGGGATAGACATTTTATTCACGCAGTGACTTTATTAGAGGAATAGATTGCTTAAAAGATACAGTAAACTGAGAGCGACTGTACAATGATAGAAATAAGAGTCAATCTCAGTAATGAAAGTAATCAGTAGACTAATAACTTTCTCTAGATACTGTAAAATCGAAAGCGACTGTTTTAGGACAGAAATAGAAGTCTATCTCAATAATGAAAAAAAATCAATGGATTTATTTGATTTTTTATGGTTTTCTTCCGTACGTGACGTATGTTGCGATATTAATGATTATAAACTTGCGTCCGACGTTACTCACAAATTTAAGTTCTGCTGTAAATACTTTATAAGTAAAAAAGAGTGATTTAACCAAAGTCTTGACGTACACGATTATAATACAAGAAGCCAAGGAGATTATCAGTTGGTGAGTCACAATAGTAGCTTATTCAAACAAAAACCTTGTTATATTGGTAGGAAACTACAAGCTACCGCAGTTTTTAGAGTATTGAAAATATAGAAGTATTTAAAAAAGATTTAGTTGATAAAGTGTTTTATAGTGTACAATATAAATATATCCTTTATATCCTTTCACATCAAAATTAAGCCTGACCTCAACTAATTAATGTAGTAATTATGGTAACTAGTGAATAAGATTGTATAATTGTAAACCTGACTTGTCTTATACTCCTTAACTGGACTCTCCAAGACATAATCCTCAAAAATGCAAGTTTATAATCATTAACATCGATTTATTGGTTGATACTATGAGAAAGCAAAACAAAATGTTGTTGAATGACATTTAATTTATTTGAATTAAATGACTGGTTTGTTGTAACGGTGCTTGCACAATGGAGCTAAATCTTCCAGGATAATCAGCATCCCAAAATCGAACACATGCTGTGGGGAAAGCAGGCTGCTCTTATCTGTCATATTCCATTCCACGGTATGTATTTGATTTTGCGATGGTCATTATTATCGAGTACTGGATGCTCCACTGTGTAAGCACCCAATACATCATCACACAACTTTAGGAGTTCCGTGTTCAGTCGATGTTGATACATTGACGTTGATGCAACGAGAGCTGAACTAGTCAAAATAAATTTCAAGTAAACAAGTTGAATTTAATTGCCATCTTATAATAAGGAACATTCATATGCATTTTATTGTTTAATTTCAACAAGTTTCTGCTTTCTGAAAACTAGTTTTTCTAGATATTTCAAAGAGAACAGAGTTCAATGTTTGCCATAATAGAAACTCAATTTCTACAATCTTTTGGTTTATCTTAAATTATTCGCAAACAATTGGGGTTTTATTGCAAGTGCTTAGTTTATTTATAGCACTACTAACAAGTCTAGCTCATTTTTTAGAAGTACAAACGTAACACACAACTTGATGATTTCTATTTCATCATTCAAGTAAATATTTAAAATTTAATTCCATCTTTTCTAGGCGTTCTAACAATTATGTATTTTCCCTCCACAATTCGGATGTAAATCTTGGAAATTAGTACAAAAAATACAAGATTAGGCTTTGTGTGAAGCGCCAAAGTTATCACTAAACAGTGTTCATTGATAATAGCTCTAGATACATTATTAGAAAAACTCTCAAAATGAACAAAGTAGAAAAACAAAAATAATAAAATGAAGTTAGATTCATCAAATAATTAAAAATTGATCAGAATTGGCTCCAGTTGAAATTAGATTCTCAATAATATAGGAAATATTGAGGCGTAATGAGAGATCAGAGAAAGAATATAAGTAAAAAAGAGAAAGAGTATAAGTAAAAAATGAGCAGACTAGTGATAGCATTAGGCAAAAATCTTATCGATTCAATACTTTACAGTAATTATTAATATTGCTTCACCACAATATAGTGATAATAATACAGGTGGTAAAATATAAGAATGTATCCTAGACAAACCTATGATTCAACTAAAATTAATTTATCCGGAATGTTATCAAGGTGTTAAATGTGTATGTCTTCCACAAAGACCTCACACACGACACTTGTAGCTCCAAATTATAAACTATAATCTATAAATTATTATAAACCATATCAATATCGAACTTTCTAATAGAATATTATACATTTAGATAAAGTAATAGTCATGTAATTTGGATCAGCTTCAAGTATAGTGTGTAAGAACTTCACAAATGAGAATAAGAAAGAGAAATAAAATGAATAGGAAGACAATAAAGAAAGAAATAATAATTTGAAGGTAATGTTGAGTAACAAGATTTTACTACTTGTGTGGACAAAAAAATTGAAGTTATTTTAAGAATCAAGAAAAAACGGTGACATTAGATTTGAAAATTACGGAACAAATAAAAATCTAAGAGTTCACCATATTGTCAAAAAAAAATTACCAAATACATTTTAGTTACAGTGTAGAGAAATAACAACCCATTACATTGTATCAAACCCTGATACTGTAGATTGTTTTCTGAAAAATCGTACTCAAGGATACAAAATTTCAAAATTCAAGTATAATGTTTGAATACTAAAAGTTTATACACAATCGAAAAAGTAATTTTCAGCGTATAATAAAATTTCTCGCAGGCTAAATCTCAAATTATTGGATTGTTAAAACTAAAAAGTAACCCTAGAAAAAAGCACCAACATTTTTGAAAGACCACCCCAAAATGTTCAATTAAATGCTATTTTTAACATAAAACCGCATTGATAATACAACAAAGGGGGCAGAAAAACTACAACAGTTGACCTATCCGACTTGACAGAAAGTTGAGAAATTACATAAATTCTTTAGAAAGTGTAATGTAATCAACGTGCTATAGTCAGACAGTGTTGGGGCGATTTAAGCTCATCTATAGCTCATTGTTTATGATAATCGTCTTACAAACAGCACTAATATGTCCCACAATTATATAGTTTCAACAGTAGTCATTAGTGACTACCACGTCAATATCATATCTGCTAAAGATTGGAAAGCTTTCATAAATAATGAGTTCACTATGAGGAACAGCATTGAACATGAACACTTATGAGTGAAAGAATTAACATATTGCTTAAAGGCCTATGCAGAATTGCATCATTGTATTATTCTTGATGGATTAAGAAAGGAAAAATAAGTGTATTAATAGTCCACAATTGATTACCAAATCTTATTCCTCAATAGAAGGACTACTTTAACTCAATAGAAGTAATTATTGACCTGCGCCAAAATACTACAATGAATCTTTCGTGTAAAGAGATTAATCATCAATGAAAACAGATGAAAAGTGCACCTAAACATGATATTTTCACGGTATCTGTTCCAATGTCCAAGTTCCCCCATAATTCACAAACAAAGCAGCCAAAATTATTAGAAGTTTTCTTTCACACCAAAAATTAACTATATTGTAAGCAATATTGCAAAACTTAAATGTTAAGCAATCTCAACTTCAACTGTAAAAGACATTAAATTTAAATGACTAATCGATTACTTTATTTTAACTTTGATTTCTAACGGAGTTGAAAATTTAGAGCTAAGATACTAAAAGAATAGTTTTAATGAAATATTATGTCGGATTTATTATTATTTTCTAATTAATAATACAGTTTTCTAGAGAAAATAATGAATGTACTATATTAGTGTAATTATTGCATAGATAGTAAAAATTATTGATTATATACATTTTAAGATATTCCTACTTGATTACAAGAGTTGAAATAAGATTTAATTAATCCAAAAACATCAGACGTGAATGTCTATATTTAATTTACATGATATACATATTCTACACCACCAATTGGATTTAACATGTTTTTGTTAGTATATTCAAAAGTGCTATAGTTTGAATAGTGAATAGGCTACACAAAACTGAAATTGTGTTCTCAAATTTCGTTTCAGAACAAACAATTGGGAAACAGAACATATTATACCTACCCGATAGAATAATCTTTAATTGAGTACAATCGAACATTTTCGACATTCTAATTTCAATAAAACTGCTATGTAATAATGTTAAATAATTTATACTTGTACAGAAATTAGTGATGAGTTGCACTCTAAATCACAAATTAAAATACAGTTGAAGTACAAGAAAGTTATTTACAAAAATCTGTTTCAAAATTTATATTATGTTTTAAATGATAGAACTTGAAAACGAAAAAGTTTCAAAAGACAATTTAAATTATTGATCGAAAGATAAGTGCGATGCGGATTACGCAAAACGAATGTGATAATCGATATATAACAGTATTGAGTTGCAGAAACAGAAAGGAATTCAATTCATCAGACAATTTCTTAAATCATGAAAAATATGAGTAGCGGTAGCAGTGAATCAAATGTATCGAAATCAATAGTTGCCATTTTATTCATTGTGAGACAGATAAGTATTATTCGTTGGTTCAAATCGAATGTGCCTCTGCATAGCATATTAAGTACCTAACATTATGACTAAAAACAAGAAATGTGTTGATTAAATTACAAACGTGATGAATAAATTTTAGAATCCAACGATAAACGTTTTATAAAAAACCTCAAACATTTGAGAACGACGAAAATTTTTGAAAAGCAAAGCATGGGCGATACCGAAGACAGCATACGTTACAAATGTCAAATGTCTCTTTATAAATGTCCAAAAAGGGTTAATTATAAAAACGGAAAATCCCAGGAATTATTACCTAAAAAAAATTCAAAGATTTCTTCTTCAAAGGTGGGACAGAGGTGTAGCTGAATTTTTTCATATACTGCTAAATGAGGGACATTTGATTACAAGATTCTCGATTTGTTAAAAAATTATATAATGGGTATAACGGAATAGAGCACAAAAGCATTCATAATTGACCTTAAAATAGTTTTAAAATATACCAACACATTATTAATTTATTCATTACAAAACCACAATCAAGCAAAGATACAACTGGCCATTTGCCCATAACTGGAAATTTCGATTTGATGTACAAACACAGATTCATTCAATACACGAGTATAAATATAATTTTGAATTTTGTTTGAGATTTTAGAACCAAAAATGTAGAATTAAAATATTAATTATGATAATAAAATTTAATTACAGTATATTCAAAGTCAGTATAATAAGGCGTGACTTGCAAGTATGCCAAATTATCCCAAAACAATAGACTATTACTTTAAAATAATCTATTAATTCATAATAAGGAAAATTACACAGGCGTTGTACCTAACATGATATTCAAGAACAATATTGATACATCAAGGTTCTTCATGAGAGAAATAATGATTAAAACATAATTTTGGAAAAGAGAAAATCTATCTATTATCAAAGGAACAGAGGCTTTATAGGCCTAGTGGCCATCTTTTACAATTGTGTTTGCTATAAATGTTTACAATTTATAAAACGTTTCAGTCGAGTTCTCTTGACATGTTTGCGAAGATTGAATTCAAATAAGTAAATTAACTAAATAGGCTACACTTATTTGTGATTCAATTGAAAACATGATAAACCATATTTATATAAAATAATATGAAATTTTTGTATAATATTCAATTGTAAAATAGTATATTTTAACCTCAGTAAGCAAGGTCATTGTATTTGAGACATACTATACATTAGAATAATAAAAAGGAAGCTTAATTTATACACATATGCTTTATAACGCTGCATTTGCATTCAAGTGAATATGATAACACGATTTACGAACGACTATTAAATTGGGACTATTAATAAAAACTGTATTCCTGCATTACAATGGTTTGAATACTCATTTACCAACGCATTAAGATCAGTTTAGTAGGTGGACAACTTTCATTGTAAGAATTCTAGTTTATAGCTGTTTAATTAAAAGATGAGACAATTCCAGTACATCTGATGACTCATTAATATAAGACTGATTAATAATATGACAAAAATAATAAGACTGCCCGCGCACAATCGTCAATTCATCATCAACAAAAATCCACGCCTGGTCGTCACAGCTGTTCATTTGCATTGTCTGAAACGACCACGCTTGGAATCTAGCGTGATGACGATAGCAAAACGAATGGTGTGCGAACTGCCTTGAAATTACAAAAAATATAGTACCGGTACTCAAAAGTTAGAAATAGTGAGAAATACATAAAAACTGATATGAAAAATGGCTATCCTCTAAGTTGTATTTATTCACTCTGTGATATATATGTTTTAAAAATGTAACAAATGCTTCTAGATTTGAAACTGGAATT
The DNA here is from genome assembly GCA_948455865.1 of Conomelus anceps. NCBI lineage: Eukaryota > Metazoa > Arthropoda > Insecta > Hemiptera > Delphacidae > Conomelus > Conomelus anceps. Next base: position 1,137,282 of record OX418224.1, on the reverse strand, counting down.
AACGGATGATTTACACAATAAACAATATATTAAATCGAGACTCAACATAAATATTATTTCCCCCCATTTTTTAAGTAGCATTATTGTTTGAATATATACAATAATTATTGACATACAATGAATACTGCACATACAAGTACTGTTGTGATGTATCAACTTACCCTGGCATTATAAATACGAAATATAAATGTCAAGATAATTGATGGCAATGAATACAAACATTTATACAATACAACATTAAAAAAAGAAGTTTGAGAATAATCATCAATAATTTTATACATATTGAATTTTTCAATGTTCAAGTTTCAGTATTCAGGCATATGAAACAAGTATATATGCTTTGCTACTGGACTGAAAAAACAAAAACAAAACAGAACATACCTCAGTAAGTAGTCTTTTTAAACCTTCAACTTCATCTTCGCCTGGATTCAACTCTCCTCCTGGACTGGAATATAAGAAAAACCAATCAAATTAATTTATTGACATATTAATCAAATTGCAAGACTCGTCGCAGTGCATTATCGATGGAAATAGGCATGCTAAAAGAGAATGAGAATGAATCTGATGAGAAACAAGTTGAAACGGTCAGTCTAGAATATGAGGCCCATTAGAATCATAGTATAATGATAAGTACTATATCCAAGACACGCAATCATTTCAGAATTAGAATGCTGCATTGTAAAGGAGTCTAATGCAAAGGTGCCTGGGTAATGTATTGTGTCGAGTTTCGTTCATCTCAGATACCAAAAAGGCAATTGTGTTGCTTTCCAAACGTCTCTGTCTTCCGGTTCTCGGTCTCTACCGGTTAAGTGTCAAGAATGGACGAGTCTTTGTCCAAACTTAGCCGTTTCAAGTAAATGCATCACTTAGATTCTCATTACAGTAGTCAATATGTTACAGTAATATATTACATTAGTCAAATAAGACGAATGTTCATAATTTCCAGCACTATAAAAATAGCATCATCCAAGTTTACCCTAGTATTTATGTTTTTTTTTTTTTTTATATACCGGCGCTACAGTCCATTGTGGACCTTGGCCTCCTCCGCAACGCGCCTCCAGTCATCCCTTCTTTGGGCCAGTATTTATGTGATGTTGATAATTTTGTCTTTAACCACTCATATTCGTGAAATTCGTAAATTTACATGAATAAAGATAATCTAATCTCTGTCGAATGATAGCTTAGACGCAGGAAGTAGCTCACAGGTGCAGACAGTGTACTAACCAATACAACCAGAACCTGTGTAGTGGTAGGGGTGAACTGTTGGAGGTGAATTATGAGGTGGAGGTGACAAATTATGTTATAATGTGTATATAATCATATATCGCATGGAAGTTTACAATTATGACAACGAGCAAAATATGATTGCATATACGGTACTTACAGTTTGAAAAATGTCGTCCCCAACTGTAGTAAGAAAACATGTGGCAAACCATGCTTATGAACAAGGAGAACACCTTCAACTGTTCTTCGCATACCAATTTTTTCAAATTCGTCGCGCATTCTCTGAAATCTGGATGGAACGGATGGATCTTTCTCGAAAAGCGGTTCCCTTGTATTGAAAGTATAATTTGTCAATGGATACCTGAAATTGAAAAAAATAATTTTTTTTAAATAATTCAATTCAATTGTACAATAATCCAGAAGTATTATGTAGAATTCCATTTAAAGCATGGAAATTGGAAATAAGTGTTGCCAATGTCTGGAAGTGTAGAAAAAATGCATTTCAAGTTGCTTTTTGAAGGTTCCTATTCATTCTTTTATGATACTCCATCAACAATTGAACTTAAAATGTATTTCTAACAGTGATAAAAGTAAGTAAATACTCTACTTTTGATCTTTTAGAGCACTTTCACTCTCCAAACAAGCGAGGTTAGGTTTAGCTTGTGGAGTTGATGTAGATAGGTGCATAATTCACTGAAATGCCTGCAGTTCCGTATCAGTTCACCATAACTATCGAATGAAATAATCGATACTTTACAATATAAGTTAATAGATGTCTGCACCAAACCCTCACTTGACCTTCATACCGATAATGTTGTAAAATATTAATTATTTCATTAGATTGTTTTGGTGAACTAACATGGGATTGCAGCCAATGTAATAGATAGATTTACCTTCGCTCGTTTCCCTAATATGTTAGCGTGCAATTATTGCCACAAAATTTTGTAATAAAACTTTCCATACCCTCAAAAAGGTTTCTTTAACAGGTTGGCTGCCGCAATGTTAAAATGAAAACCACCCCCCTACGCCGCATGAGATAAGCAAAGAATATTGCTCCAATATATAAGAATATTACATATATTGCATCAAAACCTTCATAAACCCTCAAATATTCATAAAAATTGTGAGGATCACCGGCTATCCTCATGGCCTATAGAGAATGTACTCATTCCCTATAGGCCATGTGTATGGCATGCAATCCTCAATCATCATTCAACAAAAGTGATGTTATAATCTCTTATAACGATGATGTTCAGGTATAGATAACAATAATAATAATAATAATAATATTATAGCAATTTAGTTTGATTTTTATTGAAAACTAAAAAACTAATAAAAAAACAAATTATTGATCCATTTTTGTAAAAAATAGTAGTAGTCATAATATAAACACAAATAATAATAAAAATAACTTACATTCAATTTCATGTTTTGTGGAAATATTAGAATATAGAATAGTGACTACTGGCAAAATGAAATAAAACTATATGAAAAAGTAATGAATAAGTTCTGAATAATTTCAAAATACATAGATGATTGACCCAGAATGACAAATAAAATATTTTCAGCATTCATCACGTTGCTTCTTCATTATTGCCAGATAGCAAAATGTGAACTCAAATAACTGCTACAAGCCATGATAAACAAAAAAGCTAATACTCATAATGAAATAATAATAGTAAAGATATTTATTTATGTAGAAATATGTAGTAATGTATCATGAAAATGTAATAATAATAATAGTTCAAAATGTATTTCCCCTATAGACTACTGATTATTTCTACTTTACAGAGTTGCATTCATTTCTTTTTTTCCAAAGCTTGGATATGTTTTGAGAAGCAACTCAAACACATGAACTTTTTACAAGCATTGCAAATAGTTTTTACAAGTTTTACATTTTTTTGGGCATATTGCCGACCTTGAAGTTTAGAGGCTTCCAAGTAACATAAGGAGCATCTTCTCCTTATCCGTCGGTTACGGGTGTCCCTATCCTGAGTCTCCTCCAAAAAGTGCTCTGGAATGGGATTGATTGGCCTATTTTTGCAGGGAGGAGTGTCATATTTTTTCTCTATGCCTAAAATATTCATGATCAATCGCTCCCTGAAATCTATTATTTGAACTTTTTTTTGAGAAAGTTTATTGAATATGATCCATGAGTTCACTACTGCAGTATTCAATAAAATTTCAAATGCCATTTTATGGTACCACCTTATTGTTCGACGTAATGGGCTGAAATAGCTTGCCATCTGATCAGATATATCAATCCCCTGTTTCCCTGTATTATATTCCATAATGACAGCTGGCTTGATAATGTTTTCCCTCTTCTTATTTTTTTTCCCAGTATCTACCATACCTAAATCATGTTTAGTACTCAAAAAGAACACTTCCCTTTTATCTTTCCACTTGCCAACTACAATACCTTTTGCGTTTTGCTTCCCTATTATTTCACCCTTCTTGATTTTTTTATTCATAGTATCTTTAGGCAAGTCTCTCCTATTTTTACGCAATGTACCTATCAGATGGGTATTTCTTTCCAACAATGATGTAGCTAGAGGGATGGACGTGTAAAAATTGTCAGTAACTAGAATACGCCCTTTATCCAAATATTTATCTACAAGTTGCATAACAACTCTTTGTGCTAATCCTACACCTCCTGGCTCAGGTTGATTTTTCCCAGCGTAGATTGACATTTGTAATGTGTAACCTATATTATTACAAAGTTTGAATACTTTCACCCCATATTTATGAGTCTTATTTGGTATGTATTGTTTGAAAAGCAGTCTTCCTTGAAATGGGATCATACTTTCATCTACAACTATGACTTTGCCGGGAACATGTTCAGTTTGAAATCGATCTTGCATCAAAGCATACAAATTTCTGATTTTATGTATTCTATCATCTCCAGCTAAATCATTGTCAGCGAAGTGGATAAATTTTAACAATAACTGGAAACGATTTCTACTCATTATAGTAGGAACAAGAGAATTATTATACAAAGCACTTTTTTCCCAATAGTTCTCAATTTTTGGGTATTTCACAATTCCCATGTAGAGAACAATTGACAAAAATTTCCAAATTTCATCGCTGTTAGTGTCTGACCACTGTTTTGTTCTGTAAGAGAGTTTTATTTTTTGGCGTTTTTTCTCACGTATGTAATTAGCAGCATTTCTGTTTGTTTCATGAACAATTAACTCTACAATGTCACTGTCAAGAAATTTACGGTAAATTTCGATTGGAGTCAAATCGTCTGAATTAGGAGAATAGTCTATATTGTATTTGTAGACTTCCTGATCAGTAAATGGAATTATCACTGGCAGTTTTTGCGAATCAACTTCCATCCAGTCGTTGCAAGTTGCTTCTGAATCAATCGGATCTTCAAGCAAGGAAAGTTCTTGGTCTTCTTCAAATTGCACTAGTGTTTCTGAAGTAATAGAACTCATTTCTGAATCTGATATTGAATACAGACTATCATTGCTATTATCATTTGTAAGAATATTGATCAGTTCTTCATCAGTCAACAACTGTTTGGTTGATCTTGATGCTCGATGAGGCCTACTAGGCCCAGGCTCTGAAGGGTCCATGGTCTGAATAATAATTATAAAATAAAATGAAAAACTCACTTGTATGTTGATTTTGAACTAACCTAAAACAGCAAACATAACTCACTTATTGGTATCACTTTTCACTTATCCCTACATTTTATAACTATTCACATCAACATCTTTTTAAAAATTCATATCACTTTCTAGTTATATCACTTACTAAACGATTTGTAACTCTTACTAAACGATTTGTAAGAGTTTAAAACAAATTAACTGCGATAAACCAAGCGTATAAACAAGCCGCGAGAATGGCAAATAAGGCATGAAACAGCTGACAAGATTCATCAAACTTCAATGGTCTGTGGAAATAGTTCTATATGTCACCAAGAGATGGCGTTTGCGTGACTGAAAAGGCAATTAAATTCTCTATAGGCCGCATGTGAGAACGGAGCTTGCTGAACAAGCCGGACTGAAATAAGAAGGCTTTAAAATAATGCTGCCTGAGGATCAAACGTGGATCCTCGCGGCCCGTGGTTAATACTTGGCTGAGGAGTGCCTGCGTATCTCACGGCAGCCGACCTGTTAAAAGCAATTTTCAAACATTTCCAGGCATATTTTAATGGTCTGTGTGTGTGTTTAAAATGGTGTTCTACAAATTATCAGTGAATTCAAGAAAATCTGAGTTCATAGTACATAGGTTACTTAGGAGTTCAAAGTTTAACATTTGTTAATTGTTATGAATTGAGGTAAGCACGGGGCCTGGCGTAGTCGTAGTAACTATTTGCTTAAAATAGGAAGAAGGTAATAGGCTACATTAGTGACGGCGTCAGATTAATCATCTGGAGTCCTCCCAGCAAAATTACTCAAGGGACCAAATCGACCTTATCCAGGAAACATCCAGGACACTACGCCACTGGTATACTAGCTCAGTACCAGAAGTATCAATAACAGGCTATAGTTTATTGAAATTGGAATTACCTAAAGTAATCCATCCAGTCAGTAGTTTCAGGTTATTTCAAGAAAATGTAGTTTAAAGAAATGGATTCAGAAATTTCGACTTGAAATTCACATGGGGCCGGCACCGACACAGTGGTCTACAGTTGAGCAGTTATAATTATTAGTAAAACAATGACATTTACTTACAGATTGATTGGTCGGTTTATCGTAGCAAGAGTTTGGTTGGGAAAAGTTGAAGGAGGGCCTTGATTTTGCTGTCTTGTTCTTGGCCATCCTGAATTATTACTGAGCATGTTATTCTGCTTCATCGGCGGAGCTGCAGCCATTGCCATTTGAGAGAAGACGATCGATAAGTAATGCAAAACTTGAGTAAACTTTTGCAATGCAATACTATGCAATTACTAAAACTTAGAAATTCACAGATTTACACTACTAACAATGAATGATCTTGTATTCATTACAAATTTTACTCAATAGTAAACTAAATACTTCACATGCACAACCCACAACAAAACAACTCTCAGCGATGTCGGAATAGCCGACTGGACTAGACTATAGAGTGTATTGCAAACATAAAAGCTTGCTTCGTATTGGTTGATCACTGGAAATAATTTGTTACAATGCTTGCCATTGGTCGGTAGCTAGCGCTAGTGTTGTGATAAAGTGAAAACAGAAAAATGCACAGTGTCGGCTGTCTGGTCTGCTTGCTGCTCGCTACCGCCAGTCCGCCATATTTCTTCAACGTTTTCAACGAGAAATTGTACGTGATCTCGTGAACGTGATATCGGTAAGGAGGGAATTTAAAATTATGATTTGATGTGATAATTTTTTCTTTGTAGATTTAGTTTATGAATCTAGTATATCAATAATAGTGATACTTATCAATTCTATTCTTGTTTTATTTATATTTCTATGAAGGCTTGAAATAACCTAATTATTTAGGAATTGAAACAGTTCAATTCTATCAAACTGATTGAAGTTGGAAACGAATTTTGCTAATACTTGTTGAAAGATGCATATACTATCACTAGTAGGTGCTTGAAACGTTTTCCATAATTGTTTCAATTTCTTTTATTTCAATACTAATTTCAATGGTGTCATGTTACATAATGTAGCATAGTTCAATGCTGCGGTATAGGAATACATAATATAACCTAAACAATGATTACCACACATGAGACATGAGCCAAGGAATGCGATGTTACAGATCAACTGAATTATTATTATTATTCTCAGTACATTTATGTTGTCTGTGGTAGGGTAATATTCAGGACTAGCTTGATTGATTGAGATTAGATTGACATAGATGGTACAAATTATTCACAACCGGTGGTGTGCTGGGTACAGAGTTTAACTTGAATGCAGTAGGTATATGCGGTATCATGTAGCTTCAACTCAAGAGCTTGATGTTATAAGCTTTATTATCACTTATCCGGTGGTTCGGAACCCACCTAAAATAGTAGGTCCACCATGTTCCCCGTAACATGGCTCAAACGGCGAGGTGGAACTATCCGTAAGGGTCTCCCCACCATTAAAAGCCATACGCTTATTATTATTAACTCAAGAGCTCAAATAATAATTGAGCTGATTCAACTAAGTTACTCCGGTGGTACCCCTGTAATCTTCAACTACATATCTGTAAGAATAATTCAGAAAACACCAGTATGGAGGAAATAAACTTGGTGATAGTAGACTGAAATTAAAGTGGACACAAAATTATTGATAAAATCAAAGTTCTATTTTGTTTTAAACTGCTATCCATGTGGATTATTTGAAAACAAGTTATTGCTGAAACATACTTCAAGTTAGCCTCCCATGTAAATTCAACAGATCTTTTATTACAAAGTACTCATTAATTGCTCTTAACATTCCCAATAATTGGTTTGGAAGAATGAAAGAAGAATGGGTCGGCCTACTGCCAGCAATAGCTATGACCACTTTGATTTTTTGTGTGTCTGTTGTCCTAAAACCTGCTCTACAGGTATATCTTTCACTTCCTTTAAAATCTTATTGTCTCAGAAAATTTGCTTCCGTTTTTTATTTCTTCTATTCAGCATTATATACAGGCGGCATTTGTGATTATCATGTAATTCATTGATGTTATTTCTTGATATTATGCATTTATGTTCTATGTTTCAGGAAGTGGTTTCACCATGACATCTCCAATCCCAGTTATTGGAAATAAAAGGTTCAAGTCGGGGAAAATAATTGATATCGATATATTTCAAAAGATCAGCCAGCAGGTTGCTGATCTTCAGATATCGTTCACTGAAAGGATTGGACAACTGGAGAGCAAAGTCGATCTTCTTATGTCACTGTACTCTGCATTGACAGATAAACTCGATAATGATGCGATTCAATTTGAACTGAAATCAAATATGATCAAGAATAACCTTGAGGTTAGAGAGCACGACTGCTGCAAAGAAAATTTCCTAAAGCTGTCCAACATAGAAAGTATGTTTGAAAAATTCATCGAAGTCAGCACTGTTGAATGTCAGAGAAATATGAAACATGAAGAAAGGTGAGAAGTCTCAGTGTTAGGTACATTCTATGTCGACCAAACAAGCGTGGCAGAAATGTTAACTTATATGCGTCTTTCGGCGCCGAATTTCGGTCCACATAGTGTTATAATCCACGGTATCTACGGTATAATCCACGCATTTCTGCCACGCTTTTTCGGTCCATTATGTAGAATTGGTCTTAGACCAGATCATATATATTGGCGGGCCGCTTAGCGCAGTTGGTTGGGGCGTCGCAACTTCAGCTTACTGTCGTTTAAGTGGTCGTGGGTTCGAATCCCGCTCCACCGTCAGGCATTTATAAGTAATCATTCACCTCATTACCCACGCACAAGTCTCAGACTCATGTGGGCATCATCAGCAATAAAAAAATACAGAATAAATGAACCCGCAAAGAGTATCAGTTTGTGAGCGCGGGAGCGGTCCTCATCTGTCCAAGTACCATACAAGTGCAATTCAAGAAATAAATTCAGTAGTAATATATACAAGAAATAGAAAAATCAAATTAACTCACTAGAGATATAAATTCAGAGACATATATAGTAATATATACACAATAAAAAAAATACACACCAGAACATCCACCTCTCACCAATGGATACAAGAAAAAAGAAGAAAGAAGAAAATATGAAGTTAGTATGAGATGTGCATTGTTTATCCAGTAGGCTAAGTATGATATTTATTTATTTTCGTGTCACTTTGGTGGTGAATCCTTTAGCACGCACCATCTTACTTGTTACTTGAAGTTGGACTGGGGCACCCTGAAAATAAAATTGAAGAAATTGAAAATTGAGGATGAAGCTTTATCGTTTATTAATATATATCAATTGCATTAATCTTTACAATTTGATATGCACAGAAATATATTCTTGTTACTTTAATACCGAAATTCACGTTTCTGTCTATAATATAGAATTAAGTATTGAACTTCAGATAAGATGAGCCTCCTCCAGTCAGTGCTTGAGTCTCCAAGCATATTTTTCCCCTTGTTAGTCCAACAATCTCAAATATCGATCATTTATTTATTTCAGTACCTCTTCACAGCTGACTGTGCTCCTCCCTCAAAAGAAGCCTAGTGTGCGAGCACAGCTGAGTTTGGACTCGAGCATTCAAGCAATTACACTGAATAGTGAGTGTGATTTTCCAGATGGCTCTTGGCTTGGAGATGAAAATAACCCAGAAGCTCGAGTTCGGGTTCCTATCACTCCAACGTAAGTATTTAAATGTGCTCATTATATCTGTTTAGCAAAAGAACAACATTATACTTTTTTTCATCAGCTAAATTACACATTAAATCGTTAGGTTGCTTGCACAGTGGAGCATCCAATACTCGATGATAATCAACATCGTAAAATCAAACACATGCTGTCAAATGGCGTACGACAGACAAGTTTTTTTTTGAGGATGAAGCCCACATAGGACTGAGACCTGTGCGTGGGTGATGAATTCGATGTTGGTGATTGATGAGTTGGACCTACAGTTTTCGGTGGGTTCCGAACCACCGGGAAGTGATTTTCAGCAGAGAACAGTGTCTTTTTTGCTGGCCAATCTAATCGGTCACCGTTACAAACAGGACCTACAAGAACGCAGCTTATCTATCTGATTGATCAGATACCTGCTACGACTCGCGGCTATCACTTCCCAGTTGCTATGACAGAATATCATTACCATTTACAGAATATACCATTCCACAGCATGTGTTGATTTTATGATTGTAATAATAGTGGAGTATTAAATGCTCCTCTGTGCAAGCACCATTGATCAACTATATCTATTATAATTATATTTTCTTGATAGCAAAACATTTTTCCTTGTGAAAGCATCAGCTCTCACACAAAAGCATGGTGGCAACTTTTTCCGCCTAGTCGATAAGTTTAAGGCCCTTATTAGACGAGGTAGCCAGGTGACGTCGCCACACTTTGGTGACTGACTGGTTACCGAGCCCCGTCGCCACTGGCTACCCATACTGACAACTGTAAACAAAAAGGAGATGATAACATTCATCATTGTAAACTACTGTCAAACTTAGCACTTCACTGTAGTTCACAGCAAACTGAGAAAAATTACTTTTTCTACTTGAATAATGAGAGCGTAATGCGTACCATCCGTGCAACCCCCCACCCACCAAAAACCCACACCATTTGACTTTTTTTCGGAGGATGAAGCCCACTTAGGTCTAAGACTTGTGCGTGAGTAATGAATTGGATGATGGTGGTTGGACCTACAGTTTTAGGTGGGTTCCGAACCTCCGGGAAGTGATTTTACAGCAGAGAACAGAGTATTTTTTGCTGGCCAATCCAATCGGTCACCCTTACAAAGAGCGGCCAAGAGTTTCGTAGCTTATCTCTGATTGAATAGATACCTGCTACGGAACTCGGCTATCAATTCAATTCAATTTATTTCAAAAAACCAAAACACAAAAGAATGCAAATCATGACAATGACAGTACAATTATGCAACGCAAAAAAAAGAAGATGCTATTTAGAGTACCGGTACTTATAAATATAATAAATATACAATACCGTATTTCTATTTTAAAATCCATAATTTGGTTGACTTCAGCATAAGTTAAACTTGTCCGCTGAAGCCAGTTACAATTCAGACTATTTCAAATAATTTTGTTTTTCTGTTCTTCATTATTTCCAACTATTTATCCAGAATCAAAATATGTCATACCTCCCTTTCCAAAAATTCAATTTCAAAGAAAAAATTACTCTATCCAATTTTGAATGCTCATATTCCTTTTAGTGAGGTTCAAAGTTTGATCCAGATATTCCTCTGGAAACATGTTTATTAATTTAGCACTGATGTAATTCAACTGTCTTCTAATACAAGTCAAGTCGGTTACATAAATTTTATTTTTATTTGTGGTACTATTTCTAAAATTGAAGGGTTTGTCATTTTTTATGAACTTGCTACTGTTTTGTCCTATATATTTGATTAGTTCTTTTATATACAATTGCCTCACTGTTTTCACACTGAATTCTTTGAACAAGTCCACACTATTATACAATCTCGATTTTCGTAAAATCGTTTTAATTATTAATTTCTGCACCACAAACATGTTATTCATATGCGAATCAAATGCACCACCCCACACCACTATTCCATATTTCAATACAGATTCAACAAATGCAAAGTACACCATTTTAATGGCTCTAATGTCTAGAATTTTATTTATCTTGTAGAATTTATAGGAGACATATTTTAACCTTTTACAAATAAAATTTATATGAGCATCCCATTTGAGACATTCATCAATCACTACTCCTAGATATTTTATGTTATTTTCTCTTTTTATGGATGGGCAATTACAGTTATTTCCTGTCATACACCTACTGTTGGAATGTATTCTTAATTCATACTCACAGTTTGGTTTACCAGCTATATTTGCTGAAAAGCAGACATATTTTGTTTTTTCAATGTTCAGACTTAGTGTATTCTTGTCCAACCAATTTTTAATCTTACATATGCCAACTTCTGCAATATTGTGCGTTTGCCTCCAGCAGTTCCCCGAAAAGATCACTGCTGTGTCATCAGCGAAGGATATGAGTTTACTGTTTTGTAGTTTTAATTTTAGAAGAAAAACTTCCATATCACTTCCATAATATTCTAAACTCCTTGACAATAACTGACTAGTAATCATCCTGAGTAATACATGATACTCTCGTGTTAAGTTGTAGATAGGCTGTGTTGCAGTTCATATTAAATTTAATTGTAGATACAATAGCATAACAGAAAAATTCAATTCAATTTCTTTAAATTTAGAAACGGAATGAATCTGAACACTTTTTCAAGCCAGAGGTTATTACATGTTGCATCGTTTAGAAACCAAATCACAGTATATGATAAGCAAGAAAGACACTGTTCTCTGCTGTAAAATCACTTCCCGGTGGTTCGGAACCCACCTAAAAGTGTAGGTCCAGCTCATAAATCTGTAGGTCCAGCTCATAAATCACCATCATCCAACTCATTACCCACACTCAGGTCTCAGACCTATGTGGGATTCATCCTCCAAAAAAATATTAATATTTTTTATATATGATGGAAAATCTACGAAATTTGTTGCGTGAATCAATATTTTTACTCCTTTTCAGACAACTACTGCACATCAACACTCACTGCACCACTCCCAGTAAAATGGCCATCGTATTAGTAGATTACCTGTTCCCTAGAGAAGTGCTGGCCACTTCCAATTTGTCTGGCAAAGGAAAACATTGTAAGAAGCAGTTGGATCCGTTGATGGTATGTTGAAGATTTTTTTTTATTAGCTTAAGTGTGAAATGAATATTTTTTATTTTTTTTCTGAGGATGAAGCCCACATAGGTCTGAGACCTGTGCTTGTGTAATGAGTTGGATGATGGTGATTGATGAGTCGGACCTACAGTTTTAGGTAGGTTCCGAACCACCGGGAAGTGATTTTACAGCAGAGAACAGAGTCTTTTTTGCTGGCCAATCTAATCGGTCACCGTTACAAACAGGACCTACGAGAACGCAGCTTATCTCTATCTGATTGAACAAATAGATGTAACATAACTATATATTACATAGTTAAAAAGAACCCAGATTTTTCTTAGCTTCCTTCACTTAATACTTCTTAATCTAATTTATTAGGGAAAAAATGAACCAAGACGTAAGCTGGCCTTCCACTGCAAGCGAAACTGACTGTTTTGTAGCCAAACTACACAAACTTATACACATTTTCAGGGCTCTCAGTTGTTAATAGTGTATAAAATGGCGTTTTTAATTTGTAGTTTAGCCACAAAAGAGTCCGTTCCACTTGCAGTGGAAGACCGGCTTAATGCTAGTAAGATAATTTGGTTATAGAATTCTGGGAAGGATTAACTGCTTAAAAACCACAATTAGTGGTTCGATCCCAGTTGAGTACAAGATATTTTTCTCGAGCCACTCCCGTGTTTCGGAGGACACGTTAAGCCGTCGGCCCCGGTTGCATATAAAAAAAAGCAGTCGTTAAAAAAACGGCGAGGTGGAACTACCCGTAAGGGTCTCCCCACCACGAAAAGCCATACGAATTTACTTTAGTGGTTCAACTAATTGAGCCACTAAGTAGCCCAACTAATTGATATAGTATATATATATTTATTTATTTATTACATTTGTTACAAAACATCATTTTTGGGGAATTTCCCATCTGACAGGTGACTAGTCAACTTAACTGAACATTACATTTCGTCAATAAGTATTACAATATTACATCTTGTCAACTACATTTCACCTTAATACAATACAATTACATTTTGTGAATTACATGTCATTTTAATATAATACAATTATATTCAGTCAATTTCATTACGTCTCAATATAATACAATACTTTTTTATAAAACAATAAAATTATACCAGAAGTCTACTAAAAAATGATACAGTAGACCACTGTGTTTAATTATAAAAATCCGTGTCTTTTCTGTTCAAAGAACATTGAACTCTGCAACCGGGTAGCAGGCTTTGTCTGGTATTTAGTATACCATATATGGTATCTAGTCTATGTATGTATATAGTACCATAACCGATTCGACTGTAGGTGACTCTTCAGACCTCAACGCTATGATGTAGTCCAAAGAGCGTACTACACAAACGAGGAGTGAAGTAGTTTGTGATTGCTTTCCTATAGTCTATAAGAGTGTATAATTAATTGATGATCTGACTTGTCTTAAACTCCTTAACTGGAGTTTCCAAGATGTAATCTACAAAAAAAATATTCTAACCAAAAACCCGACATCACCGATCTACGACGCCTTGAAGATGAGTCTCCATGACTCTCTATTATTCTTCTGTGATTGGAGTTGATTGGGGTGAGAAAAGTAAGTTGATTTTATTATTAGTTAAATGTTTTTACAATAAGCTAACAATAATTTGTTTTGTATTTTTTCAAGATATATGGAATTCGATCTCATCTATTCTATAAATTCAATATAACAGAAAAAGAATGGTACAGAATCAAACAAAATATTGATTCAAAGTGCAGATCAGCTTGGCGTAGAAAAGTCAAAGGAATGTTTCTAGGAGATAACAAGGTGAGGCAACATTTGTTTCCAACTGAATTGTTACTATTTAACTTTTCTGAAAATTGTGCTACTTTTGTTTCTTTTACCAATTTAAAATCTTGCAAGCAGTTTAACTCCTGTTTAGTTAGATAATAATTATTTTGAGCATTGACTTTGGCAGATTCTATTATTTTTCTAACATTTCAACGTTTTCACCATTCTATTTTCTCCATCAATTTTCTTGGCCTTTTTGTGCTAATGATGCCCACATGAGTTCGAGACTTGTGCGTGGGAAATTATTGGATGATAATGAAGTTATGTATTATGGACCTACAGATAAATAAATATGTTTTATTGACCCAAGAGCTTGGAATACAGATATAGAATCTTGTCATAAATAATACCAATTTGTCAATATCTCAAAATAAACAGAATTTATTAATTTCGAATTCCTTTAACTGCTATTAGTTTATACTGAAGACTTCCGCAATGGTTATATTTATATTTATATTATAAGGGAAGTGATAGCCGCGAGCCGTAGCAGGTATCTGTTCAATCAGATAGATAAGCTGCGTTCTCGTAGGTCCTGTTTGTAACGGTGACCGATTAGATTGGCCAGCAAAAAAGACACTGTTCTCTGCTGAAAATCACTTCCCGGTGGTTCGGAACCCACCTAAAACTGTAGGTCCAACTCATAAATTACCATCATCCAACTCATTATACAAAAAGGCACAAGCTGAATTGATTGTCGAATTTTCAGAATCCAATGCTGAGCTCTAACGAGAGCAAGATGGATGATGTGATGGACAAACCATACATACTTTCTGGTCCAATACTGAGCGAGAAAATCGCAGACGAAGGCGAATTTGAGTCAGGGGTAAGTGGACATCTTTGTTTTGCATCTAAACCGGTGCAATGTTTAAATATTTGCCACTTGACTCCGATTCACAGACGAATTAGAGTGTTTAAATTAAAGATGAATTTATATTCATGTTATTGATGAATTCCTATTCAACTCTCGTTGTGCAAGTTGAACAGAAATCTCTCCGCGAATGTCGAAAGTGTTAGTTTTTAGTCTTTCAATTCAAACATTTTTTTAGTTGAAATGTTGAATCGTTCGTTGGATCAGTTTCTCGTTGAAATTTGCCATTCTATTCAAATTGAGCACGTGTTTTGAGTGATTTGTAGAGGCCGCCAAATTAGGAGGGTGAGTAGAATTGCGTTGTTGCTAACTATACGCCGTACAGAAAGCAGTGAAAAGTTTATTCAGATTTGTTTAAACGTTTTATTTCATGGTGCCCCATACAGAGTAATTTATTTATTTGTCATATGATTTCACATAAAACCACATATTAGAGCAAAGCTGTAGTGATGTATGAAATGTCACCTTGATAATAAATGAAAACAATGAATACAAAATGAATGAATCATGATATCATGATACCCTATTTAAAGTTTTATTAAAGACATCGATATCAGCTAATTACAGAGGCAATTTTGTAAAAAAAACTCATCAATTTTATAGGGGCAAATATTAATAAGTATAAATTTAAGTTTATTTTTTAATATATCAGGGGTAGCACTCTCTTGGACATTTTGTGGTAGAGCATTGAAAACTTTCATGCCCATGTGGTAAGGACCTTTCTCCAGCAAAGTTAGTCTATGCTCTGGATAGATGAGTCGCCTGAATCGTGTATTATATGTATGTGTCACCTGTCCCTTCTCAAAAAGGTTATTGTTTCTTAAAACAAAAAGAGCCAGCTCTAATACATAAATAGCTGGAGCTGTAAGCAGGCTATGTTCCCTAAATAAGGGTTTGCAAGAACACCTATCTGATAGGCCAAAGACCCGTCTCAACGCTTTCTTTTAAGCTCTGAAGATAGCCTCAAACTCTGTTGTCTTGCCCCCAAAAATAATACCAAAACGGAGACGGGATACAAAATAAGAATGATAAACTATTAAAGCCGTCTTAGTATCAACAACCCTGGAGATCATACCAACCGCAAATGTAGCTCTACTCAGTTTCTTCAAAAGTTCGGAAGAGTGCGATTTCCACTTCATGTTTTTCCACTTCATAATCTCGAGCACCTACTTATAACTTTTTTCTCTCTTTTTACAGGGCACAGGTGTATTATTTATGTATCGTGCTTATCAAAAATGCGCTGTAAACTTATTTTCAATAAAGTTTTTAAAGTAAAGTTTTCAAATAGTGCACATAAATAGATTGCACTAACTATTTACACAACAAATTATGCCTGTTTGTGCAGGTTTTACATGAATTTTGCACCGCTTTTCGAATGTCAGCCGTTATTAGGGTTAGTCAGATTAATAATAATAATAATAATAAGCGTATGGCTTTTAATGGTGGGGAGACCCTTACGGGTAGTTCCACCTCGCCGTTTGTGCCATGTTACTGGGAACATGGTGGACCTACTATTTTAGGTGGGTTCCGAACCCAGATTGAAAATTCACTTATCCTCCGAAATCGGTGACCGTTTTAATGGTTGATTTCAGCTATGAGTTACTACAGAACTCAATATATTGGCTTTTTGTATTTATTTAGAGTATGTCGCTAAGTCTCAATAGTGCCTTGTAAGGTACTTTTAGGTCCATTTAAGGACTTGTAGGTCGTTGTAAGGCCTAGTAATTGTTATTTTCGTTTTTGGTTTTGTATTTAATCAATCATCTATTTCTTTTTGCTTCTAATTATTATTTTTTCTCTTAATTATAATACTAACTCTTTTGTTCCTTGTCACAATGATTGTCATATGCTTTTGTTTTATTTTGTTGCAATAGGCTTAAGCCTGGCAACAGTCATCAATAAAAAACAATCAATCAATCAGTAATAGATCAATGAAAGGTAGGTAATGTAGGCAATACGATGTTTGAATAGGAATATGTTTTTCAACTAACTCATCTTTTAGATGTATTATTTTATGTTTTTTGTTTTGTTTCAAGGTGTTGAAAACAAGCCGAGGTCACTTCAAAATAATTCGAGCAACGGCCGAGCAGTTCGCCAAATTACAGGAGAGCGAAAATGTTGTACATACTGTCAAGGTGCTAACTAATGAGGACATGAGCGAAATTATGCCGCCTGTAAGTTGACATTTATTCTGCAGTCGTTTGCAATTATTGATAAACAATGATTACACTCGTATTTTGTTGTTATGCTAAATCAATGCTTTGATGGAGCATAACATAATTATGTGAATTTGCTACAGTCTGCTCTTTTCAGTAAGATTTCATTAAATCCCATGAGCTGAGACTGTTATAACTCAAACGCGACACTCAAACATTTATGTAGCCCCATCCATAATATATATATATATATATATATATATATATATATATATATATATATATGTAATATAAACTTAATAAAACAACTTTTGAATGGAAATTAACTCACGTTATGGCGTGACGGCCGTTTCGCTCTGTTGTCTAGAGCATCGTCAGACGACCCACAGTACACTGACTTAAGTCTAAACTTTGAATATTTTTACATTCCTGTTCAAAACTGAAAAAATTATTGTATGAATTAATAATTTTTTATTATTAGCATATGGCTGCTAGTAGTAATTTTTTTTTATTTATCAATTTAATCATCATTTCAACTCCATTATCTTGGATTATATTGAAAAATTATATGCCCATTGACAAGATTCCCAGAAGAGCTACAAAAAATGCATGTAGCTGATCACAAGCCTGGTTTTTTTATGAGGATGAAGCCCACATAGGTATGAGACCTGTGCGTGAGTAATGAGTTGGATGATGGTGATTGATGAGTTGGACCTACAGTTTTAGGTGGGTTCCGAACCACCGAGAAAATCAAAATCGTGTTTGTCAAATATGAATATTTTTTATTTGAAGTTACCACTGCTTAAAACATACAAGTATTTACTACTTGTTTTTAATGGCGGCTTTTCATTGATTTATCAACCAAAAAGTGACAGCATAGCTGTCGCGTAATAGCAAATGGCTTTCCAACTGGAAATTGGAGGCTCTGGTAGTGCAGTTGGTTGGAGCGCTTGTCTGGGATTAGATCAGACTCTGGCTGGCTTTGTTTCCTGCAGCCTTGAGTACGAACACGAACTATTTTTTATCATTCAGCTGTGGATGTTTCTCATCATTCATCTCATTACCCATACACAAGTATCCGGACTCATGTGGGCATAATCCGCAATAATAATAATAAAAATTGTTCAAAATTCGGCCTGGTAGTATTCATCCGTCTGGCAAGTTTACAGTGGACGACCAACACCTTTTTTTCAAATCTGGTTTACATGTTACTGATTAAAAATGAATAATCTAATATTAAAACTGACACTGTATTTCACTTTTAAATAATGTTTTACTCACATATATTGGAGATGCTTGAGGAATGCATTTCACTGCTGAAAAGAAGCTTCGTCAGCCTGCCGCCGGGGGTCATGTTTTGTTGAGGTTAGGATGAGCAGCCATTATGTAGTTAAAAATTGGGTTTGATTTGAATTGTGTTTGGTCATTGAGTAATTCAAATTAATTCAACAATTCAAATCAAACCCAATTTTTAACTACATAATGGCTGCTCATCCTAACCTCAACAAAACATGACCCCCGGCGGCAGGCTGACAAAGCTTCTTTTCAGAAGTGAAATGCATTCCTCAAGCATCTCCAATATATGTGAGTAAAACATTATTTAGAAGTGAAATACTGTGTCAGTTAGATTGTCAGTAATATTAGATTGTTCATTAAGTATTTCGTCATGGAAAACATCACAGATAAAAATGAATCATTCTTGTCTACTTATTACATCTGTTGCTAGCCCATTATTCTATAATATAGATGGTGCATATTTTTAAATAATGATTATTTATTTATTTTCAGTGTTTTCCATTCATTTTTCCTGTGTTATATCATTAACGTATTGATTGGTTTGATTATTTTTAAATTGTGACATTGAAGATGATCAGTAATAATTTATGGATACGTTATTAATTTGCAGTCTCAGCTGTTTTCTGTGGAGGACATGGATGGATACACCCTGGCTGATTGTGGCAAAGAAACGTTAACCATAGTGACCAAGACAGGTGAAGTCAGCATACCTATCTTCGCCACTGAGGATAGCCTGGAAGACGAAAGCCAATTCCTCAGTACCTGAATCGTAATAGTATTTCTTACAGTAAGTGCTTTTAGGTATAGGCCGATTCCGATTCTCGATTTCAGTAATTGTCGATTTTAATGGAATCGTTGATATTCGATTCTCCATTGAAGTTTCGATCCCGATTATTATTTTACTTTTGAAATACGTGTATGGTGTAATTTGTTGGATATGTTGTCATGCTTAAAGAAATGTTTAATACATAAATCATTGTTGAAGGTTTTGTGTAGCCTATTACATTGAAACATATCTTTTTAAAGGCTTCACCACATGGCCACAATGTTAACTAAATTGGTTATTAGAGAATATCATATAGTGAATAATAAGACAAAATTGTCACAACCACATTTTTATTAAACATATAGAGATACTAGTTTCGGATGTTACTCCATTATCAATCTCAAACTGTTTGAGAAGTTTGTTTGATATTGATAATGGAATAACATCCAAAACTAGTACTGTAGTTTTCATATAACTTGGCAGCAGTATATTGGGTTCAGATGTAGCATGTCCCATCTGCTACATGCTGCCAAGTTATATGAATACTACAGTATCTCTATATTTTTAATAAATGTGGTTGTGACAACTTTGTCTTGTTATTCATTATGGATACCTTCCACAATATCACCTTCACCACTACAAAGAAAGAAAAATATCGTGTAGAGTAACCTGTAAGAATTGAGAATCAAAAGATTAATTTTAGAATCGAAATCACAATCGGAAATTTTGGGAATTGGCCTAGGAATCCCTAGTTTTTTAAACAATTACAGTTTATTTAGTATTCCTGGATTTCTTGTTCCATGACGAACTGCGTTGTTAATATTAACTTTTCATGTGAAATTTAACGACATGCAGTCAAATATTTGTTAAGAATAAGTATAATAACTCACTTAAACAGGCCGAGTACTTTCGAATCTATAGATATAGAGTATTCGAAAGTACTCGGCCAGTTTAAGTGAGTTATTATACTTATTCTTAACAAATATTTGACTGCATGTCGTTAAATTTCACATGAAAAGTTTATTTAGTAATTGGCATTCGAAACTCGTGATGAGTTAAACCATTCAGTAAACAAATCCGGCTTATCTGGGGTCTGCTGAATAGTGGTGGAAAATAATCGATAGTCATACACATCGATAGTTATCGATAGTCATACACATCAATAGTTATCGATAGTCAATACCTTTACTATCGATAGTTATCGATAGTTCACCTTTATACAACAAAACGCATATACTGTATTAATTTATTAATTCACAGCTTTCAAGTGTGATAAATCTGAAAAGCTTTATCAAATTGTAAAAACCGGCCGAAAATATAATCCAGACTCTCTTCCACAACAGGCTTAGCGGTTAGGCCTTCATGCGAGTTGCATGTAATAATATATTAATAATTGCATTATGACGTTATGATTAATTTTATTTTATGGTATATATGCTGAATTTTTGTGATTTTGTATTCTGAAAACGACATTAATGCAAGTAAAAATGATTGAGACGCTACATAACCTAAATACAACAGGTACTGAACGTTATAAAATACACTATCGAAAACACACTATCGATAGCGCACTGAAAACTATCGATTTTTACCGATAGCCGTAACTATCGATAGTACTATCGATTATTCTCCACCACTACTGCTGAATAGCAATTTACTAACAAGTTTCATAAACACTTTTACTTGTAGATATAGTTACTTGTAGTTATTGCTAAATTTTATTGAAGTTTTTACTAGTACTGTAGTATGTAATTGTAGCTTGAGAATTGTTATGCAACATGCTGCCCCTGAAATAATAATTAATTTTGCGTGCATTTTAGAAAAAATTGTATGTAAATTTAGATTAAATTTTAAAGTTGCAGTTTCGCTGTAAAAACCTCAATTTACATCATTGCGATTCCCCAGAATTGTCCATTTCTCATTTATCTATTTGATCTGGATTGTTTGATTTGCTTTGTCTTGTGTTGAAGTTTGAAAAAAATAATATTTTTGCCAACTATTGATGGTCTACTCCTACGTTCGCCTACCGAATGCTGAAGACTATATTCTTATTATATAATGCTATCTGTTGCTTAGCTCTTATAATATGTTCAATATATTCATTAAATCGTCTCATTTTTACAAGAACCTTTGATGGCTTTTAATATCATGGCTTTTAATTCATCTCAATCTCAATAATTAATTGTCCTAGTTAAAATGTGACTGAATATTGTAAAAAATAGCGAACTAAGTGGTTATTGTAGTTCAGTTCTAATGTTCCAATAAGTAGTCTATACTCTATAATATTAGCTATTATTTTTTTGATTTATATTTCAAGAATAATCATTGTAATATTATGTAGATCTTGGAAGTTTGGTCAGTCCAAATTATATCTGTAATTTTATGTACTGTAATACAACTGTATCAATAATAATGACCTCTGTGATAATACTTTATAAGACTAATAAATTTGTCCTTGAAAATTGGAAAAAATGTTTTCCTTATCCTGCATTATTATTTCTACTACTACTACTACTATTACTACTACTACTAATACTTTACTCTCCTCCCAGGGAGGGCCATCTATATTTATTTATTTATTTATTTAGTACAAAGCATAGATGGAAGCTTACAGGCCTACGCCCAAAAAAACTTCCTTAACACAGTTTACATTTTTGGTTTTTGGTTTTAATATGTTCTATTTAGTTCTAACTTAAGTACATCATCATCACCAACCATTTCATCCAACTTTGTAACACATCACTTCATCTATTTATTTTATTTATTTATTTAGTACAAAGCATAGATGGAAGCGTACAGGCCTACGCCCAAAAAAGCTTCCTTAACACAGTTCACATAAAATCATTTAACTGTACAATCATTAAAATCAAAGATACCGTACATTTATACATTATTAAGACAGAAAATGGAAAAATACTGTAAAAGTCATGCAAAGAATGTAGAATAATAAAAAGAGAGGAAAACTTATCATGAGATTTAAGTACCTTATTATGGTATAAATTATTACAGATAAATGTCAAGGTTGCAAATAGAACATATTGAAAAGTAATATAAAAAAGTAGATCAATAAAATAGTAGAAAAAGATTTTTTTTGAAGAGGATGAAAAGAAAAGGAAAAGAGTAGTTTAAGAAAACGACAGATAAACATGAGAAAATATCACATAATTTTTATTTGAGGAGGTTGAATGCTTTCACTTTGAGAGAGTTCCATTTTTCTACAAACATATCAATATCACTGCCAAGGCTATTTATCAATCTGGGAATTCTATTGAGAGGAGAGAAGTATCTGTTAACAGTCCTAGACCTGGGGATAAAAAATAGCGGGTGGTATCTGCGGCTTAAAACTGGAATTGAGAAAAATATTTTAGAAATAAGGTAAGGTAAGTCTATTCTATTATTGAGAATGCTATGGAAAATCAGAATGGATGCTACATCACGCCTGACCTTCAAAGATGGTATTTGGAAGAGATGTATCCGAGTTGACATTCAGCCGCACCAACAAATCGTCTCCACCTGGACCCTGGACCGGTCCCTTGCATCCTCCTCCTCCTCAGCTCCAATCTTCCGCATGTCAGTCTTGACCTGGTTCCACCATCTCCGTCGTGGTCTTCTCCTGGGTCGCGTTTCCTCAGGATTTCCTCTCATCACCTCCCTTCGTATCTTCTCAACACATGTCCAACCCACCTGATTATTTTGCTCTTAATTTCACTTATGACGTCAGCACTGTTATAAAGGTCTCTTATTTATTTGTTATGTTTCCTCCTCAATTCCCCTTGTTAGGAGAATTTTCTATGAACTTTATTTTCAAAAACGATTAATTTTTTTTCTTCTCTTCTGCTCAACTTCTACGTCTCGGATCCATAGAGTAGAACCGGGCTGATTATCGTCGTTATTGTTCCTGAATATAATTTATCTACATTTTAATCTTTTGTTTTAAAATAATTGTATTTTCCAAGCGTCATGAATAAATAAATGACTGTCATTGGCTGAGCCGTCACAGACAATTTTTTTTGAGGATGAAGCCTACATAGGTCTGAGACCTGTGCGTGGGTAATGAATTGGATGATGGTGATTGATGAGTTGTACCTACAGTTTTAGGTGGGTTCCGAACAACCGGGAAGTGATTCAATGACAATGACACTCAGCTAATAGTAGGCATTTATTTGTGACGCTTGGCGAACGCTCCATGTGCCAAACGTGAAGTTCCAATGACAAAACAATGTATTCCAAGTAGAAGCAGCTCCTTCAGCATATATTTACTAGACGTTTGTTCTTATATTGCTAATTTAAGTATGAGCTTATCACGCGATTTCGATTTGAATAACTTCTTCCACACTGGCATAGGTACTGGTAGCTCTTATTTTTATACTTTTTCCATTAAACACTCATTATCAGTACTTCCTTTCATGTGGTTATTATTAAAGCTGTTGTTATAAATACATTGGTTGTCTTTGTTTAGAAACATCTGGGACACATGAGAGTAAAAATTGAACCGGATGTACTATTCATAGAACGTATTTTTCCCTTAGTTTCTAAATATAGAAAAGTAACACAATCGCTTACAATTCAATACATTGAATTTTGTAACTATTGTTACAAAGGTAGATGTTGAATTTATAAACGTGTTCCTCTCAAGCTCAATGTTGGCTTTGGCTTGACAAAGGCAAATTAAATATAAAATAATTCTTATTTACTTTATTTTTATCTATTGCTAGATAATGGAAATAGTGTTTCAAGCATCATTGCACAAATCTACTTTATGAATAATATTTCTTCTACGGTGCCTTTATTACTTGTAAATTCTTTTTCAAATTCAATATCTCTATGTGTAATAGTTAATCGATTTTGTTTTAAGAAATTTCGAATTTCTTACTTGGAGCCACAAATTTGTACAGAGTTCAGGTGGTGTGGTAATTGTATTTTGAGTTGATTAAGAGCTCTATTATCAAAGAGCATAAACTTGAATCTATAAGCTCTGTGATTACAACACTCCCATAGTATTATAGTTCACATATTGACTAGATATTCTGTGATCAATCATCAAGTATAAAAATAATCTAATATCAATACTGACACTTTATTTCAATAAAAAATGTGATTTTCACTCAATTTTACTGGAGAAACTGGAGGAATGCATTTCACTTCTGAAAAGAAGCTTTGTCAGCCTTTTCAGAAGTGAAATGCATTGCTCCAGTATCTCCAGTAAAATATGGGAAGTGATAGCCGCGAGCTGTAGCAGGTATCTGTTCAATCAGATAGAGATAAGCTGCGTTCTCGTAGGTCCTGTTCGTAACGGTGACCGATTAGATTGGCCAGCAAAAAAGACACTTCTCTGCTGTAAAATCACTTCCCGGTGGTTCGGAACCCACCTAAAACTGTAGGTCCAACTAATCAATCACCATCATCCAACTCATTACCCACGCTCAGGTCTCAGACCTATGTGGGCTTCATCATCCAAAACAAAAGTGAGTGAAAATCATATATTTAATTGAAATACAGTGTCAGTTCTGATATTAGATTGTTCATCAAATATTTCGTCATGGTAAAACATCGCAGATATAAAATTAACTCATTACTAGGCTACCACATGAACAAAACAAAATTTATTTAGAAAGGCAATTGATAAACCTAAATCCTAAATAATTTCTAAATGTTCTGTGTGGATGATACATTTTTATAATTGAGTAGAATTTTCAGTTTTTTAAAGAACCAATAGCTCATGTCAACAGAGGGAGTGTATGCACGTAATACCAGACATTTTAGGTGAACCAAACTCCATACTATCTAAATTCCACTGAATCAATTACTTTTCGGCACCGAAATATACCGTATGAATTTTGTTAGTCATCAATGAGGTTAGATCATGACAATGCATGCAAGGAATGGCTCAAAACACGATTTTCAAGTTTTTTAAGCCAATAAACTGGTTTAAATGTACATTAAACATTAAAGGTTTTTCTTACAAAACGTGTAGAATTTTTTTTCTTTTTTTTTTTTGTCTCTCATCGTGATCATTATCATTTCATCATTATTGCACTTTCTTAGACTTCATCCTAAAGAGCTTTTAGGGTAGATTTCATCATGTTTATCATCATTTCATTTTTATTACCTATATAAACCATTTTTCATAACTTTTTTTACTATTGTAACTTTACTGAGAGTAAGCTTATCATATTAATTATTTTGTTCTAAGAAATATTATTGATTTTATTATTTTGCTATGTACCTATTGTTTATCACTTGCTTACTCTTATTTTTAAATTTACAATAATTCTTATAATCATGTCTTATTTTCATTTATCTTTGTGTCATGGGAGCAAAATGGATAGATGTATCTGTTGCTCCCACATGAATGTGACTTTAAATAAATAAATAAATAAAATATGTTTTGATAATCAGCCCAATTTCATGAAATCGTCTTTCACAACAATAATTTTGCAGAGTTTGCTTCAGCTCAAGCGAATCCATGGTGGGGGGGGGGGAAGAGGATCCCCCGAAATTTTCCAACACTGAAGAAAATATGATGTTGAAGATCCATATTGTTTCCACTAATATAATTATAATAAAAACTTAAAAACACTTTTAAGTGGAAATTATAACTCACGCTATGGCGTGACGGCCGTTTCACTCTGTTGTCAAGACCATCGGCAGACGACCCACAGTACACTGTGAGTGTATGTCTCACGCCATAACGACATGAGTTATAATTTCCTCTTAAAAGTGTTTTTTTAAGTTTTTAGTACTGAAGAAAAACTATATTTCTTTTTTTATGGAGGGGAAGACCTTTTCTCAGGTGATACTCCCTTAATATTTTTTCTTAGTTGATATATATATATATTATTGCGGGAAGTGATAGCCGCGAGCCGTAGCAGGTATCTGTTCAATCAGAGAGATAAGCTGCGTTCTCGTAGGTCCTGTTCGTAACGGTGACCGATTAGATTGGCCAGCAAAAAAGACACTGTTCTCTACTGTAAAATCACTTCCCGGTGGTTCGGAACCCACCCAAAACTGTAGGTCCAACTCATCAATCAACATCATCCATTTCATTACCCACGCACAGGTCTCAGACCTATGTGGGCTTCATCCTCCAGAAAAAAAAATATATATATATACTGAAAAAAGTACGGGATTCGCTCCTGATTCAGCTTGCAATTTTTATGTGGTCTAATTTATTGAATTACTAATTTTAATCTGTGAGGTTTTCCAAGACGAAATACTTGATGAACAATCTAATATCAAAACTGACACTGTATTTCTATTTAAGTTTATAATAATAATTTTTACTCACTTTTACTTGAGATACTGGCGGGATTCATTTCACTTCTAAAGAGAAAGCGAAGATAAAGAGAAGCTTAGAGGCTGACGAAGCTTCTCTTTAGAAGTGAAATGCATTACTCCAGTTAAATTGAGTGATAATCATATATTAAATAAATAAATAATTTTATTTCTCTCTTCAAAACATTTGTTACATTACATATGTATACATAAATCTAAATTACTATAGCTGAATGTTAACAATACATGTTCATATGAATGTTCACATGAAAGTAATGTAATAATTGGAGAGATATTAGGTACTCCCAAGATACATCCTTATGGGAGTTACCATTTTAAAGAGTCTTGTAAATATAGAAATATTTAAAAAACAATTGAAAAAATATTTAGTTGATAAAGCTTTTTATAGTGTACAAGAGTTCCTTTCACATCAAAATTAAACCTCACCTCAACTAATTGATATAGTAATGGTATAGTGTATATGACTAGTGTTAATCTGACTATACTCTTTTATAGGCTAGTATAGTCTTCTTGTCTTATACTCCTTAACTGGAGTACGTCTCCAATACGTAATCTACAAAAAAAACCATCTTCAAATGTTCGTTATTATTTTTTAAACAGATACAAAATAATGGTTGAAAAAATCAAGAAAAAACTAAGATATTAAGCCTATATAAATGTATCTATTCAGAATGCTCAAAATTAGAGTAAAGGAATTTAGACTTATTATAGAAACTACTGTAGGGTAAAAAAACTACTTGGGTAAAAAACATAACGATTAAATACTGTACAATACTGGGAATATTTAGGGAAAAATGAAATAAAAAATAATACGCTTGTTTAAGAATTCATAAAAATAATGCTACTTAAAAAAGAGATCATGAAAAAAGAAAAAAATTTAATAAAGTATAAAACTTTGATGTATTCAACTGTATTTGAAATACAGTGTCAGTTTTATTAGGTTCCGAATTTTAAGAAGTTTATATGTAGGGCCTAAACAGAATTTATTAATTTCGAATTCTTTTAAGTGCTATAGTTTATGTATAGTTGTCAGTTTGTTCAATTGTCAGTCTCTTCAAACTAACTTGTAAGTTTATATGTGTTTTTGGCTATTAAATTACTCAAAATGGTTTCTTCCAAGTTAGATCCTCTACAAGCTTAATTCAGAAAAATCAGGATTATTATACAATTAACCAAGTTTATCCACTTCAAACTTGAAGGCCCCCATACTTTGTTGAAGGTTTCGTCAGTTTAATTTTAGAAATTCTGCTAAAAGCTTTAGACATTAGAGGCGATTAATGACGTTCAACATTACAGATCTAATTTGAAATGCAAGATGTTACCTTCGGTTGTTTCAAAATTCACACTGAAACAGACTGGAGATTGGACGCTTTTATCAATTAATAATGCAAACGAATACTGTTTTGGCCACTGACTTCTCCAACAGCTTGACATTAAAATTCAGCGATTACCTGTCTGACAATTGTATTATCAACAATCGAACTGTGTTTGGGGTCTGCAGTTGTCTTCAGTTTGTTGTACATGTTGCATTAAAGTTGCAACAAGTCATTCTTCCATCCAATAGTTTTTGTTCAGAGAGGTTATAAGCGTAATAGAGGGTCAATCCTGAACAGGTCAAGCTTGCTTAATTCAAAAAATGAATGACATCATCATTCTTCAGCCATGAAGTTTTTTGTTTGTTGATTCAGTTTGACCTAATAAATAATATACAAGCCGCAGACTACCATCTACTCTAATTAATTGCAATACAACTTCAGGTCGTACTAGACGATTAGAAGATCAACATTTATTTATTTAAAGTTACATTCATGTGGGAGCAACAGATACATCAATCCATTTTTCTCCCATGACTCATAGATAAATGAAAATAGGAACTTTTCAAGTGAATTCAACGACTTGCAGTCAAATTTTTATTAAGAATAAGTAGTATTTTACTTACTCTGTAGGCCAAACGTTTTCGAGTTGTTAAAACCCATCTTCAAGGTTTTAACAACTCGAAAACTTTCGGCCTACAGAGTAAGTAAAATACTACTTATCTCTATATATAAAAATGAATGTCTGTCTGTATGTATGTATGTATGTATGTATGTATGTATGTGTGTTCCCTATAGACTCCAAAACTACTTGACAGATCGGCATGAAACTTTGGGAATATGTTGTGTGAATATTGGGGATGGTTTCTGACCATAAATTACAATAGGGGAGCTAATAATTATTATTAATTAAACCATTTTATAGACCTAACCTACTGAACTTGCCAGCCAAACAGCTTAAAGGAACAGCTGATATAAGTCAACAGTTTTTAATCATATGGCAGGCCCCTTAGTGGCGTTATTTACGCTGTCTTTGAACAGCAAAAGACTTTGCACTTTGCATGTAGGCTACCGTGCAGTTGGAGCCTTGCAATATGTAGGAAACATACTACTGGGTATGATGAGATGTAATTATGCCAGGTTGATGACATCTGTTAACCAATGCAGCTAGAAATTTGAAATGCAGCCTCAGCGGGAGGTGGCGAATAATAAAATAAAAAACCTAGCTTCTACCCTTATAGTCAAATTTGAAATGTTTCTTCATTCAGAGGTGGTGATTAAGAAAACAACGAAGCCTCTATGATCAGCTGGAAGAGCCCTAGGACTAACTTCTTTCCTAATTTTAAATGTAACCTCAGCGGGAGGTGGCGAATAATAAAATCAAGGAGAATTTTCATGAGAATGCAGCAACGCGCGTTGGGCCAGCTAGTTCTTTATAAAAATTTGACTGAAAGTCGTTGAATTCACTTGAAAAGTTAATATTAACAACGCAGTTTGTCATGGAACAAGAAATCCATGAAAATAAGGCATGATTATAAGAATTATTGTAAGTATAAAAATAAGAGTAAGAAATTGAGAAACGATAGGTACTTAACAAAATAATAAAGCAATAATATTGCTCAGAACAAAATAATATTATAAGCTTACTCTCAGTAAAATTGCAATAGTAAAAAAATGATGAAAAATTGTTTATAAATAATAGAAAATGAAATGATGATAAATATGATGAAATCTTCCCTAAACGCTCTTTAGGATGAAGACTAGAAAATGCAATAATGATGAAATGTTAATGATCAGGATGAAAGAGAAAAAAATATTTGAAAACCAGTAGTACCGGTACCTAAACTGGTAGGGCATGAAACTATTGGATAAAAGACTATCTGATATTTCACGCATCAGAGCAAAATACAACAGTTTAAATTATTAAATACAGATAACGTATTTCCTGTTTGACTCATCCATCAGCCAAATCAAGGTTCATACTTATTTAATAGTTCTTGGTTGCATTTATTAAAGAACTGTTTTTTAGAGAAATGGAATATATCTTATGATGTTGAAGATCCATCTTGTTTCCACTAATATGTATTATAAACTTACTGAGTGTACTGTGGGTCGTCTGATGATGCTCTAGACAACAGAGCGAAACGGCCGTCACGCCATAACGTGAGTCAATTCCCATTTAAAAGTGTTTTTTAAGGAATATATCTACTTCATTTGCAATAGTATTGAATAGTCTGGGAAAAGTGTTTCATGGAGAAAAACTTACATGCTCGTGTAATACAGTAGTGTCAATTTATTAATGAAATGCAATTTTTGCTGCTTTTACCAACGGCACTGGTTTCCCCATTTAGTCAGACCCTTGAAGATTAATGTGGATCTCCCAAAATATTGAACTCTTATATAATCTAATATCAAAACTGACACTGTATTTCTATTTAATATATGATTTTCACTCACTTATACTGGAGATACTGGAGGCTGATGAAGCTTCTCTTCTCTTCCTTTCACATCAAAATTAAGCCTCACCTCAACTAACTGATATAGTAATTATGGTATCTAGTATCTATCTATGGTATCTAGTATGGTATCTAGTTATGGTATGTAGTATTATTGTATCTAGTATGGTATCTAGTATATAATTGTTGATCTGACTTGTCTTTTACTCCTTAACTGGAGTCTCCAAGACGTAATCTACAAAAAAATAAGTGAAATGCATCCCTCCAGTATAAGTGAGTGAAAATAATAATTTAAATAGAAATATAGTGTCAGTTTTGATAATAGATTATTCATCAAGTACCATATTTCGTCATTGAAAACATCGCAGATCTTATATAACATAACCTATAATTTTCCTATCCTCACTTATATTGATTCATTTTTGTATTATTATTATTATTATATTATTTTTTTAGTTAGATGATGCCTACATGAGTTCGAGTCTTGTGAGTGGGTAATGAGGTGAATTATGGCATCAGGCTTGTTAGGACCTTCAGCCAATCACAGCCCTTCAATGAAGGTCAGCCTATGAGAGTCACTTTCATCCTCAGCCAATAGTATCACTCTATGATGAGTGATACTACCATCCATAGCATTAAGCTACTCTGTACTTTAGTTTTAGTTTGTTTGAGATTGTTAGTGGTGTAACAACCGAAAATAGTATCTCGCGGTTTTAATAAACGTGGTTGTGACCTCGTGACAACTTCAAGTCTTATTATTCATTATTATATTCATATGTAGCCTATATTTGCCTGCTCTTATTCCGTTTCGGTATATTTGTCAGTTGTTAAATTGTCAGTTACTTTAAACTTACTTCCAATAGCTTATGGAAATCGATGAATGTTTCTATTTATTTTATTTTCAGTACAATTTGTAGCATTAAAAGGAAACTCAAAATTAATAATAATACTTATTATAAACTTAAAAAACACATTTAAATGGAAATTGACTCACGTTATGGCGTGACGGCCGTTTCGCTCTGTTGTCTAGAGCATCATCAGACGACCCACAGTACACTGGTGGAAGATCCATCTTGTTTCCACAGTGGAAACAAGATGGATCTTCAACATCATAATAATAATACTTTTTATTTCTGCAAATACAAACAAGCAAAAAAAAAATACACAGGAAAAAAACTATACATGATAAAAAGTAATAATAATTATAAAACAATCAATGATTAGGAGGGAAACCAAGAAGTTACAAAGAAAAAATACTTAGTTCAACTTAACTATCATGTACAAGAAATAAAATGTTACAAAAAATATCTGCAGAAATAATACTGTATGCAAATAATTTCATTGTGAAATTATGTCCGCATACAGGTGCATTAAAGGATCCAACAAAGATGCCATGAATTGATGTAATAAAAAACAATGAATAATAGAATTAAAACACTTGGAGGAAACATAGAATAATCAAGATTTTATGTTTGCAGCTTCCCTCAAACCCTCCCCCGTATTTTTAGGGACCGCCTGTTTTCTAAAAGTTTTTGTCATTACTAACCCACACCCCGCACCATTGTTTTTGGCCCACTCAACTACGTCATTAACTCCATCATAATTATTATCAACTCAGCAATAGTTTGTGAAGTTTGGGTGCTTAGCTGCTATTGATTTCTGTAGCAATCAAAATAGCCATGACTTATCGTCCTCTGATTTGTCCTTTCCAGATTAACGATTAAGCACTTCTGACGCAATAAAATGTTTTCCAGCACAACGAACATTGATAAAGAACAAAGATGATGTATCAGGGTGCCATTATTTATTGTCGAATAAACTAGAGCTGACTTACTTTCCTACTTCTAGGGAAGTTTGGATGAATAAGGCCTGCAAAGTGCTATTTTTATATCTTTCCATCGACAAATTGTCGTCAGCTCGTTCATGCGCCATCAATATTTAATATTCAACTGTCAAAAACTCTTCTCAGCTTACTCTTTGTTCACTCTGTAATAACAGGATATTATTTGAGGCGTTATAAATAACGAAGCTCGATAATTCCAGTTGTTGACAAAATGTATAATTTTCCAATCATTTGTGAGCCGAATGTAAACAAATGCAATGCTTTCTTTTACTGTTTTATTTGTGGGCGGATCAGAAAGTGCCAGCACAACAAAATGGCATGTTTATTCAATCAAGATTTGCCGAGTTCCCTAAGTGCTATTAAAAATTAAGTCTGCGCTATTGTTTTATTAGATCCTTTTCTTTATATATTTTTAATGTCTCAACATCACAATACCCAAAAATAATTGCTTTTAAATATCCCAATCTTCTTCTTTCGTATCTATTATCATTTCACTAAAGAATATATATTTCCAATATTTAGTTATAGAAAGCAGGAACTTCTTCTGCTTTGCTATTCACTATAATGATATCTACCATTGTGCAATTTTTTTTTTTTTGGAGGATGAAGCCCACATAGGTGTGAGACCTGTGCGTGGGTAATAAGTTGGATGATGGTGATTGATGAGTTGGACCTACAGTTTTAGGTGGGTTCCGAACCACCGGGAAGTGATTTTACAGCAGAGAACAGTGTCTATTTTGCTGGCCAATCTAATCGGTCACCGTTACGAACAGGGCCTACGAGAACGCAGCTTATCTCTCTGATTGAACAGATACCATATTACAGAACAGATACCAGTCTCCATATTGGATCAGGGCAACAAGGTCATGGGGTGAAAATAGTTTTGGACAATTCCACAGCCTCCCTTTTCGCCCTCGCTGTTGCCCCAATAATATGTCATTGAAAATAATGGAAATTTTTTAATTTTTAAGTAATATGTTCAATATTACTAATGTTTAGAATTAAAGTTGATTTTGTTGACCTGTATGATGTATATACAGGGTATCCCATGTAAGGTGTAAAAGCAGGTAACCAGAGATTCTACATCAAATTTCTGACAAAAAACGTTCAGTGACGTTTTTGAAATGGGGCCTTTGTTTTCGAGATATCTCGATTTAATGGCTTTTTCGAGATATGCTCACTTACCGCCATTAAATGCTCAATAATTCAAAAACTAGTGATCGGAT
This sequence comes from Conomelus anceps, assembly GCA_948455865.1. Taxonomy (NCBI): domain Eukaryota; kingdom Metazoa; phylum Arthropoda; class Insecta; order Hemiptera; family Delphacidae; genus Conomelus; species Conomelus anceps. Next base: position 1,103,762 of record OX418224.1, on the reverse strand, counting down.
TGGAATTATGATGACATTGTTGGAAAGAGCACAGCATTTCGCTAAATATACACGTATATGTAACCCCATCATTTAGGGTGTTTTTTAGGGGTCAAAGGACAAAAAAAGTGGATTTCCCGAAATCTCACTGAAATTTCAAAGCAATTTTTCTCGATTTGTTTTAGGGTGACATAATGAAAATTCTACATGAAAAACTTCCTCATTTCTTTAGCTTTAAAATGAGGCTAAAATGTTTCAAATTGATGAATTGCAAATCCTTGAAAATTGTTGAAAAACTGTCACAAACCCACAAGAATTAGTGTCTAAGAGACAAGAGCTGAGAGATTTCAAAATCTTGTAATCAAATAAAATTACAGTATATATAAATAGTGTATAGTATATTTTATTCTGTCTATAAAATAAATAAACAGTACCATGTCCATGACTGTAGATGTGACTCTTTAGAGACCTCAAAGTTATGTTTTAGTCCAAAGAGCACACTACGCAACGAGGAGTGAGGTAGGTAGGTTGCAGTTGCTTTTTTCACTGAACCAACAGATTTATAGCCCACTAAAACAAATTCTGAAGCTCTCTATCCCATCTTTAAACAGGGCCTGGCTGCGCAGGTGAGTGTGAGTACTATATCAGCCCACCCTGCGTCCAACTATCTGCTATTATAGTTCCTGCGACCGATATTACTCGACAGAGAGAGAGTGTGTGTGTGTGTGAGAGAGAGAGAGAGAGAGAGAGAGAGAGAGAGAGAGAGAGTGTGTGTGTGAGAGAGAGAGAGTGTGTGTGTGTGTGTGAGAGAGTGTGTGTGTGTGTGTGAGAGAGAGATATATGAGAGAGAGAGAGAGAGAGAGAGAGAGAGAGAGTGAGAGTGTGTGAGACAGAGACATTTAGAAAGCAACACATTGATGTAGCCTTTTTTGTAACTGAGATGAACTAAACTTAATTCACCTCAATCAACAATAAGGCCCTAAGAAATAATATCTAATAATAACAAATAATGAATAAAATAGTGTGAGTTGAAAAAGTGAGTAGAAATAGTATTTAAAAAAAAAAAAAAAAAAAAATTGAATATTAAATAAAAAATAAATAATAAATAAATTATTAAATAAATAAATAATAATAAATAAATTAATAAGAATAATAATAATATTAAATACAAAATATTATTTTAAAATTGACTGAAAGTTGTTGAATTTACAATAAAAAGTTAATATTAACAACGCAGATCGTTTTGGAACAAGAAATCCAAGAATAAGTTATTATCATTCAAATTTATTCAAAATTTATTTAAAAAAATTAAATCAATTAATTACAAAATAAAACAAAATCAACTTATTTTAAAATATGTGTTTCCCTATAGAAAAACCTGTGTGGAACACTTCAATACATACTAAATCATATAATAGCTTACTGAAACCTCATACACACACATACACACGTCCGCTCGTACTCTTTCACACAAAAAAACTAGATTATCTTTATGGGGTGGTGGCTGCTTTTTTCCTTATTAGTTCTATTCATTAAATTTTGGCTATCGTTTTTAATGAAATACTTGAGTGCTGTTAACCAGTCTTTTACAAATTGAAAGTAATTTACAATGATATAGAAATGAAGTCACTTGTTTTATCTATTTTCCTACAACTGCTCGTAAAGTCGTTCTTTACGTAATGAAAACTAATTGTAAAATACCTCTTTAATGCTCCGCAAGCGGTAAAGTACTTTACGATCGCCAGCTGTTTTCTTTACGCTTCTGTTTTGATTTTGATGTCTTCTCATTGGTGGATCACAGAATCCATGAATTCTCATAACCTCAAAAATGGCGCACTGTGATGTTACAAACTACAAGCTTTTATTGTGTTTTAATCAAGAACTGCAGTTGTAGGAAAAATATTCTATGCAATTCGCGCGTGAAGCTTCTTTATCGCTCTCGCAAAATTACTGCCGTCGCGCAGTAAATGTTTTGGCTCGAGCGATAAAGTCGCGCTTCACGCTCTTAATACATAAATAACTATTTCCTGCAACTGCTCGTAAAGTAGTTCTTTACGTACTGAAAACTAATTGTAAAATACCTCTTTACTGCTCAGCAAGCGGTAAAGTACTTTACGCTCGCCAGCTGTTTTCTTTACGCTTCTGTTTTGATTTTGATGTCTTCTCATTGGTGGATCATGGAATCCGTGAAATTCACATAACCTCAAAAAAGGCGAACGCTAACCAAATCCGCGCATGGTCTGTGATGTTACAAACTACAAGCTTTTATTGTGTTGGAATCCAGAACTGCAGTTTTAGGAAAAATATTGTATGCAATTCGCGCGTGAAGCTTCTTTATCGCTCTCGCAAAATTACTGCGCTCCGCTACGCGTCGCGCAGTAAATGTTTTGGCTCGAGCGATAAAGTCGCGCTTCACGCTCTTAATACATAAATAACTATTATAGGGTACCTTATACTTAATATAATTATTTTTAATTAATTTAGAAAAAAGTCATTTGCGTTATCTATTTGTAAGATGATTGTTTAAATATCTTTCTTTGACATTATTTCTCTTGCTGTCAGTGGAATTGAATTGTACAGTTTTATCACTATGTATTTGAAGTGGCGCCTGGAATGCTCTAATCTAGGTTTTGGTAGGTTAATGTCTTGTAAATTCCTAAGGTTTATTTTTCTCTTCATCTGATGGAGGTCTAAATTATTTTCAGCTAGATCCAGAATTGATTTGTATAGGAAGGAGAGAAACTGGCAGTATTGATAATTCTCTGAAAAGCGTCATTGAACTGAACTGTTTAGGCTTACTACAAATTATTTTGATTATAGTTTCTGGCCAGTAATCACAGGTTTAATACGAACATTGTACGCACTTCCATAACATATCAATCGATAGTTTATTCTAGAACCAATAAGTGTATTATATAGCTGTAACAACACCTACTTTGGACATAACTGTTTGAGGTAATAAAATTTCCTGATATACGATTGATATGATTATTGTATTTTTTCAATGTTAAATGTTGTGTGTGAACACTGACTAGTGACTACAATAAATTGAAAATAAATGAGAAGATATCATATTCCATGTGGTAAATCTTGGCTGCTAGATATGTTTAAGTACAACTGCTTCTAATAATTGCATTAATTCAGCCAAAGATGTACAATGTTCAGTTACCCAAAATGGTTCTTAAGACTCATATAATCTATAAAGTTGGATTCGATAGCTTCATAACTACCCTATGATTAATATATTGTGTGTTGCAAATATATTATACATAAGTGTCCTGCAAATATTTTAATACAGTACTACATTTGATAATGTGTCTTGAACATATCACCTGTAATCACAGGGGTAATTCATGAAAACAAAATCTTGATAGGGTGTTTAAGATCCAAAAGAAAGCGGTTAGGTGTATAGAAAGAGTAAATAGATTAGATGTAGGCCGTTGTTCAAGAGACTTGGTCTCCTAACTGTACCCTGCAATCCTACACAATTCGAATCCAATGCAATTTGCAATTGTATAATGGCCACTCATCCTAACCTCAACAAAACATGACCCATGGTGACAGGCTGATGAAGCTTCTCTTAAGAAGTGAAATTCATCCCTCCAGTATCTCAAGTATAATTATGTGTATGAAGCTACTTTATATGTAAAAACGAATGATATTAACCAAAATCTTGACGTACATGATTATAATACAAGAAGCCGAGGAGATTATCACTTGGTGAGTCACAATAGTAGCTTATTCAAACAAAAACCAAGTTATATTGGTTGGAAATTCTACAACAAGCTACCGCAGTTTTTAAAGAGTCTTGAAAATTGAAAAAATATTTAGTTTAGCTTTTTATAGTGTACAAGAGTTCCTTTCACATCAAAATTAATCCTCACCTCAACTAATTGATATAGTAATTATGGTATCTAGTGTATAATATTGTTGATCTGACTTGTCTTATACTCCTTAACTGGAGTCTCCAAGACGTAATCTACAAAAAAAAAAACCTAGTGTAGTCTATCAAACAATAGGCTAACTAAAAGTAAGAATAATAATTATAAGAATTATATGCACCGTACTTAAAATTACAATTTATTACAGATAGGAAATCTAAATGACTGTGATTGCCACCGCATTGACACTTTGACAGGCGTTCTATTTTGTGAACGTGCTTTTTTATGATGCGTGTACATTCCCTTATCACCGGCCGTGTATAATATTGTTTACAAGAAGCAGTTGTGAAAGCACGTTATCAGTTTCATAACATAAACGCTTGTTGATAATGTTAACACACTATTGTTGCTAGTTCATTCATGGAAATCATTGAATGGTCATAAACTTACTTCATTAAATGGAGCTCGACAGACGTAGGACTTTCAACAAACTTTCTTGCTAAACTTCAATGTGTTTCCATCATTTGCCAGTCAAAATTTTCTAAAGCAATCATTTTGATCAATTTTTTATGAACTGAACATCTGCTTTCATGATTCTATTTTGTGCCTACACAAATATTAAATATTTTAAGTAGCCTACTATTACTATTAGCCTACTAAAATGCCCGGTTTCTGAATTGTTCATTAAGTTTAATGGATCATTAACTCACAGCTGGAGCAATGGGCTAATGATACATTAAACTTAATGAACAACTCAGAAACCGGGCATAAAATATAAATCTATACATAAAATCTAGTCCGTTCAATGCAAGTAGGCCTACTATTTATTATTTATTTATTTATTTTTTTATTTTTTTTGAGGATGAAGCCCACATAGGTGTGAGACCTTTGCGTGGGTAATGAGTTGGATGACGGTGATTGATGAGTTGGACCTACAGTTTTAGGTGGGTTCCGAACCACCGGGAAGTGATTTTACAGCAGAGAACAGTGTCTTTTTTGCTGGCCAATCTAATCGGTCACCGTTACGAACAGGACCTACGAGAACGCAGCTTATCTCTCTGATTGAACAGATACCTGCTACGGCTCGCGGCTATCACTTCCCTAGTAAACTAGTAAACTAAAAGTGAGTAACTTTCTTTGTAGTGGTGAAGGTGATATTGTGGAAGATATCCATCATAAATTATAAGACGAAGTTGTCACAACCACATTTATTAATAAAAAATAAACATATATACTGTACTAACTGTAGTATATGAGTAATTTACATTTTTAAATTCTAAATTTAAAGCACTTTTCTGCCAAATTAGTAGAAAATTTCCCAATTTATAAGTCCTTTCGTACTAATTAAATGAAATTAAAATAGAAATAGTGATAGGGACTATACTTGTTTCGGATGTTACTCCATTATCAATCTCAAACAAACTCTTGTTTGTTGGAGATTGTTTGAGATTGATAATAGAGTAACATCCGAAACTAGCATCTCACTATTTTTAATAAATGTGGCTGTGACAAGTTCGTCTTGTTATTCATAAAAGAGAGTACTTGCATCACTGCAAGGACAGTACTAATTTAAAAGGAAGGACTACAATGAAGGAGTGGAATTACAACTACACATTTCTAAGAATAATAATAATAATAATAATGGGAAGTGATAGCCGCGAGCCGTAGCAGATCTGTTCAATCAAAGAGATAAGCTGCGTTCTCGTAGGTCCTGTTTGAAACGGTGACCGATTAGATTGGCCAGCAAAAAAGACACTGTTCTCTGCTGTAATATCACTTCCCGGTGGTTCGGAACCCACCTAAAACTGTAGGTCCAACTCATAAATCACCATCATCCAACTCCATTACCCACGCACAGGTCTCAGACCTATGTGGGCTTCATCCTCAAAAAAATAATAATAATAATACTAATCATAATAATAATAATTATTATTATTATTATTACGGTATTATTATTATTATTATTATTATTATTATTATTATTATTATTATTATCACAATGGATGAAGGAATACTGGGCAAAGAAGAAAAAATAAATACCATACACCATGAGTCATTGAATAATAATTATTGTCTTCCTCTTGGTAGTTCTATCGACAATACCGTAATAATAATAATAATAATAATATTAATAATAATAATAATAATTTAAATTTAAATTTATTTCTCTGAAATACAAACAGTTTCATATACACACAGTGCAATTATTTCTCTTCTAGCTATAAGCTATTTGAAAAGAATTACAATATAATTTGCAATAAAAATAAATACAACAATAGTAATTATGGTACACACATTTCCTAAATAAATATAATTATAATCCTTTTTCTTCCAATAATGATAATAATACTAATAATAATACCAATAATAATAATAATAATAATAATAATAATAATAATAATAATAATAATAATAATAGCATATATAAAAAATTGATATCTCTTCTTTCTTGGTTTTTATTTCTAGTATTATTATTGTACACAACATATTTGAATAAAGAGCCATCTGAGAAACGGTTTCTCAGAATGCTTAATTTCCATCCAAGACAACTTCAAGATATTACAAGCTATGTTGCCAAGTTCAAAGCTGCCTTCGTTCATGAAAGAAGCTTCCAAATCCATAAACTTGCCAGGCTGTGCTTCACTTCTATTTACTCATGAAACTAATGTTCTATCTTTATTATTTATACAAGGGGGAGAATTTTCGAAACACAACGCTAAGCGAAAATCAATAAAGAAACGTTGCTGTGTCTTTTTACAAACACTGTTCCTTTCCCGCCTATTTTTCTACTTCTTTTTGTTTGTTTCGTTTTAAAACAGTCACTTCCGGTTCATCCAACCATCTGACCAAACAAAAGGGGCGTTGAACCCCGTTCCCCCTTCTTTATAATGTGTACTTATTACAACAGTGTTGGTATTTAATGGTCGTATTCTCCTCTCACAATTATATGAAAGGGGTTTTTTAGTTATTAGTTTATGGTTGACGAAAATGTGATGAAACATAAAATTATTTCATCAGAAGGCGACAATCTTAAACTAAGTGACAGTATTATTAAGCAGTTAACTATATTATATTAACAGTTAACAGTTAACTATATTATATTAACAGTTAACTACAGTTAACTGTATTATACAGTTATTAAAATCCATTGTTTTTCTTCTGCTGCTAATCATTCATACGATTTATTATAAACTTAAAAAACACTTTTGAATGGAAATTGACTCACGTTATGGCGTGACGGCCGTTTCGCTCTGTTGTCTAGAGCATCATCAGACGACCCACAGTACACCCACAGTGTACTGTGGGTCGTCTGATGATGCTCTAGACAACAGAGCGAAACGGCCGTCACGCCATAACGTGAGTCAATTTCCATTCAAAAGTGTTTTTTAAGTTTATAATACATATTAGCGGAAACAAGATGGATCTTCAACATCACAACACATTCATACGAGTTTGGATTCCTAGGGGTTCAACTGTGATGATAAAGAGTTACAATTAATTTTCATTCTGAGAGCTAAAGAACATCAAGTTTCCAATTTATTAGTTTATTAAAAGTACTTGTGTCTATTTTGAACATAGACGGAAAACATATAATAACACTAGACACTCTTGTAATACAACTACATAACAATTGGAATTGAGAAAAATGACATCTTATGAAAACTTTGTATTTGCTTAGATTTCGAATATTTTTCTGAGGGTTCCATAACGGAAAAAGTGTAAAAATAAAAGCTACCAGTACTAACTTTTTATTGTAAGTTACATTTAACGACTTGCAGTCAGTTTTAAATTGTGAATATATAATAATTGTACTCACACTTGGCCGAACGTTTTCGAGTTATGGAAACTCATTTCCAAGGCGTTGAACGGTGTGAGTAAAATTATTATATATTCACAATTTAAAACTGACTGCAAGTCGTTGAATTTACAATAAAAAGTTAATATTAGAAACACATATCGTTATGGAACAAGAAATCTAAGCTACCAGTAACTATAAGAATAGTTATAAGGTATATAATAGGTATCGTATAAGAATAGTTATAGTTCCTCTGAACTATTCCTGTTATAACTTAACTTGTTTTACATGACTTGATATAACATTATCCTGATATAATGTTTCAAATAACACAAATTTACATATTGCCTTACTATTTTATTAGCATTTTAATAAAACTTTCAAATTCATTGAATTATTATCTGAAACTTCCAACCACTTCAGTTGGAAGACTTTTGTAATAATTACTTCAGAATAAAATTAGAATATTTCTGGATTGCTTGTTCCATGACGAACTGCGTTGTTAATATTAACTTTTCAAGTGAATTCAACGACTTGCAGTCAATTTTTTATTAAAAATAAGTAGTATTTCACTTACTTTGTAGGCCAAACGTTTTCGAGTTGTTGAAACCCATCTTCAAGGCATCCTAAATATCGATGTTGGTTTGTTGGTTAGAAGAGCTAATTATACAGAAACCACAGCTCTTAACCAACAAACCAAAATCGATATTTAGGATGCCTTAAAGATGGGTTTCAAAAACTCGAAAACGTTTGGCGTACAAAGTAAGTGAAACACTACTTATTTTTAATAAAAATTTGACTGCAAGTCGTTGAATTCACTTGAAAAGTTAATATTAACAACGCAGTTCGTCATGGAACAAGAAATCCAGGAAGTTAATATTTACTTACTCTGTAGGCCGAACGTTTTCGAGTTGTTAAAACCCATCTTCAAGGCTTATAGAGTAAGTAAAATACTACTTATTCTTAATAAAAATTTGACTGCAAGTCGTTAAATTCACTTGAAAAGTTAGAATATTTGATGAATTTGATCAAATTTGTGAATTTGGAAATTAGCACCATTTATTTTTATGTTAGGACTTTGAAGGAATTGTATGATTGAAACATATACAATTTTATAATAATAATAATAATAATTGTACGATTGAAGGAATTGTAAAAATTCAAAATGTAACAGCCTCCGACAATGTAATCAAGACAGCAAAAGCTTTTAGAGATAAGCTCAAAGTTTAATGTTTAAAATTGTTTTCAAGTATGTAACCGAGTCCAAGCCTGTGTTTATTTTCTCAAAGATGTTGAGTTGATTTTATGCCTTTGTTGACACAAAATTATCATTGTTTATAAAGCAGATAAGTCTGTTTGCTTTCTCTGGCAATAATCATAACCAAAATATGATAACAATGCACTGCATTCAGATGTAGCGTCAGAAATAGACACCTGAATAAAGGAAACAGAGATTAGAAATTATTGGAATCGTGTAGCATACTTGAAAAAAGGTTCAAGTTTACCAATATACGGTCACATTATGTTCATCAACATTAGAATTTCACATTTTTATTGGAGTACGGTTTCGTGGTTTCGGAACCCACCTAAAACTGTAGGTCCAACTCATAAATCACCATCATCCAACTCATTACCCACGCACAGGTCTCAGACCTATGTGGGCTTCATCCTCAAAAAAAAAAAAATGTAACATTTACAATAGTTGACTACTGTTAAAAGCGCTCCAAAATAAAAACCTGGAATTTGTAAAAATAATATAATCTATAAGAAAACACAGGTTCAGGTTGATAACCCAAACCATAAATTAACAAAAAAATAGGTAATACACTACACTCAAAATAAAAATAAGACATAAAAAAATTTAAACGAAAAATCAAAATTGAAAAATCGTATTCTTATTTTTAATAATTTTTTTTGTGAATTAAAATGATCAATAACTAATCATCAGAAAATTGTTGAACTATTTTTCATTTCCCAAGGTCAACACTTGGGTATGATGTTGAGCATATGGTGCTCGATTAAAAAAAATTATAATAGGCCTATAGCTTTTATTGGTGGGGAGACCCTTACACGGGTAGTTCTACCTCTTCATGTTATGAAGTGCATTGTGGATCTAATATTTTATGTGGGTGCCAAACCACCGGGTAAATGATAAAGCTTATAAAGCTTGTTGAAACCGCAGTTTTGTTCATCAGTTTTTTCGTTGTGTTGTTTCAATTTCAACACACTTCTCAAATCTTCCAGTGTTACTATCCTATTGATTCTCTTTTCATTCTTCTACTTGCACTTCTATTCTTATTCAGCTCTTACTATTTCTATCTAATCTATCTTCATTTTCCAAAATTCAGCTCTTTCCTAAATGCTATTAAAAATTAGAAATTTAACTATTAAAATTTAAATATTCTTCCCTTTTTATTTTTTTCAAAATTTGGCTCCAGTGAGTTTATTTCCAATCTATTGTATTATTACCTATAATTAAATAAAGTACAGACTCCCATCCACACACAGGCTCAGGCCTTCGTGGATGAGTCGCATGAATAATTAATTATTTCACATGTTTATATACTTGGATATGTTTTTTTGGTTTATATATTATGTTATGTAATTGATCTGTAAGTATTTGTTTTTTATTATTATGATCCAATTTGTGAATGATATTTTCTTTTATAAAATTTTCTTTCATGCAATAAAAATAATTTGAATTTGAATTATAAAATCAAGTCATTGAAGCACGGTCACCCATCCGAACTAAGTCTTGAGCGGTTGTGACTGAACATCACGATTGCATGAAGACCACGCTCACCGCATGACTATGCTCGATTCAAATAACACATGATTAAATTAAATTCCAATTATTATCAAGCACAATGATTCTTCAGCTTATTATCGAAAGTCTATCAAAAAGTTGAGGTAATAGAGGATGTTAAATATACAGAATGTTGTAAATAAAAACGGATTTATAATGGAAATAATTAACAATAGTTTTTTATAAAGATACCGAATACTGTAAATTAATAACGGAAATAATGAAAATTGTATTTTGGTTTTAACTTGAAGCGAGAGTTGAAATGCATGAATTTGTAGTTGTGGCGACTGGAATGGGCTTTTGAATTGCGCGCGCACCGTCAGCCATTCTTCGTTTAGTTGACGCAATACGTTGTAACAGGCAGTCAAACAAACAAACAAACCGACAGACGCGCGCGTTTTATTTCGGCTGTGTGACGCGTCCGGTGAAAAAGAAACACGTTTAGGCCCATGCTAAACGGTGAAGTCGTTCAACATAGAATATGGAATATTGTTTACACTGATGGGGATGATAGAAGAGTCGTGTTTACTGAAAGGGGCCTAGAAGGAGTGAGGGGGAGAAAGAGAGGAAAAGAAGGAGAAAGAAAGATCAAGAAGCAGAGAAGACAAGAGAATGAGGATAAGATGAAGGAAGGCTGACAGAAAGAGCTTGAGTGAGTTGAGATTGATATGAGTAGGAGAAGCCATTTGAGTAAGGAGTATTTTGTGCAAAACAGGGAAAGAAATTACAATAATATAATAATTTATTCGACGAATAGCACATACAATACTTGAACACTTTCAAATTAATTCATAAAAACAAACATAGATTAGATTAGATTTATCAAGCGGCCACTGACCACCTCTCAAAGGGGTATATGGACTTGTCTTATTTTTAAATTCATAATTTTTACACAATTTATTATTTTGTGTAGATGGCATAGTTGCTAACTGTATAATATATGCCTATTGTCAAATAATATGCCACCCCTAAGGTACTCCTGTGTGGGGCACCTCATACTTGTACAATTCAAGCGAGAAAATACTAAAAAATAACAAATTATATTAAGTAATAAATAACTAGTATTTTATATAAAATTAATGTATAGGACTAAATAAGTACATAAGAAAAGCAAAAAAAATTCAGTTAAGTATTGTTAGTAATATTAAAAGTACTAAATTACCAAATAAATACCTAAGATAAGAGAGAAAAAACTTTTATTTGAATAGTATTAGTCTTAAATCAATTATTGATTGTGTACTGTGATGAGGAAGAAGAAAAATTGAAAGAAAAAAGGAAACAGTAAAAAAGAAAATAAGCAATGAAGAAATTATATGGAAATAAAACAAATCCAATGTCTAAAAAGAATAGTAATGGCAATGGTTGTAAAGAAGAATACAGCAAAAGTGAAGTGTAAAATGAAATAATTAATTTTATTTCACCTATTACATAATTTAATTAGAAAACTAAAAATTACCAGCGAACATCTACAAGGAGAGTTAAAACGAAAACAACTACACAAATAATTGAAGTAATTTATTCCAGAAACAGAATCTATTAATTTCGAATTCATTTAATTTTATAATAAAGGGATTCGAAATTAATAAATTCTGTTTCTGTAAATTTGTCAGTTTGTTAAATTGTCAGTCACTTCAAACTAATTTATTCCAATCTCAATGTTCTGTGAGTACTTATCTAGAACACATAGAACTTTGATAATAAGAAATATTACTACCTACAGAATGAAGTTTAGTTTAGGTTAGGTTAGGTTAGGATTGTAACTTGCCATTCCTCTGTTCTTTCTGTATTTCAATTACCAATTTCAATATAGCTATGCAATATGGTGGTATTAAATAATTGTGATGGAATATAAATTGAATAAAACCGCAACATCTTTCTAATAATTCGTTGAATGATTATAAGCTCTCATTATTAATAAAAATTTTGGTATAAACTTTATACTTATATCAATTTTATAAACTTCATTATCATCATCATCCTCATCATCAAGGATTTGGCTTCAGAACAACTGAGAAATTCTTTTATTTTTAGAAGATAAGAGAAATTAAATCAAAAGAGTTTATTCTTCTGATAAATCTTTAATTTAACCGTACAAATGGAGGAATTTATTGGCATGAAGCAATATAGGTTCTTTTTACACGAGTGCTGAAGCTTTGTTGTTTGCACTGCCCTGAGTCATATAAATAAGTCCAGTAGCGAGTAGCTTGGTAAAAATAAGAAAATTATTGAATTTAGAGCAAAAAAGACACTGTTCTCTGCTGTAAAATCACTTCCCGGTGGTTCGGAACCCACCTAAAACTGTAGATCCAACTCATTACCCACGCACAGGTCTTAGACCTATGTGGGCTTCATCCTCAAGAAAAAAAATCCTAAGTAGTTGAATTAAGCAAATAACTAGAAAATAGAGCATTGAAACTTGAGTTTAGTAGAACGGGTGAGTGATTCTACTGAACTTTGACAAACGCTTCCAAGACGGATATCGGGATATCCTATTTTTATTGACTTTAGTAACAAGCAAAGATTTTCTTCCTTGTTTTCATTCCACTTCTCCGTTGTTACTCGAAACTGAAGATGGATAAATGTTTATTTTAACTGTTTATTTTGATGAGACCCGAATGCTAAGAGCCCAGCCGGGCGGGGTTTAGTGTTTTTCTGTTCGATAACTCGTTCATCCTCATAGTTTCATCTCTGTCTCTCACATTCTATCTCTATTTCCTCATTCTATGTCAGTTTTTTCAGTCACTTCGTCCTTCGATCTCCAGGCCTACTGTAAACAATGTTCTCCAACCGTTGCAGCGTTTTCGAAACGCAGAGAGCGACTCTAGTAGGTTAGATTCCTCCTCACAACATTCTGAACTAAAGCAAACGAACCAAAGTAAACATACACGAACGAAGAACAAATTACTTGTGAAGACGCAGAATAAGAAAATACCCCATCATAACAAAATATCTGAGATTCGACCCCCATTCGGAAGAGATTTTGTAATCGAAGGGTGAGTTCTGAATTTGTTTTTAGGATGAAGCCCACATAGGTCTGAGACCTGTGCGTGGGTAATGATTTGGACCTACAGTTTTAGGTGGGTTCCGAACCACCGGGAAGTGATTTTACAGCAGAGAACAGTGTCTTTTTTGTTGGCCAATCCAATCGGTCACCGTTACAAACAGGACCTACGAGAACGCAGCTTATCTCTATCTGATTGAACAGATACCTGCTACGGCTCGCGGCTATCACTTCCTCAATTCTCTATAAACTCCCCAATTTCTCGTTACAATTCATCAGTCATTTCGTCTGCTGCTCATAGTAGGAAGTCATGTCATACACATTTGCTAGAATTCGATTATCAAGAGCTCTAGTTTCAATTTTGAACTAGCAATTTTGTTTTGAGTGTTTCTTGAGTGGAATTACCAAGGATAACAAAAGACCAATTGGTCTTGGGAATTACACAATTCATTCGGACACTGAATCAAATTTGAAAGCCTCACCTCAACTAATTGATATAGTAATAAATTATTATGTTAACTAGTGTACAAGATAGTATATCTGACTTGTCTTATACACCTTTACTGGAGTCTCCAAGACGTAATCTACAAAAAAATCTGTTGGAGGAGGCTACTTTTTATCAAAGAACCTGAATTTTATTTATTCAAATTGAGTATTGTCTAAAATCTCAAATCTTCAATCTTTTAAACTTCTCATGTGATGTACTGTAAAGGGATTGGCATCAAATGACCTCAGCAATGTTTGTCACTATTTCAGTTTTATTTGTTCGCATCTCTTGTGTTTACACAGAATAATGAACGTGGCTGAGAATAAACATTGTTTGTTGAATTTTTTAATTTGGCAGTTTTCGTTTAGCGTTAACAAACACAACAACAATCTACTCCTTGCCTTGTTTTAGCACTTTTAACAAGTGTTAAATTATTGTAAACACCGTGCAATGCTTCGTCTTCAAACTATCGAAGTAAACTAAGGACCATTTTCCTATTTAGACAGCAGTTTCTTCTTTAAATCTTGTTATTTTCTTGAAATAGTAAAATCTTGTTCATGTTATTTTCACCCTCTTTGCTGTTTCATTTTATATTTGTAGGCAATTGTAAAATAAATATTTTTCACAATTTCAAAAGAATATCATACCTTTCAAGCTTTTAATACAGAATAAGGTCAAAATCAATAATAATTAGTGGGTTCCTGGATTTCTTGTTCCATGACGAACTGCGTTGTTAATATTAACTTCTCATGTGAAATTTAATGACTTGCAGTCAAATATTTGTTAAGAATAAGTATAACTCGAGTATTATACTTAATAAGTATAATAAGATTCGAAAGCGCTCGGCCTACAGATTAAGTGAGTTATACTTATTCTTAACTAATATTTGACTGCAAGTCATTAAATTTCACATGAGAAGTTAAAATTAGTGGGTTACTAATATTTTGTTTTAAATCATTCCATAAAATGAAAAATGTCAAAAAACGCAAAATTAATGTTGTTTTCAACTGTTTAATGAAATGTAAAATGTCTATAAAAATTTGTGATGTTTTCCATGACGAAATACTTGATGAACAATCTAATATCAAACCTGACACTGTATTTCAATTGAATATAATGATTTTCACTTACTTTTACTGGAGATACTGGAGGAATGCATTTCGCTTCTAAAGAGAAGCTTCGTCAGCCTGAGGCTGAACATCATATATTTAATTGAAATATTTAATTGAAATTTGACTGCAAGTCGTTAAATTTCACATGAAAAGTTAATATTAACAACGCAGTTCGTCATGGAACAAGAAATCCAGGAATTTAATTGAAATTATACAGTGTCAGTTTTAATATTAGATTGTCTATAAAAATACAAAAATAAGTTACTACTAGGCTACTTTGTATTTAACTGGTTAATAGAAAAAAATGTAAAAACACATACAAAAATAATCCAAGTCACAACTGTTTTGTTTTTTACTGTACAGTCTTCAATGATAGAGTGTAAAATATGAAAAACACAAAAAATAAATGATTGAATCAGAAAAGTTTAAGGAAAGTTGATAAAATAAGCTACGTCAGATGCAGAATTTATTATTGCGAAGTCTTTCTCCTTCATGTGAAGATGTGAATAATGTGTCGTCTCATTGGTTGAAAGAAAAAGGAGAAGGTACATTGGATTATTCAGTTACTTCAATCTCGTTTGGGTGATTGTTGCTCAAGCTCAAGCTCTCAAATCGATATTCTCTAGCCTTTTCTATATAATTGTCAATCCAATCAAACGTTTAAAAAGTTCAATGAGTTCCCATAAGGAACGGCTTTTAACAGCAAGCCCAACTTAATTATTCACCACAGGAACAATTTCAGCTCGCCAACTCACCACTATTCAAAGCTTTGTCAAATCAACCATTTTCTCAATAATTCAAAATAAACTGTCAACTTTTAAACTCAGACCCGTTTTTTTTTGTCCAAACAAAAAGTTTTTCTGACGATTATATCTTGAACATCATAACTGATTATTCATGTGGAAATCACTTCATGGATTGAAAATTCTTTTAGTTTCATCATAATAGCAGAAAATTATAGGGCTCTGATGTCCCACCCTCTTGTAGTTTGAGCTTAAAAAACTCTAGATACCGTAGGTGATTTTGAGTTTTCAATAATTATGACGCTGTGAAACGCCTCACAAATGCCACATCTCGTTAATTATGCAATTTAATAATCGGACCAAAAATGGTTTAATAAAGCGTTTGAAAATTAACTGATGGCGACCCGAAGTTTCTTTCAAATTTTTCACAGAGCTTCAACTGTGGTCAAGCTTCAATAATTGAATGTTTCCAGCAATCAACAATCATTTTTCGGAGTCTGTTAAAAATCTAAGTCTACTGATACGACATTATTTTTGCTAACGAACTTTTTTCATGATCTATTTTTTGTCATGTCTGGACTTTATAGCGTTGAAGCTAGCTCTTTTATATTATTTTCTGAGGATGAAGCCCACATAGGTCTGAGACCTGTGCGTGAGTAATGAGTTGGATGATAGTGATTGATTAGTTGGACCTACAGTTTTAGGTGGGTTCCGAACCACCGGGAAGTGATTTTACAGCAGAGAAGAGTGTCTTTTTTGCTGGTCAATCTAATCGGTCACCGTTACAAACAGTACCTACGAGAACGCAGCTTATCTCTATCTGATTGAACAGATACCTGCTACGCCTCGCGGCTATCACTTCCCATAAATCATTATATACATTAGTTGTGTTTTGTTTTTATCACATAAAAAAGGTTTATGTAAATTCTACTCTAATCAACTTCATGAAAAATGAGAGATTAAATTCAGTAACGTCTTAAAACCATTGGAAAGTAATCTCAAAAAATAAGATCAATGTAATGTGGCAGTACCTATGCACAGAGCACTTGTCATAGCACAAATCATATAAAACGCGAGGTTTTCAGTTCTATTTGACAAAACGTGAAGGAATGTCATACAAATGTGTTACTGGTACTAGCACACTTCACCAATGTGCAAAGATGGATCTGATAAGAGTATTATCTCCTCTATTATTTTGGAATTCCCAAACTTATTTTTAATTTTTAATGTTCCAATAATTTAATCCCCTTCCACATTTTTCAATATTGTAGAATGCTTGGAATTTGCATTTCAACTCCAATATTATATCATGCATACATCAGCTCTGTTCATAATTTCGAATTCCAATTTTTGTACAGTAGTATTCATTGATTTCCATCAGCTATTCAATGCTGTTGTCAATATCCACCATTGCGGAAGTCTCCAGTATAAATCATAGCACTTTGAGGAATTCGTAATAATTAAATTCTGTTTCTGTATATTTGTCAGTTTGTTAAATTGACAGTTATTTCAAAAGTAACTACTGTTTATAACTTCATATATTTTCATGTGTCACATTCCATTTCCAATGACGAAAATCTATTAGGAATAGTCCGCAGAAAACAGTAGAAAAGCACAGACTCATTTAGGGTCCATTCACACTGGGTAGCGGCTATTTTTTTTTTTTTGTAGATTACGTCTTGGAGACTCCATCTAAGGAGTATAAGACAAGTCAGATCAACAAATTACTATATCAATTAGTTGAGGTGAGGCTTAATTTTGATGTGAAAGGAACTCTTGTACACTATAAAAAGCTTTATCAACTAAATATTTTTTCAATTGTTTTTTAAATATTTCTATATTTTCAAGACTCTTTAAAAACTGCGGTAGCTTGTTGTAGAATTTCCTACCAATATAACTAGGTTTTTGTTTGAATAAGCTACTATTGTGTAGATACTACTAATAGAATAGATTTTAATACACTTATGTCATATAGGCTGTGCCTGTTGTATTCTTACTTGATTATGATTTGTAATGAATAGATGAATAAATAAATGAATAATTATATTCTGTGATGTAACAATATTGCACAACAAAGCTTAATAAACAAGGTTTTGGAACGTTTGTTATGATAATGATAAACTATTGATACAAGTGTATATGAAAACGAAGATGTAACTCTTGGATTTTGGAATCTGCGTTCCTTTGTGAAAAGCTTTACGACATACAACATGTTTTGTTACATAGTGTGAATGCACCCTTCGAATTAGCATAATGATAACGATTTATACCACAAGACAAGCACAGACTGACGATTCATTTACAATATTTGTTCAATTTTTCGTCTTAAGTTTCTGTGACTGTATAAATACTGCACCTGAAGCACAGAAAAGGTAACTTTGGCGTTTTTTTTTGTGAACATTATGGCATATTTTGATTAAATTATTATTTTTTTGTAGATTACGTCTTGGAGACTCCAGTTAAGGGGTATATTATACAAGTCAAATCAACAATTATTATTATGCAATTTTATACACCACTTACCATAATTTCTCTATCAATTAGTTGAGGTGAGTCTTAATTTTGATGTGAAAGGAACTCTTGTAGTGTACAGAACGCTTTATCAACTAAATATGTTTTCAATTGGTTTTTAAAATATTTCTCTATTTTCAAGACTATTTAAAATCTGTGATAGCTTGTTGTAGAGTTTCCTACGAATATAACTAGGTTTTTGTTTGGAAAAGCTACTATTTTGACTCACCAATTGAGTGATAATCTCCTCGGCTTCTTGTATTACAATCGTGTACGTCAAGATTTTGGTTAATATAACTCTTTTTTACATAAAAAGTAGCTTCATACACATATAAGCAGGGTACAGTTAGGAGACCAAGTCTCTTGAACAACGGCCTACTTGAATCTAATCTATTTACTCTTTCCATACACCTAACAGCCTTCTTTTGGATCTTATACACCCTATCAAGGTTTTTTTGATGAATTACCCCATACTATTCATATGTATTATCTTGCTGTGCAGAACTAACCTTTTTTGAGTCGCGGCGGACGCGTTTCGAACTATGTCGTTCTTCTTCGGCGCTTGGTTGCAGACTCAAGAAAGGTCAGTTCTGCACAGCAAGATAATACATAATTATGAATAGTTCCACTGCAGTTCACGAAAAATGGATATCCACAACAATAACGTTTTGTGTCTCAACATAAAAATATGTAATTGTCGTTACAATACAAGAATATCAGAGAACAATTTTAAACTTTGAAACTTTAATAAGCAAACATACTGAAGGAAGGCATGAATAAATCGGTAGCTGTATGCCTGCACCACTCAAACCGTCGTATGAGAAAAATAATGGAACATTATTGAGCACAGTATCAACACACAAGTTGTGTTTGTTTTGTTTAGTTGATTTACTTTCTGCGACGTGGTGAGGAGTACAAAGCGTTCGGTGCGTTGTAAAAAGTGTTCTTGAAACGACCAATAAAGCAACAGACGATGTTATGATCTGTTTCAGAATAAACAAACACAGAAGCACTGCCTCTGACATGAGTAAACATTACTTGCCAACATATGTGGTTGAGGTTCGGTCGTTAAACCCATGTGAAACGATGAAGGATGTTATTACATTTAGTATTTATTCCTGTAAATTTTTGAAAGACTTTCTACTACTCAAAAAGATCCACATTTCCATTAATGGTACCGATATCTTCCAAACCAGTCTATCAAACAAACTTATCTGTCAAGAAGGTGAAAACAAACTTTTGACAGGTGAAAACGAACAAAAATAGTTAATACTCCTGTATTTTTTCTTCTAAAACTTACAACATTGCTCGAAAAATAATATTTTTCACAAAGATTTCCTTGCATTTTCATGAAAAAGAATAGTTTAATAATCGGATGCGTGTTTCATAACAAACTAATATTAAGATTTAAAAAAATATATTTTTAATTAAACAGAATTTATTAATTTCGAATTCCTCTAATTGCTATTAGTTTATACTGAAGACTTCCGCAATGGCGGATATTGACAGCAGTATTTAATAGCTGATGGATACTAATAGCAGTAAAATACTGCTGTCAATATCCGCCATTGCGGAAGTCTTCAGTATAAACTAATAGCAATTAGAGGAATTCGAAATTAATAAATTCTGTTTAAGTAAATTTGTCAGTTTGTTCAATTGTCAGTAACTTCAAACTATCTTTTTAATCTTTAGCTTGCTACCAACTACAATAATTATAAATTTTAACGTTTCAAATATTTTTACATTTTGTAGTTAAACTATCTACTTTGCAATCATTAAAATTAATAAAAACCAAATGATCAATAAAATTATTATTTTGCAATTATTACTGAGTTAAATTATCAATTCAATCACAATATTACTGTCGCAATTCGGCAATGATCGAATGAACTCTTACAATCATTTAATGCTTCAACAATATTTTTGGCAGTATAAAACTTTTAAAGTTTGAAAAATAATTACAGTTACAAACTAACAAGAAGTAATAACCGCCATCCGAACTTAAATAGAAAAATCAATTTATTCAGTTTTATTCATTCATTTATTCATAGCATAAAACACAAACAAGTGAAGATACAACAGGCATAGCCCACTATTGCTTTCTTTACAAATTTTTAAATAAAATTTATTCTAATTAGTATTGAAAAAGGCTGATTGCTTTTTCATTTTTTTTTAGGAGTAATAACAATTATTACAGTTTACCATACAAATTTATATAAGTCAATATTTTCATTTTTCAAACAGCAATACTCACATGAATAAGACATATTGTTTTTTATTATTATTTTTATTGTTATTATTATTTTATTATTATTATTATTGTTATTATTATTATTATTGTTATTATTATTATTATTATTATTATTATTATTATTATTATTATTGTTGTTGTTATTATTATTATTATTATTATTATTATTATTATTATTATTATTATTATTATTATTATTATTATTATTATTATAAATAAAATAGACTTTTTAAATTCCATTTTACTTTTGAAACTTTAAAAAATTTGAATCGATTATTATGAACTTAAATTTCACGTTTCTCGGTACAGTTTAAATTTAACTGTATTTAAAGTATTACTGATACATGAAAAATGTGTGTCTCAACCGAATGTGATTCAGTAATTTCTAATGCCAATTTTCCGCGTGAAAGAAACTTGGTCACCAGCTTCGTGAGTGAGCTGGAGCTGGCCAAAAATAATTCTTAGACACTTGCGAAAAATCAATAAATTCAGCAAGCATTACTTGATTCGACGCGAATAACTGTAGAAACTTTACTTTGAAAAAGGCGATAGTATTTCGCAATTTCAGTTGAGCATTACAAAGTGACTTCCTTTGTGTTCGAACGAAGTTAGAAATGATATGATGAAAGTGTTACAATAGATAAGAGTTAAGTTGTTCTTCTTTGTTTGCTGGAATGTGACGAAAACTGGGGCTGCTTTTGGTTGACTTTCATTTAGACAAAGATATTAATTTTGGGGGAATCAGTCACGCATGTTTTGTGCTCTCTCTCTGTTGCGGGGTGGTTGTTTCCGTTTCAGAGACCTTCAGATGTCGCTGTCTCCTTTTATCGAACTTGTTGCTCCAAATCGCAATCAAGTCGACTGACTACCACCACGCGGCGGGCGATGATGCAATAAAACACCACTTTCCCGACAAAGGTAATAACGCCTTATTTTGATATCATCATTCCCCCAACTTTCCACCCCCGACCACCCCATCGCCTGTTTCCACTCTCGCGAATCGTCGTCCAGAAAGCCGATTTCGGTTCAGTTTACTTCCTGAGCTAAACTAGAACGCATCTCTTGACTTGTCTTGTCTCTCGACTTGGCGTGTCTTTTCGCTTTGCTTTTCGTTTGCACGAATCGAAGGTCTGCTCTTGATATGTGCCACGCATCCACAACACGTGATCAGCAACATAAAAAGGAAAAACGCTGCGAAGAAGAATTGAAATTCTTGTTTACTTCTACGCGCTGTGATTTTCGGCGAAATTCAATACCATCCAACTGCATCGAAAGGACTGATAAGTGCTCAAAACGTCGCCTAATTATTGGCGGAGTGTTGAAAAGTTATCGATCAAAAGTGAAGAACAGACTATTCGCTTGGGGACAATTAAAGTAATAAATTTTCAACTAAAATCTGTTGAAATCCATCCTTGAAATCCATCCACTATTTGTTACCAATCGGTTGCAGTTCCTAAGCAGTTTTTAACTATGGTGATATAAACTGTTATTAACATGTTCAAATGTGAAGAGTGTAAAAATGAGTGAATGAGATGCGGTAAGTCGAGTATATTAATTTGCAATGTTAACCCACGGATTGTTTGTTCATTATCAGGCACATTGTTTGGGACGATTGCAAATTTTATCAACTGACTCTCTCATAAAATAGTTATTATCCTCGCCGGGAATTGAACCAAGAGTGTATTGTTATGGAGCACATTGTTTAAAATAAGCGTGCAGTTACGAGTCTCATATAAACTAATATTGATAATATTTTTAACAGTTTGCTCACTGTTATCTATTGCAAAGGAAGTTGTTTCCAATTTCAAAAACTAGCAATTGTGTATTACATCGTATAAAGAACTTTTGTTGAAGCATCTCAACAATAACCATTTTGTTTAGAAACAACCATTGGGTGTTTTAATATCTGTTTAGCTTATTATTGGATTATTCTAATAAGCAGAGCATATCTTTTCAAATTTATTAAAAAATCTTTTTGAAATTGAACTAGTACTTTGAATTAGATGGTTTAACTGCGATAATTCTGAACAAATTTGAGAAATTCTGTTAAACATATCAAAAAATACGATATATCTATATTCAGACATTTATTCAAAATTATCGAGTAAATAATTATTCACTATTATCGAAATTTGAAAGTTTAAAATTAACAGCTAAACACAGTTCAGTTTGTTATTTTTTTAATCTAATAAAAGTTTGCATAATTTTTAAACTATCAATTTCAAATTATAAAAAATTGGACTCAAATTTGAAACCTCTTACTGGGAAATTCGTCAACTTTCCATTAAAAACCCGGTAACCGAAAACTGATAATCAATTTAATTGAGGTCTGTAATTGAAACTCAGTGCTTATTAAAAGAGTTCAGTATTTCAGAGTTATCAAAAGTTTTTTAGAAGTTGAATTATTTTTGTGAGTTTCACGGGGGTTGAAAGTTCAGTCGTCCTTTCCAATTATTCTATTACTTGTTAATATTGGGGATAATTCGACGATTTCAATTGAAGCGACTATTTCTCCACCACCCCAGCGACAATGGAGTGCGACAAACGCGCTGAATTCGCCTAGAAGAGCAACTTGAACTAACCAATGGCGTTCGAGCAGGAGCTTTGCGCCCTCTTTGTCGCGCCTCTTCGTACACAATTTAAAACTTTCGACTCTCTCCTGTCACCACACCCTTCGCTTAATCCGTCTCAGTTTGTGTTGTTCTCTTTCTCGCTCTGTCCGTTATCATCGTGCGGCCACGTCACGGATGGTAAACAAGTAAACAAATAAACAATAAACAAAAA
This sequence comes from Conomelus anceps, assembly GCA_948455865.1. Taxonomy (NCBI): domain Eukaryota; kingdom Metazoa; phylum Arthropoda; class Insecta; order Hemiptera; family Delphacidae; genus Conomelus; species Conomelus anceps. The sequence goes on along the minus strand of OX418224.1, from coordinate 1,080,411 downwards.
GCAATCAAAACATGTGTTTCACTGTGCACACACATAATAGGAACGGTGGAAGAGTGTAGGCTGTATCGAGCATAGGAGGGGTGTACACACGGCTCATATTCAAGAGTAAATAAACGCCTCTTTCTCTTATCTCTTTCCTTGTCGGTTCTCTGTCTTGCCAAGCACGTTACCCGACCAAGGCACGAAGTTTGTCGAGCTGTTAGTTCAGTTGTTTGCGTTGAGTCGATCGAGTGTGGCCAGAATAGCGAGCGATAGCACGCTACTTTCAGTAGGTAAGGTTAAGTTTGTCTGTCTGTAAGTTTCGCGCTTTGTGAGCTTCGTGAACTGAGATAGGCGATCTGGAGTTCGGCTGTGTGAAATTTCAATACGTGCAATTTGTGACCAGAATGTATTAATTGCTAGTTAAGAACTAGACCACAAAATCTAAACTAATTTATCGCTAAACTAAAAAACGAACATTATAGAATTTTGATAAATTTGTTAAAGGTACCGGTAATCGATAACGCAAAACAGTGTCGTTGGATTTGAAAAGCTATCAGACATTTATACAAATTTGCGAAAAGTAATTGATTTACTGTAGATAATACATAACAGTAACGTTGGGTTTGAAAAGCTATCGGCGGAGATCTTCGGTTCAAGTGAGAAGTTGCAAGTTTTTACGAGTTTTGAAGAACCAGTGGGTTTGATAAGAGCGTTGTGACAGGAAGGACTTATCAGACGAGGCTGTGGAGAGTTGAGGATTTTTCAAGTGTTGGTCACGTGGTATCTATAGACACTGAAAGGGTTCTCGGAAACTTGACGTTAGTGAGAGAATTTGCGAAGCGTTTTTTTGAAACTAGAAGTAAGGAAAACTCCTCTTTCATTTACACGTGGTATCTGTGAACATTTGAAGATTTTCGGGTGATTGCAGTTAGTGAGGAATTTTGAACTGTTTTTCTTCAACTAGAGGAAAGGAAAACTCCTGTTCCATTACGTGGTATTTGTCAACACTAAACGGGGTTTCGGTTCTTGAAGTAAGTTAATCTTGACGCGTTTTTCTTTAATAAGAATTTAGGAAAACTCTTGTTCTTCTTGTTCCTAATAAAAGATTAGATTTGAGAGAATTTTGGGAGTTCAAAACGGACTCGGGGAGAGTTTCTGGGAGGAAAAAAGGGAGGAAGTGCGCGAAATTGAAGCTTGGATAAGTTGTGGTTGACAGAGAGCGTGAGAAGTAGCTGATGAATCGATGATGCTTCCAACCTCAACTACAAGCGCGTCGCAATCTGGTTTGGATCTGTCCACAGCCTCCGCTCATCAGTCCTTCAAACTTCAGAGTGAGCATCAAGCGCGCAGCCAATCGGCGAGCCCAATCGAAGGTCAAATTCAGCTGAATCAGCAACAATACTCACCGCAGAGACAAGATCAGCAAGGCACGGGGTCAAGTGGCTCGGACCTCTCGATATCTGAGTCAGCAATATCGTCCTCAGCAATGGACCTCCACCCTTCACCTCACCTAGCGGCTTCGTTTCCATTCACAGCCACTCATCTGCCTTATCTCTACCATCAATACAACCTGCAGGCACGCCTGCTACCCTACATACACCAGCTGCAGATGACACAGTTCAAACAGGTAATTTTAAATATAGAATTTAACGTATAATCAATGAAATTAGTAGAGCTGGTGTTGATATTGTGAAATCTTTCCATAATTGAAACAAAACAGAGGTTGTCAAATTTCACTAAACTTTAATAATTTGAGTCACAGGACCATGGTTTCGTGTTTTACTAACACATCTTCCAGTACAGCCGAAGATGTGTAAGTAAAACACGAAACCATGGTCCTGTGACTCAAATTATTGAAGTTTAGTGAAATTTGACAACCTCTGTTTTGTTTCAATTATAATATTAATGTCTTCACATTTGGATGTCTATTAAGTTCTTAGGAAATAAATGATATTTGTATAATCCCATACACACCAGGTCTCAACAGTCTTAAGGGAAGTGATAGCCATGAGCCGTAGCAGGTATCTGTTCAATCAGAGATAAGCTACGACCGCCTGGGTCCTCTTTGTAAAGGGGATTGGATTTGTCAGCTAAAACACTGTTCTCTGCTGTAAAATCACTTCCCGGTGGACGTGAACCCACCTAAAACTGTAGTTCCAACTAATTCATTACCCAGGCACAGGTCTCAAACTTAAGTGGGCTTCATCCTCAAAAAATGCATTGCTTCTGAAGATTGAAGAGCTCCAATCAAGGTCAAATAATATTAACTTTTTATGTGAATTCAACGACTTGCAGTCAAATATTCATCAAGAATAAGTAGAATTTACTTACTTTGTAGGCCGAGCGCTTTCGAATCTTTGAGATCCATTTTCAGAGGCGTGTTCCTTGATCATCGATGTCAGTTTTTTGGTTAGAAGAATATTATTGTGGTTTTTGTAAGATGTGATCAAAAAGTTTGTGTGATTTAAAATTTAGTTGTTCGTTGAGGATGTTTTGTTTATTGTGTGTGGTGTGTTTGTATATTTCAAATTGTTCCAAGGTGTTGAGTTCGTGTCCTTTAGATTTTATATGTAGAATGTGTAGGTTGGTAGTGATGTCAGTAAAAGTGTGTCCAGTTTGAATGATATGATCGGCGAAATTCGATTCAGCATTTGATGTCAGGGCTTGAAACCTACAGAGTAAGTAAATTCTACTTATTCTTAATGAATATTTGACTGCAAGTAGTTGAATTTACATAAAAAGTTAATATTAACAACGCAGTTCGTCATGGAACAAGAAATCCAGGAGTCAAATAATACTCATTGAAAATGAATTTTTCTGTTCACGGTACTCCAAAAAAGACCTCATTGAAATCTGCATTCATGAACCTTCTTTAACTTGAGGGAAATTTGAAAAGCATTCCCTCAAAAGGCTCTACAAGTTTCCCTTGGAAGCCTCACATAAATGGGCATAAATAGATAATCAAGGTTATTAACGTGACGTAAACGACTTTTCGTGGAACACAGTAATGAATCAGACCTCACCAGACCTTCTATTTGAGCAGTATAATTCATTTATGTAGATCAAAATGTCACCCTACTACACTTGTCCTGAATTTCTATTTTTCCAAGTTCTCTACCCTTCCAGCCAAGAGCAGACCCAGGGGTAGGGGTGATCATGACCCCTCAATATCGGATCTTTCTTGGGAAGGGGTAGAAAAATGGGAATCTCGTGATTCCTATTTGTAACCTCCAAAATTTCCAGCTGAGTCCACTCTTGCTTGACCACAGGGAAAACCTTGGGCGGATATATCCTCCCAAATTTTTAAACAACACTAAAAAAAACTATAATATTTGTCTGCTTCGTTGGAGCTGGGGATCATTTTGAAAGTGGTATTATTTTTACTATAATACAAATACTTTTTTTCAACTTTTCAAGTGAATTCAGCGACGCAATTCAAGTCGTTGAATTCACTTGAAAAGTTAATATTAGCAACGCAGTTCGTCATGGAACAAGAAATCCAGGAATTTACATTATTTTCTCAGTCGATAACCCCCAATAGTCATAATATTATGATAATTATATTCATAGTAATTTTAGTAAAATACAGAATGATCATTAAGTTGCGCATAAAAAAGTAATCCAATGGTAGAAAAATAATTAACTTTTAATTGTAAATTTAACGACTTGCAGTCAATTTAAATTGTGAATAAATAATATTTGTACCCACTTTTGGTCAAACGTTTTCGTGTCATGGAGACTCATCTCAATGACTCGAAAACGTTTGGCCAAAAGTGAGTAGAAATATCATTTATTCGCAATTAAAATTGACTGCAAGACGTTAAACAGACGTTACAATAAAAAGTTAATATTAACAACGCAGATCTTTATGGAACAAGAAATCCAAGAAAAAAGTAAACCAAATATATATTCACAAACATGAATTATTATTAGTACAATATACACAAATTACTTGAATTTTTATAACAAATGCTCAAAATGGCTGCCTCGTTCAGAACTGAATGCATGAATTTCATCGTTGATTTTCTGCTCTTGAGAAAACGACTTGTCAACAAAGCAGTAAACTCAACAATATTGCAGCCATTGTAGCCATTACCCAATTCAATGGTGTTTAGATCATTTTGTTGTCATTACTACATGGGATGCCATCTTTCAGAAGCCGCCATACTTAATTCAACGAAACTGCTATTTACAGAACAGTGACGTATATAGAAAAAAATTCCGGGGGGTACACCAACATCGGGCAGTGGCACACCCAGGATTTTACTGTGGGGGGGACGAAACTACCGGGGGGTCTAAGGTCCTCCCCCAGGAAAAATTTCTACGCATTTTTACTAATTTTTCTATTTATGTTTGAGATTTCAGGTCCTCCCCTGAGCCCCCCCTTTATATACGTTTATGTTACAGAAACACCTATTTACATGTGCGCGACCTTAAGTAGTATAGTAATAGTATAGCAATTTTAAATGGCTCGCCATTAAAATCGATTACGCTAAAACAGATAGGCTACTTATCACGCTAGGTACCGTACTAGAGCACTATTATTCCTAATACTGTAATTGAATACTCAATTCATCAGAACAAAATTAGAACAAGGTGATGGCGAGCTCTCTGTTAACTTTTATATTTTTAATACTGTATTAATAATCGTAATAAAATAAAGGTGGCACTCAATGAGGTCTTAGCTGAATGACTCACATTGACAGCTTGGTATTTTTCAGTAAAATGTGAAATGATAATGATCTAGTTTTCAAAGTAGCACACTCAGATCAGTGGACAAATTTCGCTGTAATTTGTAATTTTGTTTTGTAGATTATGTCTTGGAGACTCCAGTTAAGGAGTAAAAGACACGTCGGATCTACAGTTATACAATATTATGCATTAGTAGCCATAATTTTATTATATCAATTAGTTGAGGTGAGGCTTGAAATTTTGATGTGAAAGGAACTCTTGTACACTATAAAAAGCTTTATCAACTAAATATTTTTTTTAATTGTTTTTTAAAATTTCGATATTTTCAAGACTCTTTAAAAACTGCTGTAGCTTGTTTATGAGTTTCCTACCAATATAACTAATTTTTGTTTCAATAAGGTACCAATGTGACTCACCAAGCGATAATCTCCTTGACTTCTTGTATTATAATCGTGTAAGTCAAGAGTTTTGTTAATATCACTCTTTTTCACATACAAAGTAGCTTCATACACATATAAGCAGGGTACAATTAGAAGACCAAGTCTCTTGAACAACGGCCAACATGAATCTAATCTATTTACTCTTTCAATACACCTAACAGCTTTCTTTCGGATCTTAAACACCTTATCAAGGTTTTGTTTTGATGAATTACCCTATACTTAGATAGCATACCTAATATGTGTTAGTAATAGCCTATGGTAAGCTATAAAAAGTAAGTTTTTGTCATTTAATCTAGCAACCTGTCCTAGGGCAAATACCCAGATTAAATTTTACAACATATTTTCTCAATGTTCAATTGCCCAGGTCAATCGTCTATCCAACAAAACTCCTAAAATTCAATGTTTTCTTTCTGGTCTAGCTCATTATCGTTTACAAACACGTTATCTTCATTTGAATCTTCATTTTGTCAACTTCTTGTCAGATTTTCAATAGCACACGCCTTTAAAAAGAAAATATATAACTGACTTTTCCAAATTCAATTAAGAATTTACTTATGTAATTCGTAGAATGTGTCAGTAATTGACATCAAATAAATTCATATTCTACTGTGCTTCTTAACTGTTATGTTCTCTTCACTTCAAATATTGGAACATTCGTTGACAGAGAGCTATTTTCATTAAACATTGCTATACTGTTTATATGTTCATCACATGTGTTACTAATATGATTTCCATCGTTTCTTTGTTGAGCGATGACGCACTTTGAAGCAAAGCTGTTGTAACTCCTTGTGTAAACATTAAATAATTATTACTTGAATAAGTAAGACTTCGATCAACTAGAATAAATATCACTTCAAATTAATATAGTTTCAGACAAGAGAATCTATTCTTTTTCTGTGACAAAAAGTAGACAATTAATCAACTGAACCTTATTTCCAATTAAATTGTTTTACATAATCAGTAATTTTAATGACGATTAGTGCACGGCATTGGAAACAATTGAGACAAAATTGACAGTTTTGAACAAAAATTAATTAAATCGTACTAATTAATTTTTAGAAGAAATTTGAATTAGGAATAATGTGTTAAATAATTGAGAACAATTTGATCACCTTTATAACACACCCTTACCACCACCATTACCACAAATAATACCCTTTCACTTACAATAATCCTCCTCTTATAATAAATTCCTAAATTTACTTCATAATCATCTGCAATATTCTAACTGAGAATTGATACTAGTTTCGGTCAATTGATAATCTACACAGTATTTTTTTGGGGGGAGGATGAAGCCCACATAGGTCTGAGACCTGTGCGTGGGTAATGAGTCTGATGATGGTGATTGATGAGTTGAATCTACAGTTTTAGGTGGGTTCCGAACCACCGGGAAGTGATTTTACAGCAAAGAACAGTGTCTTTTTTGCTGGCCAATCTAATCAGTCACCGTTACAAACAGGACCTACGAGAACGCAGCTTATCTCTATCTGATTGAACAGATACCTGCTACGGCTCGCGGCTATCACTTCCCTTCTACATTCAGATTCAGTTTCAGATTTCATTCAGAATCAGTCTAGATTCAGTTTCTATCTCTATCTCTGTCTCCACCCAATTTTAAAGGTACTTTGTGTGTGGACAAAAAGTGTTCGTTGCAGAGTCTTTTTCATAAATTAATAAATTTTCCTTATCAGTACGGTATTTAACGGAACAGTGTGAATACCGCAGAACCCTGATCTGCTTAACTCTGAACAATTAATAATTGTCAATTGCAGTGTAAATATGTCATGGGTTACTACAGCGTACCTTGGTTAATGCCCTAGAATGGGGTGAGTTCAAGTAGTGCTTCACCACAGAAAATAGAATTACTATAGAATAGAATTAAATAGTACATTAATTTCTTCTGAGCTTCAACCCTCGAAGAGAATGGTATGAGAACGTGCAGTTAGTCATGGAGACCAAATTTCAAGAACATAACTAATCAAACTACTAGATAGCTGATGTAAATAACTTTTCATTGTTATTGGCTTGGATAGTTATCGACTTATTCACTAAGTAACCAGAGAGAAAATTTCTGTCATCATTCTTGTCAGCGCTAATCAAAAACATTAGAGAAAAATAAAAAAATGACTACTGTAATTAATTATACTGCTAACAAATATTTAACCTACAACACTAATATTGAATGTATAAGGAGGCAGTTGATATTCATTAGTACTAAATTAATAAACCTTATCCCGGACCACTTCCTCATCAACTCAAAAATTAGTAAAAAAACAAAACTTGATATAAAAAACTGGACCTACAGTAATTTTTTCTTCTATATAGATATGTGAGACCTAGGATTTCTGCTCTTACTTTGAATGCCATGTTTTCTGTAGCTTTATGTTTTTCAAGTTTCAGTGGACTCGCTTACCATTTTTTATTTTTTCTTCCTTTTTCGCTTATCTTCTCTTTCTCCTCCTTGCTTTCCCCGTTTTTCACACCCTTTCACTCCTTTCTTATTGCCCTCTACCTGCCTATTACATGGGAAACCATAGTTGGCTAGGTATTTCTCCTCCTTTCTTTTTTTTCAGCACACCCCACCATATAGCCATTTGTTTTTGTATTTGTGTTTCTGTTTTGTATATTATACTATTGTACTGTTGTATTGTAAATTTGTTTTCTGTTGTATTTTGTGAGTGTTTGAATAAAATTTGAATTGAATTGAAAAAAAATTAAGTACCTAACTAAAGAATTTCATTTATTTATTTATTTTTAAATAAAAAAACACACATATAATACATGCAAAAAAATGAAAAATTTAAAAATGCAATAAGTGAAATCCAATATTATACAAAAGTAAAATCCATAAACTATTTTAAAATAATAAAATTGTACTATATGTGGAGATGGAAACCCCTTCCAATTATGATTGTCCACGTGCTTGGGAGGGGTTCACATAAAATTAGGAAGAAGGAGAAGAAAGGAAAGGTTAAAGGATTTAATGGTTGAAAAGGAATGAAAGGAACTGTAACTTTTCCAAAATTAAACATCAGTAAAGTAGTTGCTCTTGATCCATTTGCTGATATCATTTTTTCATTTTATTTATTTCACTATTGTTGAGGTATTGATTGAAAATTTATTTATAATTTTAGTACTATTGTATATCAGCTGTCTTCTAATTGATTCAATGTTGCTTTAATAGATTTGAAATTTACTTGAATTTTGTCTCAAACTATATTGGTTGCTGACAATGTTATTGGCGCAAGGGAAAGTAGTTTTGTTCTTAATTATGTAGGCTATTTTACTACTTCAAACCTAGATAAACCAATACATTATATAAACAGTGAGAAAATGAAAGCGTTCAAATGAAATTCTTCCATAATTTCCAAATGGAACAATGTTTCACCAAGATACAGGACTGCATTCAGCAGGAGTTCCAATCAAGGGCAAAACGTACTTAACCAGTAGTATAGACCACGGTAGATAGAAGAATATATTCTTAAGAATATTCTTCTACTTAACGTGGTATGGACGAACCATCACCTTACTTGCTTATCTATGCCAGTAGCCTAGTCTGCCCCTTCATCGTCACAGCCTTTTTATCCACCACCGTGTTTCGGAGGACACGTTAAGCCGTCGGTCCCGGTTGCATATAAAAAAAAAAAAAGCAGTCGTTAAAAAAGCGGCGAGGTGGAACTACCCGTAAGGGTCTCCCCACCACGAAAAGCCATACGAATTTACTTTACTTACCCACCACTAAACACGGTCTGTAACTTACTGTACTTCCTGATTTCCTCCTGAAACAGGTTAAATATTATCTCTGTCTTTACTGAATAATTCTATGAAGTGACACCACCTTGCTTTTAAAACGTATTTCTATAGTTTTTTCATGCTTGAAATTGATTTTTCTCAATCACACTTTTTGACTATTCTCAATATTTTTTAACTATTTTGTGCCGCATTGAATGTGAAGCATTGTTCCAAAATTATTCAAGCGAATCAGTAAAAGTTTTATCTTGATTATTGTTAACAAAAACACAATTCTTTCCTCTTCTTGAGTGAATAATATCTCTAGAAAAATTCTCTCAATATATATTTAGAGAATATGTGTGTGTGTATTTTAGAAATGGCTGTTAGCTAAACGTCGATACAGCGGGAGTGTTTATTCATCGTACAAACTGTTGTAAAAATAAACATTACTTGATGATTTATCTTCGACGTGTTTGTTTTCATCGCTTGTTGGTTCAATGAGTTGAAGAGTATTCATTCTTCTGTACTGGAATAGAGTGTAATTTTATCATTTTTCATAGAATAACATCAGTACTCCACGATACGGTTCTCCATATTAAGAAATTCTTTGAGTAACTTAAGCTCTAATGATAACACTGTAAAATAATCAATTCTTTGATTCTGAGCTCCAATAGTGATAGCCGCGAGCCGTAGCAGGTATCTGTTCAATCAGATAGATAAGCTGCGTTCTCGTAAGTCCTGTTTGCAACGGTGACCGATTAGATTGGCCAGCAAAAAAGACACTGTTCTCTGCTGAAAATCACTTCCCGGTGGTTCGGAACCCACCTAAAACTGTAGGTCCAGCTCATAAATCACCATCATCTAATTCATTACCCACGCACAGGTCTCAGACCTATGTGGGCTTCATCCTCAAAAAAAAAAAAATAAATAAAAAAAATAATAACTCTTGTCATATTTGGGACCTGATCCCTAACAAACTACAAACTTCAAGCTTCCATAAAATTTTTCAATAACTGGGTTATTAATAATATTAGCTACGCACTAATAATTACCGTTGCACCAGTTTCTTAGAATAAATCCTACAATTAATAACTTTTTTATGACGTTGAATATCCATCTTGTTTCCACTAGCATATAATAAAAACTTTAAAAAACTTTTGAGTGGAAATTGTGACTCACGTTATGGCGTGACGGCCGTTTTTTTTTTTTTTTTTTTTTTTTGAGGATGAAGCCCACATGGGTCTGAGACCTGTGCGTGGGTAATGAGTTGGATGATGGTGATTGATGAGTTGGACCTACAGTTTTAGGTGGGTTCCGAACCACCGGGAAGTGATTTTCAGCAGAGAACATTGTCTTTTTTGCTGGCCAATCTGTTCTAATGAGCATCGAGCAAAGAGCATAAAGTGCAGGGTACTGTGAGGCTTCTGACGATGCTCTTTACGACAGAGTGAAAAGGCCGTCACGCCATAACGTGAGTCACAACTTCCACTCAAAAGTGTTTTTAAGTTTTTATTATATGCTAGTGCAAACAAGATGGATCTTCAACATCATTAAAAAGTTATTAATTGTAGGATTTATTCTAAGAAACAGGTGTAATGATAATTATTAGTACATAGCTGATATTATTAATAACTCAGTTTTACTTGTGAAAAAGTTTATGGAAGCTTGACTTTTGTGTCACAATTTTCACTCAAAATTTTTTAAAAATATTTCTATATAAATGTAATTTAAAAGTTTGGAGATTTCAAATTCAATAAATTCATAACTGAGTCTACTGAGTTTTAACCATGATAACTAAAACCATAACATGCAACTTGAAGCAATGGTTAGGATGTCATCCTGGTGGCAATTTGAAATATCGATCCTTTAGAAGACAATTTTCAGATTATTAATGTTTAAAACTATTCTTGACTGTTTACTTAGTTTATGCTCACTTTCAAACCCAGGTTTGAGATTGTTGTTAAATTTATTTATTGCATGTGGGCTATTATTTTTCTGTGATGTTAACAATCTGATATAAAAATCGACACTGTATTTTTATTTAATATATGATTTTCACTCACTTATACTGGAGGGATGCATTTCACTTCTAAATAGAGGCTGATGAAGCTTCTCTAACAATTATTAAAACTTTTAATAAGGATTTTCATTCACTTATACTGGAGATACTGGAGGGATACACTTCAATCTAATATTAAAACTGACACTGTATTTCACTTTTAAATAATGTTTTACTCACATATATTGGAGATGCTTGAGGAATGCAGGCTGACGAAGCTTCTGTTCAGAAGTGAAATGCATTCCTCAAGCATCTCCAATATATGTGAGTAAAACATTATTTAAAAGTGAAATACAGTGTCAGTTTTAATATTAGATTGTTCATTAAGTATTTCGTCATGGAAAACATCACAGAGATACACTTCACTTCTAAATAGAGGATTTTGAAGCTTGTCTTTAGAAGTGAAATGCATCCCTCCAGTATAAGTGAGTGGGAATCATATAATAAATAGAAATACAGTGTCAGTTTTGATATTAGATTATTATTTTTTTAAACATTCTGGCTCCCTGTTGATAATAAATTGTGGATTTGAGCGCATACTGTATAATCTGATATCTTTTTTATCTAATATAAAAATATACAATATCAATAGATTCCGTTGGATGTTTAATAAAATTTGTAGAATCTTTGTTTACTTTATTGTACAATTGGTTCATTTATGAACGAGTATGAATGGCATTTATTATGAGTATGAGGCTGATGACATAAAAATGTATACATAATTCTAATAATAATTGGATCTACAACTTTATTAAGATGCTTATTACATAACTCATAACCATGTTATTCATGAAATTCACTGCACATATTATGCATCTTTCATCATTTATGATATTGCACAGGAATTCATGTCTAGACTTTTTAGATGACAATAACATTTTATACTTACATATTTTACATTATTTTCCTTTATAATTCTTGGATTTCTTGTTTCATAACGATCGGCGTTGTTAATACGGTGTTGTTTGGGGATATTATTTCATTTAAATTTAGATCTTAATCAAACTTTATTTATAGTCTACTTGTATCTTTTTATTATTAATTCTATTACAGTTATTTAAGTGATCTACCTAGTTATCTGTCTATTAATGTTACTATCTATTTTGTTTATAATTAATCTATTTCATCTGTTTACTTTTAATTTTCTTCTGTCTTATTTTTAACTGGCCAATTCTTTTGTGTTATGAGGGCAATAATGGGGTCTCCCTAGCAGATTGTAATTTTTCAATAAATAAATATTAACTTTTTGTTGTAAATGTAACGACTTGCAGTCAGTTTTAAATTTTGAATATAGAATATATAATAAATGTTCACATTTTAAAACTGACTGCAATTCGTTAAATTTAAAACAAAAAGTTCATTAATAACATTTTATTCGTGCGTATTTGTTGGATGAAAAAATGGCCTAATTGAAATGAATTGATAGTGAGTCAACGATATTCTGTGTGCATAATTTATTAGTAAATGTACAAAATAAATAGTGATGAACAAACTGAAAGCATTTCCAGGATGTTTGTTATTCATTCACTATTCATAGAACAAACTCTTGAGGACGTCGGTTTGACGGTTATCAAGCTGAAATGATTAATCAGAACAATAAATGAAAAAATAACAGTCTGACTCAATAAAACAGCATGTTATCAGTTGTTGGAGAGATAATGACACACCAAATCAATAATCAACAAACATTCACTTTATAGGAGTTTCCTCAATGATAAACTGTAATAAATTCTGTTTTGCTCTATGTAAAATGTAGATTGTTAAAAATAAGGCTATTTGGATTACTATTTACTATTCATTATTTTAATAATTATTTTAACAACTCTAGTTGAATAACTATTTTCTATTTCAATGATGAAATAAGCAAATGATTACCTCACCATCTCAAGAAAAAAGAAGGTAAAAACTCTTGTTTAACGTTATACTCAGGTGCGGTCATCAATAATAAAACATGAATGAATGATTAGATTGTTAAAAGATATTCTTCATAGGTTTCTTTAAGACAGTTACTCGATTACCGATATACCGTAAACTTGTTTTGCTATCGATCTGGAAAGTAATTAAAAAAGCATTTTATTACAATAGAACTTCATCTCTTCTTGTAAAGTGATTGTTTTAAAACAAGTATTAGACCTATCGTTGATTATTTTAGACTTCAACATGTAAGCTAGTTGAAAAGAAACCTATTAAATACAGTTTATTGCATTCAATTGTTTGAACTTGCTCATTAGCTATGCTTTCTAATACAACTTGCTAATATAACTCGGTTTTATGTTCTCATTATTTATTTCCTTTCAATATTTTTTTCCTTAATTTGTTAAAATCATTTCTATTCTTGTAATATGTTCGGTTTGTTGAATAGGATAGTAAAAGCTCCTTAATTAGGCCTAAATGTTGTACATTACACTAGCAATGGGAAATTTAAATTTAATATTTAAATATTAAATAGAACGGAGGGTTTCATAGATATTAGGCATCAAATCAATGCAAACTGACAAATATACAGAAACAGAATTATTAATTTCGAATTGATTTTAATAGCACGAAAGGAATTTGACATTAATACATTCTGTCATAGGCGTAACGAGGGGAGGGGGGCAGTGGCGTAGCCAGGATTAGATTTCGGGGGGGGCTCACCAAGGGGGGGGTGGGCAGTGGCTTAGCCAGGATCAAATTTCGGTGGGGGGGGGGGGGGGGGCTCACCAAGGGCTCTGGGGTATAGGAGGGTCCGGATTTTTTTTAAATTTAGTGGTGTGAAAAGCAAATCTAGACAACTTGTTAGGCTCTAAAGTTCAAAAGAAAGTTTTGAAAAATTACTACCGAAGAACCTAGGTGGCCAGGTTTGAAATAACAAAGTTTGATATACCGATATCTGTGACTAGGCTATTTTGAGTCAAAACCCTTGAATTGGAACTAATCATACTTAAATCTCAAAATTAATACTATTTATTATTAAAGTTTCAAAAATTTATGTCATTAGCCTAAAACGCACCCAACCCAAAGTTCATGAAATCGGAATTTTTTTTTAATCATAGCACACTGATTTTACACGCTTGCATAGAACCATGGCTACCTCTAAGGAGGTACCTCCTTAGAGGTGGCCATGATAGAACTTGCATTTATTTGTGTGTTTTCATTTATAAAATCCCGATTTCATGAACTTTGGGTGCGTTCAGGCTAGTGGGTTATACTGAATTTTAACTTCAAAACTAAATTTTCTACAAGATGAGTTTATTCAAAAATGTGATTTATCAATAATTAACAAAGTTAATCCACTTCAAACTAGAAAATTGCATTTTATTTAATGTAATAAATAAATAATTATGGTAGTCACAGTTTTCTAACATGTTTTATTCGATTTCGTAGCTCATTTTAAATCAAAATTATCCATTTGAGCACCTAACAAGTTTCTATATGAGTAAATATTGAGGAAAAATTTGAAAAATGCATTAATCTGACTATAACTGTAGCTATATTCCATTACACAAACAGGGTTTCTGTAATCTGTTCGTTATAATACAACAAAACAGATAGAACCCTTCGGCTTTAATAAGTCCTTATCTATTGGTTATTTGAGAATTTTTTATTTTTTGGCTACGCCACTGGGGGGGTTTGGGAGTCGTAACCTCCCCCCCATTGCTTGGAAGAAATTAAAAAAAATTGTTAAAAAACAATTAGATAAAGTAAAAATTAGAAAGATTATTTATTTAATTTGAAGCTAATGAAAAGGAACCTGTAGCTGACACCTCCTTAGTAAGTCAATTCATGAATATTATCTTTGGAACTATTGTCTGGATTATTACAAATTTTTTCAGAATCTATTTATTCAAGTCATTTAAAGGGCTAATTGAAATTGGAATAAATTTGGATACAAATTTAATTTTGATTTGATTTTAAAATCACTTGACATCTACACCAATAGCTGACACCCCTATTTTTGTCACCTCCAGTAGCTGACATCCGTGTCAGGTAAGGAATGAGCTAATTTGATTTCATATAATTATATCAAATGGTAATCATACATTTAAAACATACCACTAGCCTACACATACTGGAGATATCAACAATAATTTCAGACATGATCCCCAGTGGCTGACATACCATGTCTGCTACTTCTATATGTGTTGAAAAATGTACCCAATACGTTGACATCCCCCCAATAAACATAAACTATGAAAATCATCCCCTAATAGATGAACTCAGGGTATAATCAACATATATTCCAGCTCTAGCATTCTAAGCATTAGTTAATTTTAAATAATGATTATTTTGACAGTACTTGGAGGTTTTCAAACACTTAGCCTACTTCGATATTTCCTAAAGAATTCCACCTAGAAATAAAGGATTCTTGTATGACAGCTTATCCTCAAAATATTTTTCCCCGTCAAAAATGATGCCTAGCACATGATACAATGGTACCAGTTTTTGCACAAAATACCAATTTAATTCTCAATGGTTTGAATTTCAAAACTACCCATTATGGCCTTAATAATAAGAAAAAATATGACTATGTGTCAGCTGCGCGGGGCAGGGGGGGTCAGCTTCTGGTTCCTTCACCCTACATGATTATTGTTAAAAAAATTAAACCCCCCCCCCTCCCCTAAAGTCAACTCTAGTTACGCCACTGCATTCTATTGCAATATAATAGTAATAAATACTATTATGTAAACAGATAAAACGCGAAAAACTTGTTACAGTATTTATTCCCATAAAAATAAATTAATAAGCTTAGCATTGAGACATTTAGTAAGATCAATTCACATGTCACCAAAAATCATTTTTCTTAATTCAAACAATATTTTCTGTAAATATATTTTGAAAATTTTGAATGCATTTCACACATTCCTAATCAATTTTCATAAACCGCAAATTCCTAACAATATTTGCACATCCTGTACAAGTTTGATATTCATTTACACATTCACAGATTTCTACCAAACTTGTCTTGACCATGATCCCCTTCCCAGTCTCTAAACCTGTATGAATTAGAGTATACATATCCGCCGATTCTCAATACTCCTTATAAAATAAGTTCAGAGCTTATCAAATAAGTTCAAAGCTTATCAAATAAATTTAAAGCTTATCAAATAAGCTCAGAGTTTATCAAATAAGCTCAAAGTTTATCTAATAAGTTCAGAGCTTATCAAATAAGTTCAGAGCTTATCAAATAAGTTCAGAGCTTATCAAATAAGTTCAGAGCTTATCAAATAAGTTCAGAGCTTATCAAATAAGTTCAGAGCTTATCAAATAAGTTCAGAGCATGAATACAACCTTGCATACATCCTAAGGCCCTAAAATATCCCACTGGTTATTGGAGCAGAAGTATCAATCTTCTCCCTATTTAATGTAATACACATGTTACGTTGGAGAAGCAAGCCCATTAATTGGAATTTTATTTTCAATTTTGTTTTGCTGTTGTGGACCAGTCTTAAATATGTATACAGAGGCTGCTTCAGGGTAATTGTGGGCCGACGCTCAATTTATGTTTGAAAATGTGTTAATATAGAAAGCCCAAGGATTTTTGAGCGCCCGGCCCACCTGGGTGTCACTCCTGTTCTTATCTAAATCTAATAAAGTCATCATTGAGAAATTTGCTGTGGAAGAAACCATATGTCCTGTTTGAAACGGTGACCGATTAGATTGACCAGCAAAAAAAGACACTGTTCTCTGCTGTAAAATCACTTCCCGGTGGTTCGGAACCCACCTAAAACTCAGTAGGTCCAATCACCATCATCCAACTCATTACCCACGCACAGCTCTCAGACCTATGTGGGCTTCATCCTAAAAAAAAATATTGCGGAATCTGTTAATTACGAATAAAATATATCGCATTTCCTCCAGAAGGATGCAGCTATTCGAATACCTTGAAACCATGGAACTAAAACTAAATAATAGATTGTACAAGTGCCAAAAAATACAGAATTAATAAAAAATGAAAGGAAGTGCTATAATAAAAGTTGAAAATAATACATCTTCATCAGTTACCTACACTGAAAAAATTACACAAGAGCAGAATAAATATTCTTGCATTCAAGTGATTAAATCACGTCCGCATGATGGAGCATTCACAGAGAATCTAATAACTTTATTTCCAAATATGGTTAGAAACATAATACAATAATTCAGAGTTAACTTGAAGTATATTATATTTAGTTAAAATATTGATACGTAAAACAAATAAACATTTTCTGTCCTTGCACAGAACACAGACAATACCAACAGTATTTAAATTTAGAGAAATGAAATACATAAAGATTCAACATTTCAATTTATAAGCCTAATGAAATACAAATTGAAAGCATTAAATAGAAATAACAAATTACAAAGGAAAATAATAACAAAATATCAAACCAAGGTATGATACCAGCTCTCCATTTCTTCAATACGATAGCTCAGAAGAAATTCCTTAATTTTACTGGCTGCCTAAAAACAGTGGTTAAGTCACGTCAGAGGCCCTGAACGTATTCAAGTGCGACCTCATAAATCTGTCACCAGACCTGAGCCAGCCAGGTCACGTGATACGATTATTATTATTAATCTAATATCAAAGCTGACACTTTTTTCTATTCAATATACGATTTTCACTCACTTATACTGGAGGGATGAATTTCTCTTCTAAAGAGAAGTTGTATCAGCCTCTCTGAATGCAGCTTCTCTTTATAAGGGATGCATCCCTCCAGTATAAGTGAGTGGAAAATCATAGAAATACAGTGTCAGTTTTGATATTAGATTGTTCATCAAGTATTTAATCATGGAAATTGGAAAACATCACAGATACTATTAATAGTTTACTTTTAAATTGGGCTTGAGGATAATCTGTCAGAGAGATTGCCTGAAGTAATTTGCAAAAAATATACCTTGCAAAAAGCAGAAAGATTTCTGGGGAAAAGTTGAATTTGGTCAAGGAAAGTTAAACCCTGTTTTGTAGGCCTTGTGACAAATCGCCCACCACTCAATCATTTTATTCATTAAATCATTAATTAATTACAGTTATTATGACCTGGCTGGCTCAGGTCTGGTAGCAGAGTAACTTGTGCCCGGTTTCTGATTTGTTCATTAAGTTTAATGGATCATTAACCCATTGCTCCAGCATTGAGTTAATGGTCCATTAAGTTAATGAACAACTCAGAAACCGGGTATTAACCTCTGACCTCATTTTTAATGACTATTTTCGGGCAGCCAGGACGGACAGGCTTCCGTGGCCTCAATCAAATTGTTGAATGGACTAGGAAAAATGGTCTTAAACTCAATCCTGTAAAAACGCAACCAATAATCATTGGCTATTCACGCTTGATATATATGTATTGACTTTAATCTCACTCATAAAATCACTGCTGATGGCAATGCAGTTAAGAACTTAGGGATAATCATGAACTCAACACTTGACTGAATAAATCAGAATAATTATTAATTGGGAATCATGCATGTAAAACCTCATATTTGTTTACAGACAGCAGCTACAGCTAGCAGAGAGAGACCAGAAAAGCCTCCCTACTCATACATAGCGCTGATAGCGATGGCAATAACGTCTGCGCCAAACCAGAGGCTGACATTGAGTGGCATCTATCACTACATAATTGAGCACTTTCCCTACTACAGAGACAACTGCCAGGGCTGGCAGAACTCCATTCGCCACAACCTGAGTCTGAATCCGTGTTTTGTGCGAGTGCCGAGAGAGAAGGGCGAGGGTAATGGCAAGGGAAGCTACTGGACTGTGGACCCGGTTGCAGCAGCCAACATGTTTGAGCGAGGCAACTATCGCAGACGCAAGGCACAGCGGCAGGCTCAAGAGAAAACTGCTCGATCATCTCAGCCGCAGGTCAGTAAAAAAGCTAAGCCCCAAACCTACATGCAATTGGTTAGTTGCATCAGTTGCGTATCACGCAGTGCTTAATTTCTAAAATGTTAGGTGTGGGAACGCTTATTTATTCTTATAAATCAACACTCTATATTCTAATAAGGCCTTGTTGAACATTCCCTCAACCCCACGCCCCACCCCGTTAACATATCGGTGTTTACTCTAAATTTCCTATAAACTTGTTTTGATTCGTGACAACCATTTTGTATGAAGATTACAATAACCAAAACCAATATACTTTTTTAATGAATGGTAAAATAGTAACAAAGAAAGCCTTCTTTACATTTTTATTTAAATACAGTACAGTAGTAATAATACATATCAATAAGTAAAAATATGTTTTTGAATATTTTCTGAAAAACTAGTAAGTCTAAGTGCTTATAATCTACTTTTAATGTCACAGCTTGAACTGTAATTTTTTAAATTTTATTTACAATAACATTTCGCCTAGGCCTATCTTAGAAAGTGCAGAGCAATTTTTATACCTTCAAAATAAACCCACTTCTTGAAAAAGAAAAGAAATATTTAATGACAACAGGCAGATAAATAAAGAAGTTCAATAGCCTAAATATTAAATTAAACCATTGAATTGTTGCTAGTAGTAGTAACACTGTTCTATTTTTAAAATTTAATGAAATAAAATTTACTGTGCATTCCCTTGCGTTCCGGCACTCTTGGGAGGTAAGGGAACGCCGTCCCCTTGCGTTCCCATTGAAATTAACCCCTGGTATCACGAGCCCAATGCCTAAGGTGACCAGAAGTCCCGTTTTCAACTGGACAGTCCTGTTTTTGAGAGGCATGTCCTGTTGTCCCCACCGTCCTTGTCGGGACACCCATTTGTCCCGTTTTTGAGAGGCATGCCCTGTTGTCCCCACCGACCTTGTTGGGACACCCATTTGTCCCGTTTCGACAATATTAGTAACTAATATTCTACTTCATGAATAGGTTTTTCATTTATTGATAATCAATGTTGCTCTAAATGATCTAAAAGCTAAACTTAAGTTCTAATTAGAATTGAACCTTAGCTCCGAAATCCCTTGTTACTATGAGCGGACCTTTATTACTGTATTATTCAGATGGTGAACATTGATGGCATTAAAAACTTCGGTCTCGTTTTAATGTAAGATGTGTGAGAATAAATAAAAAAATATCTTTGTATAGAGAAGAAATAGAATTTTTTCTCTATTTTCTGGTCAATTTTCAAATACCCGGCCCTCCCAGTCACTACGTTCCATTTTCCATTGTTCCGTTTTGGGGTTTCAAAAATCTTGTCACCTTACCAATGACCCGCTTATAAGTTGCATATCGTGGGTACAGGCAAGGAAATATGTATATATCCTTGTACAGTACCGTACCTAGCAAGTGTTATGTAGTACAAGTACTGTATTTTTTTCACTCGAGACCCAAGATACAATATATTTTGCAACAGATGCCACTTAACCGATTTCATGTGGATACAGGGCCTTACACTCACTCTGGATGTACCGTACCTAAAGCTGATTTTCTTCTTTTTTGTGGATTATGTCTTGGAGACTCTAGTCAAGGAGTATAAGACAAGTCAGATTAACACTAATACACTAGATACCATAATTACTACGGTACTGTATATCAATTAGTTGAGGTGAGGCTTAATTTTGATGTGAAAGGAACTCTTGTAAACTATAAAAAGCTTTATCAACTAAATATTTTTTCAATTGTTTTTTAAATATTTCTATATTTTCAAGACTCTTTAAAAACTGCGGTTGCTTATTGTAGAATTTCCTACCAATATAACTAGGTTTTTGTTTGAATAAGCTACTATTGTGACTCACCAAGTGATCTCCTCGGCTTCTTGTATTATAATCATGTACGTCAAGTTTTTGGTTAATATCATTCGTTTTTACATATAAAGTAGCTTCATACACATATAAGCAGGGTACAGTTAGGAGACCAAGTCTCTTGAACAACGGCCTACATGAATCTAATCTATTTACTCTTTCTATACACCTAACTGCTTTCTTTTGGATCTTCAACACCCTATCAAGATTTTGATTTGATGAATTACCCCATACTAAGATAGCATACCTAATATGTGACAGTAAGAGTCCAAGGTAAGCTGTAAAAAGTAACTTTTTGTCATTCAATCTAGCGAGCTGTCGCAGGACAAATACCCCAGATGAAATTTTACAACATATTTTCTCAATGTATGGAGCCCAGGTCAATCGTCTATCCAACAAAACTCCTAGAAATGCAATGTTTTCTTCCTGGTCTAGTTGATTATCGTTTACAAACACGTTTATAGCCCTATCTTCATTTGAAGTAGTCTTAGAAGAGTCAAAGTCGGTAAAATTAGACTTGTAATGTAATGCCGGTCACTTTTGTTACATCTATGTAAGCCCCTTCATATACTTCTCATAATTATATCTTGGGCCACATTTAGTGTTAATATTGGACGAAACGTAGAACCTTATTATACAGAGCCACTCCAGTCGCGGTCGTGCGCCGCAATTAAGGATAAATTACACCAGCCGGGTAAATTTTATTAAAAAATTAGCTGATAACTCCAAACTTGTTAATGCCTCTGTGTAATTTGACACTGTTGAGCTTGATCAGATGCTCAGCTGATGTAATTTAGCCTAAACTGTAGCTCGTGACTGCGACTCTGAATGATAAGGGCCTTATTATACAGCGATCACATTTACTTACACCTTTTTGTAATAGTTTGAAGTAACTGACAATTTAACAAACTAATAAATATATATTAATAAATTCTACTTCTTAGTGCCTCTAAGATTCATGATAGACTAGAGATACATGAGTAAAGAAGAGATGGCGAAAATATAATTACCCTACGAAGACGCTCAATTTCAAGAAGTGTCTGATCTTTAACAGTTAGAAGAGACTGACAAAGTATTAAAGTATTTATAAAATATAATATTATTTATTTATTCATTTATTTATTTATATAAAATATTTATTCAAATAATATTAAAGTTTTAATTAATTTTATTAATGAATTAAAATAAATAAAACAGCTATACCAGTAGTTGCAATATTGAAGAGTTTTTCTCTTTGCCTACTAGTGAACTGCCAAGTTTTTCTTATTTTAATAAACTTCATTTTTTGTTCTCTTGTGTCAACAAGACATAAATTTGAAATGTTTCATGGTATTTTGCGAAATAATTAAATTTTTTCCCACACAGGTGATTTCAAGCACAGAGGATAACAGTGTGCGGGTCAAAGTTATAGATAAGAGTGACTTAAAAAACAACGATAGTAATACAATCACAATTGAAATAGAAACAAATGAAGATTCAGCTCCATCGAAAAAGCCGAGACTTACCAGCGAGTTCCCATCTGAAGACACTCCAGCACCTTTCACCCCGGCATCGCGGTTGGGCAAAACATCGCTTTTCCTAATAGAGAATCTCATGAAGCCAAAGACAAATAATTGTACAACAGATGAGCGCGCTACTGATACTGTGCAGAATTCTACGTGAATAAATAGTTATTGTGAGTTCAGTATTGATTGCTTGTTAATTCTTGTTAAAGACTATGATGAATATTTCTGAAGAGAATACGCACTTGAGTTGATTAACAATCTCAGGAATTCTGTAATTGACTTCAAAGCTATTTGCAAAACTCAATTCAATCTAAAATACTAAACTAGTTGTTTGAAGATGAATAATTCAAATGTACAAGTCAAGAACAATAAGTTTTCAAAAAAATGCATTTTTATAGCATCTTTAGGATCAATTTATTTCATATTTTAGAAGAAATTTTATTGGAAAGAAAATAATATAGAAATAGCTATTTACTTTCAACATATTTTTTGTACAATGTATCAAGATAGGAAGGGTACACCGTAATTATTATTACAATGAACGTTTTTTTATTGAACTATGTGTTTTAATAGGAATTAAATTAAAATTTAAATTGTCTTTGGCTTCTCAAAAATAGTCATATAAGTTGGAAACTACGTTGAACTTGAATATTTGACAAAATAATATTTTTTGTCTCTGTTACTAGAAACGAAAATTGATTAACTCGTTGGTTAATCAGACAGATTTTTAATGTTTATTCCTATATATTAGTTTTACATTTCAGATAGAACTCAGTGAACTGTTCGTGAATACTCTTGGAACATGGACGATGTAGCTGAATATTGATCCATCCAATAAGAAGATAGCTTATCAATATTGTTTTGGAATAAAAGTATTTACTAATGGAAATTGAAACATGAGACTTTATTTACTAGCTTGACAGAAAATAATGTTTTTTTCCTTAATAATTATGACTGTCAAATGTCAATATATATCGAGATTCAAGAATTTGAGTGTATAAATTGAGTTCAAATTCAGGACTTTTAACTGAGTTGTTGGAGTGAAAATTTTGGGCAAAACTCACTGGTCCTACCTTATTAAAGTGATAATATTTTTCAGCAATTATACAATGTGCCTGTAATTGAACAGAATTCTAATCTGTTTACTTGCTTACTGTGGGTGTTATCATAATGATTGTGGTTGAAATTTTAATAGAGCACATTCTTGTTGTGTGAATGTGATATTTTCTTAAAACTTAGTATTATTATTATATTAGAAGAATACTCATGTTTAACTGTTCATTCAGAGGTTATTCGAATGTATGTAATATGTCATCGCAAGTCTTAAGAACTGTGATTGCTCTTTACATCATTCCTTATCACTGTGTTAAGGCGTTTGAAAAGTTTTCTTGTTTTGATTGTTACTTACTTATATAATGTGGAATTTCTAGATAGAATCAATAATGAATTAAAATGAGTTTATAGTCATTATATTTCTATGCTTTTATAAAATAAAGTATTGTAAGTAAAGTATTGCAGCAATGATTTATTTCTGCTCAACCTAGCCTATATTTACATGGAGATCACTTAAACATTTCAAAATTTTGTCAGACTTTCAGAATACAACGTTTTAAATCAAATTTGCTGACTAAAGAATATATTTCAATATAAATATTCAAAGTGAGTCAAAAACTTCATACTTCTATTGATAAATTAGCCAGCTAATTAATGAAAAAATCATACTCATGAGTGAATGTACGTCCTGACCAATTAATATTGCTTGTTACTAAAGCTAAACCTACCATAAGACAGCAATTCTATTAAAGTATTGAATAGAATGCTTTCTTCTTAAGCCTCTATGTACAACATTTTATATTCTCTGACAAATATACTGAAACAAAATTTAGAAATTTCGAATTCCTCAAACTTGAATTACTTTGAACTAACTTATATTTTCTATCCCCTTTTCTGATTACTTCAGGCAACTTATTGAAAGGTTTTACTCCTGTAAAAATTTTTTTTTTGTGATTTAGTTGACTCAACTTATCTTAAATCACTTCGACTACAAGATTTAGTAAAATTAATCAAATCAAGATTCTCCAAAACAAACAGTCAAGTATCAAAGAATGGAGAGATAAGGCAGGGTCAATAAACCATGTTTAACAAAAAAAAAAAAATGCTTGCAAAAGTTTCTTATCCCTCACTTTACTTCAAGAGCTCTTATGGTGCACAGAAGCTTATTTAGTGCCACCAGAGCAAGAAACCTTTAATTTTAAATTTTAATTTAAATTCAAATTTCTCTTTTCGAATTTTATTGAGTAGTGTAGTTGATTAAGATATTTAATATTCATTTGAGGATGTGATGTTCTCAAGTTGGATTCGAATAAATACTATTGCCAAAACAATATAAGAAACTGTATTTTTGAGGGTGTTTCACAACAATTCACTAAATACAATTAAATTCTTCAAGTGAAACCTTTAATAAGATTTTGCATTAGCTACAAATACAATAACTAGTATAATAGTTTGTCATGCAACAACTATCCGTTGTTGTATTGATATCATTCTGGTAAAATCCAAATAATATTTCCTGTGGAATTTTGAGCAAGAACACAATAATGATTGTCTTATTATTAACTTAATTTATTAATACATAAATATGCATAAACATACCATATATAATAGTATTAGCGAATAACTCTTGATTGCGTAGAGTGTTTTATGAACTATAACCCAGTATTCTTACAATTACCTGATACCCAATTGGTTTATAATGTCTTATTTACTTAATGTACCGTATAGCATTCGATAAAAATCAACATATATAATGATTGAGGATAACACTTGATTGTTTGGAGTGTTTTATAAAGTGCACCCCATTTTTGGATCATTTGTCTTCTACAGATTCTCATTTTGTCAATCTGAAATTTTCCTTTTATTCCAGTTGAAATTGAATTTATTTAACTTGAGAAATAAAATTTCATCTTTTGTTTCTTTCAGAAATTGATTCTCAAGTTTGTTAAATTTCCAAAAAAAATTCTGTCTGAGATGATCAATCCCTCTGTTCCTCCCCCCCCCCCCCCCCCACTGTTTATAAGGTCAAAATAGATAACATAGTGAATCTCTGTAACTTCCGGTTTTGCTAGTTAGCTTGTAAACTAAGTTAGTTAGTTTGAAATAACTGACAGTTTATCAAACTGACAAATATATAGAAACATAAAATATAAATTAATAGCACTTTGAGAAATTCGAAATTAATAAATTCTAACTTTTCAAGTGAATTCAACGACTTGCAGTCAAATTTTTATTAAAAATAAGTAGTATTTCACTTACTTTGTAGGCCAAACGTTTTCGAGTTGTTGAAACCCATCTTCAAGGCATCCTAAATATCGATGTTGGTTTGTTGGTTAGTAAGTGGAATACCACTTATTTTTAATAAAAATTTGACTGCAAGTCGTTGAATTCACTTGAAAAGTTAATATTAACAACGCAGTTCATAATGGAACAAGAAATCCAGGAATTTAATAAATTCTGTTATCTATTGTTAAATAATCTATGAGGGAGACATGAACATTGACTTGAATAATTATTGGGGGGGGGGGGGGGTGTCATAAACGACCACCTCAAATATTGTGGGAAAGAGTACCCCCCCCCCCCCCCGTCATGCCGATGGTGATATGCCCGTTGTTGTGATTTACACATAATAATCAAAATCCAATTTTTTCAAACAGTCATTTCAGGAAATTCACCTAAACATTTAAAACACGTTCATCACCTATCAATAATCAATAACAGTCATACTGATAGAAGCAGGAAAAATACGTTTTAGCTTTTTGTCCTCAAATAATAAATTGTACTTATCTTAAGCATAAACAATTCTGTTAGCACCTGGTAGGTATTAGACTTCCGGTTGAATGTGAATCTGGAAAAGTCAACATACAAGAATTTAATAAAAATACAGTTGCCTGCAAAATAATATTATGATGTTGGAGATCCATCTTGTTTCCACTAATATGTAATAAAAACTTAAAAACACTTTCAAGTGGAAATTATTACTCACGTTATTGCGTGACGGCCGTTTCACTCTGTTGTCAAGAGCATCGTCAGACGACCCACAGTACACTCGAGTTTACTGTGGGTCGTCTGACGATGCTCTTGACAACAGAGTGAAACGGCCGTCACGCCATAACGTGAGTCATAATTTCCACTTAAAAGTGTTTTTCAAGTTTTTAAAATAATATTTATAATACATTCTACAACTATAATTCTGTACTAAATCTCTACATTGGTGATTTGATTGATGGATTGTGTAGTGGTGCTAGCTTCACACGAGTGCCTTCACACGAGTACACGAGTGTACTCAATTATTATTCTCAACTGGTAAACTAACACATATACAATAAACTAAACTTATAAGGGGTTTGGTTTTGGCCAGCTCTGAAAAATCGTGTTTGATGCAGTACAAAATTAAAAATTAAAGCAAAAGCAATTCAATTTAATATTAAAACTGACACTGTTTTTCACTTTTAAATATTGCTTTACTCACTTATATTGGAGATGCTTGAGGAATGCATTTCACTTCTGAAAAGAAGCTTCATCAGCCTGGCTTATGCTCAAGCATCTCCAATATAAGTGAGTAAAGCAATATTTAAAAGTGAAATACAGTGTCAGTTTTAATATTAAATTGTTCATTAAGTATTTCGTCATGGAAAACATCACACAATTCAATTTTTTGATATTTGGTTCATGGCTTTGATATATATTTGAAAATAACAATAAAAAATCATATAAACATAACATATTTATATACATATTGTTGAAGACAACGTGTTGGATTATGTTCCATATTTTGGGGTACTTGTGAGGGACTATGGTGGGTAAAATCCTGACTTTCCATAAATAATTATTCAACTTTGCAAAAGCAGAGCGCATAGGGTGCTGGCTGGTCTCTCCCATAAAATTCAGTCTACAGGAGACCCGTGTGAAGGGCACACGTATATTGTGAACAAGATACACTCTATTTTAATCTAATATCATTTTATCCAGCATGCAGGGATTGAACCCCCTTTTTTATACAGTCCATTTTATGTTGTGTTCAATAATAATGAAAATCAATCTAACACAATATTAACTCATTATCTATTACCAAGAGACAATATTTAAAAAAATTCTTGTAATTGGAAAACCCCAATATTTTTTAAATTCTTTCTTCTAGCAACGTAATTTATTCTATTAATTGAATTATGTATTTCAAATTTCACAACATGAATATAAAATTTAATATTAGTGCTGTTCCTAAGCGGCCTATCTGGCTGAGGTGTCTTTATTGTTGGTTGTAAAATTCTGACTTTCCCATAAATAATGATTCAACTTTGCAAACCTTTGCAATCACTTTTACAACTTTGGTCATCTAAATCTTACAATCTAGATTAAACAAATCACAGATTATCAAAGAAAGAAGTAGAGAAAATTAAAAGTAAATTCTACAATCTAAATTGAATAAAAAATCACAATTACCAAAGATGGAAGTAGAAAAAATTAAAACAATAGAAGCTCCTCCCTCATCTTACCTCACTGAGAATAGCCCAGTTGTCTAATTTAGCAGAATGAATATTCAACCGAAGCTCTTTTATAGCGCCATATTGACGGGCCACACTTCCTCCTGCAATTCCTCTGCTATTGAATTCACCTAAAACGAATACAATGAATTGTAGTGATTACATTACTCCAGGAAAAATAAAAAATGAGATAAAAAAGGGTGCGCTTCTATAATATAATTATTTTTACAGTAGCATTAAAAAGCTTTATTTTTTAAAAATGTTAAATTATCAAAGTTCTCGAACGGTTTTATTATTTATGACGTCAAATATAAGTCAACATTTCATTGTATGTGTGTAGAATACGATAGACATCCATTGACGTTCATAAACATAATAATGTCTATTTTCGATGTGTTCTAAATTAACTTATAAAACAACTAACAGGCCTATCGTTATGTTGACTCTGCATGTTAATTTTCCTTCATTCTATTTTTATTTTTATTCCTATTTGTTTATTTTTTAAGACAAAACAATAATAGAATTGAGAGCAAATATGTAACAATTGGTTCCATTTATAGTAAGATTTGAGAACATATTGTTTTTTAGATTACGTCTTGAAGAGTCTTGATTACGTCATAAGACAATAAGTCAGATCAACAATTAACTTATTCAATCTTATACACTAGTTACCATAACAATTACTATATCAATTAAGGTGAGGCTTAATTTTGTTGTGAGAGGAACTCTTGGTCGCTATAAAACGCTTTATCCACTAAACATTTTTTCAATTGTTTTTAAAATATTTCTATATTTTCAAGGCTCTTTAAAGGTGGGATACCGTAGCTTGTTGTAGAGTTTTCTACCAATATAACTAGGATTCTGTTTAAATAAGCTACTATTGTGACTCACCAAGTGATAATCTCCTCAGCTTCTTGTATTACAATCGTGTACGTCAAGATTTTGGTTAATATCATCCGTTTTTACATATAAAGTAGCTTCATACACATAAGCAGGGTACAGTTAGGAGACTTGAACAACGGCCTACATGAATCTAATCTATTTACTCTTTCCATACACCTAACCGCTTTCTTTTGGATCTTAAACACCCTATCAAGATTTTGGTTAATATCACTCTCTTTTAGTACTGTACGTATAAAGTAGCTTCATACACATATAAGCGGGGTACAGTTAGGAGACCAAGTCTCTTGAACAACGGCCTACATGAATCTAATCTATTTACTCTTTCCATACACCTAACCGCTTTCTTTTGGATCTTAAACACCCTATCAAGATTTTGGTTAATATCACTCTCTTTTAGTACTGTACGTATAAAGTAGCTTCATACACATATAAGCAGGGTACAGTTAGGAGACCAAGTCTCTTGAACAACGGCCTACATGAATCTAATCTATTTACTATTTCCATACACCTAACCGCTTTCTTTTGGATCTTAAACACCCTATCAAGATTTTGGTTAATATCACTCTCTTTTAGTACTGTACGTATAAAGTAGCTTCATAAGCAGGGTACAGTTAGGAGACCAAGTCTCTTGAACAACGGCCTACATGAATCTAATCTATTTACTCTCTCCATATACACCGGTATGTAAGAAGTTAGGAAGTTTATTTTAAATTGTCCACTTCTCCACTGCAATTGTTATCATAATATAATCACTTTTGATTCTAAAACTTTGAACTTCGTTTAAATTTAACTTACCTACAATAATGAAACCATCTTCTGTCATTTTTTCTGCTTTAGACCGGGGGTTCATTGGCAAGACTTCTACTGTTGTATTATAAAACTTATCAGACGGATGTTCTGCATTTCCACTTCTGAATAAAAACCTGAAGGATCGAATTTTACTTTACTAGATAATATCACCTGTCAGTTTATACTATCAGGTTATCTGTCAGGTACCACCAGCATTGTATGACAACAGAGCGAAACAATTGTCCCACAACAAAATGTGAGTGATTACTTCCACATGGAAGTATTCTTTCTTAATTGATTCAAAGATTATAGTTTGCCAATCCCACATATTTATTTGAGCATTGGACCGATATTGGCCTATATTTTCGACAAACGAAACCGGTCCAATACTTAGATAAATTAGTGGAATTGAAACCTCCTTCTCTTTGTTCAATTTTACTATGGTCATTATGGAGTTCCACAACATCAATAAAGAATTTACTAATATGATTTTTTCATAAAATATTAAAATTATTGTCTTATCAAACCATTATTCAAGATAATTTCATCAATAACTGATTATTAAGGACCCGAAAGGGTCTTATTGAAATTGTACCATTGTCCGTTTGTACTCTAGCGCTTGAAAGGAAGGTTCTCGGCTCTTGAAACTTGGTGTATAGCTTCCTCATAGTCCAAGTGAAGCTCATATTGAAGTTTGAGGATCGAATATGAAAATAATTACGATGTAAACAGATTTTCACTATACGCTCATTGGTAAGGTTAACAATATCAAATGCCTTACTTAAGTCTATAGTAGTGTTGCGGGAACATTATTACTCATTTCAATTTCATAGCATTCTAAAATATGGCAAACAAGACTTTCAACAGCATTACTAGTGGATCTACCACTTCTGAAACCAAATTGAGATGGAGTAAACAAGTTATTACATTCCATAAAGTTTACTAATTCACAGTAATTTACTGGTTCACTTCGAATACAAAAAATTGAAGATTATTATGTAGGTGGATGCTTAGCCTAATTATCCACTTTATTTTTACAGTGTAAGCGTTTCCATTCTTGATTGTTTTGAATTTTTTTCTTAAATTATTTTAAATCGCAGAGAAAAAATCAGAGAAGAAATATTGTGGCATGATATATTATAAAATATATTGGACAAGAAGAGTAAAACACAAAACTCTTTTTCAAGAGCTGCCAAAGTTCATTTTTTGCAAATTGGGAAGCATTATTTTCATGTTTATAGAAATCAAAGTAGAAGAGTGGTGTATATGCCTATCAGCACAACTGATGATGATGATGATGATAATAACTCAGTGGCGGATCCAGGAGGTGATTTGGGGGGGGGCAAACACCGGGGAGTTTGGGGGTATTCCATACCCCCCAACCAAAGGGGGGGGGGGGGGTCCGGGGGCCACCCCCGGAAATTTTTTAATAGAAAATGGTGTATTTCGACAGAGTTTTTAGTGCCCCTCATAATTTTGTCATGGATAGCACTGTTTTATCAATATGTATGTACAAATTTGCATTTGTATTGGTAATTTGCATTCCTTACCGTTTTACCTGATATCTATTTATGTCATTGTATTTTTTCTTATAAATTAAGTTTTTAAGTTGTTACGTATCAAATTTCAAATTAGTTCTCATCCAATTTACTAAATTGACCACATTTTTTTAGATATAAAAATATCAATAATATGAATAAGGTAATGATTTAATAAAATATGAGCTGCCGCTAGAATG
This sequence comes from Conomelus anceps, assembly GCA_948455865.1. Taxonomy (NCBI): domain Eukaryota; kingdom Metazoa; phylum Arthropoda; class Insecta; order Hemiptera; family Delphacidae; genus Conomelus; species Conomelus anceps. Next base: position 1,049,359 of record OX418224.1, on the reverse strand, counting down.
CGCGTGTGGCACACAACCATTCTAGTGGGGGCAGTCGGAATAATATTCGGTCGAACCGAACAGCTCAACACTGTCTCCAGTCAGTCTACTTCACTTGAAGCTTGAAGTACCCGCGTACTAGCGGGTCAAAGAACCCGTGATCTTCAATTTCTAGAACACGACATTAAAGAATGCCCTCTGCACAAGTAACATGGATGGCTTTACACAAATAAATAAATAAATAAAATAAAAATAAATTTGTTAATAGTCACGTTAAGCTGCATCTACCGAGCTAGGCTCGCACAGCATGTGACACGTCAATTCACTCCAACTAAACTAATTCATCAAGCGTTCGTTCATCTATAAAAAACATATTAGAAAACAGATTCTATTCAACATTTTGTCTCCGAAAAACCCCATAACATTCAGCCAGAGAGTAAGGACAGGCATCAATAAGCAACTTCCTGAGTTCCTTCACGAATTTGTCTTGACCGTAACCTTTTAAAACTTTGGGCAAACAATTTAAAATCTTTATACCCAAATAGTGTGGCGCCTTCTCGATCAGAGTCAGCCTATGCTTGGGGTACCGAAGTGTTGACTCTCCATGTCTTGTGTTGTATGGGTGAGCGATTATATTATTTTCATAATTACTCTGATTCTTATGCGAATACACGGCAACCTCAAAAAAATACAGTGCTGGCATTGTAAGCAGTCCTAATTTTCTGAAAATCGGTCGACATGACTGCCTTGCACTAAATCCTTCAATTATTTGCAACGCTTTCTTCTGCAATCTAAAAAAGCATTGATATTTCTCTCGTTACCACCCCAGAATATCACACCATAACGAACCTGGGACATAGAATACCCATGATAGACCGCTAAGGCTGTTTTTTTGTTCGAAACATTTCTCAAAGTCTTCAAAGCAAAAACCGCATGGGATAACTTTTCCTAAGGCTTTTAATTTCATTATCCCATTTTAAATTTGACTGCAGCTCCAGACCCGAAAACTTAGTTCCCATTGTCGAATGGCATTCCATACCAGAATCTAGCATTAATGTATGATTGTATTCATTGTTTATCATTGAAAATTTAATAAAATTAGTCTTTCTGGCATTCAGCTTGAGTTTGTTGCTATGAAACCAATCGGTAAGCTGCTTTAAAATTTCTTGAGCTTTCAAGAGGACGGTTGCATTATTTTTGCCCTTAACCAGAACAGTAGTGTCGTCAGCATATAAAATTGGTTTGGAGTCTATGGTGAATGGTAGGTCATTTATAAAAAGGTTAAACAAAACTGGGCCTAAAATTGATCCCTGTGGCACTCCGCAAGTAGCCCTTCTCCATTCAGATGTTGTATAGCTGCCAACTACTGTACTCACTCTAACTGATTGATATCTATTATCTAGATAAGAAGAGAAAAAGTAAAAGTAAGAAGAGACAACTTGGAAACAGCCAATTTTTGTTGCTTACATAATTTCGTCCTAGTTTCTATTAGATTTATGCCGTTTTTTTTTCTTTTTTCTTGGATCTCGGGGGGGGGGGCAATTGCCCCCTTTGCCCCCCCTTGGATCCGCCACTGTAATAACTACTATTTTACGTAAACTCGCCGGATCCTTGTATACTCCGTTGTATCGGTTTAAGGGTTTATTAAAGGTATATAACCCATTATTAAGGGTTTATTAAAATAGTTATCACTCAATGCTGAAGTTTATGTTGTAATTGAACCATAATGTTTGTCTACTTTTATATTTGGATAATATATAATAGTGTTTAACCTTAGATACGGTAATTATTTTTGGGTTTTCCTGAATGCTAGAGTTCAAGTTGTACTTACTCTCATGTTTTGTTACAGTTACGGTTCACAGTGCATAGAATTAAGACTTTTGCACTGTTCCTAATTCTATGCTGTTCTACTGTCCTTCCAGATGGTTGCCAAAATCATATTCTCTTGCTCACACAAATGCTTTAATGTTTTTTACGATTTTTTAAGGATAAAGCCCACAAAATATAATCTATTTTTCTCGATATTAACTTATTTTTTGTAAAAAATCAATCACCAGAAGTATTTAATCTCTGAAACAACTTGAGCAAGTCAGGCTATAACTCTCATGGATTCTCTGTTGTACAAACCTGTTTTTTTTTTTGTTTTTTTTTAGGATGAAGCCCACATAGGTCTGAGACCTGTGTGTGGGTAATGAGTTGGACCTACAGTTTTAGGTGGGTTCTGAACCACCGGGAAGTGATTTTACAGCAGAGAACAGAGTCTTTTTTGCTGGCCGATCTAATCGGTCACCGTTACAAACAGGACCTACGAGAACGCAGCTTATTTCTCTGATTGAACAGATACCTGCTACGGCTCGCGGCTATCACTTCCCTTAATACAGTATTTAAAACCATTGATTCCTATGATAATGTACTTTCTTAATACCATCTCTTCCTAACCTATTTCTACTCACCTTTCAATAAATAGAGGCTCTTTAAACTTGAAACTTATATTTATATGATTTCCTGCCTCAGGTATAACACCCCAGAAGAATGATTCTCCAGCATAAGCTCTTTCAAGTGTATAATTTTTGAAGCTTTTTATTTCTGATGTCAACACTGCGTCCGGATTTCGATGGGAGAAGTAGAGGGGAACCCTTCCAAAATGTTCATCCTAGAAACGTGAGAAACGATTTTCAATATGTCCATTCAATTGAATTCCAATGATGTAACGATTAGATTTTCTTTTGTGTTTTTGAAAACCAAAACGTCAATAAAGTACTTTGAATGTTATTGGATATTCAATTAACATTATATTTGGTTTTGTTTGTAGTTCCCAAATGCAACCTGAAAATCATAGAAATAGCAGTAGCTAGTTTGAAGTCATATCAGATTTTCATGATTGCTTGTTTTAATAAATTTGGTAATCCGTGAAAATGAATCAAATGTTTGATTTAATCCTTGTTTTTCGCCCAAAGCTTGCCATGTATTCAGCATAAGTTAGCAGAATTTAACATAAGTTATTTCCATTATTGCATTTGCAAACTATTGCTGTGATAAACTGTACAATAAATTCTTACCTTGAGGCTCTGTACTTTTCCCTTCAATGATGATTGAATTCCCACATGCTGAAAAAGTGAAGTTTTGTAAGAAACCCACAATTCATATTTTGCTCTTCGACAGTCTGTCTGGAAATCGAAAGTAATTCATGTCAAGTGATTGAGATATTTTGAATTCAAAAGTGGGCATTACGAATAATGGTAGGGGAATCCATTCGCACAAGTTGTAGACCATATTTTAAGAAATTAAGGATTCTCCCACTTCCAACTCCAAGCCTGTATATTTTTGAAGCCATCGGCTTTATCGAAAAAAATAAGGATAAATTTAAAACTGGTGAATCCTTTCACAGTTATAAAGCCAGGAGTACATACAAGACTTACATCGAACAACATTGTATGAGAGGGAAGTAAAAAGTGCAGGGATCCGTCTATATAATTCACTACCAGCGCGTTTAAAGGCAATCACAGGCGATAAATTTAGAATTAAAATAAAGGAAGAATTGTTAAATAATCTGATATCAAATTGACACTGTATTTCACTTTTATATAATGTTTTACTCACATATATTGGAGATGCTTGAGGAATGCATTTCACTTCTGAAAGGAAGCTTCGTAAGCCTCATTTCAGAAGTGAAATGCATTCCTCAAGCATCTCCAATATATGTGAGTTAAACATTATATAAAAGTGAAATACAGTGTCTGTTTTAATATTAGATTGTTCATTAAGTATTTCGTCATGGAAAACATCACAGAATTATTAAATATATGTGCATACTCAAATAAGGAATTTCACGCTCATTATGACATGCAAAACAGATGACAGAGTTTTATTTTAATGACAAATTTATTGACAAATCAAAATACCCCTCTACAGGAGGTCAGTGGATGGATATAAATAATAATAATAATAATAAAAATATTATTATTATTATTTATATTATTATTATTATTATTCAAAATCACAACACCTAGTAAAATCCTAATAAACCTCATGCCATCTCATTTTTTAAAATAATTATCATGAAATAGGTTCAGTAGTAAAGCTAAGCAATTTAGACAATTCATAAATATAAGGCAAACTTGAAGTATGACAAGCATTCTGCAGTATAAAAAATATCAACTATTCAATTGAAGCTCATGTTTACACATAATTCTACTTACTGATGCACTGCTGCCTAATCTGCAAACTTTTGCAAATATAAAATCGTCCAATAGCCAATCAACTGGTTTAGCGCTGTGAAACATCAATAAATATTGAACTATTTGTGGCAAATCGATCGACCTGAAGAGCTTTCCTGTGAAAAAATTAATATTTTTATTTATTTTTCTTCATTTCTTCAAACCCAACATACATGTAAATAATGTACATTGTAATAATCATCGGCATTAAAATGAAAAAAATATATATATACTCGGTGATCATCTAAGTTTTAAGAGAATAAATTTGTTAATATTAGTTGTCAATTCAAAGAAACTATTTAGCGTTGGATATTTACTCGTAATAATATTCTCTATTTCAAATGTATTGTGTTCAAATGGGAATCATATAAATCATCATCACACTCACTGCCTCATTATAACAAATTTAGTTTGGAGTCAACAACTTAAAAGAATTCCACCATTCTATGTTTTAAAATATATAGATACAATATTTTTTGGAGGATGTAGACCACATAGGTATGAGACCTGCGTGGATGATGAATTAGATGATGGTGATTGATGAGTTGGACCGACAGTTTTAGGTGGGTTCCGTACTAAGCAACTAAGCGATGTAGTAACAGACCTTTCGAAGGGCGATTGCTCATGAGTAAGCATGCTCAGTAACCAATGGACCATCCAATACTCTCCAAATAATCACTAAGCATAACCATCACAAAATCAAACAATTTATATAAAATGGTGTAATACAGATTGGAACGTGTGAATGCACCCATTCAAAAGCATGTATTTGATTTTGCGATGATTATTGTCATCGAATATTGGATGCTCCTGTGCAGGCACACTAAGATATTTGCGAAATCAGAATTATATTTTGAGTAGATTTCCATCACAATCCCAGTCTATCTTGTGTTTCATTACTGCAGTGTTTTTATTTGCGATGCCCACATTAATCTGAGACTTGCGCTTGCATAATAAGGTAAATAATAATATAAAGATGCCAGGCTGAAATTGAATCGAGCCCGCAAACACCGGAGTGGCAGTAAGAAAAGAGTTAGGCGTTCTAACCAACTACACGCCTACAAAGTATACAAGTAATTAAAACCTAGATGCTTTTGTAAATCTCATGATATACAGTAGGAGCATTTAGTCTGGGCGCACGGCCGTTTGGTAGTCAGCCATGGCGAGGGGAGTGTTTATCGCTCATTTCTAAAAACATGTGGCCCATGCGACGCTGCAGATGTCTTCAAGGTCAACTAGTCAACTTTTAACAAGACGGCTAGTAGTGAAACCAGAGCCATGCGCCCAGACTAAATGTTCCTACTGTACAAAAGGCTTCAGGAGGAATCTGCCACACAGCACCAACTCATTTCTCTCATAAAAATAAAGGAAAAAGTGCATGTAAACATAGGTCCGGAAAAGCTTCTTTATGGAAATAAAGATGGCTGAAGTTGGCAGCTATCCTTATCTATTACTTACTCAATCAGAAAACACAGGGTCTTTTTCAAGTAAAAAACTGAAAAAATATGTTACAAATTTGTAACTGCGGTGGCGTGAAATGATATTTTACAAAATACCCAAAAATGTCTATCAACTCTGGGTTTTTCTAGTTTGAAATGGACTAGTAGCCTATGTTACTATTTGTTAATAAATAAATATTTGTCCCCACCAAAATTTGAAGAGAATTCAATTTTGAAAGTAAACTAATGTCTTTGATTTCTTGTTCCATAACGATCTGCGTTGTTGATATTAACTTTTTATTGTAAATTCAACGACTTGAAGCCAATTTTAATTGTGAATAAATAATATTCCTACTCTCTCAAGCCAAACGTTATCGAAAACGTGAAATATTATTCATTCACAATAAAAATTGACTGCATGTCATTAATTTCTCAATCAAAAGTCAATATTAACAACGTTATGAAACAAGATCCAAGAATTCTGTACAATCTTTCAATAGAGTCCGATGTACTGTGATATTGGAGCCTGTGATATAAACCCACAGATTTTCAACGGTTGCTTTCAATCGTTGCAATGAAACACTGATTTATGAACTTTAGGTACATTTTAGGCTATTAAATAATTCAACGTTTTATTATCGGAATTGCATTTTTAAAAGTCTAGTTGAAAAAATAATAGATTATTTTGCAATTCAAACTTCCACTTCACTGTTGAAAATGTTTTTTTGAAATATTTCAATAATTACAATAGTAACAGCTAGATGGGTAATATATTTCTTATTCGATTTTTCAGCTCCTTTTGCAAGTAACTATTTCACTTTACCAATTTTAGATGGGAGGCCCTAGCAGGGATAACTGCCAACTTCAGCGATATTCATTTCTGTAACGAAGTCTTCCCGGATTTATGTTTATTTCAACCTCTTTTCTTTACTTTGATGAGAGAAATGATCTAATATCAAAGCTGACCCTGTGCTTCTATTAAAATATTATTTTCACTCACTTATACTGGAGAAGATGCATTTCACTTCTGAAATGAAACTTGTCAGCCTGATCCAATCGGAAGTGGAATGCATCCCTCCAGCATCTTCTGTATAAGTGAGTGAAAATAATATTTTAATAGAGATACAGTGTCAGTTTTTATATTATTAGATTGTATCAAAAATTTCGACATGGAAAACTTCACAGAGAGAAATGAATTGGTGCAGTACGACGGATTCCTCCAGAAACACTCAGTTTGTGTCAAATATTTGTATTGAGTGAAAAGAAGAGTTGGGTATGATTACGATTTCTTTATTTTTAATTAGGCTATGTTATTGAAGCTTCGCTTTTATTCACAACTCACCGATGAACCCTAATTGACAGAAGTCGAGCACAAACCATGGTTCATCTCTATCTGTTTTCTCCTGTGCTTTAGTTTTCATAATAGTTACAAAGTTTGGTTTCACTACGATATCGTCCTCCAGTTGTACATAGAAGACGGACTTTGGTTGCGAATACATCATTAGGTAGGCATAGTCTAGGTTTTGTTTGCTACGCCAGCGCACTCTTTTGGCTGAATCGCCCAAGTTTATCTTGAGTTTTGACAGGTCAGGGTAGTAAGATGGCGCAGGTGAAATAACTTCTATTAAACCAGAATCTAGGTGAGACTTGAAGCTGCAAAAATCAGAGAAAATACAATAGATAAGTTTAAATAGAGTAGAATCTGTTGGGAAATTATGATAAGAGATCAATTACAAGAATAACGAGATCAAGAATTTTCAAAAATATTAATTCTTACTACAGTGCCCTCTACTTTGGGAGCTTTAACTAATAACAGCAGAAATGATAATGTCAATAGTAGTAATATTGGTTTAAAATATGAATTCGAGAAAAATTATTTAAATAGATAATAATTATTATGAAAATACATATGTTTATATTATGAGGATGGCCAAATTTGAAATTCCATATTTATTAAAAGAAGTATATTTTTCCATAAATGGGATGATTAAACTACTAATTTATCACAAAATCTTTCAACAAATTCCTGACATTGTGCAATTTTGATGAGTTTTATGATTTTTCATAACTATAATTTATGTTTTATAGTTTTTAATTTTGTCAACATAATGTGTGCATTATGTTGACAAAATTAAAAACTATAAAACTATTAGTTTACAATCCAAATTTTATTATGAAAGAATAATAGATTTTATATTTATTTGTTATGGTACATGTCACACCTAGCTTGTAAGTATTCTATTTTCGCTTAGCAGATCAAAGTCACAGAGCCAAATACTTATATAAAAGTACTGAAATTTCTCAACTTACTCTTGTTTGATGGCGTTTACTATTTGAACAATATACTCCTCGTTAGTCTGAAAAATAAAACCAGTTTTGTGAATGATAATAAGTGTTGATGCCAATACCTATCTGCATCGTATTGAGTGTTAAAAAAGGAAATTTGGGAAAAAGCAACTCAAAAATAGAAAAATATTATTGATTAAGTGTCTATTTTATTTTTAGATTACATCTTGGAGACTCCAGTTAAGGAGTATAAGACAAGTCAGATTAACAATTATTATACAATATATATCATAATTACTATATCAATTAGTTGAGGCGAGGCTTAATTTTGATGTGAAAGGAACTCTTGTACACTATAAAAAGCTTTGTCAACTAAATAGTTGATACAAATGTTTTTTTTTTTTTGTAGATTACGTCTTGGAGACTCCAGTTAAGGAGTATAAGACAAGTCAGATCAACAATATTATACACTAGATACCATAATTACTATATCAATTAGTTGAGGTGAGGCTTAATTTTGATGTGAAAGGTACACTATAAAAAAAGCTTTATCAACTAAATATTATTTCAATTGTTTTTTGAATATTTCTATATTTTCAAGACTCTTTAAAAACTGCGGTAGCTTGTTGTAGAGTTTCCCACCAATGTAACTAAGTTTTTGTTTGAATAAGCTACTATTGTGACTCACCAAGTGATAATCTCCTCGGCTTCTTGTACTATAATCGTGTACAGGTACAAGAGTTTGGCTAATACCACTCTTTTTAACATATAAAGTAGCTTCATCTTCATACACATATAAGCAGGGTACAGTTAGGAGACCAAGTCTCTTGAACAACGGCCTACATGAATCTAATCTATTTACTCTTTCTATACACCTAGCCGCTTTCTTTTGGATCTTAACACCCTATCAAGATTTTGTTTTGATGAATTACCCCATACTAAAATAGCATACTTAATATGTGACAGTAAGAGCCCATGGTAAGCTGTAAAAAGTAACTTTTTGTCATTCAATCTAGCGAGCTGTCGCAGGACAAATACCCCAGATGAAATTTTACAACATGTAGATAGGTTGATCTATTTTCAACTGAACTGTGCTTTCTTAATTTTTGTCCCTCCTTATTTAACTACTGTATACTGAAGAGGGAACTTATATGTATATTTACCTCAGCTATAAATACAATGATAATACAATCGTTTTTTTCTTCTTGAGACATGGCATCTAGGAGATTCTGCAATGTGGCAATGACGTAAATTTCAGTTTGACGTTTCACTGTTGGTATGCCCAATGCTACTGAAACTGAAAAAAATTGTTGAGGGAAGACCTGGTTCAGTGAATTAGGAAATTTTACAAAATATATTTTTTTAAATTACAGGTCTCATGAATTGTTTTCTTTATTTTCAGATTGAAATATTTGATAATGAATCCTCATTGAAAAGAAATTAGAAAAGGAAAAGAGAGGCTGAAAGAGAAGAAAATTTATAACAGGAGCAGGATCATTTGTGATAAATAATAATCTTCGCATGTATTTACAATAATTTCCTCCAACAATATTTAAGCGATGTTCTATAGAGTAAAGATAAGAAACTGAATTGAGGAATTACTGAGCAATTATATTGTCCCAACACATATATATATATATATATATATATATATATATATATATATTTACACCTGACCATCATTGTGGCATCCATACATTGTTGATTTACATTCGTTTGGACGTCCGAGTGTAATTGTGCATCCGTATACGGACGCCCGATTACATTCCTTAATAAAATCGTTAGAAGAGGTTCAAATGGGTTAGGTCTGCCCCATGCCTTCTCAGGCATGCCAACTTCACTCACAACAGAAATCACGTGACAATTCGTCAGTTATCATCAGCTCTACACCAGTTTGTAAAAAAAATGTTGGACGTCTGAATGTTGTCAAATTGAATTTTAATATACATCGAAGCTTCTGAATTCTACCACCACGTAGCGCTAGTCAGATTCGCCCCCTCCCGAGTGTATATTATGAAGCGTATAATGTTGTTCATTCCACCGCGAATTTGACGTCCATCAAGCTATAGAAGATTGGCAACAACGCCTGGATGTCAATTTCGTTAGAGAATGGCTTGAGCTGACCCGGCGAGCTTCACCAAGATTATTGTAAATTTCTGTTCCTGAAATACTCACCCGCAAGATGGTTTTTCAACAAGTAGCCTATCTCATGCATTTCAGTATCACTTTTTTCTCATAATATAATAGTTCTTATTCCTGCCTGAACTTTATTTTTGAAATTCTTGAAAATTCACTTGCTCTCAATACAATTGCTATAGTTAATAATTGAAACTTTCGCTACTTTCTGAATACAATATTCCACTATTTCAAATTTTTGTTTCATGTTCATCATGACCTTTATTTTGAACTTTTATACAATTTTATACAACTTTTATACAAAAGAAGAAGAGAAAAAGAGGAGGAAGGAGAAGAAGAAGACAGGAAGAAGAAAGAGGGAAGGGAATAAAGAGGACCGAGCAACCGGTGCAAGTTGGAGAAGAAGAAGAAGAGAAAAGGAGGAGGAATGAGAAGAAGAAGAGAGAAAGCAGAGAGAGAATAAGAAGAAGAAGACAGGAGGAGGCTAAGAAAAGAAGAAAAGATAAAAAGAAGAAGAAAAAAGAGAAAATAAAGAGGACCGAACAACCGGAGCAAGTCGGAGAAGAAGAAGAAGAAGAAGAGAAAAAAAGGAGGAGGAAGAAGAGAAAGAAAAAGAAGAAGAAGAGGAGGAGGAAAAAAAAGAAGAAAGAGGGAAGGGAATAAAGAGGACCAAGCAACCGGTGCAAGTCGGAGGAGAAGAAGAAGAAGAAAAAAGGAGGAGGAAGGAGAAGAAGAGGAAGAGAGGAAGCAGAAAAAGAAGAGGAGGCAAAGAAAAGAAGAAGAGAAGAGAAAAAGAGAAGAAGAAGTGAGGAAGTGGAAGAAGATGACAGGTGGAAGCAAAGAAAAGAAGAAGAAGAAGAGTGGAGAAGAAGAACAGAGGAAGAAGAAGAAGAAGATAGGATAATAAGAGGAGGAAGTAGAAGAAACTTATTGGAATGAAAACTTGAAAATTGATTCAATGTCTATGTAGACACTTCGGATACTTATTCATTTTGATTGCTAACTGATATGAAATTCGAAAAATGCTCATAACTTTGTTAATTTTGGACAGATTGATTTGAAAATTCAGGGGAATGTTAATAGTATGGAGAGAAACGTTCAATATTTTTTGTTGAGTTTTCCCATGTTCTCTTCTCCCACCTCAGCCGAAAAACTATACAGTTCCATTGCTATGCCGGAATTTTCAAACCTCCCGCTACACTGAGCTGCTCCGCGCCAAGGGACAGTATTGGATAAAATCGTCCGCTTAACAATACTATTGGGTGACTCCAATTAAACCGGCTAGTTCAAACGATATTATTAAACTGAAGTACTGAAGACCAGGGGCGCACCCAGACTTTTGGTTTGGGGGGCTTACCTGTCCTACCAAGTAACATTTGGGATGGAAGGGGGGGGGGGGTAGATTTTTCAGAGCTCTTTTTACAAGATTGTTGCCCGATCAAGTTTATTGGGGGGGCAGGGATTCATTACTTGACTTTTTAAAAGAGTATTAGTTGATATAAACTATGGGGAAACAAAATGTGTCCATCATGAGTATTTTTTGTACAGAGTGTTTCAAGAGTTCAAAATGATTCTGCCAGACTGAATAAGCAACTTCTCTTGAGGATATAAAAATTAGAATGAATGTAGGTCCGGACTGCTTTGTTACAGAAATAAAGAGGGCGAAAAATTACAGCTATTCCATCATCCATTTAGAAATGACTAAGGTCTTCATATAGATGGTGTGAATTGAATTGAATCAATGTAAAATTATCTGAAACGTGCTACAAGATTCACTATTATACAATTTTTTATGGCCACATGAGACTTTTGCGTTGGTAATAAAGTGAACAAAAAAATCCAGTCCGAACGCGAATCGGGATTACCAAATCTTTAAATTGGTGGGACATGCTTGACATGGGGGTCAAGCCACTAGTTATCTTATTCTATTAAACGAGCAAGGAATTGTATGCACATATGTACTTATTTCCAGTCTCTATCTCAAAAACGACTCTACCAATTTTGATGAAATTACGAAATTACGCTTTTTGGTGCAAAAATACAATTACGCTAGGTCTCATTCCTGTAAAAACTCGCTGAAGGACACAAAAAGGAGAAATCTATCCTTAAAGTAACAGCTGATGGAAAAATTCATTTCAATCATATGTTAGGCATCTTAGCGGCGTTATTTACGCTGCCTGGAACGCGAAATTTACACGGGTACCATGTAGTCGGAGCCTTGCAGTTATGTAGGAAACATATGACTACATTACACAGTGAGTTGAAACCATATGAATGTGTCGTTATTTTACTGAATTCTTGGAATTGTTTTCTATTGACAGGGAACCATGCAGGTTTTTATCGAAACAGTGATGGATTGCATTAAAAAAGAAATAGAAATAAAAAAAAATTCATGCACATGAAACATTAACCCCAGAGCGGAGCTCGGTACCCTGATATTGATAATTATTCTACTTAAAAAGTGTGAATTCATGACATGTACCAACACTGCACAGGCTGTACCAGCCTGCAGCACATACTCTATAGTAAATCTTGAAAATTATCAACAATTTTTTAAGGAGCTCGGGTTCTTCGGGGGGGAGGGGCTTAAGCCCCCCTCTTATGGATGCGCCACTGCTGAAGACACTTCGTTTGATTCCTTTTTACTCAAAACCTTCAATATCGTATAATGATATGAACAGTTTTATTAAACAAAATAATCAATCATCCCATTTAGGTTATGAAATTGAATAACATTATTCGATTAGCTTTCATCTGTACTATGTTCTTTTCACCACATGATTGGGCTTGTAAAAGATGCCCAGAAATTCTACTGGTGTAGGACTCTCATGTTTTGAACTCATTGAAAATTCCGATTTTAAGCCTTCAAATATCAATATTTCGTGCATACTGCTGACTCAAATATCAATTTTTTTAATTTCTCATTTTTCATGTGGCCATAAAAAATTATCTGTTCGTGTTATGGATTAAAACTCACCAGTTCTGTAATGAGTGGTTTCTTATACACCGAGAACTCAGATTTTCATCCTTCAAGTATTATTACAGTGTTTTGTGCACTGCTGACTGAAATATCAGATTTTTCGACTTCTCGTTTTTCAAATGATCATAAAAATTTCAGTTGGTGTTATGGATTCATTGAAACTCACATGTATTGTAATCAGTGGGTTTTTATACATCCAGTATTCTCTTTACTTCCGTTATGAGAGCGATGGGAACACTTGAGTGTTCCCAAGCGGAAGTGGCAATTTAAAAAAAAATCAATCAAAAATTTCCCAAAAATCAACTGGCAACCTTATAATGTTGTGTATTAATATATTTAAATTATATTAATTTAGTTAATATTTAATTAATTTAATATTTAAGTGAGTTATATAGTGAAGTAATACATGAATTGAGATAATGGATAAAGAATACAAATAGAATAAACATGAAATCTAAAATATAGAATATAAAAATACTATTGTTCTTATAAAATGTATCCTTTGTTTATATTATTCAGTAATACCTCAATTCAGATAGAAGCAAAGTTTAATACTTGGATAAGAGCAATTAATAAACAAAAAGAAGTTGCATTCAAATGTGAACAATGTAAAACCGTGTTGTATTGTCGATGCAACATGACAGAGTTGCAGACTCTTTTATTAGTAGAGTTGTGTCTTGGCTATGTCAAGCACTTTGAATTGTCTGACGCCGGTCTCAGGCCAACCAGACGTATATAAAAACAAACAAACTCTGAAATCCAGTAGCTCAGCAATCTGGCAACATTGCTGGATGTCAAATAAGCCTCAAAGTGGTAATAGATATTCAAACCGGAGTTCATCTTGAAGTCAAAATGTATGAAAGTATACTCTGGAAGTACCATTGTCTGTATTTTGAAAGGAGTTTGAATGATCGACGGAGTGGATAAAAAAAATCAATTTTAATTTTTATGTTTTTCAAAAAACCAAAGTGAAATATCGAGGTGGAACACATACAAAACTTGATATACTTTCATGAAAAACCAATATACTCCTTGATTTCAAGGGGATGCCAAAACGTAACCAATTTGAAAAGATGCCAAAATGATAGCCAGATGTATATATATATAAATATTTTTTAGTAGATTACGTCTTGGAGATTCCAGTTAAGGAGTATAAGACAAGTCAGGTTTACAATTATACAATCTTATAGACTGGTTATCATAATTACTATATCAATTAGTTGAGGTGAGGCTTAATTTTGATGTGAAAGGAAGTACACTATAAAAAGCTCTATCAACTAAATATTTTTTCAATTTTGTATTTTACAGTGGGGCGTTTTTTTTTTCAAGAAGAGGTTTTGCAATAACGTCAAAAAATTTATCAATAAATAATTTTATATTTGTCTTGTAGTTTGATGACTAAATTTGATTTTTTTAAACAAAACTTTAAAATGGTAATGACAACGATTTTATAGAATTCATTCATTAATAAAAGAACTAAAAACGTGATTAAAATAATTAAGTTGTTAAATCATTCTTGATCCTGTATTATTTTAAAAATATTTTGTCTAGTACCAGTAACTTATTATAGCCTACCTGTATAATATCAAAAATGGATGAAAATTAAAATATTCAAACAATGGCAATAATTTATAGATCAGTATCTCGACTGTTGATGTAAAACGTTATGGGGTTAATTTATTGGGATGCGATTATTGACCGAACCTTAATAGTTCACCCAACAATAATTAATTAAATAACAGAAGAATTTATCAAAATAATTAAACAATTAAGTCATTCTTCAAGTGTGGTAGTGCAGTCGGTTGGATCGCTTGTCTCTGTTTAGATAAGACTCTGGCTGGATGCTTTTCCTGCGGTCTTGAGTTCGATTTCGTTCAGCCTTAATTTCAGTTTGGTCATAATTCACCCTCATTACATTACAAGAGGATGAATCATGATCATAATTCACCCATTTTGGAATTTAGTAACATTTTAATTAATTTTTAATTAGCATTTTCATTCATTTACATCATTTTTAAAACATGTAAAGATTTTCTGCATTGTCAATATACAAAATGAAAATAGACATATTCAATTACGAACAGTCACAAATTAGTAAAATAATAAAACAGTCACAAATGAGAAAAATAATAGAATAAAATACATTATAAAGGCACTAAATTAATAAGTTTAGTAACTAACTAAGGCTGTAAGGCTGTAAGGCTGTAAGAAGCTGTTGAATCAAATTAACTTGAATCTAGTACCTCGTGTCAATAGGATGGATCTGAGGAAGAAAAGCGGTCAACATAAAAAATTAAATTGATTTGACGGTTTATTAAACTTTTCAGAGGAACCTGTAAATTAAATCGATAAACCATGATTAATATTACTTTAATTTTCTTGTATATCTCTATTATTGAATATATTTAAAAATATTTTTTTCCTTTTCATTTTTGAAATTAAATTAGGTCAAGGTCTCAAGACTCATGCGGACAACATCCGATAAAAAAGTTCTGAATCAAACCATTTTCAACATTTTACAAAATTAGAAACTTGGACGATTAATCTTAGTACAGTATTATGATGAAATACCTATATAATGCCGATATTGATGCCAACACACTAGATAACTTCCAAAATTTATAGAAATTTCCAAAATCAAGAACGTTTTAGACAGTAATACTTCAATACAGTAATAAGTGAGTACATCAATTTGATAAACTATAACTCGAGGCAATTAGAAAACGGCATTTCCAAAATTAATTTTTTATTTAAGTTCTATTACCTCCTCTGCGACCTTTAGACAGGATATAAGAGGGGCTGATGCCTGATTGATTCTGTAAAAGGTGTGGTAAGAAATCATAGCCACTTGGTAGTCGCAGTGGTGGGGCGGAATCGCTGTGGTTAATTTTGACAGGCTTTAAGCTGGTCATGTTGTGCAAAAATGTCTTCAAGTTGATGCGAATTTTCGCATCCGCAGTCAAAGGATCAGCAAGTAACGTGCTCAAATACTGATTCAGCAGCAGCACTTCCTTTTCTCGTTCTTTATTGGAAGCATCCAATTTCGTCAGCTCGGTTTGTAAATCAGCCAGTTGCTGAACTAAGGACGTTTCTCTTTGCACATCTACAACAGCTGAAGCAGATTCAGTTAAAATTAATTTTTTATTGGTAGAAACACTTAAGGCTGTGCGCAGGGTTTCGTCATAATTTTTCTCCAAGTTTCTTGTATTGGATATTACCAACAACGTATTAAAATGTTATATAATGCCATGAGACATTTTTTTTTCATCAATTATTTTATGGAATATGAGGGTTCAAAGTTGACATTTTTCGGTTTTGGGGGCAATTGATCAACTTAAAATTTTGATAAATTTTTTATAACTAAAAGAAACAATGGGGAACAAAATGACATATTTTTTATTTCGATGAAACAATTTTTTTTTCTCAAAATAAATAAAAAAAAACCTGAAAAATGTCAGTTTTCCAAAAAACATATTCTGAAAAAACCAATAGTTAAATTGAAATAAAAAAATGTGTCATTCTATTCCCCAAGGTATAAAAAATTATAAAATGATTAAAATAACTCATAGGTGAGATCAATTGCCCCCAAAAACCGACAAGTTTCTAGTTTGAACCCACATTTTTCATAAAATAATCAATGAAAAAACTTTTTCTCACAGCAATAGATAACATTTCAAAGCCCCAATAACATCCAATACAATAAACTCATAAAGATATTATGAACAAAAACCCTGCGCACAGCCTTAATACAAAAACTTGAAGAAAAGCCAAGTAACAGTTATTTTTAACAATAACAATTTAGCAGCTATTGTAGCGGCTCTGGTAGCGCAGTTGGTTGGAGCGCTTGTCTTTGATAAGATAAGGCTCTAGCTGGCTTTGTTTCCTGCAGCCTTGGGTTCGAATATCATTCAGCCATGGATGTTTCTCATCATTCACCCATTCACCTCATTACCCACGCACAAGTCTTCGGACTCATGTGGGCATCATCAAAAATAAAAATGTTTTATATTTAGGCTATTCAAGGTAATGAAAGCTATCAATAAATCTGTATAATAAGGGCTTAAGACACGTGTGTTGAAAAGCTCACTGGAAATTATTGAATAATTCAACACTACAGAAAAAAGTGAAAACAAATATAATTGTCTATATACGAGATAGATTATATTATGTAGATTACAGATTATTATGTAGCGCGTATGTAGACAGCCAATGTTTTTTACTTCTACGGTACCCTAGGGTGCTCCCTTAGCATTCAATACTCAATGATATTGAAAATCAAAAACATGCCGTGGATGGTAAACAAAAGATTAAACCAGCGTTTATACCTCCATTTTAGTTTCAGAAATCAGAAATCTTTATTTTGAAAAAAGATCAAGATTACTACATAAATAATATTGGTTGAAAATTAGGAGCCACAAGGAGTTAATAACCCTGTGCGTAAGTGTGACACCGAATTCTCATCTTATTGAAATTCAATCATTTTTTATTTATTTTATTTTACAATAGATATTATCATCTCGTAGTGGATGCTCCACTATGCAGGCACCCTCAGAAAAGAATGTTACTGTTCAATATTACTTCAATATTAGCCCACTGTTGTAGTCTGCATATTGAAATAACAACGCAGATCGTTATGGAACAAGAAATCCAAAAATGAAAATAAAGTTTTCAATCCAAACAGAACATGTCTTTATTATTCATATGTATTATCTTGTTGTGCAGAACTGACCTTTTTGAGTCGCGGCGGACGCGTTTCGAACTATGTTGTTCTTCTTCGGCGCTTGTTTGCAGACTGAGTAGTTTTCTAGTATGTAAGGTCTGGTGGTCGTAGGATTATTACTTTTTTTACTAATATTATTTACATACGATTATGTAGGTCTATTATGAAAAAGCATTCCCATTATTTTAAAGCTCAGGAGAAAGATTTTTGTACATTAACCTTTTTTTTGGGAGGATGAAGCCCATAGGTGTGAGACTTATTCTAACATCTACCAAGAGAAACAAACCTGATGAATTAGACAATTAGATTCATTTATGATTTATTTCAAGCTTCCATTTATTTGCATCAGCATTAAAAAAAGAAACAACTCACATGTTGGTATTTTGCTGTTACTTGAAAGATGCATTTGAAGCCAATGTTGGGTCAAACCATAGACAAACCTTGTTTTATCCTTAATCTATGGTCAAACTCAATTAAGTCTTCTGCTGTTGACAAAACTTCGATAATGATAGTATAGTATCCTCTTGTATTATTCAATTATTGAAAAAAATAGTATAGTGTTTGTGTTCTGTTGAATGAATGTCTTTGAATAAATTTATTGAAAGATTTCTGTTTGTTTAGATTTAGATTTATCAAGCGACCACTGACCACCTCTCAAAGGGGACATGGACTTGTCATATTTTTAAAGTCATAATTTACACAATTATATTATTTTGTGTAGATAAATTGAAAGCTATAAAAAATTGCTTTGTTTGAATAAATAAATTGCAATAAATTTGCAGACAATAGTCATAGTCTATGAAGTATCGAGTTTAATTAATACTCAATAGATTTTTATCATTACTTAAAAAAATCTTTCTATCAACTCACGGCAATGTTTTAAGCTTAGTTATTAGAATATTTCAAAGTGATATGTTCATAATCAAAACTAATTGAAGTTGATCGTTCCACTGACCTATTTTTGATGAAAGGATGATGAGGCTGCATGTGAAAAAGACAAACAAAAAACCGCACAGAACGAGCCGTTCATGGGAGAGTGTCAGAGCGAATAAAGCTCTGAAGAAGCTCATAACTGCGTCCTCATATCAGAGTCAATTCCCAACCTAAAACTATGGAAAATGCAGAGAAATTCTTAAAATCAAATGTTGTAAATGTAAAGGTTTTTTATTATCCAAATTCCAATAATTTATATTATCCCCAGTACTGTATTAAAAACAGAAAGATCGATGCTTACAAACAGGATTAAAACATTCACAATATAGATTGTGTGGAGAAAAATTAATTTCCTAAAAAGCGTTAGCAGTAAGTACAATTGGAATGTTTTCAACATTTTCATCCTCCCAAAAAAAAAAAAAATTCCAAACTGGACAAAGCTCTCATGTTGATCAGTCTAAAATTCGTGAAATTTTCAACAAAAAGAATTGATAAACTTGAGTTTTAAATCTTACAACAATATTTTACCTTTTACTACGTTTCCCCCCGATATTATCTGTTGGATCCCGGAGGAAGGAAATAGTGAAATTCAAACATAAAACTACATTTACATTTCCGTCCCCAGCTCCAAAGGGATTATTTTTCAAATTTTCGAATAGAAGTCTCCTGAGTTGTTATGCTCTATCTGATGAGTAAAATTTCCCAATTATCTCAATATTTAAGTTTTTTTTAAATTTCCCTCAATATTCAAAGAAGTAGTTCAGTGTCAAACCTTCTTCTTATAGAGTTATCTTCCACTTTTCATGTGAAATTTAACGACTTGCAGTCAAATACAGTCATTTGACTGCAAGTCGTTAAATTTCACATGAAAAGTTAATATTAACAACGCAGTTCGTCATGGAACAAGAAATCCAGGAATTTATCTTCCACTTTCAATGGTAAAAGCAGATATTATCAAACTGCCACAGTTGATTAAGAATTTAGAAATTGGAAGTCTCAAGGAAAGAGTAAAAATGTGATTGATAAACAGAGTTTATTATAAATTAGATGAATACTTAGGAGATTCATTGACTGGCCTGTGATACAAATATTTTTAATTTCTTTCTCTTTTTCTTGATGTATTAGTTTAGTTTAGTTTATTATGAGAACAATTCGACGAGACATCTGCTGCAAGTTTTTCTGTAATTTTGGCGTTTTCAAGTCAATAAAGATATTTATTTATCGACAAAATGCAATTATAATAATTATATTAATGTAAATATAATAACATAAAAATCTTTTCATAAAGAAATGATTTGTCCCAATTTTGTTTTAGTGTAAATAGAATAAGATAAAAATCTTTTCATAAAGAAATATTGTTGAAGTGGCTCCTATTACTATCCCACTTCTTACTTTTTCAATGTACATTTTTCATAACTGCCATATTTCTTTACAAATTGACTATTAATACAAGTAAATTGAAAACGCATGCTTCCAGAAGCTTAAAAAAATATCTGTAGATTAGACTGTCAATATCCGCCATTGCGGAAGTCTTCAGTATAAAGTAATAGCAATTAAAGGAATTCGAAATTAATAAATTCTGATGTTGAAGATCCATCTTGTTTCCACTAATATGTAATATAAACTTGAAAAAACACTTTTAAATGGAAACTAACTCACGTTATGGCGTGACGGCCGTTTCGCTCTGTTGTCTAGAGCATCGTCAGACGACCCACAGTTAAACCACAAATTTACAAACATGCAAAGCAGCAACCTGACAACATTTTAAATGATCAACTTAACTTCTTCTCACATACTCTATTTGACAAAATAATCCCAATTTCAAACCTCCCACCTACTCATTCCCCCACCCCATCACCATTCCAGCATACATAACCCTCAAACTCATACCTTAAGTCAGTGTACTGTGGATGACAACCCCCATACATTCATCACACTTACTTACCTCAACAACAAAACTCATAAAATAGCAGCTTCATTCAGGAAACTCAAATATAAAATAGCTTACAGAACAACTAATTCACTCAAAAAACACCTGCATTCTCAGACAACATCTCAAAACAAGTACAACAGATCTGGAATTTACAAATTGAAATGTGATGACTGCAACAAGTTCTACATAGGACAAACTGGCAGGACATTCACCACTAGATTCAAAGAACACACAAGAGCCATCTCACACCCAAACACACATTCCACTTTTGCTGAACACATCATTTCAACAGGCCACAGTTATACAGACATTGACACTAATTTAGACACACTACACTTCACTCACAAAAGCCAGAAACTCAATGTTTTAGAACAATATGAAATTTACAAACATGCAAAGCAGCAACCTGACAACATTTTAAATGATCAACTTAACTTCTTCTCACATACTCTATTTGACAAAATAATCCCAATTTCAAACCTCCCACCTACTCATTCCCCCACCCCATCACCATTCCAGCATACATAACCCTCAAACTCATACCTTAAGTCAGTGTACTGTGGGTCGTCTGACGATGCTCTAGACAACAGAGCGAAACGGCCGTCACGCCATAACGTGAGTTAGTTTCCATTTAAAAGTGTTTTTTCAAGTTTATATTAATAAATTCTGTTTAAATATCTGTAGGTTACTCCGGTTTTGAACAAGATAAAATCTTATCTTGAATGGATAAAATATTTAAAAAACAGTTCTAGTTTCTGTTTATTAAACTAAGTAGCCTATGACTAAGTGCATCATTTATATTGAGTTATAATTTGATATTTTGGAAGCATCAAATGTGAAAAAATACTTTAAAGAATTACAAATGTAAAACTGGTTTAAAAACTCACCTGTCTCAGATGCAGAATGTCTGGCCATTTTTCAAGGATTTTCCACAATTACGGCAACAATATTCTAATACATATGGAAAACTTTATCACTAAAACCGCAAACCACAATAATAATAATAATCGTGGTATAATTCAGCTATCAGTTGTGTAGCATATATTATGATTTGTTCGTTATATTAAATTTTTTAAATTAATTTTGGAAGCATCAAATGTGAAAAAAATACTTTAAAGGATTACAAATGTAAAACTCACCTTTCTCAGACTCTTCACAATACGGTAAATTATACTTCACAATACGGTATATATAATTTTCAAATATAATTTATCAGCTTGACCAATTACCTGGCGGTTCGGAACGCACATAGAATAAGTGCGGAAGTGATAGCCGTGAGCCGTAGTAGGTACCTGTTCAATCAGATTAGATAAGCAAAGCTCTCCTAGGCTCTCTTTGTAAGGGTGACCTAAATTGGATTGGCCAGTAAAAGAGAGTCTGTCTCTGCTGTAAAATCACTTCCTGGTGGTTCGGAACCCACCTAAAAATGTAGGTTCAACTCATCAATCATCATAATCCAATTCATTACCCACGCACAGGTCTCAGACCTATGTGGGCTTCATCCTTCAAAAAAAATATTAGGTCCATTCGCCATGTCCCTCATGATCTTGAGTTTTTAGGGCGCGTTTATACTATGTAACAAAGCATTGAACAACCATGTTGTACAACTTTTGGCTGCAGTCTCATATCTTCACCACGAAATAATTGACTAAAAGAATCGATAGTCGATATGAAAGGAACGTTCGGTTTAGATTTGGGTTTGGAACAGATATCGATTACGGAATTTTTCATTCGATTGATTCATGGGGAAGACACGGGACTTCAACCCAACTTTTCACAAAGGAATTCAACTCCTAAATCAAAGTGTAACATAAAAATGTTTTTATAGATATTTGTAGCAGTAGTATTTCATTTAAGTTACATTACAATGTCACATAACAATTTTGTTATAAAACCTTGTTAATCAAACTTTGTAGTATAAAATTGTTACATAGTCTAAACGCTCCTTTTGGCACCTCAAACGGCGACGTTGAACTACACATGAGGGTCCCCACCAATATTGTAATCCATCTTTTCATTGGTCTGGAATATTCTCTTAAGCAGCGTCTCCACCAACCAAACATTTCTGCCGAACATTGTTGGCGAATACAAAAAACGGACGAACATTAAACATATGGGTCACCGAACATGTTCGTGAGTTCAATTGAAATGTTCGGTCTGTGAGCGAACAGTGACGACCAACAACAGGTTCCCGCCACACCGATCAAAATGTTTGAGAAGGCGTCCACACCAAACCAACACCAAACAATGTTCGGCGACATCAGATAATTCCAGCGAACACTGTTCGCCGAGCATGTTCGGTTGGTGGAGACGCGGCTTTACAGATTGAAAGACACGAGTTGACAATCACTGTTTATTATCAGCCTCTTTCCATATAAACGACTTGATGCTGTCATCTGTCGAAGAAACTCTAGCGCTCCATGTGACAAAAAATAGACAAAGAAGAACGAAAAACAGAATTTATTAATTTCGAATTCTTCGAAATTCTATTAATTAATGAATTCTGTTTCTGTATATTTGCCAGTTACTTAAAAAGAATGATAAATGAGGCAAATTTGTAAATAGGTTATGTCAAATTGTATATATCCTGATTATTATTATTATTATTATTATTTTTGTTGCATAGAGCCACAAGTTTTGAGCAGAGCTCAAGTGGCATGCAACATGTCTAGTTCAAGACCGGAGTCCTGTGAATGCAGTGTAGCACTCCTCCATGGTGTAGGGACATGCCTCTACCAGTGTCTTAGTTATTCTTGATAAAAACACTTTATAGCTACCACACAACCTGATATCCTCTGGAATACAATTAAAACACTTGAGTCCTGAATAATATGGTCCTTTTTCAAGGAGAGTCAGTCTATGAATCGGGAGCTGAAACAAACCTGCATTTTTACCTCGTGTTTTGTATGCATGACTGATCCGGTTAACATTAAAAATATCTGCATTCTTGAACACAAACGCAACCACTTCTAGGAAATAAATCGCCGGAATCGTAATTCAATAATTGAATTGAGAAATCTGCTTGTTTTCATAACAGAAACTACACTAATGTAGCATATTAGTGCGGTAGTAACCCAAGCAGGGTAATAAAGCTGTTACTGCGCATGCGCATGCTTTGACTATGGCACAGTCAACTGTCAAAGACCGGCGTCAAAACGCGTTTCTCCACGGTCATCTCTATAGATTTTATAGATTGTTAGTACTTTTTCATTAGAAATGATATAAGATAGAAGGTACCCCACAAAGGAATACCTTTGGGGATGCTATAATCAGACAATAGACTATCGTTAGATTGCATAAGCCATCTAGATAGTTGCATAACTCTGCAAAGTTTCAACGTTTATATCCTATCCTATCTAGATATTCACAGGCAGAGTTTATTGTAAAAATGGGGTGATAAGAAGAATATGGGGTCCAAGAAGAAGTTGCTTTTACAAAACGCTGTCAACAATTATTGCTAAAAGTATACCAGTAGAGTTTTGAAGTTGCAAATTTATTTTAAATCCGTTAAAAATGTTTTTATAGTGCGGTAATCATAGTATTCATTCGAGTCTTTGAAGTTCTAAGACATTGGGTGGAGTGAGTAATGTTAAGTACGCTGAGTGAGTGGACTCTGCTGAGTGACTGGAGTCGACTATTGATCCGCTGAGTCGACGGGAGTCTCATAGTAAGGCGTGAGAAACAGCTGTAATTGACTATTTTTTTATTCACATCAAATAAGAATCCCAAACGCCAAGTCAAAAATATACTCAACTTTATTCACACCACCCAATTCCAAAATTGAGGTTTTTTCTATGGCTTTACTTCATTTTTATTGCTCATTTCTCTTGTTAGTTTCTTATTGAACAATAGGACCAAACTTCTTTTACCAACTAAACAGGTTTTACAACCTTTGGGATTTCTTTCCCAGATTGAATTAATTATGTTAATAGTGAAATAGCGCAACCTAGGATTATGTTAAAGCAACTCTAACTTTTACTATAAATTAAATCTCAATTACACAGATAATTACAGTAGTTTTCATATAACTTGGCAGCGTGTAGCAGATGGGACACGCTACATCTAAACCCAGCATACTGCTGCCAAGTTATATGAGAACTACAGTATGTAAATGATGCGAATTGAAATTTGTATCTGGAAAAGAAATTTGATTTTTGAATTTTAATAATAGTCACACATAACATTAAGTACACAAATAAATTTATTTCCATTACAATAAATCATCCTCTGACAATAATTGAAAAAATAACAGTAACAATGACATTTGGTACGAGAAAGTAAGAAGGTGTAATTATATTTAAAAAATAAAACTATATATAGAGTAGACGTTTATATAAAGCACTGAAATTATTAATCACGGAAAGTACCTAGTAAATTGTCAATAAAACTGAATGGATACATATAAAACAATATTTTGATGTAAAGTTTGAACCATCATATTGTAAGAATCAATCGTTATAATTTAATCAATATCAAAGTTGAAATTATTTGTCTGTGCTACTAAGTTTGTTGGAATCAGTATTAAGAGATGACTATACTGTACTAACTTCTGTATCAGGAATTGGTCGGCTAGTAATCAGAAATTATTAAAGAAAAATATATTAATACATTTAGAATTCTATTAATTATTGTACTGAAGTCTTTAGAATTACAAATATTGATAACTTGTATTGTTGAATTCATTATCTGTACTTGGCAATTATTGGAATATCGAAAGGATTAATTCCATCACAAATGAAAGAATGAGCTTCAGAGAATTAGAATTTATTTATTTATTGTGACAAAATTACAATGCATGCAGCATTGACAGCACGCAAAATTGATCTCTTCACAAATTTTAAATATGCTAAAAAATTGAAGTTAATTAACACTAAAAATGTAGATTTACTGAAAAACTTCACTAGAAAAATAATAAAATAGTTCTTTTTCGTTTTAAGGCGATAAATTTAAAAGTTCACACAACGGAACACTAAAACAGTTGAAAATAGTTATAGTATTAGAATTTGAATGGATTAACTTGATTCACACGAATATAACGGTTCAAACTTTTACAATGTCGATGTCGACAATATTCATGTTGTAAATACATTTATTTATTGACACTAATAAAAAGTAAAACACGGTAATATTATTGATGCGATTAACAAAATGACTGGATTTACATTTTTTGATATCCAAGAATAAAATTGGTTAAATTCACGGTGATAACAGCTCAATATCATTATTTTCATACAATATACAACGTTCAGTTACAAAAATATGGTTAAAAGACATGATAAATTTTGACACTAGAATGCACTTCTGCATAACCATTAGCTTGACGAATATACAAACACATTAACATTTGAATAAGCTTATTTAAAATGGTACCTATTTTTGGCAATATTTCACAAAAGTTGAAAATTTATAGTTGATGAAAATATCAGTTCAACATGGTTTAATCATCTAAATAATGAATTCAATTCAAATAGAAATCATACAAGATATTGCAACCATAAAATATTTTAGAAACGCTTAAGCTACTATAACTTTTGTCATTTCCTTGTCCAAATCAATTTTGCGCATGCGCAAATCAGATCCATAGAGCGAGCGGCGTTACAGAGTAATCAGTATTGTAAAGAATAGCAAGTAAATAATATCGGAACACTAATTTAAAACTCTTTATTAATGAGACTGAATAAAATTGAAAAGTGTTGGCGAGTTTTGGAAAGAATCAATGCTATTTAAATATTTTTGTGGTATTTTTTCACTATGATGCATGATATTTTTTTTTTGTTGAGGATGAAGCCCACATAGGTCTGAGACCTGTGTGTGGGTAATGAGTTGGATGATGGTGATTGATGAGTTGGACCTACAGTTTTAGGTGGGTTCCGAACCACCGGGAAGTGATTTTACAACAGAGAACAGTGTCTTTTTTGCTGGCCAATCTAATCGGTCACCGTTACGAACAGGACCTACGAGAACGCAGCTTATCTATATTATAACACATTACTAATATTTAAAAGAACATGATTTGAGATAAATGAAAAAGTTGTACGGACGACGTAAAAAAGTGTAATTGAAAATGATAAGACAAATGTGGGAATGCTGTGTTCTGTGTACGAAAATGTGAAAATTTTATATTAATTATCATATTTAGCCGACAAGAAGCATAGAGTACGGTAATTGGAAGCTCATTTTCCAGTTGCTGTGTCAAGAATAATCAAAGCTTATTAGACAAGAATAATAAAAACTCATTGGTGGACACAAGAGCTCCAACATTGGACAGAGAATATTTTCAACGTAAGAATATAAGTAAATGATTATGGCACAAAAACGTATTAAGCACAGATAAGAACTCTAATATAATTAATAGGTAATGAAATACATATAGCTAAGAAGAGTATCTCGTTTCAATTTCTGGTCCAAATTGTATCAATCTCTGCAAAAAAAAAAACCGTTCACCATGTGGATCAATTCTAGATAATGAAAAAATCACCAGAACACTGAGAAATCAAAGATTTCAAGAAAAATGTAAAAATAATCATTTCAATCTTGCCATTAATGTCATAATTAATTGTTAAAAAACATTATCTAATAAATATTATTTTTTAGAATAGAGCATTTTTTGCTCTTCAGACATGAAGCCTTACAATAAAAAGTAACAGTTAACAACAAAGTAACAAAATTAATCTTGTAAGCGTATTTCAATGACTAAATTGAGCTCACATTCTCTATATAACTGTTCAAAATACAAATATTTACAATATCAAAATAGATAATAAATTCCATCCATTTATTTTATATTACCTCGCCAATCATTTCCCTCTCTAAACATATTTACAAATAAGTCTAAAACGAACAATATATTCAATAGTTATTAATTGACACAATAATTAATACGATTCAAATATAACAACTATATCACAAAAAAGTAAAACTTTCAAATTTGTAGGTGACTGTCAGGTCTTTGAGACCACAAAACTCTTTGAGTACACGTACAAGTATCTTATCAAATAATAAAATTCATCTGGAATAAAAATGTAAACTTTTGAGCACATTACACATGTATTTATGACTTCTAACTTCTCCTTCGAGAAAATTCATCAATTGAGAGTCAACCATTTGAAAATGGGAAATTTTTTTTTGAGGATGAAGCCCACATAGGTCTGAGACCTGTGCGTGGGTAATGAGTTGGATGATTGATGAGTTGGACCTACAGTTTTAGGTGGGTTCCGAACCACATTATATTGAATAACAATCATTTTTACCGATAACCTACGACACTTCTGGAAGAGCCTCCCACAACTTAATTTATTCGTTCAAAGGCCCAAATTTATTCATGATTGCTGAATTAAATTTATTTACTCAAATAGAAAATATGGGAGTAAATGCAACAACAATCAGCTAATTTAGAAAATTGTTGCAAATGCTAAACAATACTTACTCCGCGAAAATTACATCACTGTGTATTGTTATGTTTTCATAACACCTGTAAAATGTAAATTTCAAAGATAATCTTTTTATGATGATGCCCACATAAGTTTGAGACTTGTATGTGGGTAATGAGGTGAATAATTACACAACATTTGTCAGTCTAAACGAGAATCGAACCCGAGACGCAGGAGTAGCTTTCAATCATTTATATTGAGTAAATGTTGATCACTTCAAGATCAATCAACTTTTTTAAAAGATGTTACAGTTTCATTAAATTGCTAAATATTAATAAAGTAATTATTTTCGAAAATCCATTTTAATGCTATGAAGCATTAAACATTCTTATTAATGATTGAAGTCCTCCATTACTGCGGAAATCGGAATCTTGAAATTTAAATTAGAATTTATTTATTTCTTCATTAACACCATACATAATAGAAAGTTCACAATATCATTGAAGAAAGTTTCCCGCATGGGCTATAAAGCCTGTGGGAAAAATACTTTGTCAGGAAATTTCAAGGAATCACTTTGTCGAGATCAATATAAACGTATTGAAAGCTGTGAAATTAAAATTTAAGATTTTGCTCAACATGGTGTAGTTAACTAGTTTCTCAATTTTTAAGTACATATCGATTTCACGAAAGTGTCAATTTAAAACTGTAATTAAAACATTTTAACCTCTTTTTCAAACGAAGTGAAACTAATTATTATTCAAATAATAAAGGTATTTTGTTCAAAAGAAGGCATTGGTCCTCTGATTGGCTTTGTTCAACATTTATACGTTTAACCTATATATACGTTATGGACAATACAAGTACATATAGATATAATAGACAGTTTTTTCACGATACAATAATGTACAAAATATGTGTCGCAATCGTTTAAAACGGAAGTTGTTCATGTGTGCTTTGCAACTATTCGAAATAAGTTATGCTTGACAACGTTAAGATATTGATATTTGCTCAACAGACTCGATTTCGTTTTGATTTTTGTTCTAAAAAGCCAGAAGAAGATATTTTTGAAAACAGCTGCTGTCTGCGGCATATGGCACCATGGTCAGTGTTTCGATCGACTCTGCCTGAGTCGGGTCAGCGTGTGTCACCTCACATCGTCTGGCTGGATGTGAATCTGTCAAAAATGTCAACGACATCAATTCCACTGCCCAACACAATATCGAACTTCACTGCTTTCACATCGATACAAACACTTTCAACAATAAAGTCGATCATTGCAACTTGATATGCACTCAATGGTGGAGAAAGGTACAAAAAGAGAATTCAACGACTTGCAGTCAAATTTTTATTATATATTTCAATTGAAAAGTTAATATCAACAACCTAGTTCA
Organism: Conomelus anceps; assembly: GCA_948455865.1. NCBI lineage: Eukaryota > Metazoa > Arthropoda > Insecta > Hemiptera > Delphacidae > Conomelus > Conomelus anceps. Next base: position 1,019,975 of record OX418224.1, on the reverse strand, counting down.
TCATGGAACAAAAAAACCCAGGAACAAAAAAGAGATTTGCGTGTGAAAAGTGTGGGAGAGGAATTCATTGGAAGGAAAGAACGACAAGAGGATAAACACAACTTGTAATCTCATTCAATCGAGAAATGGTCGGAGAATGAATTGATGAACGATTTGGAAACAAAAGAATGCAGAGCTGTCTTAGAATTAAAAATGATAAACCGAAGGATTAAACCAAATAAAGAGGGTAAATGGTTTCCAATGTGATATAGCCGAGAAAAGGCGTGCATTGAATTTGTGCCAATATAATTTGAGGTGGAAAGAAGAAGGAAATATTTCACATATCATTACATCTTTATCAAGGTCCTAAATTGGATTATTGCACTAAAACATTGGCAAGGTCTAATAAGAACTAAATAAAACGTTGGAATGGGACAAAAATTAATAAAGTTGAGGTAGATCGTGCATCGTATTTTCTCCAACAAACTTTTAATTAGTGGTTGAAATAGCTATTTGTGTAACTAGAGTGAAAATGTTTTTTTTTTTCAGCACAGAGAGAAACAGAAAAAAGTTTCTCAAGTGCAGAAACAATACTTTGCGCTTGAATTACACAGAAAATTTTTCCTACAGTAACGTATAAAGTATTTTTAACAGAACAAACCAGGACATACATAACCTGACAATTCCTCACATAACCTATCTTCGAATCAAACCAATCTCAACAACTACCGCTGACTATTTTGTAGCTGAAGCAGAGTAGCCAACCTATTTTTGAATGCAGAATAGGGAACCTGCATATTACATGCTCACTATTTCGTGTTGTTAGGTTGCAAATCTGGAGTTCAGAAAAGTACTTTCGCGCACTGGAATTCTTTCCCGCACTGGTGCAGGAATAGACTGTTTTGCGTGCTACAGATAGTGCAAAAATTGTCAGTTTTACAGTGTCAGTTTTAATATTAGATTGTTCATTAAGTATTTCGTCATGGAAAACATCACAGACTAAGAAGTACTCCAACTGCAGCTAAATCAGGCCTAGCAAGTCGGTAGTGAAGGAATAAAAAATCGCTTTCAGAACTATTAACAAACCTCGGAACAGGATTGGATTAACGAATAAAGGTATTGGAAAGGATAGACAGAAGAATGGATTACAGAAACCTTTGAACCACTTGTGAGTAGGAACGCTAAATATTTCAACAGTTCTATTTGTACTTTTACCTTATTTGACCAGCAGTTTTCAAAGATCTCTTTAGATCGTAAAAGGATCACTACTGTATCCAAAATTACCACAATTCAAAATGGAATTTAAATGAAATTTAGATTTAAAATTATAAATCATAACAACAGAACTAACCTCACTAAGAATCGCCCAATTGTCGCTGTCTGAGTGAATTGTCAATCGAAGTTCTTGAATAGAACCCAACTTACGATTGACACTTCCTTCTGCCATCCCTTTGATATCAAATTTCCCTGAAACAGAAATAATATGGTAAAGAAACTTAGACTAAGCTTTAAATCGTCTACAAATTTAACAAGAGTCTTTGTTATCTGCATCTTTGTTATTTGCTATGTGTGTTAAAAATTTAAAATTTTCACCGCTAAGACGTCACATCATTATTAACATAAATTGTCATCTGTGACCTTTTATTATCTACTAACCTTGACTGTGGGCAATAGGTTATTGAATACAATGTTTGACCTTGTTACATTTATGTAACAGTGTAACTTTGTGATTGTTTCTTTTTTTTTAGTCTAATAATGTTGTAATAATTCTTAAATAAGCTCACCCACAACAATGTAGCCATCTGTGGTTATATTATCAGCTTCTGGGAGAGGAACGACTGGTAAGACTTCCACTGTTGCATTATAGAACCTGTCAGACGGGTGTTCAGCATTCCCACTTTTAAATAAATACCTGAAAAAAAAATTAATTCACACTCAATTTACAAAGCACAAACTGAATAAATGTCTATTTCGAAAATATGAGTTCATACCTTTCTACAGAGAGTCAATTGGAAGTAATACAAGTATGAATTACTAAATGACTGAATGATTAAAGGTTTACTAAATCGCTGATAAATAATTTTAGGATAAAATAGCTTGTTTTTATTGAGGTCACTTAATAGATTCTTCCAAACAATGATAATTTTCTGTGAATTATCTTCAACATATATTTTCTGAGCCATTAAGTTATTTATTTATTAAAACATTATTTATAATTCATTACTTTTTTATATGGATCATACAAGACACGATCCTTTATTCAAATATTTAACGATAAATTAACTGAATCTGTTCTATCATTTGTGCATTCAATTGCTATATTGTTCAATTCTTGTTGTACAGATCGATCATAATACACTCGAGTGTTGGTATGAATACCTTACCCTCACGCACTTAAAGCTCCCATAGAAAGTAGTTGTCATATTGTTAAAAGTAACTGTTTTCATACACCATGGGTTAAATCAAAAATTGGTCAACTGAATTGACAAATGTTTTATTTATCGCATATTCTAATCCCATAATAGTGTCTCTATTTTTCTTGTCATAATAATATGATCTCTAATCATAAGTCTTCAACCTTTAAAACGTAATTTTGTGAATTATATTGTTATACTCTTAAATCCTTTGTTCTATTCATTATCAGACTGATTATAAAAGCTAAAGCGTTGGTGTACTTGAAGTTTCCATAGATATTGTTGTCATCTTGTAGAAGCAACTATCAGCTTCTATCAGCAACTATCAACTATCCGGTGGTTCGGAACCCACCTAAAACTGTAGGTCCAACTCATCAATCACCATCATCCAACTCATTACCCACGCACAGGTCTCAGACCTATGTGGGCTTCATCATCAAAAAAAAAAAAAAATATATATATATATAAGCTTATATTTCATGCCCACGCTCAGTCTTGTGGGTATTTTTTCTCTTTCCATTCAATTGAACCATTGTATAACTTCTGCATCAATACTATTTAATTTTGTATATTTCAGATGTATTTTTATGTTTCTGATGTTGATATGTTTCTTTATGTAAGGTTTCTTTAAGGACATATGTTCTTTTTTATTAAAGATGAATAAATTTGAATAAGATATTCAATGAATTATAACAGAAATTGGCCAAAAAATTCACAAATATTTTATCGACAGCAGAATCTAGTCTTAAAATATAGTCCCTATTTCATACCATAATAATGGTCTTTAATAATGAGGTTCCGGTTCAGATCAAGTGTTACAGGAATGTGCGAATTTTGTCTTGTCCAAACTTTCTCGCTTTATAGGAATACATCACTTTAATTCTTATTGCTGAATATCAATATTTGTTTTTCTGGTAAGTCCACAGTTCCTACTTTCTGTACTAGATATACAACACCGCCTATAATGCTAGAAATATTAATCAATAATCACCCATACGAGAAATTTGTAAATAAATAAAACAATGTGTTCTAACCATAATAAATTCTCCTACTAGAAACCATATTGAGGCGATTTTCCATTCAACAGAACATAAATCATGATTTTTTTTGTAGATTACGTCTTGCGGACTCCATTTAAGGAGTATAAGACAAGTCAGATCAACAATTATACAATCTTACCAAGAAAGAACACTTACTTCTTAATAAACAAAGGCTTCTTGAATTTGAAATGCAAATGATCACCAGCCTGAGGCAGCAAGCCCCAGAAAAACGTTTCCCCTGCATAAGCCCGTTTCAATGTATAGAGCTTGTAGGCATTCATTTCTGACACCACTGTTGCTTCTGGATTTGCATGAGGAAAGTACAGTTTGACTTTCCCGAATTGTTTATCCTGAAAATTTATCAGCATTCGATAAACTGTACTTGAAGTGAAGTACTTTTAGTAGGGTACGTTAGATTGTTTCACAAATAATATGTTTATCAAAGTATCTGTTCATAAACAGAATTTATTAATTTCGAATTCCTTTAATTGCTATTACTTTATACTGAAGACTTCCGCAATGGCGGATATTGACAACAGCATTGAACAGCTGATGGGAATCGATGAATGCTACTGTACAAAAATATCAGTCACCACCGGGAATCGAACTACGGACCTCTCAATTGCCAGTTGAGCGCCCTTAACCACTAGACCATGGAGACCTTCGAAATTAATAAATTCTGTTTATGTATATTTGTCAGTTTATTCAATTGTCAGTCATTTCAAACTAACTTGTATCTGTTCAATCAGAGATAAGCTAAGAAACTCTGGGCGCTCTTTTTAAGGGTGACCGATTGGATTGGCCAGCAAAAAGGACTCTGTTCTCTGCTGTAAAATGACTTCCCGGTGGTTCGGAACCCACCTAAAACTGTAGGTCCAACTCATCAATCATCCAATTCATTACCCACGCACAGGTAGGTCTCAGATCCTCCGAAAAAAGTGTAATAAAAGTTTGTTTAACATTTTCAAATAGAACTGTAACTTACAATCAACCATAAGTTGATTTTGAGAAGGAATTGATGGAAATAAGAATTCGCAGCAATAAGAATATTTATTTATTTAACTAACATACAATCAATGTGAATACAGCAGGCTACTGCCCAAAACTGCTTTTCACAAAATTTCAAATTGGAACAGAAATCTATCTGTTTTAGTTTCTATCTGTAATTAGTTGGATCTGTTTCACTAAAAATTTCATCTTTTAGCACAATAATTCACGAGTCTTTTTCAGAAAAAGAATATTAATTTTGATTTTACTTTTAACAAAACACCATCACAGTCCATAAAAGATTAATATAATTTTGAAATTTCTGAGCCAAAAATCTACACTAATTACACTACTGCACGGGAAAACTTCAAGACAAAGTTCTATTTCATCAGAAATTCATTACTAAGGAAGATGAGCAAGGATCTCTTCTTTGTCCTCAGATGGAAGAATTCCATTCAACAGTTATTTTCAAGTCTAGGACTCACTGGTTACCTACATCAATATACAGCAATAATTTCCTATGATATCAATATTGACTTTTCAAGTGAATTCAATGACTTGCTGTCAAATTTTTATTAAGAATAAGTAGAATTTACTTACTCCTGCAGGCCGAACGTTTTCGAATCTTTGAGATCCACTCTGAAAATGGGGATATGAAAACGTTCGGCCTACAGAGTAAGTAAATTCGACTTATTCTTAATAAAAATTTGACTGCAAGTCGTTGAATTCACTTGAAAAGTTAATATTAACAACGCAGTTCGTCATTGAACAAGAAATCCGGAAATCAATATTGATATTTCAAAAACAAATATCAAATCTGAATCGAAATCTTGAATCGAGAAATATGATTTGAATTCAATTACTAGATATCAGAATGTGATCTTATGCAGTCTTTAAACTTGGCATGTTCTGATGTTGAATAAATAAGAAATCTAGTATTATACTTATAATCTTTTGAATATTAGAAAATATCAACTACATTTTTCTTTTATCGAATATATCTCTAAAAAGAGTAGACATAGCTCACCTTTAGTTTCTGAACTTTGCCTTTCAAAGATGACTGAGTCCCTATGTGCTGGAAGAGAGACGGCTTGCAATGAACCCATAACTCGTCTTTTGCTTTTCGACAAGCTGCCTGAAATTGATACAGTTAATGATTGCAATAATTAAAAAAAATAAAATAAATAATTAAAAAAATAAGATTCCAATTTCCAAGAACAGAAAACAATGAAATTGTTTATTGATACTAAAAGAGAACGTTTGTCATTAAGAATAAAGTAAAATTCATCAGTAATTTAAAATGCAAAAGGAATAATTCCATTGAAACCACTTACAAAGTTTCCCTCACTGATCTCTGTGAGATTTATTAATTTGTTATTGTGATGTACTTACAAACCTTTACTTATAAAACCTTTACTACGCTGATTAAAATTGATGAAAAAACATCAATTTTAATTTATTTTAGATTTATAGGAAAATTAACCGTTTTTCATTTATTTTTATAGCGGATGATGCCCACATGAGTCTGGAGACTTGTGCGTGGGTAATGAGGTAAATGGATGAATCATGCTGTTTTGTGTGGATATGTTATAATTTGGTCTGACCAGAGAACATTTACCGGTGCTAACAATTATTCGTGATTCGAATTTATTTGTATGCAGTGTGAATGCTTCTGATCTCTAAATTTGAAATTGTCAGCTGATTTCTGATTTCAGACTCGTAATCACGCCACCATCTCTGTTGTTGTTAGAAACTCTTTTATACAAAAAATGGCTCACTTTTATACTGAATGATGTGATGGACAGTAGCTTGGTATAAAAGTGGAACTGATCATGAACCATCATTATGATAGGACGTTTTTGCAATCGGGGGTTCAATCTGAGCTATTTTTTTCTAATAAAATATAAAACGACTCAAAAACCTATATTGAGTTTCATGCATTGCTCTAGCATAGTAATGACGATTAATATTGTTAATATTCTATGCATTACTACTCAAGACAATCAATAAATGTACAGATTTAATAAAATAGAACTTACATTATCCTTTTCCAAATTGCACACTTTCGAGTATATCATATGATCGAGCAACCAGTCAACCGGCTTATCATTGTAGAACATGAAGAAAAATTGCACTAGCCACGGTAACTCAACACATCGGAACATTTTCCCTGAAAATGAAGATAAAATTACTTTAATATTTTTCATAAAATACTCAAGTCTCTACCAATTGAGAATAAAACTATTAACTAAATAAACTTTTAAGAAATATCCACTCATCATGGGTTTTCCACACTTCGGAATAATAATAAAATCCCATCAAATTCATTCCTACACACATAAAAATAAGTCTTGTATGTCATACTTGCATATCTTCCTTGTTAAATGGAACATTATTCAGTGATGTAGATACTTTACTAACAAAGCCTTCATCTTACTTTACTATCAAAGGCCAAATACCTTCTCAACATTGTCAAATTGGAAATATTGAAATAAATAAGCTTAAGGAGACCTTTACGGGTAGTTCCACCTCACTGTTCGAGCCATGTTGTGGGGAACATGGTGAACCTACTATTTTAGGTGGGTTCCTAACCACTGGGTAAGTGATAATAAAGCTTATAACATCAAGTCATTGAAACACAGACACCCATCCAAGCGCAGTCTTCAATATTGAATATAAGCCAAAAATGTCGCTGCGTCAATAAATTGGGAAAGGTATTACTCTTTTGATTTGATATTGAAGAAACATTAATAACTTTTCCCCCTGTTTAACATATTTTAATAATAATTCATTAATCCATTTTCTATATTCACATTTAATAATCTTCATTTCTTATTTTATTAAACATTTGAAAATTGTTTCTATCTTTTTACTGACTGGTTATAGTAGATTAGAACAATTATTTTCCTGGGTTTCTTGTTCCATAACTATTATTCAATTATTTTTCTAAATCCATAATTTTATTAGATCACCCGGCCACTGAAAGCTGCGCTGTGCTGGGACAGCTGCTCAACCAGTCTGACAATTTTTTAAAACGCCCGGCCACCGGCACAGCACAGCACAGCTTTTGGTGGCCGGCCGCCATTATCTGATATATTTTGTTGTGCTATGTTATTTAGTGTTTGCCATAAGCTTGTGTTACTTCGAATTTAAGACCTGGCAACGTAAGGCACTCATTATGAAGAGCCACTTCAGTTGCGGTCGCGAGTAATTGAGGATAAATTATACCAGCCAGGTAAATTTGAATAAAAAATCAGCAGATGGTTCTAAACATGTTCAAGATTACGTCTTGGAAACTCCAGTTAAGGAGTTTAAGACAAGTCAGATCAATAATTATACAATCTTATACACCAGTTACCATAATTACTCGATCAATTAGTTGAGGTGAGGCTTAATTTTGATGTGAAAGGAACTCTTGTACACTATAAAAAGCTTTATCAACTAAATATTTTTAGCTGGTTTTTAAATATTTCTCTATTTTCAAGACTTTAAAAACTGCGGTAGAGTTTCCTACCAATATAACTAGGTTTTTGTTTGAATAAGCTACTATTGTGACTCACAAAGTGATAATCTCCTCGGCTTCTTGTATTATAATCGTGTACAGGTACAACAAGATTTTGGCTAATACCACTCTTTTTACATATAAAGTAGCTTCATACACATATAAGCAAGGTACATCAGTTAGTCTCTTGTACAACGGACTATATGAATATAATCTATTTACTCTTTCCATATACCTTCCCGCTTTCTTTTCGATCTTAAACACCCTATCAAGGTTTTGTTTCAATAAATTACCCCATCCTAAGATAGCATACCTAATAGGTGACAGTAAGCGCCCATGGTAACCTGTAAAAAGTAACTTTTTGTCAGACAAATTGTAACATTGCTCGGTCAGACGCTGATGTAATCTGTCCTAAATTGTGTCTCGTGACCGCGACTAAAGTGGCTCTGTATAATAAGGGCCTTAGATGGCAGCCTTGGTGGCGCAATCAGTTGGAGCGCTTGTTTCCGATAAGACTCTGGCTGGCTGCTTCTCCTGTGGTTACGTGTTCGAGTCGCGTTCAGCCTTGGATATTTTGCCCAATTATTTATTTATTTATTTATTTATTTATAATTATACATAATTATTCACCTCATTACCCGCGCACGAGTCTCCAGACTCATGTGGGCATCGTCTGATTCAAAATAATGTTCAAATATCTTATAAATAAACAAATAAAGCTCACCTATAAATCCTAATTGACAAAAGTCGAGCACAAACCAAGGCTGCTTGTTGGCTATTTTCTCATAGGCGGTCACTTTCATGGTGGTGAGAAAGTGCGGCTTGGCTAGAATGTCATCCTCCAGCTGGACATAGAAGACGGCCTTGGGCTGCGAGTACATCATCAGGTAGGCGAAGTCTAGGTTCTGTTTGCTACGCCATCGCACTCTTTCGGGAGAATCGCCCAGCGTCACCCGCAGCTGCGTCAGGTCAGGGTAGTAAGATGGCGACGGCGCTATCACCTCTATTAGGCCACACTCTATTTCTTGTTGGAAACTGCAAACAATACAGTATTTACATTTGATTTTTTCTAATCATCAACTGGAAATGAATGCTCATTTTTCATCAAATATTTCGAGCCAAAAATTGATGCTTTGAGTGCAGATGTTGAACTTTTAAAGCAATCTAAATCTACGTTTGAAGAAACATCCATTAAACATGAGGAAAATCTCACTAATTTGAATAAAATTTCCAGCGATTTGAGTGATAGGAATAGAAAACTGGAAGATGAAATAAACTTTCTTCATCAACGCTCTAGATTGGATAATATTGCAATTACCGGCATTCCTCTGACGGATGAGGAAGATATCTACGAAGTTTTGGAGGCTGTAGCTCGAGTGATAAAGGTTCCTTATCGACAAGAAGACATCTCGATTGCGCATAGAGTTCCTAACGTCAAGGGCACAAGCAACATTGTAGTCAAATTTGTGACGAGAAAATCCAAGATAGCGTGGCTGGATGCAGCAAAAAAGAAACAGGGTTTGAAGTCTACTGAAATAAAGAGCACCCTCCCGGATTCCCAAGTTTTTATTAACGAACATTTGGCCCCTCACAATAAAAAACTCTTAGGTCTGGCTAGAAATCTCAAAAAGCAAGGTAAACTGACCTTCGTGTGGGTAAAAGATTGTAAAATACTCGTTAGAAAGGACCTTTCATCACCGGTTGAGCGTATTACAGGAGTAAATGAACTGGATAAATATTCAGCTACTGATTAAACCTATTAATAATACTTTCTTTCCATAAGACATGTCCTGCTTTTAATAATTTTGAATGAAGCATTTAAGTTTTTTATTTTGATATGAATTCAGTAAATTCAGTACCGGTATTCATTTTATAATCATATTTCATTTTCGATTTTTTCCCTTATTTCGAACCATGTTAAGGAGGATATGTCTGGTCATAGAGATTGTCAATGTTATTGCATTTCCCATCAATGAACAGTAAAATCTAGTGATAAGATAAAACTATTCAGAATATTTTATCAGTTATTCTTTCTCGATTATAGTATTCCAACTATGATTCATTTTTACTGATAAATCAACTTCAATGGATGAAGTTTTAATCGAGTATCGATATTTTGGTCTTACTATACTCGTACATAGATTTTATTTCAGTTTATTTTCAATTAAATGAATTGATTAGAGATGAGTAAATCGTCTCGATTTTTTACTCCAAAAGAATACGGAGTTTCGACATACTTTACTTTTTTCTTTTTTTTTACTTTTTCAGCTTTCTTGAAAAACAAGAAAACTACTCTTAGTTGGATAATTATTATTATTGTTCTTATAGTATTGATCAAAATCATACATTTTTATTGTTTTTTCTCATTTACACACGTTGGCATATTAGAACAGTTCTTGTCAATGAATTGTTTTATTCATTAATAGTAACATAATTATAACAAAATTTATATTAATACTAGAATTTCTCATTTTTCAAATTTGTTAACTTTTCAATTTTTTTTAAATTATTATTTTATGGTTATCTTTAATAATTTTGAAGATGAACTTGGTAATGAATGCTATGAAACTCTAATAGAGGATTTATTTACTTTTGATCCCTGCAATGGTGCGAACCATATATGGATATATGCATGAATAAGAACTTTGAGGAATTTGCATATATGATTCAGAACAGTAAAATTGATTTTCATGTAATTATATTAACAGAGACATGGATCACTGAGGAACATTCTTTTGATTTCTCTCTAAATGGGTATTCATCTATTAATCAGCCAGGCAATTTAAATAAATGTAATGGAATCTGCATATTCCTAAAAGATTTCTTGAGTGTGAAAACAATTGATTATGTACTCGATGAGTCGAATTCTATCATACTTGATATTCAATTGCCTAATCAGGCAGTTCAGTTGACTGTGTTTGCCATTTATAGGTCTCCATCAACGAATATTGACCTCTTCATTGATGGCTTAGATAAATATTTACATAATTTTCGTGATCTTAGGAATAGTGTGCTTCTTGGTGATCTGAATATAGATTTAATTTCCAACAGTAGAACTACCAACGAATATTTCAACACTATGTCCACATATGGTTTTAAATCGTATATAAACAGGGCTACCAGAGTACAGCTCAATTCAGTATCCTGCTTGGATCATATATTCCTAAAAAATACTACATTCGATTCTAATGAAATTCGTGGTATTATTTTTGAAACTAATATAAGCGACCACTACTCTACATGTATTCAGCTACGCACGCCCAGTGCCGTGATAAGAGAAGAAGTACTAAGTCACAGAGTGATAATTGATTTTGAATTACTTGCAGAGAGATTGAATTCCGAAAACTGGTCTGATGTCTACTGTGCTACTGCTGAAGAGTCCACAGTTGTTCTCATTAATAAAATAAATACATTTGTACAAAATGCCTCTACAAAAAAATCCATACCTCACAAACTCAGACCATTAAAAAATTGGATCACTAAGGGACTTATTAACTCAATTCGCACTAGAGATAGAATGCACAAGATGCTCGCTAAACAACCATTTAATACCAGGCTCAGAAGAGAATATACTAAATACAGAAACCTATTAAATAATTTGATTAAACAATGTAAACTAAATTATTACAAGAATAAAATCGCAGAATCAAGGGGTAATAGTAAAAAAACGTGGAACTGCATTAATGAGATGATAGGCAGTAAACCGAACACATCTAAACCTGTGATTGACCCAGTAGTCTTGAATGATCATTTTGCTAATGTAGGTAGAATCTATGCAGAGAAATTGAAAGTATCCAACAGCAACAATCGCACACACTATGCACACAGAATAATAAATTCACCGCATTCCTTTTTTCTATTTCCTACCAACGAGGAAGAGATTTTACAATTCATTGCCTCGCTTAAAAACAGTTCAGCTTCCGGTGTAGATGGAATTACAAACGTGACTCTCAAAAAAATATCTAATTTTGTAGCTAAACCGTTAGCAGCTATTATAAATAAGTGTTTTGTGGAGGGTGTTTTCCCTAATAATTTCAAAGTAGCCTCTATAGTCTCTCTGTTCAAGTCTGGGGATCCTAAAAATCCATCAAATTACCGACCGATTAGTCTCCTAAGTGTTTTTTCCAAAATTATGGAAAAAGTTATTAAAAGCCGTCTGCTTACCTATATGGAGAAACATAATATTATTCATGGAAATCAATTTGGCTTTCAAGAAGGTAAATGTACAGAGGATGCTATTGTAAAACTTGTGGAAATCTTATATAGTAATTTTAATAATAGAAAAAAGACATTAGGAGTCTTCCTGGACCTGAGCAAGGCATTTGACACTATCCCACATTCTATGCTTCTGGAAAAACTGCAATGCCTAGGAATAAGAGGGGTACCCCTGGAACTTTTCAGGAATTATTTACAAGGTCGATCCCAATTTCTGACCATAGATGGTGTTACAAGTAGAGCTAATTTGTCAGACTATGGGCTCCCACAAGGTACAGTATTGTCACCAGTATTGTTTCTCATCTATATTAATTACATGCTAAACCTAGAAATAGAAAATTGCAATATTTTATCATATGCGGATGATACTACTTTACTATTCACCACCAACTCCTGGAATGACATGAAGAGGGTTAGTGAAAATGGGCTCAGTAAAATTAAAGCATTCTTGGATTACCACACATTGACATTAAATACCACAAAAAGTACCTATTTAACTTTCTCTCCAAATCAAACTGGTCAACCTAATCAATTGAACAATATTAAAATTCATTCACATACCTGTTACAGTGGCAATTCTGTGGATTGTGACTGCCCAATAATAGATAGTGCTACAAAAACTAAATTCCTTGGCATAATCCTGGACCGCCATCTTAAATGGGATGATCAAATCAATAGCCTTTGTCGAAGATTGAGGTATCTAATTTTCAAATTTCATAATATTGGTATGCTAAAGAATAAAGATATTTCTCGCCTAGTTTACTTTGCATATGCCCAATCAGTGCTCCAATATGGTATAATAGCCTGGGGAGGAGCCAGGAACATCCATTTCAATAAATTATTTACCATCCAAAAGTTTTTAATAAAATCAATTACTTCCAAACCAAGACGTTACCCTAGCAGTGATCTTTTCAATGAGTTCGGAGTATTAACAGCCAGACAATTATACACAAAGAGTCTTCTCTTATACATAATAAAAAACAAAAATAATTTTCACCTTCGAGAGTCTATGTATGACTTGAGACCTTCTAGCATTACTTTTCAGAATGACCGTACAGTTTTGGACGTGTGTTGTAGACAGTTTATCTTTGTAACTAGAAAACTTTTGAATCATGTACCTTTTGATTTTATTAATTTCAAATCAAACAGTAGAACTGGGCATGAACTGGATAAATGTATTGTAGCTCTCAAGCTAAATGAAAAACTATTTTGATGTAGGCCTACGCAAATTTCAATTACTTGATTCTATACTTTCTGTATTGATAACGGTTTTCTCCTGCCACTGTTATCCATCCATCCTCACTACCTGAAATTTAACAAACATTTTCTGCATCTGTTGAAAAATGTAACTTATTATTTTGAGGTGAAAACTTCTCCTTTTTATTTTCAGTGTATTTTGAAATAATTCATACATTGAACTGCACATTTTTCATTTCTTCTTATCAATAAAAATGTTAATAGGCTTATCATACCCACCTTATTACTGAAACTGAAGAGAATGAATTATCGTAGTGGATACTTGTTTCACAAATTATAGCCTATGTTATGTTCATAATTATTATCAAATTGTAACCTAAGGTTTTGCTACTACTGTATTTAATATCTCAAATTTCAACATCAACTTGTAATGTATATATTATCTATTATTTGTCTGAAATATTGCGATACCTTCGCTTGTCTGTTTAATTATTCGACATTTTCCCATATTTATAGAGTGCTCATATCATCCGGTTTCGTTCTGTATTGTTCTGTATTGTTATTGAATTCATAGCGACTCATTCCTGCGCTCAGGTTTAACCTCTGCAGGGATTTTTTCTTCTTATAGTAGTTTCTGAAAATTTGTAATTTAATGATGATGTTAAACAAATTTTTTACAGTGTTGTATAATTTATTGTCAATTTGTTTTGAAGAATAAATGATTTTTGATTTGATTTTGATTTTTCAATATTTTCCTTTTATCTCGAAATTTATTAATAAACACATGCCCTGGAATGCTCAAAAGGATTGGCCCGTACAGAGAAGTGGAGGAATGAGGTATCAGATACAACGCAGATCCCTGAGAAAGAAAAACTGATGGCAGGGAGTTTATCTTCCATTTGCTGTAAGGAGAACTCTGAACAGATTAAGAGTAGGCGTGACTAGGTGCAAAACAAACTTGAGAAAGTAGGGTTACATACCAGAAACCGAAAATTTACTATCTGATTGTGGGGAAATACATGACCCTGATCACCTGCTCTTGTCTTACCGGCTTGATGAACAGTGACCTTTCAATAGCAAATGACAAGGCTGTTTCAGCTGCTAATTTTTGGATACTTTCAATATGAAAACCTCTGGACATGGAATAATAATCTCAAAATCAATGTGTATAATAATATTAATCATTATAACGTTAATCATTATAACGAGTGATGTGTATTACTTCGTCATATAATATTATAATTTAATACAATTTTCAAGCTGTAAAAAAATCATTTATTTATAAAGATCACTTATTAATAAAGATTTATTATTAATATGAAACTGGTATATACTTCACGCAATGGGCATAGCTTATACACAATTTGTATAATCATTAAAATGTAATAATATGTATTAGCATGATTTCGTCACATAATACTATAATTCAATACAACTTTTAAGTTGAATCGAGAGTCATCATTTATAAAGTTAAACATGATAGCTTTCACACAGGTATATCTACAGTACCTAATTTCACATTTTACATTTCAGAGTATTGCAATATTGATTTACTTATTGTATTGATTGTAAAAGTGTGAAATAAAAAGCCCTTAAAATTATAAATTGGTAATAGATTAAACTTTCAGCCCAGCACACATAAAAAGGCAGGCTTGGTAACGTGATGTACGATGCATTTTTTGTGAAATACAGAAATGGAATGAAGCTTCACCACTAAATTATCTTCCATCACAATTTATTTTTTCCTAAAGGGAAATAAATTTAATGATCTGAATTGGTGTCAGACCAAAATTATACGTTGAGCTTACTACATTTAATCTTGTAGACGGAATGTGAAGGTATTGCTATCAAAGGTATTGCTTAAAAGGTATTGATTTCTTTATAGAATTGAAAAGAAATGCTTACAAAATCACTCAATTTTGAATAAAAAGTGGAAATCAATGTAGAAAAGTAACTTACTGTTGTTTGATGTCATTTGCTACTTGGAGGATGTACTCTTCGTCGGTCTGAAAAGAAGAAGTAATAATTTTATAAATTTATGATCAATATTATTACAGTAAGTTTTATTTAAGAACAATAAATTTAACAATATAACTAAAAGAAAAGTTCAACTAACCATCAATTGAACAATCAAGGAAACTGAAGATGGAATGAATGTTACGCTGTGAGAAAAAGAGATCTTTACACTGAATATTATCATTATAATAATAATAATAAATACATAAATAAACAATATATAAGCACATACAATTTATAAATCTCACTTTTCAATCAACTTTAAGCTTCTCTTTTCAAAATTTTCGTTGGAAGTTGGCTCTAATGTTTTTGTTTCTTTAGAATACACCTGCACTTGTGGTTAGTGTTCTACATTCACTGGCTTCTTCACTTTGAAAGTACCAAGTAGAAATACAGGATGTTTGAAAAAGAACTCCCAAGTTTCAAGTATAAATTAATTGGTGAAATTAATTAAAAAATACACAAATGGTTACATACAATGAAAGAGAGTACCTCCAAGTTTTGTTTGAATGTTGGTAGACTTCAACGTGGGATCCATTTGTCGCCCTGCACACGTTGAGACAATATTCCACTTCTCGCCACTTATTCACCTACATATCAGCACGCACATGGTTACTGTAATGAGGTGAGGCGCCATCTTGTTGGAAAAGCACAAGCCCTTTTTCCGCCTCAATATCTTTCAATAATTGGGGAAAACATACTCTGTCAACATGTCGAAATAAATGTCCCCGTACAGATTCTATGACACATTAAAACTAGGCAGTTCTTTTTCAAACTATAAACCTAAAATATTGAAGAAATCAGTGAAAAATAAATAAATGTGGAATATTGCTATGATTTTGAATACTGACCTCTGCTATAAATACAACAATGAGTGAGTCGTCTTCTTCTTCTTGGGACATGGCTTCTAACAAGTTCTGCAGTGTTGAAATGAGGTAAGTTTGGTCTTCACGTTTCACAGTTGGCACTCCCAATGCCACTGAAACTGAAATCAGAGCAAGCAGTTAGTGAAATATTAAATTCTACATCGATAAATATAATAAATGCAATTAATCTATTGTACCTATTAAAGCCTATCTTTTGCTAGAAATATTCTTTATTGGATGAACGATTCACGTTTCCATTTACCACCCGACCGGTTCCATAGACGCCCGATTGGGAGATCCGTGGTTCAATTCCCGGCGGTGACTGATATTTTTGTTTAGTAGCATTCATCGATTTCCATCAGTTATTCAATGATGTCAATATCCGCCACTTCGAAAGTCTTCAGTAATAGAAATTTGAGAAATTTAGCTTTAATGAAAACTTAACTTGAAAATAATAATTTGTTTCATTTCACTTGAAGCTATTGATTTGAAAGTTCACTTGACGGTTCTGGTGGCCCAGTTGGTTGGAGCGCTTGTCTGAGATAAGATAAGGCTCTAGCTAGCTTCTTTTCCTGCAGCCTTGGGTTCAAATCGCATTCAGCCATGGATGATTCTCATCATTCACTCATTCACCTCATTACCCACGCACAAGTCTTTAGACTCATGTGGGCATCATCAGCAATAGATAGATAGATATTTAAGCATCCACTGGCCTCCCATCATCTGGATTTATCCAACGTTAAATTTAAATTTATTATTTCCATTCAGGCTATATTAATTAAGGATTTTTATAATACTCTCTATATTCTTGGCTTGAATAGAAACCACAGTCCTCTAGCTCTCTCTTGAAAACCTCTTTAAATTTATATATCTCTTTATGATACCTCTTTGATCCCTATATGATATACATCTTTAATGATATATATGACTGTAATTTTATTATTAATGTTATTATTGTGTCATTGACGTGTGCCAAACATTCAAAAAAGATGTAAATGCAACTATTAATTGAATCAAATTTTTTGAGAGGAATTCTATTAAGACTGGATGGTAAAACATTAAAAAGTTGAACACCTGAATTTCTAACACCATTTGCATAGAGAGCATTGCGATGAGTTTCATTTCTAAGTTCATCCCTGTACCTAGTGTTATGAGAATGAACCATGGAACCCCTATTAAACATTGATTCATTTTTCTTTATTAAATTTACTGTTTATAGTAAAACAATTAAAAAAAAACAATAATCGCTGCTGACCGTATGTTATGGTTATCTCTTTCCTTACCTTAAATATGGAATTACGCTTTGGGGAAGATCTAAATTTTTTATCAAGGTCTTTAGATCTCAAAAAAAGGCAATTAGAATTATTCATGAAAAACCCCCAAGATTTTCATGTCGTGAACTCTTCCGCACAAGCCAGATACTCACTCTGCCATCACTTTACATTCTAGAAATCTGTACATACACCCACAAAAACTTGGCCAACTTCAGTCGTAATAATAAGTTTCACAGATATAATACAAGACACTCAGCATCTTTATCGGTAGCTGCCCACAGGACAACCTTGTTTGAGAATTCTCCACAGTATATGGGCCCAAAAATCTATAACACACTCCCTCAAGATTTGAGAAATTCAGTTAATATAAAACAATTCAGAGGGCTGTTGAAAAAATTGTTAGTTGAGGGGGCCTACTATTCGGTTGAGGAATTTTTACAGCAATAATATTGATGGAAAGAGCGTATATTGCATTTCGAACCTTAACTTGGACCTATAATACTATAATATTTTATGACTCATCCTCTGTCTGAGTTTTCGGATGTTCTAGGATGTATATATATTGATTGATTGATTGAATAAACGATAAAAAAAGGAACAGTTAAAAAGAGTAGTTCACCTCCTTGACGACCTTTGGACAAGGCATAGGCAGGCCTAAGGCTGGACGGGTTGAGTAGGAGGTGCGGCACAAAGTGATAGGTGGAGGGGAGACGCAGCAGCTGCGAACTGTCACTACCGCCGGTCGGCCGCAGTCCAGTCATGTTGCGCAGCAGCGTCTTCAGGTCGGCGCTGGCGTTGGCTGCAGCTGACGTGAGCGGGTCGGCCAACAACTGCCCCAGCTGCTGTCCTAGCAGGTAGACGTCCTCCTCGCGCGCCTTGTACGTCGAGTCTAGCTGCTGCAGCTTCAGCTGCAACTCTGCCAGTCGCTGCACCAGCGCCTGCTCTTGGCGCATGTCTAAAAACAAACAACATTCAATTGAAAAATGAATTATTGAATTGTATTTCGGTGAATATTTTTTTGCTGTGTTTTTCGATTGTTTGACAATGAAAGGATGATAATTGTGTGTTTTTTAGTTTTGTCACCTCATAGAGATACTTTAAGATCTTTATTACTTTACCTTCGAATTCATTATTGATTTCTCTCATTTCACGAGCTTTCTATGTTTACTAGTAATATTATTGAATGAACTCACAGCTAGCGCTCAAGTATTTACTTTGCTGGCTGTGCCAAAAATGTGTTATACACTTTATATTTGTATTTTTGTATTTTGGCGAAATAAAAAAAATGAAGTAATGATTTATTCATCAGAAACAAACAATACAACTTATAATTCAATAAAATTTAATTCATAAAAAAACAGTGCATTATAATAAATTAATGATTGTTATTAAAAAAATCTCTGACGGAATTACGCATATGCAAGCTCCAGTTGAACATGACCGCATATGGGAGTGTATATCTTTATTATAATTAAAACATTTTATGATAACAGTACCAAAAAAAAATTAAAAATAATTCTGATTTTTGACAAAATTGAACTCAATACGATAATAAAACTTGGACAATATGCTGTATAATTAAAATACATGGTTGTAGACACATTTCTGATCTGATGTTGACACTATAATCTGAACAATCTTCATGAGAGTCTACTAACGTTTGAGAATTCAGTCATTAGTACTTTATACCAGCAGGTTGCCCGATTCAATCCCTCAGAGTCTCCTTTTTCTTATGTTAGTCTGGGGTTGTGCCTCACAAGCACAAGGCATTTTCATAATGCAGAAAAAGGCTGTCAGAGTTATTGCCAGAGCTGACAATCGTGAGCATTGTAGAAACATTTTTAGAGAACTTGGTATTTTAACACTCTTTTCATTATACATAATTCAGTGATTATTGTTTTTAAAAACCAACCCAGATAAAATGGTGATGAGAAGTGCTACAAGATTTAGTGCATAAGATACAAGATTTAGTCAATCTCTAAATGTTAACCGAAGTAGACTTCATAAAACGGACCAAAGTCCCTCAAATGCATCAATTAAGTTCATGAACAGGCTTCCTATTGAGGTGAGGCAACTTGATCATAGGAAGTTCAAACTTATAATACAAACATTCCTCTTGAGTAACCCCTTTTACTCAGTTAAAGAGTTCTACAACAGAAAATTGACTGTGGAGGATTTTAAAATTATTTAATAATTGACCAATTGATTAAGTGACTATAATGTATTATTTTTATTTGATGACTTATTTGTATCTAGTTTTATATTGACTTGCCTATGTATCAATGTGTGATATTCTTTTGGGCTAATAAAAATATTCTATTCTATTAAAAAAATATTCTATTCTATTCTATCCCTATTCTCCTTCTACTGTCTTTTTATTTATTGTCTTCTATTTCCTCTTCCTCTTCTTTTTCAACTCCTACTTCTTATTCCTCCCCCCCCCCCCACAACTTCTTATTCTTCATTTCCTCCTCATTCTTCTTTCTCCTCCTTCCATTCTCCTCCTCAAAGGCCGATTCACACTTATCGAGCACGGCAAGGCAAGGACTAGGCAATGTCTAGACGTCTAGACCAATCAAAACATGGCTTCATGTCGTCATCAATGTCTTGATTGGTCAATTGCCTTGCCTTGCCGTGCCCGACAAGTGTGAATTGGCCTTTAATCCCTTACTCTTTAGCGCTAGAGTTTTGTCGACAGAGGACTGCATGAAAACGTTTATGTAATAAACTTTATCATAAATCGTTTGTTTTTTCCATAGCAAAGAGATTTGGCTCAAAAATTTTTATCAAAATTAAATATTTTAAACTATTTTTAACTGTTTTTCGAGTTAACTTTTAAATCGATAGTCTTCAAGTGAAAAAGAACCATTTTGTTATTTTTCGAGTGATGGTTTTTAGCAAATCTAAATTATCAGTCTGTGTTAACCGCAATGTTTTAGACAATGTAAAATATTCAAAAATTTGTGAAGAGAGCAGTTTTGGACTTGAGTCTGTTGCTCCTTTACATTCATTGTAATTTTGTCACAATAAATAAATAAACTTTATACCGCACGTTGGCTGAAATTTTAACATGAACTTAATTCAACATAAAATTATCAATAATTGTACAATGATAACGAGTTTAACATGAATAAATTCAATTACTATAACTTTCTAATGATGTTAGTGGGTAGGTGGGTAGTCCCACCTCACCGTTTGAGTCATGTACTATTTTAGGTAGGTTCCGAACCACCGGGTAAGTGATAATAAAGTAATATAAACTTAAAAAACACTTTTAAATGGAAATTGACTCACGTTATGGCGTGACGGCCCCTCAAACTCATACCTTAAGTCAGTGTACTGTGGGTCGTCTGACGATGCTCTAGACAACAGAGCGAAACGGCCGTCACGCCATAACGTGAGTCAATTTCCATTTAAAAGTGTTTTTTAAGTTTATATTACATATTAGTGGAAACAAGATGGATCTTCAACATCATGATAATAAAGCTTATAACAGCAAGCCATTGAAGCACAGTCAATTGATGGCAACAATATTCATATTTTGAATTATTTATGCTGTATCAAACTGATGAAGCCACTTTTCCTCTGAGATAAAGTAACTTCACTGCCATGTTTTTCTTTGTTACGATGTTGATATTATATTGTTACGGGTTCTAATGGCTAAAATAAGGCTGGCAACACTAAAGTTCACACTAGCACTTTATTTACACAAATTAGTCTATTTACACACACTAATTGTAAGTTCAATTAATAAATAAAAACAGATCAAAAAATGACAAGCTAATACTTATTTTTTTAGTAATTATTTACAAGAATTAATGAATAATTAATTACAGGCTGATCAATAACAAAAGAAACTAGAGTCCAATAAACTGTACAATAATGTAGAAAGAAATGATAAAAAGAGCAACTAATCACTTACAAAACACAATCCAATTCGTTATTTGACAGTCCCAAAGAATATCACTTAACACAACGTCTTTAAACTATTAGAAAGCTGCACAACCACTAAACACTTGTCTCTGCACTTGACACTGGAATCGAGCACTGTTTACTCCACTGGTACGAGATCAGTAACACAATCTGACACGCGGGTTTTTAGACTGACTAGCTTGTTCACGTGGACTTCTTTATACAGCTGTTATAGTTGTATAATTCCAAGAAGGCTTCTCGATGATTCAAGGATGCCATAGAAGGTCACAGAATATATAGACCTCGATTGTTCAGGAAGAAATCTCGAGAAATTCAATTCAGTGAGAGAGCTGCACACTTGAAGAATAAGAGTGACAAAGACATGAATGGAATAATGATCTACGTAGAACAAGTGCGTAAATAACTGCTTTGTTTGCTTTTGTAACAATGTGTACAAGAAAAATATTGCATGTATAGATGTAAACAGTATTACATGTATACTGTTTGCATATACAAACAGTATTGTATGTAGCCTGTGAGTTACAAACATTTTTTATACAAACTTCATAAAAAATATCTAAAAAAAGAACTCCAATTACACTTCAAGCTCAGTTAAGAAGCTTTATTGAAGAGTATCAGAATTATAAAACAGAATACGTAATATAATATGACCTGGAGCAGAAATTTATCGAAGTTGCCCCCTATAAAAGTGTTCCAATCTACGAACTTGATGACCAAGAGTGAGGAAGGGGACGGCGATCCCCCTAAAAAATAGATGGAGGCGCCACTAAATGTGCACAGTCTTCATAGCGCGAGAATGTGAATCACAAAAGCCTCCATCAACCAAGGGCTGAGTGCGCTTTAATGGCCACTTTCAAAGTCGTTAACACAAAATGCATCTAATATATTTTCATCCCGAACTGTCTTTTGCAATTTTGTGAAGTGCAAAGTTTTAGGATGGAAATTAACACGTACAATAAACTGAAAACTTTTATTTCAAAAACTATACAAAGTTATAATTTACAAGCTGAAGACATTCATTCTAATTACCCACAATTTAGTATCTCTTTATTTAATTTCGCACCTTTTTCATCTAGGCTACACTTGGACTTGAATCTTGGACGGGCTCAAGTCCAAATAGCTGGACTCAAAAAATGTTCATTTATTGTTGCATGCTTTCAACAACAAGCTTCCAACTAACTTTCGATACCCCAATTTATAAATTTTCATCATACCAACTTTTTAACAGATTTGTATTTCTGTAATTTTAGTTCAAACTTTTATTTTACAAACTTTATCTCTTCAATGTGCTTCTATTATATTGTCAAATGCTGTGTGTTTCCTCTATCCTTATTTGAAACTGAATGAAAAGTGTACAAATACAATAAATTATTCTACTGAACATCAAATGCCTGAAAAAAAGTAGTTCTAAATCTAACAGATTCAACTATATGTATAATAAATTATGTAAACATACAAATTATGTAGTGTACATATATTGAAATAAAATACCCGCAAAGGTTGAGCCTGAGCGCAGGTATTTAGTTTAATACATAATACATAATATTAGCTTGAAACATCTGAAATCATTCGATTAAAAATTTTCTTTCTAGTTTCTTGTATCATTCTTGCTAATATAACATTTGGACAAAAACTCAAGGTCACTCTTCATTCTTTGTAGATTTTTTGTATGTCATTTTTGTGTATGTTTCTCAGACTCCTCAGATGATAAGTAATATAAAACAAACTACAGAATTAGTCAAAGAAATAGACGAATCTGCAATATTGAAAAAAAACTGTTCATTAATGGCAGCACCACCAATAAAATACATTAGCAGACAGATCTACATTTATAGCGGAGATTTTTCTCAAGCTTCCTCGATTTCCCTATTATAATTTTATTGTAGTGGTTGAACATAACTTAGTTTTTAGAAGGTGAATTGACATGCTATGTAAAGTGTCATGCATGCATATTGTGTCCCTAGTTGAATGATTTTTTAGCATTTGCACAATCTTTCTGCAGCAATAATTAATTATCGTTCTGCCTCAACGTCGCCCGGGGCGTGGATGAGGGATGGAATATTGAAGAATCAATCATTATAGCTAAGGAAAATAATATCACAATACAATATTTATATCATCAATATTAGAATATGACATTTACAATAATCATAGAACAAATATAATTTGTTTGAAATATGATTTCCATAAAAAAAAGTCCTAATAATCGCTAGACAATCACAAAAATCAAGAATTATGAAATTAGCTTGAAGGCACTCAGCGGTAACGGTAAGTAAAGCATCGAAAGCATTCCTGTTTCAAGTGCGTTTGCTGACGTAGATATTTTCAGGTATTGGGGGGGGGGGAAGGGGAATTCAATTAGATGTGCAAGGGCGGAACATCTTTCCTCGGCTGTATACCTTATTGTTTACTATTCTCTCAAGATCCCCGCAGTTCACGCACGCACGCTTGCGCGTGAGTGTCGAGAGGCAAGAGGCCTATTCAAGAGATTGCAGCACTCGACTGAACCATTCCATTGGACCGTGCATTGTCTCCGGGGAAATCCGTGGAACCACATTCTTTCTTAGCACGTATGACGCCGGTAAACCCCGGTCTGCTGCTGCTGCTGTATCTTCCACACATGACGAAATCAATATTATTTCCGCCATTTTCAAAAGGCATCATAATCCACAGGGCTTAGAGATGGAGCACATAAGGATTCAACACAAAGTTGGTTTCTCTTCCCCCCCCCCCCCCCCCCTAAAAAAGGAAGTGTACCATAATTGAGATAATCCCTGTGAGGTCTTAGAAAATTATGAAAAGACAGAATAGGAATATGAAATAGAAAAATAAATTGTGATTGATACACTGATTTAAGCTCTGCTATGAAAAATAAACATTTATCTACAATAATTTCGTAAATATTTTTAAAGATGTGGAAATAAATACATTTATTTATTAAGGAAAGTGATAGCCGTGAGCCGTAGCAGGCATCTGTTCAATCAGATAGAGAGAAGCTGCGTTCTCCTGGGCACTCTTTGTAAGTGTGACCGATTAGATTGGCCAGCAAAAAAGACACTGTTCTCTGCTGTAAAATCACTTCCCGGTGGTTCGGAACCCACCTAAAACTGTAGGTCCAGCTCATCAATCACCATCATCCAACTCATTACCCACGCACAGGTCTCAGACCTATATGGAGACCTTCATCCTCCAAAAAAATATAATATTCATGTCATTATGATTATAACTAATTCACTATAGATCTGCATAAAGAATCATTGTGAGGGGGCTCCATTGTTGCAGATTAGTTTGAAAAGTATAATTACTTGCAATTTGAGTGTTTTCAAATTAAAATACATCTATTACCTAGATACCTTCATTTTTGAAACGTTATTTGAAAACAAAAGATATTTTGTAAATTAAGATTTAGCCTTAGAGATTCCTACAATAGCCAATAAGAGTCAACTCAGGAAATATTAATTTGAAAACATGATAAAATATGAGTCCAAACAAAGATAATATGGTTTTCACGTTGAGCATAAGAAAAAGCGTTCAATTATTTCAAATTTTCATCATTCAATAAAAACTTAAAAACACTTTTAAGTGGAAATTAACTCACGTTATGGCGTGATGGCCTTTTCACTCGGTTGTCAAGAGCATCGTACACTCAAACCTCATTATTCTATCATATTTATCATTATTGTATCATATTCTGTTATTTTACTGTACATTCTAAGAAACTCTTTCCAACATTTTCTCCAGTATCTTCCCCAGACTAGAGGTGAATTTGTTAGATAACTTTACAGAAGCATTATCTTACCAGAAATTATTTTGTAGCATTTAAATATTACTGGTCTTCGCAATTTCGCATCAGACTATAATGTCTGCTTTTCATTTCAAGTTTTGCCATTCTAGAACTTACGAATTGAATAGATAAAATCTGTTTATGGAAGAGAATTTACAAAAACAAAAATAATCAGAAAACATTATCAGGTTGAGGTGAGAGTCCAGTCACAGAAGAAATGTTCAAGTTTGTAGGACTAAAAGGATGGAACTAAGGGTGATAATTCAACTTGAAGAGATTAGTTGGATGTCTGACAAACGCTGAAAGAAGAACGAGGATAGTAGATGAAAAGGAAAAGAAGAGGTGTGGATGGAGGACTGAAGTCAAGGGTGGCTTGCAGGGAATAAGGGCTAAGCTGGCACCGTTGTGTAAGGCTACACTCTTATCCTCTGGCGAATCATTAACCTCAACAACACGTTGTGTCAAGAGGCCTGTCTGAGTTTTTTCGGCCCCTATTTTTGCAGGATGAGACAACGGGTCAATTTCCGACCTTTCCGTGCAAGCAGCTCCTATTACCACCCTTATAATACTTACACTCTTCCCCTCTCCCCTCACCAGTCACCCAACGAGCTTTTCTAACATTTACGAGCCGTTCAAGTATAGCCTATTACACTCAAGCAATGAATAGCAACCAAGTTTGTCATGATGGGACACTATAAATTTAGTATAAAACGTTCTTTCTTTGTAAAGTTATGTTAGGTATTACAGAATTATCAACTTCCACTTTAATAATGAATATTTGAATTAAATTAAATGGCTATTGTAGCTCATTACATACATGTATTTTAAATTGAATTAATGGTATATTTTTAGTCCTTATTGTTTCTACTCCTACATTTTCGTACTATTATTATTCTATGTTTCCTCCAAGTGCTTTAATTCTATTATTCATTTTTTTTTATTACATCAATTCATGGCATCTTTGTTGGATCCTATGATGCTCCTGTATGCGGGCATAATTTCACAATGAAATTATTTGCATACAGTATTATTTCTGCAGATATTTTTTTGTAACATTTTATTTCTTGTACATGAAAGTTGAGTTGAACTAAGTTTTTTTTTCTTTGTAACTTCTTGGTTTCTCTCCTAATAATTGATTGTTTTATAATTATTATTATGTTTTATCATGTATAATTTTTTTTCCTGTGTATTTGTTTTAGCTTGCTTGTATTTGTGGAAATAAATATCATTATTATTATTAAGTCTTTTCTTTTGCTGGTGGTGCCTGAACATAGATTTTAGTTTTTTTTCTGGTTAGTTAGGTTTCTTTTATTTCCTTTATGTTAATATGTTAATTTGTAACCATTAAATTATTTTGTTGTAAAGTTGTGGCAATAAACAATTGAATTGAAAAAGTGTTGCATGAAATTAATTTCTTATGTTTCCGATGCAACATTTTTTGTATTTTTTGTCTCAAAACTTTTAATCAAAATTTAATACAATAGAAGGAAATTGTTTCATCTGTTTTTAGTGTTTCGTTTGAAGCGAACTTTTAAATTAGTGAAAACTTTCAAGCAAAAAGAAACAATTCATACGTTTTCGAATAAAATTTTTCAGTAATCCTAAATTTTTCTAGTGAACTAATCTCAAAATTTTGGATAATGTAATCTAGAAAAAATTTGTGGAGAAATCAGTTTTGGACTTCAAGCTTGTTGCATCTTTGCATTCCATTGTAATTTACTCTCAATAAATAAACAATTGAATAATCGGTACACATATTATAAACGTTTATGATATGATATACACTGCTCATTATTGAAATATTGTTATAACTGTTAAGATTTTCATAAATACAAACGACAGAAAAATATTTGAAGATGTATATGCATATCTTCTCAGTTGTTTTTTATGTTTGTTTAAATGTTTTATTGTATGGTGCCCCATACAGGGTAAACTCGAGTCACCTACTTGTGATTTTTTCCTCTCTTTTTACCAGGGCACAGGTGTGTTGTTTATGCTGATCAAAAATGTAATGTTGCTTTATATGTGTATTATATAAGCTGTAAACTTACTTTCAATTTTCAATAAAGTTTCCAAAGTTTCAGTTTTTAATATAATCTCCAATGGTTTTCCAGAACTAATTTTGAATGTGACAATGAATAATGTACGATGAATAGTGAATAGTGTACAGTACATTCGTTTATCAACCAAAGTTTATCAACTTCACAAATTTCATTTGGAGTAATATTAAAGTATTTTACGATAAATCCAAAGAATATTTTCATTTTGGCACTCTTAATTTTCACTCTATACTACGAGCTTTTTGATCTGACTATTCTGATTAGCAGGGTAGTCAAGATTTAATATGTGATGATTCTAAAATGGTAAAAATATATTCAATGCTATTCCCTCAGGGGGTTTCCATGCTTTAATCAAATCGGTTGTCATTAATAGCTGCAGAGTAGACATTCACAGCCATAATACTAGAAATAAAACTAAAAAAATCTACCATACACCAGACTGAAAAGATTATTGACTAGTCCTAATCATCAATCCTTGAGACTATTTAATATACTACCCAACTCTGCCAGGAACTTGCCGATGAAAGTATTCAAACAGAACCTAGAGAGACTTCTTCTGAAACATCCACTATATTCACTCTCAGATTTCCTCCAGTTACCAGTAGAGAATTATTTTCCTAATTGTAATAGTACTCAATAGCTTCTATCCGATTTAATCTTGTATTGACTTTTTCATGTTTATTGTGACATTTGCATTGTACTGTGTACTGTACACTTTGTGTATTGAGACGTTTCCAATAGCACGTATTGACGGAATAAAAGCATTCTTATTCTTATTCTTAATCAAATCGGTTGTCATTAATTAGGGTTGTGAATCCCTAAATTCTAAATTTATATGATTCATCAGATAACTTTCTATTCTCACTAGACGAATAAGAATCGTCAACAAAGATACAACAGACATAATTTAGGGCAAATTAGAAGAACTTGGGCCACTGTTGTTTACAACAACAAAATACAACCGTGCTTGTTTGTCTACAGCTCGTAACTTCGGGCAAAGACGACTCAAAAGTGGGGAGACAACTTTGAATTTTGTGAGACACGAACTGAGGAGTTCACTATCAGACCGTAATTAGCTGGACAGTTTATTACAACACCCAGAGACGTGACAGCATCGTAAGCTTGACGTTAATGGTGTAGCACTCGTACAGTATTCAGTGCATATAGTGTAGAATTGATGCGGGTTTGGCCTGTGCAAACGTAATGAATCGGATTGTTTATGAGTGGTTAAAAACACGTTTACTGAACTGTGTTGCTGCGTTTGTTCAAGGACCATGGTACAATGGTATTGTATTACGTGTAGAGAGAACATTCACCCAACGTGATAGTGTTTTGGTTCCTTCAGATCAAGTTACAGGATGAAAATGATGGTCAAAAAATATTTCTTTCACAAAGCTTTAGAAAATCAGTTTAAAATGAGTTCAAGAGAGGTTTTGTGAAAAATGATCGCGATATTCGTGATAAGACCTAAATTACAACATAAGTTTGAGGGAATTTCGTTAAAATATATAGAAACTCACTCCAAATTTGATGAGTTAGTTGGAGGGCTTGTCTATGATGGACTGGCTGCTACTTCTTAGGACACAAATTCGAATCTCGTTCAGCCTTGTTGATGTCAACAATTCATCTCATTTTTTTGGAGGATGAAGCCCACATAGGTATGAGACCTGAGCGTGGGTAATGATGGTGATTGATGAGCTGGACCTATAGTTTTAGATGGGTTCCGAACCAAAGAACAAGTCGAACAACTAACAAGAACGACAATCAAAACCTAAATCACCGAGAAGTACCGGTTAAACGATACTGTACAGGTACTTGAAGTACAAAATTTAGAAGAAAAAAAATCACATTTTTTATATTAGTCCAATTAAATAAATATTTTTTGTTGTTGTTGATTGGAAATATATTTGATAAATTTGTTCTAGAATCAACTTCTGTGGAAATTATAATATTACCATTGTTATCATACCCTTCAAATTAAAACCTGATACGTATAATTATGAAGATTGAATTAATTTAATACTAGCACTTTAAGTGAATAATTGTATAAATATTTATATGAGATGAATGAGGTGAACTGCGTGGAGAAAATTCATTTTCTTGATAATTTCTCAGCAAAAAAGGAGTCTGTAACTAAGAAATTGAAAGAGTAGATTACAAGAAGTAATTTAAAGGAATGTAAATAGTTCCTAAAGGAAGGAAATAAAAGGAGGAAGAAATATGTATAAGCTTCCAGTTCATTTAGGAACATTTCTATATTTCGTTTCTATATAGCTTATATTTTATTTGTTTCTTCCGACTACTAATAGTTGTAAGACATTGAAATGTTCTTTTGTTGTACATTTATTTCTGTGAGAATAAACTATCTATCAATCTGCCATAGAATTAAAAAATAGTCTCATTGTGTTAATCTCTATCATGGTGCCTTCATGGGATTTATTTTAAAATTAACTTGATAATATAATTTTTATTGTCACTATTATTTATTTATTTTATTTTTTAATATTTATAATGACGATCCAGATATTTGTTTCAATGTGATCTTGTATACAGATGAATATGCAAATAAAGAATTTGAATTTGAATTATCTATCTATATTGGAGATTAAGTCTTTTAAAATAGAAGTTTGAAGAGACAATATAGAAGAGAAAGAGACTGATATTGGGTGAACTGGAATAGTCCTGCCTAGTAGACGAATCTCTCCACCTGAAACAGTACAAAAATGTGCGGTGCTACATAAATTACACCAGTTCAGCTACATACCTCGTTCAGTTCAGTTCGTTGAAAACAGCATCAATGGTTCAAAAGTTCAGACCAGTAAACAGGACAGGACACAGCTTGAAAATTTGACCAAGAGGTGTATTACGCAATCTAAAATTCAAATTCGACATGCAGATCTATGGCAGGGCCCCGGTAACTATGCCAGCAATTAATTATTGTCGAGTGGTGTATGTTACAGTTACAGTGGCAGCTCTGACTCTGATCTTCCAAAACATTTGTGCTTTCGAATTTGTACGGACAGCGAGCAAGGGATGAATTTACTAACGCACAGACACAGGAGCGCGCCATGGGCTGATTTGGGTCGCACGCTTGAATGCCACAAGCGAATTGCCTTATCTGACTCCACAGTGCAGTAGTAGTGGGTTTTCTGTCTACTATACATGGTCGCGGGCAAGCATTCGCTATTCGCTTTGCTTATACTCGCTTTTGTCAAGACAGTCAAGTCACTGTAGTCCAGTGCAGTCATTTATCCCCATTCCTATTCCTTTGCAATTCCCTTTACTCCTTACTTCTACTTCCACTCTTCTCTTCTACACCAACTTCCTTTACTTCAGACTTTACACCTCGATTCAATGGAACCAGCCACCAAATAATCTACTTGGATATGCAAATAATAAACTCTTTTTTTCGGAGAATGAGGCCCACATAGGTCTGAGACCTGTGCGTGGGTAATGAGTTGGATGATGGTGATTGATGAGTTGGACCTACAGTTTTAGAAGAGGAATCAGGATGAAAAATAGAAAAAAATGCTGTCATAACTATAAAAAGCTCAATACTTCAAATTCAAAGTAATTCAAAGACAAATCAGAATGAAAAAAAGAGAAAAATCGAATAAACTGCTATCAGCATACAGACTATGAAAAGCCTTTTATTACTGCCAGTTACACGAAAGAAAATTAAATTTAAACACCGTAAGATGACGTCATTTGACGGAGCCAGAGCAACGACTTCCCTATTGAGCTCCGTAAGATGACGTCATCTTACGGGGGTTGAATTAAATTTTCTTTCGTGCAACTGGCCGATAGACTTCAAATTTAAAGAGAAATCGGGTTAAAAAACAGAGACAATGATTTACATCTTTATCAATATCTTTTACGTTATTTATTGCTGATGATGCCCACATGAATCTGAGACTTGTGCGTGGGTAATGAGGTGAATGATAGATAACACATAGATGCCAGACGGAGGAGCGGGATTCGAACCCACGACCGCTGAAACGACAGCAAGCTGAAGTTGAGACGCCCCAACCAACTACGCAAAGGTGATTGCCTGATGATTGCATACATCAACCTAGCCTATGCTTATATGTCTAATAAATTAACCGAAATCAATATAAAAGTAACTTAATGACACTTCAGTCCAACCATTCTTCATTTCTTTTTGTATTATTGACTGTTAAGACACTTTTTTCTGGACGATGAAGCCCACATAGGTCTGAGACCTGTGCGTGGGTAATGAATTTGATGATGGTGATTTGGACCTACAGTTTTAGGTGGGTTCCGAACCACCGGGAGATGATTTTACAGCAGAGAACAGAGTCTTTTTTGCTGGCCAATCCAATCGGTCACCCTTACAAAGAGCGCCCAGGAGATTCGTAGCTATCTCTGATTGAACAGATACCTGCTACGGCACTCCGCTATCACTTCCCGTTAAAACATTGGAAGAAAATAGAATATTCTAAGGAATAATTTATTGATTAATAAAAACCATCAACACCATTCAATAGTGATAAACGTGAGTTGTAGATTCAATAGAATCGAACCAACTGTTGTTGAAGTTTGCAGACGTGCCGAACCCTTCAGTCGTCGACTTGCCATTATCGATGTTCGCCTGTCTTCTCGTCGGCCCAAACTGAATTCAATTCACTGACAATGGCAAGATGGCGCATTCAATTTAATCCTTGAAGGCGTCCCTTCGTTAAGGACACAAATTGAGATATCGACCCGTGACGCGGTGTTATTACTCAAAGAACTTAACGCACGTGATTCAGCGATAAGTTCATCTCGCTCCCACTTGACCTTGTATTATTGGTGGATCGCTGTATCACAAAAGCTTCAAAGATAATGATGTGATTGATGATGTTGCGATTTTGCACTTTGAAAACATGAAAAGCGATCAAGATGGAAGACTGAATTTTGGAGGAACTTGTAAAGTTAATTAGCTAAAACCGAAGGGACAACAGGTGGATCATTTTTTATTAATTTTTTTCGGAGGATGAAGCTCACATAGGTCTAAGACCTGTGCGTGGGTAATGAATTGGATGATGGTGAGTGATGAGTTGGACCTACAGTTTAAGGGGGTTCCGAACCACCGGGAATTGGACTAAAGCAATAGAGGAATGCATTACACATTGTAAAAATTAAAAGTATAGAATAGAAGCCTTTATTATTCTTGGAACTGAAGTTAGGGTGCAGCCGGCTCTCTCTTCCACTAGACCCTATGAAAAGAATGTGTGAGAAATAAAAGAATATTAATACCTTAATACCATGAATATTAAAGACCAATCTATTATCAAAACTGACACAGTGGTTTAATTAAATATATGATTTTCACTCACTTTTACTGGAAATGCTGGAGGGATGCATTTCACTTCTAAAGAGAAGCTTCGTCAGCCTCTGACGTCGAAGCTTACAGCTAGGCTGACGAAGCTTCTCTTTAAAAGTGAAATGCATTCCTTCAGCATCTCCAGTAAAAGTGAGTAAAATCATATATTTCATTGAAATGTAGTTGAAATGTTGTAATTTATTACAAACTTTCTAAACTGTATAAATTGCATTTGTCTTGGAAATAAATTGATTGATTGATTGAAATACTGTAAAAGTTTTGATATTAGATTGATCATCAAGTATTTCGTCATGGAAAACATCACAGATTAAAGACCACATCAACTCCAATTCACATTACACACCCTGTTTGATTACGGTACATAATTCCAAATCTCCCACACTCTCATCACCCCACCACCCCACCTCACCAACGACCATAACCCCAATTTTCAAACCTGATTCAGTCAGTATCCCTCCAGTCGCGTCTGAGGAAGCATTTCAACAATGCGAAATAGCCATCACAGGAATATGAAAGACTTAGGCTAAATTCACTAGCAAATTATTTTCAACAATTATCTATGATTAAAGAACAATAAAAAATAGATTTTCTAAGTTTGAAATTATCAGGATTAGAAACAATCACATCAATCAACTCATATGTTTTTATTTTCTGATGATTTTCACATGAATTGAGACTTGTGCGCACGTAATGCGAATGAATGGATATGAGAGCTTAAATTTTGACAGAAGAGTGGTGTTATGTTCAGTGATTAGAGTCAATAGTAAAATAACAGAGTAGGGTATGAATGATTTTAGCGGTTAAACACATTATTATTTAGTAGCACGAATTATTATCTAGTTATCTAGTAATAGAAATCTCTTAAAATCGCTTGGGTAACGAGACAGTGAAAATGGGAATGGGCATCCACTGTTCAAAGTAGCTGAGGAATTCCAATGGATTCATTTTGAAATGTTAAATCTCAGTAATTATTTCAGAAAATAATAAACATGTTACTGGTTCTATGTCTAAAATAACGCTGGCAACACTTAGATTTACATTCGCAGTTTATTTACACAAATAATCACAACACTCACTGTTCAGTGATGTCTTACAGAAAAATAAGCAATTAAAAACAGATAACACGATATTGTTCAACTGATAATGAGTTTTCAATAAACTGTACAAAAATCA
The DNA here is from genome assembly GCA_948455865.1 of Conomelus anceps. Taxonomy (NCBI): domain Eukaryota; kingdom Metazoa; phylum Arthropoda; class Insecta; order Hemiptera; family Delphacidae; genus Conomelus; species Conomelus anceps. Next base: position 986,188 of record OX418224.1, on the reverse strand, counting down.
ATCACTAAAAGTTAAAAGGCCGATCTAATATTAATTAATAACTGTACAATAAACTGTCCAATAATATTCAAAAAGAAACGTCGAAAAAGAACACTTAACTTACGTAGCACTAGTCCGTAATACAACAAAAACTATTCAGTAGCTCACTGGTATGAATTAAGCAGGAAAAAGAATTGTCACTAACAAAGGCACAGAGAAAGAATTATCACGTATATATAGAACTGTCACAACTCGTTTATCACGACAAAATTTCAAAGACAACTGAACTAATTTACAAATGCGTTCGCCTTAAATAGGTTTGTCAACAATCGAGCAATTTCTACATTTTTCTATCATCTTCTGAATAAATAAATCAAGGAAACTAGCACCTTCCACAATATTCGATAACATTCCATTAATGTCTAATCAAACAAATAGAACATTCTACTAATTACCAAGTAAACACTATAAAAGTGTCAAAAGCAGTGTAATTAATGGCTTAAAAGTAAACATCATAGCAGATAACACTGAGAGCCATTGTCTTTTCTTTCCTCCAACTCTCTCCAATTTCATATCCGCTACAAACATATAAAAATAACAGAGAAACCTCAGAAGAAAAGTTAACTAATAATTGCATAAGGTCGCTGGAAGAACGTCCACCATCTATGAGCTCTACTAACAAGAAAATAAAAAGTTAAAGAAGGATCATGTTAGATATGAAATATGGGACAAGCCAAGATTGAGGTGAAAGACGCAATTTTCGCTGCTTATCGTTTTCGTGCGTTCGCATTCCGTTCACAGGGCTTTTCCGCTTTTCCGATGAAGTACACTATATAACAGATTTATTGCTGTTTTTCCAAGTAGCGAAAGAAAAACCCTCAGCCACAAAGAAAGAACCTGGTACAGTAGTAGCAATTTAGCTACCCTGAGCCTTCTTCAGTTGCACACGTATTGTGACCTCGTTCAATATTATTTGTATCCAGTCAATTTTCGTTCCACGATAGAGATAACTGTGGCGCCTCCAGCAACAATGGCGAGAGGGAGAGACTGAGAGAGGAGTGGGAGGAGAGGAGAGGAGAGGAATGGAAAGGAGAGGAGAGGACAGCACATATTTTATAAGTTATTTGCCTTCCGTCGTCGTAGCCAACCACAGCCCAGAATGGAGCCGGATAACTATTCGGTGTGGATCGCCGCCCCACCTTATCATGCTCAGGTTTTTATCTCTTTTTTTCTAAGGTGGAAAAAGGGAAAACCACGAGATCGACTGACAAGATCAAATAGCTTTTAAGCGGGCAATCGAGCTGTAGAAATGGAGATTACCGGTGAAAAGAAGCTATTTTGAAGCAACTACCTTTATTGTCATAATATGAAATAAATAATAGCAAAATCATAAAAATTATATTCAAGATTAAATAACAAATATCTTATCATTATGAATTTTATAATCCGGCGATAACAACTAGAAATACTTTACCCGCTGGAGCAAATAGTTATCTTTATTCACAATGAATTTAATTGAAAAATATTTTTTATAGCAAACTAAAAAAATAAGCTAGTTCTTGAAATAGTTTTAATTTCAACTTTGGTAATTCATGGTGATCTTCAATAGAATTCGACTGTATTTGTGGACCATAATATTTTTTTTTATTGCTGATGATGCCCACGTTAAACCGAGACTTGTGCGTGGGTAATGAAGTGAATGATAACACATAGATACCAGACGAAGGAGCGGGATTCGAACGTTCAGGCGACAGTAAGCTGAAGTTGCGATGCCTCAACCAACTGCGCTAAGCAGCCGGTCTTATTGGAAAATTACTAATGTGTCTCTGAAATCTCTGAAAATAGCTTTTCAGTTATTTTTTGTTTTTCCGGGTCAATTTTTCTTCTCAACATATTTTTTGTGTTTCTTGTTTGTCGGTTTTATATTGTTTTTTATAGCAAAATAAATTTTCTATCGAGGTTTCTACTGAATAATACAGTATTATTCTTTTCGCACACTGTCCAGGGATAAAATTGAATCAGTCTAAACTCATTGTAGGTGAATTTTTAATACAATAATTGACTAGATAGTTGAAATATAAATTACATTGAAATAATATTGAATTACACAACTAAATTTTGAAAAAACGAGTATTAATCTTTTCGTACACTGCCCAGGGGTATGAATAGCTGAATCAGTTAAGACTCATCGTAGGAGAATTTATAATTTGTTTAGTTAGTTGAAATCTAAATACACTGAAAGAATACTGAATTACAGAAGAAATTTTGAAAAATTGTTTGAGTTGAAGCGAATGTTTCAAGTTTTTGACTAAAAACAATAGGAAATATATACGAAAATAGATCAGCGTTGACAAAACAACTCGCTATAAATATAAAATATTTGGTTGCAGTCCCGATCGATATTTGTACCATACCCAAAGCTAAACCTAACGTTCCTTTCATATTGACTATTGACTATCGATTCTCTAAGTCGATTGCTTTGTGGGAAGATATGGAGCGTGGCCAAATATTTTCAGAATCAATTCAATTTCAAATTGAATCAATAAAGTATCAAACTGTTATAGTAAAGAATCATAATCGAGAATTATGGAAGGAATAAAGTGGTTGAATTACTTCCTGTGAGGGATAGGCCACTAACATTTGATTTCTATTTCAGATACTCCAGCTGGGCCATAATTCTTGATACGAAGCCGAAATAATGGAAGTTACAAAGATGATGCTATCAGTAATGGGGTCGGTTCTCTCTATTCAGTTGGTGCTATCCAAGTTTACTTTCTTGTTCCAACCATCAGTTTAAGATCTTGCCGATGCCATCCAAACTTACTTGCTCCAATAATTTTACCATCGTAAAATTCTCATGACTATGAATCAGCCGTTTTTTCAGAACGCTTCTCATCAACAATCTAGAAATTACTTTTGGGGATGGAAAACAACAGTATTTCTCATGAGAGAGATTTTAGCAAAGGAGTTTCGAAGCATCTTAGGAAGACTGAGTTTTCTTCTTACAAAGTCGCTGGGTGCAGAAATTCCTACTAAAAAGCTTAGAATTTTTTTTTTGGAGAGGAACTGATTTATAACAATAAATTACGCTAATTATTGAATTAATATATTATACAACTGGATTTCCAGTTCTATGAGGAACATTATTTATAGTGTGAGTTTTACACAAAGTTCTTAAAATATTTACATTGTACAATCCAACAAAAATTTCTTCAAAACACGATATTTTTAATACGATTATCAAGTTATTTTAAACATAAAATATGGGTAAACCATAGTTGAGTAGGGTAATTTCCAAAAATTATTTCTCAAAAATTGCAGTTTTATAGTTATTAGATTCCCATTTAGTTTGCTAATATATATTATATTGTTTTATAGTTTTAATTAATTATTGATTGGAAATAAAGTATTTATTTATTAATCAAACAAAAAATTAAATACACCGCCCTCGAAGACCACCATAGGAATTAAAGGTAGATTTGGACAGTACTAAAATACTTTGTTCACATTTGTTTATGTATATATTTTCACGAAAGCAAACAAGCAGTTAATCACGCACTTGTTCTATATATATCAGTCCATTGTTTTCATGGACAGACGCAGCTGGCAATATGATTTTTCTCGGTCTCTCTCGTTAGATGTCTTTGTCACTCTTATTCTTCAAGTGTGCAACTCTCTCACTCAATTGAATTTCTCGAGATTTCTTCAGACTTCTTGAACAATCGAGATCATATTCTGTGACCTTCTACAATAACCTTGATTCATCTAGAAACTGCTACTTCTTGGAATTATGACAACTTTCTTGTATATAAAGGAGCTCATGTGAACCATTGAGTGGAGTCAAAAGCTCCCGTGTCAGATTGTGTTACAGATCTCGTGCCAGTGGATTAAACAGTGCTCGATTCCAGTGTCAAGTGCAGAGACAAGTGTTTACTGTTTGTGCAGCTTATTAATAGTTTAAAGACGTTGTGTTAAGTGATATTATTTGGGACTGTCAAATAACGAATTGGACTGTGTTTTGTAAGTGATTAGTGGCTCTTTTATCAATTATTTCTACATTATTGTACAGTTTATTGGACTCTAGTTTCTTTTGTTATTGATTAGCCTGTAATTAATTATTCATTAATTCTTGTAAATAATTACTAATAAATAAGTATTAGCTTGTCATTTGTTGATCTGTTTTTATTTATCAATTGAACTTACAATTAGTGTGTGTAAATAGACTAATTTGTGTAAATAAAGTGCAAGTGTGAACTTTAGTGCTGCCAGCCTTATTTTAGACATTAGAACCCGTAACAATATATATAAATATATCCAGTACTGTATGTAATATATAGTCTATTTCATGGACAATATAAATAGTATATGAAAGGCAAAGTAAAGAGCACTGATACGACTAACCACAACACACTGGCCAGATACAGTCAGTCGGTCGACCGCATTGCCAATAAATCCAATCCGCCATTGCTAGCCAAAACAGTCGGCTTTGCTAGCTCACTACTTTCATCGGCCGGGTAGGGCAGTTAGTGGTGCATTTGTGATTTGCGTTAAACACACTTCATTACACCAAATATCTTGTTTCCGTTTCAATGAATATGAGAAACCATAGATTAACAATGAGCATGTTGCCTGCATTGAACGAATATGTAATCGCTGATTCATGAAAGATATACGGTTTGATTCTAAATACAGTACCGGACAATGTACAGTAGTTTATCCATTCATCTTTGGGATGAACCACATCAAATAATAATAATAATAATAATAAGCGTATGGCTTTTAATGGTGGGGAGACCCTTACGGGTAGTTCCACCTCGCCGTTTGTGCCATGTTACGGGGAACATGGTGGACCTACTATTTTAGGTGGGTTCCGAACCACCGGGTAAGTGATAATAAAGCTTCTAGCATCAAATCATTGAAGCACGGTCACCCATCCAAGCGCAGTCTTGAGCGGTCGTGACTGAACATCACGACCACTTGAACACCACGCTCACCGCACGACCAATCACTACCCATAACCACATCAAGAACCTGATTGTTATTGGTGATATATTGTGGTACATATCCATCATAAATAAGACTGGATGTGGTTACAACCACAGTAATTATGAGAACACGAGAACTATAGTTTCGGATATCATACCAAACAGATTTATTTATTTATTCAATGCAAACATTCTTTGGAGGCAACAGGTAATATACCCAAAAATGCCTCCTCAACACAAATACAAAATTCTAAATAGAGTAGACCACAAGAAAATTTAAAGAGATTGAAAAAAAATTGTTTGAGATAAAAATTTATCTTACTCAACTGTCAAAACTCAATTTTTTATCTAATTGAATTTCTTTTTGCTTTCATTTTTAAGATTAATAATTATGAAACTGCCGAAACTATGGTGTGTTCTTGTCATGAATGATTGTTCATACAAATTTGAAATTTTGTCTGCCAAATATATAGCATATCACGTTTTTTAAAATGAACGTAGTAGTGAGTCAACATATTCTTAAAATTCATGACATGTTCATTAACAGAGACCACAAACCCACAGAGGAGCTCCTTTAAACTTCATCATTGCAAGGAAAATAAAATTTTATTTTTTAATCTGACTTGTCCTTAACTAGTATCTCCAAGACATAACCTCCAAAAAAATACATAATTTTATTGTGACTGCCTATCAATCGAGTGCACAGATAATATAAAATATCGAGCGGCCATCACTTTTCCCACCACATTCATCACATCTATCAAGATGTCACATTCCATTTTATACAGAATACTGTAGTTTTCTATATGCTCATAAATGTATATTTTTTATGCATGCTTCGTTGTACTAAAAATCCACTAATTAGAAGTCTACATCATTTTTATCTGAGTTAACAGACAAAAATCTATATTTAGAGTGTACATTTTTTATTTGTAGACAAAGTAAACAGCAACAAAATGCTCATGATTGTATATTTTTTATGCATGCTTCGGTGTACTCCCAAATCCACTAATTAGAAGTCTACGTCATTTTTATCTGAGTTACCAAACAAAAATCGATATTTGGAGTTTACATTTTTTATCTGTAGACAAAGTACAAAGCAACAAAAAAAAAAGCAGGAGGTATTAAACAGGTTAGCTGTACCGTGTACCACCAATGTCAGTTAATCCATATGGAAAAACCAAGTGCGGAGAGCAAAAACCGAATAGCATGCATCGATTGGCTGGGCTGGGCCGACCGCTATGAAAATATTACGGCTCGGTTTCAAGGGTTTATTGGATTGCGGATGCAGTTGACCGTAATAGGATTGCAAAAAGCGAATACCGGAGGCATGATTTAACCAGCTTCAGTTTGTGGAAATACGCACCAGTTTCGCTTGAATGTCAGACGAGACAAACCAGACGAATCTTTTGATACGCTGAAAAATTATAAGCTGATCACTTTGAATTAGGTTGGCCTTAGAGTTTAACTACTCAAATTAAACGGACATTACTTGCATAAAGTTTTGTTATAATTTTCGATATTACAACAACTACAACTGATGTAGTCGTCGTACATTATAACTACGAATGTGTATAAATTATTGTACCAATTGTTGTTACTACAACAGGTGAAGGTGGCAAAATGTTAGAGAAGAGAAGGAATAGTTGATTCATTTTTAAATAAAATAATTAAATTGGATTCAATTAGATTGAATTGCGGTGATTGTAATGCCTTTTTAGTTGGGTCAGACCGGTAGAAGTTTCCATTGTAGAATAAATGAATATATTAAGGATTGGAAAACCCAAAAAGGAGACTCCAATTTTGAAGATCATCTCATTAATAATAGACACAATTTCAAGGCTGAAGAAAATGTTGAATTTCTGCATTTGATTGGCAAAGGCAGACAATTGAACATTTTAGACGCTTTGGAGTTATCTAGGTTGGTAAAAAACGATTCCAATACTAGTGTAAATGATCAAATTTATTTCAACCGATTCAATACAACAAACTTGGTTTCATCATAATTCTGGCCTACATTTTAATAACGGTACTTTTATGTTATTCTCGGTTTGACCTTGACTGCATTTCAGTGAGCGTCAATTTTTCAATTTTAAAAATGTTCAATTCTAGCCTACTTGTGTTCTAGCCTACTCTTCTTTGTTGCTTTCTAGATGTTCACAGTTTTTGGTTCTTGATTTGGTTTCTTATTTTTGCTTGTTGCTCCTCACACCAGTGTGCGTTAATTGTGATGGCCTTCAGCCAATAGCAAACCTTCAATGAAGGTCAGCCTATTACACCCTTAGCCAATAGTATCATTCCGTGTTTAGTATTGTGAGGGAACATTTTGAATCAACCTCTATGTCTTAAGATTTGAAAACGCCGCGCTCCAGTCGGCCATTCATCTATTGATGATGGCGTCTGTTGGAGCGAAAATTCATGTCCGATATGACAGATATGACACAGATCTAAATAGTGAAAAAGCTCTACTCTGAATAAGAAACTCATACATATTGCTATCCTACAATTTCTTATATAATTTCAAGCTCTGCATAAACTAACAAATATCCCAAATTCATGTGAAATGTTAAATCATCATTTCAAGCCGTGATAAATGTAGGCTAAACTTGTTATCACAAGCCAAGTACTGCATGAATGTTTGGATATTTGTTTCGTAATTTATTTATACTAAAATTATTTAAAATGTTAAAAGGAAAGCTCATGTATTCCCTGAGACCCATTTTGAGTCTCCCTTTGCAAATATTAATTTTAGTGCTACATTTAAGTTTTATATTAATTCATGCTTTGGCTGACCGATTTATAGGCCACATTGCCGAAAATTTGTCAGCTGTTCTAGGACTTTTTCCGGTTCCCGAAAAAAAGTTCTAGAAGGACTTACTACTAAAAGACTGAAGGAGAAGGACGCAGGATTCGCGTATCCCTTAACTTGCATTAATTTAATAAATGTAGCACAAGTGTAAAGTTCCTAGTAAATGTTAAATGTCCTCTTATGTTGAATGTTTTTTAATCGTACATTCTTTCATTGTAAAAAAGTAAAATTGTGATAAACCTGGCGATTAAAACTACCACCACCAACTCCAAAGAATACTGATGTCCACGAGGCTGAAAAAACCAAGTGCATCGAAAAGGGGGCTGAATACAAGGAAAGTGCGTGAGTTAAATCCTGATCAGGAATAATTACCATTATAAAAGCTTTTTGAGTGCGAATTTCATAGCCAATATTTCAAATCTCGCCGCATATATCAGTGTAACATACAAAGTTGAATTCATGTAATATCTGGTAAAGACGTTCAACATATAATAGTGACCCTTAGGTCTAATTCCTCACACAGGAAAATTATTCCTAATTGAGTTAAAGACTCAAATTTCATTCAAGAATTTAAAGAACGTTTTGGAAATTAAATATCTCAAGTGGAGATTATTTTATTCTTGTAATACAATTACTGAGACACATGATTTATTTGATTGGCATTAATAAATTATACTGTTGTTAATTGACTTTGGTGTATTTTTCTCTTGGGAGTTTCTTGCTTGGTATTAGACTAAGTACACGTTCTCGCACACATAGCCTAGGGTCCATTTGCCTGTGGTACTTCATGAGAAAGACCACTTGTGATTTCAAGGATACCTTGACTAACCTTAGCATAAAAGGTTCAGTTGCTTCAGTGAGATCGTCTACAGTCTACCGGAGAAATCCTCCTTACACCAGTCATACAACAGAACACCTAGTGGTAATATTATTGCTTTCAGATATTTGATTGTACTCAGCTCGAAAACGCCCTCTATCTCTTTGATTAGTGGTAATTTATAATTATCATTTGTTTGAGAGATAGTGGACGTTTATTCGTTATGGAGTATTTTCAGGAGGCGAAATTTCAATACAGCCAAGCCTTGCTTGAGTTTGTATGTTAGAGCCTATTATCCGGACACAGCTGATGGAACATTACATTTTATTTCCATTTCAGTTTTCAAATAGAGGAATTGGAGCCCAACCTGAGAATATTGCCTAACAACATATATTAATCTAATCTGTACTTTAGTTTCAGCTTGTTTGAGATTGATAATGGTGTAACAACCAAAACTAGTATTTCACTATTTTCAAAAAATGTGGTTGTGACAACTTCGTCTTTTTATTCATTGAAAATTAACAATGATAAGAAGCAATTTAATAATTGAGGGAATAAAAAATAAAAACCTTTTAGTTGAAGGAAGAAGTTATTGTTGATGTAGAGCTTTAGAGCCACCGGAAATAACATTTTATGAAGTCAACTTCCTCATAAGCCCCAGATACTGAGCCCATAGATATAAAATAACTCCGTTGTTAGTGGAGAGCATTTGAAGCAGGTAGTGAACGAACATAGTATAATATGCTATATGGGGTCGATGGCAAGGATAGAAGGCAAGGAAGGCTTATATTAGCAGGCAGAGAAGGCACTAGCTGTACAGCGATGGTGCAAGCAGGTTGCATAACTAACCCCTATCACCTCCACGGCCATCATCATCATCATCATCATCAGCAGCAGCAGCAGCAGCAGATAAGGCAGCATAATTGAGGAGCACACACACACTTGGTAACTAATTGCCGACACCTACAATCCGACTATAATATGTTATCTGATAATGCTCCTATCATGAGCGTGTTGTCTATTGGTGCACCTGCCCCCAATAGTAATGCATATCATAAATGTGATTTGCTCATACATACTACTCCTAACATACACTCCTATCACACACAGCAAATATGCTTTGATATTAATATTAAACAATGGTGTAATACAATAATATCAACATCAATTAAATGTGATCTGATAATAACGTTATACAATGGGAAAATACAATTATAGCATTTGATTTCTGGAAATTATAAGTGATCGGTGCAAAAATATTTGATTGTGATACCTTTGTCGAAGTGATTCTCCAATGAAGCTTATTTTGGAACATACTTCAATCATTTACAAGAAGCATTTCTTCTGTCAATTTTCAAATTTCCATACAATTAACATTATTTTATATTCTTGATAAATATAACACATAAATGAATTAGTAACTCTAAAAAATTAATATGTACTTAATTCTACACTGAATACAAAAATTACTCAACTCAATACATTCAACCCAGTAACTACTGGAATTCTAAACTCCGTGAAGTTTACCTCAAGATCTGTTGAATTTGAATTGAAATTACTGTATCAATAAAGATAATTCTCATTTAGAATCTGAGAAAATCCTACTACAATATTATGATAATTATGATGTTCGTGTTGCCTAATCTCGATCTATTTAGCAATTTGAAATCCATAGGAGACCACGTTGCATTTTTCTCATATACATTTTACCTAACTTAGATCGATTTATTGATATCAGATAACAAAAAACCCACGCATACAGAATTTTCGCAATTTTTGTTCAACAACTCAACTTTTTCAAACCTCTGTTATATCCCTTTATTGAGAATAAAAGAATCCCCTTCAAAAGTAAAAATTAAACCTTTTTTTTTTTGTTCAAACACCCTAAGCACCATAAATTTCGCCTTAGTAATTATTAATGAACTCCTGGAGAGCAAGCCGCTTAGCGCAGTTGGTTGAGGCGTCGCAACTTCAGCTTTCTGTCGTTTCAGCGGTCGTGGGTTCGAATCCCGCTCCTCCGTCTGGCATCTATGTGTTATCATTCACCTCATTACCCACATACAAGTCTCGAGCTCATGTGGGCATTATCGGAAAAAAAAATCTAGGTTGCATAATATTATTAGAAGCGATACATTGAAAATGTTAACGTGTGAGTAGAAACCCGAGTCTGAAACTTTCAACGTTAACAGAATAGGACGTCTCTCCGAAGAGTTCAGGAAATGTAATCACGAATGTCAGCCTATTGGAGGAAATGTTCTAAAAGAAATCTCGATTCAATGTATGGGGAGATGGGAATGGGAGGAAGCGGCGATCACAGGTCCCTGTGAGACAAAAGATATCACTCTGGACACTTTCTACTTTGTAGAGCTGAAACAAGATTCTTTTCGTAGCCGAAAAGGGAAGTCTGCAGATAAGTAGTTTCCAAGCTTTGTTTTCGTTGTTTTTTTCGTGAGAACCAAGAATTCGAAGAAGGCCAGAAGAACTGGCAGCTGACATTCGAAATTGTCCACCTTTTTTGACCAATAGAACTTCCGGCGCCAGACACAAACTACGAATAAAGGACTTTTTTGCGGAATTTCCTACCATTGTTGGAGAAATAACGTAAAAACTCATCGCCATCTATTGAAAACAAAATTCTCCTCCTATTCCACATATTGGAAAGAGCTTGAAAGACCTCTATTTTTACTACTTTGCTAATGTGACAGATGAAAAACAGAAAGGAGAGACTGAGAAGGAGGAACAGCATAAAACAGAATAAAGATATTTTTTAGATGTTTCATGTAGAGAAGTTTGGACCAACTAGTCCCCACAATAATACACAATGAAAAAGGGCTGGATGCCCTTTTGGTGCAAAAGTTCTAGGCAAAACCTAGGTGAATAACCTGAAACCTAAAAGTACCTCAAAAAGGTAACGGTTTTGCAGTAATGTAATTACGATGTTATTTATTCACAGGATGTTTTTTTCGGAGGATGAAGCCCACATAGGTCTGAGACCTGTGCGTGGATTGGATGATGGTGTGATTGATGAGTTGGACCTACAGTTTTAGGTGGGTTCCGAACCAACGGGAAGTGATTTTACAGTAGAGAACAACCTTTTTTTGCTGGTCAATCCAATCAGTCACCCTTACAAAGAGCGCCCAGGAGTTTTGTAGTTTATCTCTGATTGAACAGATACCTGTTACGGCACTTGGCTATCACTTCCCAAATATCCATACACTCAACTTCGCCCTCCAAGGATAACAAATAAAGACAATCTTCTATTCTATTCTATAATGTTGTCTATATATGTTAACAATGTTCACAGAACCGTTGATGAAATTATCAAAGTAAATGATCAACAGAATTATCAAATACACCTATTTTTTCATGATTCTTATGAAACTGACTGCAGAAAATTGACATAGTGGAGAAGCATTTTATCTTTCCACCCTTCAAGTTTGCTAGGTAATAATTATTATAAAAATATTTATTATACAACTAAGGATCTCATTATGTCATCAATATTCACAAAATTGTTGATGAGCTAATTAAAGCACATGTTCAACAGAGTTATACGATACACGTCAATTTTTCATAATTCTGATGGAACAATTTGCAGAAAATTGACAAAGTGGAGAAGCATATTTCTCTGTTCAACTTCTAAGATTGTTATATGTAATTGAGGATATTTCACTATTCATCTGTAACACAAGAAGGTTGATTCTGTATGTTGAATTGATGGAATAGAAGGTGAAAGATTTGATCTATCTGATCCCACATAACGCAGTATCATCATTAAGGCACTTCAGCTAGATGGGACCTGTGACCAGGTGTGAGAGCTGCGCTATGATCAATGAATCTCAACTGCATGAGTGGAGTGATGAATAAGAGATCTCAGTTAATTCCTAGGTGGAGTGATGAGGGTATAACAAGGCAAATTTATGTTCAAGCAAGCCTAGGGCAAGCATGGATTTCAGAGTCCACATTTATAGGAAACATCTTAGTATGAGGTAATTCGTCAGAACAAAACCTTGATAAGGTGTTTAATTTCCAAAAGAAAGCGTGTATGGAAAGAGTAAACAGATTAGGTTCATGTAGGTCGTTGTTCAAGAGACTTTGTCACCTAACTGTACTCTGCTTATATGTGTATGAAGCTACTTTATATGTTAAAGAGAGTGATATTAACCAAAATCTTGACGTACACGATTGTAATACAAGAAGCCGAGGAGATTATCACTTCATTGATGAGTCAAAATAGTAGCTTTTTCGAACAAAAACCAAAAACACATTAGTAAAGAAGAAAAAAGTGCTTTTTTTGAAGCAGAAAAAGGAGTATTAGAGGGATTCCATAGAAATTATATTCGTAAGAAACTCTACAACATGCTACAGCAGTTTTTAAAGTATTCAAAATATAGAAATATTTTAAAAAAAATTGAAAAAATATTTTGTTGATATAGCTTTTTATAGTGTACAAGAGTTCCTTTCTAATCAAAATTAAGCCTTACCTCAACTAATTGATATAGTAATTATGGTAACCAGTGTATAAGAGTATAAGATTGTATAATATTGTTGATCTGATATATGTCTTACACTTCTTACCCGGAGTCTCCAGGACGTAATCTACAAAAAAAAATATATGGTGATGATTCTCGCGTCCAGTATCCCTTATCTAGAGGAAAATATCTCACCGATCATGGACCCTATATATTCTTGTGTTTGAGAATGGCATTTATTATCTGATGAAACCAAATACCTAGCTCTAAATTTATTCAATTTATTTATTCCTTAAGAAGGTGGAAAAATCACCACAGCAAACATAGACTGCGAATTTTTTCAACTGTTGAAAAGAAAATGTAGGAGTGAATTATTCTCCATATCTAATTATAGTAAGGGAGTTTAATAATGGGGTTCGCTTTTTCCTAACAACAACCACTCTTACAAGAAATTTCCTAAACACCTACTTTTCCTCCAATAATAACTTTGTCGTGCAAAATTTCGTTTTTTCAGATTCAAACTCAAGTAAATTGATTTTATCTTGATTGACTTTAAATAATTGACAATAGAAGCGAGGTTGGCTAATATCCACCACGCCAGTTAACAACTCCCAATTACCAAGTTTCCAAGTGAATTCATACAGTGTGTTTTATACACTATGAAGCTATTTACCAAATAAACTACCTCCAAATGAAAATGATTTGCCAATAATATGGACTTCATTTCAAAGACAATTTCTGATTTAAAATTCGATTATCTCAAACTCAATTGAAATTCAACTATCTGGTGAAAATTGATAAATGCAGAAGAATGGAAGTGTTGATAATCCAGAGGCTATTCTTTCACACTTCACACTTTCCTACACAACCCACATGCCCAGAATGAATATAGATGTTTGAAATAGAAGAGAAACAAAATTATCCTAATCCAAATTGAGCTGCTGATAAAATCATCGTCACAGCGGATGAATTGTTTAACAGCTCGTCTGATTACTATGCAATCATATCCCGATCCCCCGAATCAGCTTGTTTGCATTAATAAGTTCATAGTCAATCAAGTCGCTATCATCAGGGATAAATGCAAATCGATCAGAATATACCTTAGACCTTAATCAGTAGCAACATGGTATCAATATTGACCTAACTGTACATCAGTGCCTGACCCATGTAATTGGATTCACTTAGCATGGCATCATATTTGATTCTAGAGCCATAATCGCGTGGATTTGTCATTAACATGATCTCGTCATCTACTATCGTAACAAATTTATTATTCAGCATGCTGATAGTGTTCATACTACAGATAGTAAGAAAATAAATTCTTTTATTGGTGCGGAGACCCTTACAGGTAGTTACACCACACCGCTTGAGCCATGTTATGGGGAACATGGTGGACCTACTATTTTAGGTGGGTTCCGAACCACCTGGTAGAGATAATAAAGCTTATAACATCAAGTCATTGAAGTACGGTCACTCATCCAAGATAGTATAGAGTTTTTGTTAGACGAGTTTTATGAATATGTACTATACATAATGAATAAAGTTAACATAAAACTAAGACATGGCAATTATCTAGGAAAAGAAACCAAAATAGATAATATGAATGATACAATAATAATTATAAATAAGTAAATTGTGGATGTAGAACATTGTTACATATAATTGATAGAATGGGCTCTAATTTGAAGAATGTATGATCCTTAACAGAAATTACAAAAATGAGAAAACGAGCTGGGACGCAAAAAGAAAATAGAAGTCAGTTGAAAACAGAATAAAAGTCAGTTAACGATTTCAGAGACAATGGAAATAGAAAGGCAATTGACGATTACATCATAAATAGGCGTTTATTAATTAGAACATCAAAAGTAGGATCAAAAAATGGTTATTGAACAAATGCCAACATACAATACTATCATCATTATAACACTGTTCTCTGCTGTAAAATCACTTCCCGGTGGTTCGGAACCCACCTAAAACTGTAGGTCCAACTCATCAATCACTATCATCCAACTCATTACCCACGCACAGGTCTCAGACCTATGTGGGCTTCATCCTCAAAAAAAAAACATGAAATATGATCAAAAACCAAAAGGAATTTTGTCTTTTTGGATTAGTACTGTCAGTTCTAAACAAGAAATTTAATAAAACACAAGATCAAAGTGACAGAAATTTCTTAGTATTATTTTCTTGGAATACAAGAATTGAATTCATAGAATTAATAATAAGGAAATTCTGAGTGACCTACAGTCTCTCAGAAGAAAATCATTCTTTTCTATTGAAGAAAAGCTATGTTCTGCATACATGCTACAAAGCACTGGAAGAGATTATTTCCTGAAGCCCAAAAATTCACGGAATTGGGAAGAAATCTCTGGAATTGCTGGTGGATTTACAAGGAGCGATCACTCCTATAAAAAAGTCTTCATGCAACTGATACGACAACGCTATGAATATCTTTCCGCTCCCCGACTACATAAACGAGAGAATTATTCACGTCCTGCCTGCTATGTACAGTTTTCCTAAGAACCAAACAAATTACCCTTCTCCAGCCAAAGTAAGTAAGAAAAGCATTCTTTCTGGTTGAATATTCTTTTTTGTTTAAATAGGGACCAAAATATTTGATAGACAGCTTTAGAAAAAGCCTACCTATAAATTCTAAGTTTACTAGCTATACTTTTTTCGGAGGATGAAGCCCACATAGGTCTGAGACCAGTGCGTGGGTAATGAATTGGATGATGGTGATTGATGAGTTGGAGCTACAGTTTAATGGGGTTCCTAACCACCGGGAAGTGATTTACAAGGGTTTACTATGATTTACAAGTGATTCACTATGTTTACAAGGGTTTAGCGTCATACGTAAGGACCTGGATTCAAATTTTTTCTTCCATAATGATCAACATTATTCAATAAAATTTTGGTCTCTACCAGAATAAATATTATTTTAATATTGAAGATACTTTGACAAAACAAATGATTTCAATCAAATGTCAGGCTACATATTTGGCAAATTATGTTGATTAGGATTAGAATTGGTCTACTCTCACGGCGAAATGATTTATTCATTGCAAGATAATACACAAAAACAGAGAAGATACCCATTGAATGATACAGTAGTATACCACTTAAAATCAGGATGATATGCCACCCACAATCTGGGTTACAATAGGTGATCCACAATGACAGTATTGCCAAACAAGCATAATTAAAGTGAAATAATAATTTACACTCACCAATAATTATTCTAGAGACAGATCACTCATTATTTTTTGCTGACATGAACATAATTACCTGAAAATAGGATACACATATTAGATATAGTTGTATAATCACAATTTGTATTTATTTATATTATAAAGACAAATAAAGCAATAAATGATGGGATGCAACAGCGAAAAAAGCACTAAAGACCTTTTTTGTACTTGATGTTTTATATTATTTTCACTTTGAAAAACCTAATTTCAATATGATTGATAATAATGTTAACACAGATAAAGTACTAAACTGTATCTTAGTATTTAGTATGTGTTGCAACTAACAAAATTATCTCTGGTTCAATAAAAAATGTGGTTGCGAAGATATGAAGTCTTATCATTAATGAATACATACCACAACGTACTTATCACCAATCTTAGAAGTTACTAAATTTTTATCAGAGCACAAAATAAAATTTTTAATCAAATTATCAAGCACTTGTTCTATAATAAATTTCAAAAGTCTGTTCTTCTCAACACATATTTTCAGAATTACATTCATGTACATAAAAATCTCTTCAGGGGGAGATGAGTCGTTTTTGTTTGTCATTCCCTGAAGCTATTGTCTTTTATCTTAAATTAAGATTTGTCTTTTATGAGGGAAAAATTTTAAAATTCCGTGATTTGCTTGTCTCTTTTTCTATCCGCGCTTTACTTTTCCTTCTTTGTTTTACGTTGTAAAAGTCAAATGAGAGTCTGAAGTTAACGATGACAAGTTGAGCACCTGAATTCCTACCTAATTCCTCAGGGGATATCCAAGAATCAAAGGAAATTCTTCTCTTTGCGCTCGGTGGTAAGAAACCCTTTGACAAGCTCGGTTTTCAGAGCCAGTTCAACTCTAGCTCTGTAAAGCCAACTAATGGAAGTCATGACAGGAATTCTTCGGATGACCTCAATACTAGGCCTCCTAATACCTGCTTGTTTTCAGAAAAATTGAAATCCTTGTTTACGAATTACCTTCGCAGTTCTCAATCACAAAAATCATTTAAAAATAGTCAAGGTGTTGGAAAGTTTTTGATGGAAATATTATACGTACACTGAAAATTACTTGTGAGATAAATAAAATTCTATGAAATAATTAAATATACATTTGTGATAGTTGATTTGAAAATTCGAAGTTCTTAGTATCGGTATCGTAGAAAAAAAGCCTATAACAATTTCACTATTTTCATGGAAATTGAAAGAACTGCTTGTGTTAGAAGTGTAGAAAATTAAAAATACCTAATCGGAAAGTTTGAAGCTTTAAGAACCGCGATTTATTAGAAACTCGGTTCAGCCTGTTAGCTTCATTCACCAAATCCTCTCATTTTTTCGTCAATTATTTTCAAGTAAAAAGAATTGCGTAATGTACTAATAACTTTTGAAAATAATGTTAGCAATATGTCTCTTTTAATAGACCTGCCAAAGTACGAGATTATATCGCAGTCTCGATTATAATCAGTCTCGTAGCTATTAAACGATGTAGGATGTTCATGCGACTCATGGCTATTTTAGATAGATAATATTACTTTTAGAATTCATTCATATATGAAAAGAAATTACTGCACTTTTAAATAAATGAATGATAATCTCCTCTTTCTCATCATATCAACATTAATATAATTCGATTATCATAAAACTAAATGAACTAGTCCTTTCATTCCAGTGCATTTAGAAGACTCTAGTGAACTACATGACAACAATCGTTCAGTTCATGGGAGCCCTACCTTTCACCGGTTAATAATGTTTTCCCGAAAACTAAGGCGTCTAATTGGTCTATTCAAATTTTTAAACGTCCATGAAATTTTAATAGTCCAATCAGACGCCTTGGTTTCCGGTAAATTTCCTTTACCGGTAAACGGTAAGGCTCCCGGTAAAATTCCCTTTACCGGTAAACATAAGGCTCCCATGAACTTTCGTTCTATGGTTTACCATCGATAGACTTCACAGCTGAATAGATGTGTAGATGTGCCGAATTTAGTGAATGCCGTCATTATTTTTAGATCAAATGGCGCACCGAATTTCTCTTTCCAAAAAAACAAACGAATAAATACGTAGTCAATCCTCCTCGAACATAAAATGCACACTATTCTTTATATCACAAAGCTCCCGGAAACCTATAAATTATTCCTTTTCTCTCTCACGAGACAACACATCTCAGAATTTGTTCCAAAGCTTACAGTCCAGAATAAGAGAAGGAATCATCTCGTGAAATATGTACGAGTTCGATACCTTACTATTTTATACAGCATTCAGCTCGTAAGATGCAACGAATGGAGATTGATGATGCTTGAAGAGCGGAGACTGAGATGGAGAGTTCTACCCCGGTTAATTTCCTCTCCTGGGTGTTTAGGATCATTAAATATCGATCAATTTTCAACAGCTACTAATCCCTCTTCAACAGAACAGAGACTCAAATTCATATGCGGAGTTCCTTCTTCATCGGATTACAATTATGCTTCAGAATGTCTTGCTTGCCATTTCTGAAAGAATCAACAAATTATGCTCTTTCGCTCTTCCAAAAACATTGCTGAGGACGAATGATTCTCGGACATTGAAGATTCAAGGAAGGAGGAGTTCACAGCCCACTTGAATTGACTTTAAAAAAACGTTTATTGATATTGTCGACAATGATGTTGATCATTTTCTACTAAAATAGTTCTACTTCATTATTTACTGGTTGGAGTGGCCGTAGCCGAGTGGGTTAAGCGCTGATTTGCTAGTCCAAAGGTCCCGGGTTCGATCCCAGCTCTGACCGAAAGATTTTACTTCAGGCCACTCCCGTGTTTCGGAGGACACGTTAAGCTGTCGGTCCCGGCTGCCTAAAAACAGTCGTTAAGTCACGTCAGAGGCCCTGAACTTATTCAGGTGCGACCTGATAACTCTGACACCAGACCTGAGCCAGCCAGGTCACACGATATTATTATTATTTTTATTTACTGGTTCATACATGGAATGAATACTATTTCTGTAGCCAACATAGGTTTGAGGACAAATTCTAAAACATGTATGTTGTGATGGGATGATGTGGATAATTTTTTTTTCCCTTTAGGATATTATTATGTAATTGTTATATTCTGTGAGTGCAATATTATTCTTATTAATTGTTATATTCTGTGTACAAATTATGAGTGCTTTATTATTATGGGTGTTTATTATTTTGGGTGTTTTTGGAAGAGAGTTTTGTCCAGTTATGAAAGTGAGCAATAAAATATGTTTACTCCTGTCAAGTGTCATTGAACACTTTTTTATTGAACTATATAAAAATAATTAATCCGGATGTTTCTATATTACTGTGTTTATGTTAGTTTACTGTGCTCCCATATGCGGACAAGCTCACTGAGCTTTGCATATGTGTATTATTTTTCAGTCAGTTTGTAATACATGTATTTGTATGTTTTATATTATGTTGTTATGGCTGAGAATAAATCAAATATTATTATTTATATTTTTCAAGCAAGCAATCTTATGTGATCGCTAAATATTTCCAAGTACAATATAGCGCAGCGAGCATTCTTGGCAGTTGAATGAATTTGCCTGTACTACTACTACTACCACTGCTCTACAGCTCACATTCTTCTTCTTTTGGATAATCATATAGTTGTGGACACGGAAAAAAAGAACAGTTTTCGGTGTTATCTGTTTGTGCAACAAGTCTTCCGGTCTAAGCTAATTTTTTACTTTTCCCCTGCACTCTCTTTGCCTTGCAGTTTATCTAAATGTCATTAAAATGTTGAATTAGAATTTAATGGAATCTTATCGAATATTGTAGAATTTCTTATCTGTTTATTTAGAATTCCATGGAACGATTTCCATCTTTCTAGATCAAATAAAACCTATTTAAAGCGAGCGCGTAGGTAAAAGTTAGTCAGTCTTGTTTGAATTTGTCGTGATAACAAGTACTGTGACAGTTCCCGTTTCCGTTAATACGGACAGTGCAATCCCGTTGGCGCCATTACAAACTGTGTTAATGAACTTTAGTTAAAGTGATAATTGCAGTACTGTGACAGATTATTATTCAGGCTTACTTGATAGTTTATACAGTGACTTGTAACTGGTTGTATAGTTTCAACTATTATGTATTAGACGCTTCTCCTTGAATTATTGATCAGTTTGTTGAACAGTTATTATTTAATATTAGATCGGCCTTTTGACATTTTAGTGATTGATTTTTGAACAGTAGTATAGCAAAATCTTTATTAGCTGAACATTATCGATTTATCTGTTCTGATTTCATTATAATGTGTAAGAAATAACTGAACAGTGTGAGTTGTGGATAATTTGCGTTAATAAAGTGCGATTGATAAATTATAAATAAGTATTATTAAATAATTATTATTAAATAAGTGCGAGTGATAAGTGTTGCTAGCAAATAATTCTTATTTTAGAGATAGAACCCGTAACAATATATACAATCTTGCCACTGCTAAATTAATATGTTCAGTATCTTGTTATTCAGCTAACGATAGATGAATGTGTCTCTGATTTTTCGGGTCTCTAGCTCTGGTCTGATTATTCATAAGAACCAATGAACGAATAATAAGATTGACGAAGAAGCATACATAAAGAGTAATGAATTTCAAACAATATGTGTACTTGAAATAGCTGTAGCCTGAGGAAAAGCTACAAAAAAACTAAAATCTATCGATCAATCCATCAACTTACAATAACAGCGTAGAGTTTTTCCATCAATTCTACAAAAAAATTGGAATTCAGAGTCTCATTATTCATAACACCCAATGAATAATAAGATTGGCAAGAAACTGAAAATTTTTCAAACAATACGGGTAGTTGAAATAGCTTTAGCCCAAAGAATATAGTTACAAGAATACTATAAAATCCAGCGATTAATCCATCAACTTACAATAATAGCATAGAGTTTTACCATAAATTTTACACAAAATTGAAATTCAGTCTCACTATACATAACTACCAATGAATGAATAATAAGACTGACAAAGAAATTGACAATTAAAAAAAATACGGGTAGTTAAAATAGCTTTAGCCCAAATAATATACATGTAGTTACAAAAATACTACAAAATCCAGCGATTAATTCATCAACATCAACAATAATAGCGTTGGTTTTCGCATCAATTCTGCACAAAATTGGAACTCGGTCAAACGAGAAGATCGAATTATCGGCCTACTGACAGTCATAATTTTTTTTAACGGCCTCGTGTATGAACGACAACAAATCGAAATTCAATGGCTCCCAATCGTCTATTGAAAAGCAGACAATTTTTAGGCCGGCAGAGGCGACGGCTGAAACAGCGATTTATCACAATAAACAAACGGTCAGTGCACTCTTATCCGATATTTTCCCGTTCATAAATTCTACCATCGGCTCCATATTTTTCCCCGTCCCGTATGTAGGCTACTCCAGCCGATTGATAGGTCCAATGTCCACGCCGCGAGCACGGTCACGATTTGGGATGGCGCACGAAACCTCCAGCGTCCCGTCGCCATCATATTCCCGTTATTAAATCGTCGTTTGCTGTTTTTTTTTAGGCCACGTTTTTCGTATCTAGATATTCGACTGACTGACCATCTGCCACAGCTTAGCCCTTTTTTACATAAGCAAAAAAATCACAATTCTAGCTAGGTGGTTGATTCGAAAATTAGGCTGATACGACAATTGGCATCATCATGATATGCTTTGCAGGTTGTACTCTGTGGATAAATATGTTAGATTCCTACTTGTTATGTAGCCTACAACTGACACAGACACTGGCAACACACTGACAACTGACACAGACACTGGCAACACACTGACAACTGACACAGACACTGACAACACACTGACAACTGACACAGACGCTGACAACACACTGACAACTGACACTGACACAGACACTGTTCTCTGCTGTAAAATCACTTCCCGGTGGTTCGGAACCCACCTAAAGCTGTAGGTGCAACTCATCAATCACCATCATCTAACTCATTACCCACGCACAGGTCTCACACCTATGTGGGCTTCATCCCCCAAAAAAAGTCATTGTGTAAAACTGTGACTTATGTAATCTTCCTGAATACCTCAGGAGTTGCTGCAATAGATATTTACTTATTTACCAAAGAACAAGAGTTTTTAACATTGCCTTGAGTATACTCCTGTAGCCTGAGTTGAGTATACGCTCGTATATCGCTTAGCTTCTTCCAGTAATCACCAACACAACTCATAATAGAGTGATATTAACTAGAACCTTGAAGTACACGACGATTATAATAAAAGTCCCCGAGAAGATTTTTTTGTGGAAGATGAAGCCCACATAGGTCTGAGACCTTTGCATGAGTAATGAATTAGATGCTTGTGATTAATGAGTTGGACCTACAGTTTAGGTGGGTTCCGAACCACCGGGAAGAGATTTTACAGCAGAGAGTAGAGTCTTTTTAGCTGGCCAATACAATCGGTCACTCTTACAAAGAGGACCCAGGAGTTCGTAGCTTATCTTAATCTGATTAAACAGATACCTGCTATGGCTCATGTTATGGCTATTCACTAAGGCTATCACTGTTCAATTCTCCTAATTATATTACAATTGTATAACATATTGTAGGCTTTACAGATCGAATGATGTAAATCCAAAATCCCCATACATCAGTCAACAACCTGTATGCAAGTTCTAGTCAAACGGGGGCTGGCTAGAGTTAATCAGAGGTCCTAATTTCAGAAGCACAAACAAAGCAGGTGGGTGGGCGAAGCAGAATCGAAGAATGGTTGACCAATCACTCACCGTTGAAGACTTAACAAACAGGTGAAGCTAAACCATAGTCCCCGGTAATTTAGTGGGCAGTGGCATGGCATGGCACAGACGGTGCGTCAAAGCAAAGCTGAGTGGACTTTGCACATACGGTGACGGTGACGGTGACGGGACGACGGGATTCAACTCGCTTGCTGGCGAATAATGGCTCTACTCTGCGCTTTGTGTTCAAGCGATTAAAACGACGCTCGCAGCAGCCATCTCTGTCTGTCTTTTGGCTTTACAGAAATCTGGCTGCAACTGTGTCAACAAAACAAACACTCATTACTGCTGACGCTGCTCTAGCTTTTGATCAACAAACATGGAGTCACTGAATTTCATCCCCCCCCCCTCTCTACCATCCACACCCACACGCCCTAGTCACCACACTGATGGAAAGTCTGCGAATCTGGAAAGTCATAAATTGTTCACAGAAAGCACAGATGTCATCACTGTACATAAAACCAGGTAGCCGGGCTATTGTCACACGAGTGTATGGTAATTAACAGGACGCTTGCTTGTTTTTGTTTT
This sequence comes from Conomelus anceps, assembly GCA_948455865.1. Taxonomy (NCBI): domain Eukaryota; kingdom Metazoa; phylum Arthropoda; class Insecta; order Hemiptera; family Delphacidae; genus Conomelus; species Conomelus anceps. The sequence continues at coordinate 962,628 of OX418224.1, read as the reverse complement.
ATGCCATGTCATCAATATCCATTTGGGAAAATTTGGAGCTCATATTATGTACATTTCGGTTCATTTTGAACTGTAAACTTCATAGTACAGACTGCAGAACCTTTATAGCGCCTTACAAAACTGCACCTTTATAATATGAGCTGGTTAGAATGAAAGTGGTTTATGAAACAACCAGTTAAAAATCTAGGTCAGATATCTAGAAAGGGTTTTACTGTCTTTTGAATTGTATTAAGGTCTTATTTCTAACTATATACTTTATTTAGCACAAAACATATATTTAGGCGGTATTATAATAGTTTTGAGTGTCTTACACCACTTTCATTCTGATTGTTACAGGGGTTTATAAAAGAAAGTGTCGTGTTATTCTGTGAGGGTTTTACATAATCTTCTACAAAAATACATACTTTTGACTCACATCACTTTCATTTTAACCAGCTCATATGTTTCTATTAATTTTGAATTGTACTTCTTAGTGCAGATGCACTAAGGCATTGTAGCCCATGTGAAGAATATTTTTTCTCCAACTTATTTTTATTACCTATGCACTTTTTTTAACGAGAAAATAAAGAACAATTCAATTCAATTCTATTCAGATTTATGCATAGAACACCGGCGAGTAGTTTTGCAGTTTGAAACAGCGTAAGGAGGAAGTATGCAGTACAGAAGATATACATAAGAACATCGGCTTAAAATCATAACTGCTTCCATATACTGCTACCAATACGATTGGTCACGCGGTGAGCGTGGTGTTCATGTGATAGTGATGTTAAGTCACGACCGCTCAAGACTGCTCTTGGATGGGTGACCGTGCTTCAATGACTTGATGTTATAAGCTTTATTATCACTTACCCGCTGGTTCGGAACCCACCTAAAATAGTAGGTCCAACATGTTCTCCATAATTTGGCTCAAAACTGGAACTAATGGTCTAAAAACTGGTCAAAACTGGAACTAACTGGAACTAAGGGTCTCAGTACCATTCCCTACTTCCCCCTCACCATGGGTTGAGTGGAAGAGAGGGCCTTGCGTCCTAACTTCGCCCATAATAAAGGCAATTTACCATTATAATCCATACGCTTATTATTAATACATCCATATAACTGCTTTCATCGCTATCACAGGTCGATTGTTTCTAGTAACCTTAGGCCCATAAAATGTTTCATAAAAGACGTTGGCCATCTTTTATAAAAGATTTGAAGACTGATTCTTTTATAAAACATTTCGGACTAGTATTACACTGTCAAGAGAATGTCAAAGAAGGTTACCTATCTCTACATTTTCAATAATTGTTATCTATAGGTTATCAACTTTGCATTTCAATTGTAGTAATAGCAAAACGTTAATGGAATCTGCAATATTTTTATAAACTTCCTGTCTTTTGATTCTATTTTTGTATTCAGGATGTTTTGGATTGTAGAGATTTTCATACTCTGAAATTAAAAGTTTCGTTGCTTCCACACACCAAGTGTACTTTGCGTTTGCAGACATTTCTTCAAAATTAAAGATAACCTTAAATTCAGTACCTCAGCTTTTATAAATGATAATGCCAACCTATAAATTTTTATAAAAGATGACCTATTAGACTATCAAAGATGTTTGTCAACGATCTTTTATAAAACATTTTATGGTGTAATACGGGCCTAAAGGAGAAGTCGTGGCCTTTTGCCATTGGTTGAAGCTTTGGGAGGGGGCAATATCATGTTAAAAATTTGGTTAATTATCGCAGTTCATAATTTTTTTCAGTTTTTTAAATGTAGTTTAAAAGAATCAATATTTGAAAATGTTTCCATGGGAGGGCCCCGTCCTCCCAGTTTTTGTGTGCGGTTTGCCCCCTCAAAACCCGACCAAATCCCTTTGCTAGAGTGCAAAGCAAAATGCCCACTAATGTGAGTTATTCCAAAATTTAAATTATGGCTGCTGCTGTCATCGGGATACATGGAAATTCCCAGTTAAGAAGAGTTCAGTTTTTTTGGGTAAGAATTTTCACTGGAATCAAGTCGTAATTCTCCAAGAAGCATCAATATTTTCAGTACGGTATATCCAATTAGAGACAGTTTGTCTTATAAACGATTTCAAACATTTCAATAATTCATTAGTTCCTGATTGTTTGTTGAAAAGTTATTTCATTATAAACGCAAATGAAGACTGGATTCAGTGAATTTCAACCACTAGTAAAAGCGGATGAGTTGAGTGTTGAGTATTTATTCATGTATAAATTTTCGATTCTCAAGAATTCAGTTTCATCAAATTGAATATTTTACTGAAATCAAAAAAATTTGGAATAATATTTGAAGATCAAGATTTGCTCAAATGAAAATAACCAAGAGAATTTCGATCGATAAGGAATTTCAATTGTACAGGCAATCTCTGTCCAACTATGAACAGTTAGGTTAAGGAACAGTTAAGTATTGAAAAACTGAAAAGTATGGAGAACAGAAATTATAAGTTAATATGAATTATCGTATAAAAATTTAAAAAAAAATAATAATAATCATAAACGGAAAAGATATGACCAGAAACTAGGCTTGTAAACAATTAACTCTATAATATAAACTATATGAATCTGTAATGAAAATAATGGTGGAATTAATGTGCCGACTGCTAACTACTCCAGTAGAGAAAATCTTGCTTAATGTCTACCGAAAAAACACAGAATTATTTCATAGACATAAACATTTTCATAGACATTTATTCATAACATTTATTGTGATATCTTGTAACATCTGCGAACCGAATTCAATTCTCATTCAAAAATCTCTTAGATATAGTGTGATAATAAATTGAACATTTTTGGAAATGAATCATCAAAGAATTAATTTAGAATTTGATTGATATAATAAAATCTCAGTAGAATTTTCTATTGATAGCAACAAAAATAGCAAGGAACTAAGACAAATCCACATTTATACAATCTACAAGGCAGAACAAGATTGACATTTTTTCAAAAAGACTGCGAATGTGGCAAAAATCGAAAGAAGTAAAATGGAACAGCGGTGAGTTATCTAGGGATATCAGGAGGACAGGTGTCTCGGCCCTCATCTATTCAAACAATGATATTACATTATCTATAGCGGGTGAAATATGCTTTCCCTATTTGGCGAATGCCAACAGATGCGTTTGTCATTACGGCCATAAGGGACAAAACAGGGGAAGAGCAGGGAACAAGGAATGGGCACGAAAACCGTATTTCCTCCCTGCTTGCTGCCTGTTCAAATCCATTAGCGATATTGCCAAACAGCAATATTGCTACTCCTCTTGAACGAAAGCTCTCTGGAAAAGGGCTGTTTTAATTACATTCTTGTCACTTCGTTAAGGAAACGCACTTGCGTTGGCTCGTATTTGTGGTTGCTATTACACTCTAAAACGCATGAACCACGAAAGCGTTAGATGATAAGAAATTGTTCAAATTTTTCAAATCAATAACTGTCTCTATCAACTTTTATGAGTTTAATTATTTATGAGGTTAATTATTTGAATGTAACACCTAATAACACGTAACATGTATTAAACTTCTAATTATTAAATTAACCGATTAATTGATTAATTAATTACTAAAATATTTATTCATTTGAATGAAATATGTATAATTACATTATTGAAATTTCATTTATTACTCAAGTATTTAATTATTAAAATGGAACACATTCTCATATTTTACAGATACGGCGAGTATTTATAGGAGAAACTATAACAAATTAGGCTACCTAATCTGAATGTCTTACAGAAAAAATTAGCAATTAAAAACAGATAAATCGATATTGTTCAACTAATAAAGAGATTTCAATAAACTGTACAAAAATCAATCACTTAAAGTCAAAAGGCCGATCTAATATTAAATAATAACTGTACAATAAACTGTCCAATAATATTCAAAAAGAATCGTCGAGGAAGAACAATTAACTTACGTAGCACAATTCCATAATACAGTAATAGGTAAAAGAATTATCACTATAGAACTGTCAAAAGAATTATCACTACGGACAACGAAAGTTCGTTACATGGTTTGTAAAAGCGCCAACGGGATTGCACTGTCCGTATTAACGGGAACTGTCACTACTGCCACTTATCACGACGAGTTTCAAACAAGACTGAACTAATTTACAAAAGTCTCTCTCTATTTATATAATTTTCCATAATTGAGATATCTCTCGACTTTTCTGTCAACTTCTACCGGATTCTAAAATAAACAATGAAAGACCTTCCACAATATTCTATAAGACTCCATTAATTTCTAACCAAACAACTAGAACATTCTACAAAGGTCCAGGTAAACACCATAAAAGTGTCAAAAGCAGAGTAATTAATTGCTTAGAAGTAAACTTTTGCATAACAGATAACACCGAGAATCACTTCTTTCTCTCTATTCTCACTACAATAGCATAGTACGCAACATTATCGTCGATGACACATATAGTTGCATAACTCACGTTGTAGTTATGAATTACTGGTCGAAACTTCAAAAAGTTAACTTATGTCGAGGGAAAAGTGACGGTTGAAGCCCAGCAATGGCATGTCAAAGATGGAAACGCCAAGAGGAAAAAGACCGTTATGAAAAAACTACCTGCTGCTGACGTACCGGTGCTCTTTTAACATTTTAAAAATTCACAGTCTCTCTAGTTGGAACTTTGTTGAATCATCTTCTCCTCTGAGAGAAAACTTCGCTAACCGTGCATCGCCAAGTTTGTCCGGTGTCGGATTAAATTAATTGCCCCTGATTCTTTAGACAGTAATTAGCTTCAAAGCATAACATTGTAGCCCCTCTTCTGCCATTCGGTCAAGTGTTCGTGAGAAAGATATCCTTGAATATCCTTTTCCAAGAATGGATCATTGAACATTTATGTGTTCAAACTTCGCCGTTTCATGTGGATACATCACAACCATATTATCGTTATCAAATTGCAACCATATCATTGAATAATTCTTCAGTTTAGCTTTGTAAAATTCATAGAACAATAAATTACTTCGATTTCCAACTATCGTAAACTAAAATCTAAGAATGTGCATTTTGTAATGTACACGAATAAAGTAAATAATCTAATCTAACTATATTATAAAAATCTGATGCATATTTTACTTCACAGGAGCCGTAATGATAAATTATCGATTTATGGTTATCCTTTTTCTGAAGCCCCGAATTTGTTGTGTATAATGCGAATAGTTCATTGTATTTTATTATAAATTAGTTGTAGATCTTTGTCACTGTCATAAGAGCTAAAAATCCGGTAGTTTTTTGCCTATTCGGAAGTATATAATCTTGGATTACAAGTATAGTAGCGGACATGTATGGAAAAATAAGAGATTTATTTTTTTTAAATTATAGAAACGTTTTGGGCATTACAGGTCTCATTTATAAAGACAATCATTTTTATCGGGAATTTATTTCTAAAATAAATTCATAGCTTTGGCTTAGTTATGGAGAATTTTGTTTTAAAGGAAGTGATAGCCGCGAGCCGTAGCAGGTATCTGTTCAATCAGATAGATAAGCTGCGTTCTCGTAGGTCCTGTTTGTAACGGTGACCGATTGGATTGGCCAGCAAAAAAGACACTGTTCTCTGCTGTAAAATCACTTTCCGGTGGTTCGGAAACCACCTAAAACTGTAGGTCCAACTCATCAATCACCATCATCCAACTCATTACCCACACACAGGTCTCAGACCTATGTGGGCTTCATCCTCCAAAAAAAAAAAAAAATTGATATGAACAATGTGTAATTGCATTCAATCACATACTGTACATTGAGTGTAGCCTATTATTTGTAACAAATGGATAGATTAATCCAAATAATGTTGCACTCATTATAAATTTGCATACTTATGACGATCGCTCTCTTTTTAACATAGAATAATAATATTAAAATTTTTATTCTATCTTTTGATAAACTAATATAAGCCGGAGCACAAAACCATCCCAAAAATATTGGAACGAACGAGATGTCAAGCGTCAAGCTTAAACGAATATTAAATGAAATATTCGTAGGTAACGTACAGCGCAATAAGCCCGCGAGATTGCAACTGGCTTGGCTTGTGATGAGCGATTGCTGTACTCAAAATCACAACTGGACAACACTGTGATTGAAAAATTAATTATTGAGTCCTTGTCTTGTGCCAGATGCTATTCTGATATTCGCTTTTATGTTCCAGCACTGTAGTGCTTATAAATGTTTTATAAGCATCGCTTGTCATTTCTCTGATTGCTTCGAAAAAGCTACTAGTTACTAGCGGAACATTTTTATATATTAAGAACCAATAACCTCTGATCCCATGAATATATTAATCAAGTATTGAGATCGAAATAGAAACTATAGTAGATTGGTAAATGTCGTGGACAAATAATTATTTTATCATTATGAAATAAAATAATTATTTGTCCACGTTATTTTCCAATCTACTATAGTTTCTATTTCTAACTTACATGTAGAAAATTCATTTTTCAAAACAACAATCAACAATCTTTTGACTCTCAGGAGTATAAAGTAGGAAGCACAGATATTCTAACTGTAAACAGACCTGTATAGATCAACTAAGAAACACTCACTATATAGCTTAAATTTAATTTCTTCCGACTACTAATAGTTGTAAGTCATTGAAATGTTCTTTTGTTGTACATTTATTTATTTGAGAATAAACTATCTATCGAACACTTACTGTTGAATTAACTTAATAGGAGCAGACTGATATTAAACAAAGAAATAAAAACAAATTGGGAAAGAAGAAAAGAGAAAGAAGAATAGAATTAATTTTTTATTTGTTTGACATGGAAAGTGTTTCGACCACTCTGTCACTTGGAACCAGGTCGAGACAGAAAATGGAAATAATTAACGAACAAGGGATAGAACAACAGAAGAAAAATAAGAAAGCCATAATCACAACATTTGATATGAGATGGAAAATAGAAAAATAAAAACAAGGAGGAGAAGACATGGATGGATGTAGAGATGACATTTAATCACAACATTTGATATGAGATGGAAAATAGAAAAATAAAAACAAGGAGGAGAAGACATGGATGGATGTAGAGATGAATGTAGGAGAAGGAGGAGGTCAAGAAAAAGATTGAAGATAAAAAACAAATAAAAAAAGCGGAAGAGCACAATGAGAAGGAGTAGGAGGAGTAGGTTAGAATTTTAACACTGAATTCAGTGAATTCTAACACTGGTTAGAATTATTTTAAGAGATCAGTGATCAAATTCTGATCACCATTTGTGCAAACGGCTGTTCATATTTCAATATGTCATACCCACTTCCCCTCCCTCCCCACTCGCATACCATAGTCAACTAAACGTAAACGTTTTTTTTACAAATGCAGCACTGGTGATCATGACTTTTGATCGATTATCCAAGTTAATCAAACATTAACTTTTTGTTGTAAAAGTAACGACTTGCAGTCCGTTTTTTAATTGTGAATATATAATAAATGTACTCACATTTGGCCGAACGTTTCTGAGTCATTGAATCTGATCTTCAAGGCATATCGTTAAATTTACAACAAAAAGTTAATATTAACAACGCAGATCGTTATGGGACAAGAAATCCAAGAATTTAATCAAACACTTCACTATGATAAGTATTGAATAAGATATTTCATCCAAAGCCTGAAATACGAGCTGTAGGTGGATCACTTTCGAAGAAGATCTCCTCTAATGTGTAGGAAGTATTTGATGACACCAAAGGTCATTTGAGACCCGGTGGTCAAAGGACCCCAACAAGGTGAAGGGCTTTTAACCTCTTTCGACAGAACACGCATGAGTTAAGCGTCAAAAGTGATCCAAACTCGATTTGCTCCCCTCCCACCCCTCTTGGGTGGGGTTAGAGAAGCGAATTCTCAGAAATGTGCTGTGTTAGGGGGGGGGGGGGGTGTGTGTGTGAGTTGGTTAGCCTGACATGTGTATGATGAACGCTCAACTCCTTTGAGAATTTTCTAGCGCAAGATTTTCCGACTGGAAAGGTTAATTCCATATTTTGAAATCGGCTTAGAAGAGGATTACGTCAGAGCTAGAACAGGGATGTATGGTGTTGGGGGGGGGGGGAGAGATTGGAGAGGGGAGGTAAGTAGACGGCCTTCCGGATTTTCAACAAGACTGGCTACAGCTCATCAAAAGCACGGTGGCCAGCCCTCTTCAAATATTCTCACTCTCTCTCACACAAACTCTCACTCCTTTTCTCTCTCTCTCACTCATTCACACAAGCATGTGTCTCAAGTGAAGCTCAATTGCCCTCTGAATTATTGACCCTACATCACATTCATTCATTTTCTCTAGCGCTTTCTCCTGGCATGTTTAATTTCAAATTCCCAGCAATTCATCATCGTATCGGCTTCACTGCAGCACACAACTTCAAGTAGCATAGAGCTACTTTACAAGCTTGTTTTGTCTCGTCTAAACAATCCTCGTACTTCAGTATTTCTACAGATTCGATAGCTCTTTTTCATCTGCGATTGAACTATTACATGAATACCACGTTGAAAAACTTCAAGATACAGCTTACTTATTGGAAATTAGTGAATATGAATTCGAGCACATTTATGAACTCGCATTCAGGCCCGTAGCTAGGATGGGGCAGCCGCAATCCGGGACTCAAATTAGCAAAAAAGTCCTTGAAAAAAGGGGACCCCCAAATGTACTTCCTGTCCCGGGGTACCCAGAGACATAGGGGCCTGCATGTATTTCTAAATATCTAAAATTTTGAGTTTGTAATTTTTAGTATTCATATGTATAAACTTGCTGTGCAGAACTGACCTTTTTTTGAGTCGCGGCATACGCTACGCGAAGAAGAATGACATAGTTCGAAACACGTCCGCCACGACTCAAAAAAAGGTCAGTTCTGCACAGCAAGTTTATACATATGAATAGTTCTACTGCAGTTCACGAAAAATGGATATCTACAACATTAATAGTGATTTTTAGGTTTATGGATTTTGTTCAACCTTCCCAATATCCCTATGTTTTCATACTAAAAAAGGTATAAACTAACCAGTATTTTCTACTTATCTTATGTCAATACATAAGTGAGTATTATTTTTTTTAATGAAGAATTTGTAATATAGAAATTGGTAGGGTAGCTAGATTGAATTATCCATGGAGTTCAATATTTCCACAATGAAGCTCTAAAATAATATAATTGAAAGGAATAAAAGTAATCTGTGATGTTTTCCATGACCAAATACTTGATGAACAATCTAATATCAAAACTGACTCTGTATTTCAATTAAATATATGATTTTCACTCACTTTTATTAGAGATACTGGAGGAATGCATTTCACTTCTAAAGAGAAGCTTCGTCCTTCGGATGAAGTGGAATGCATTCCCCCAGTATCTCCAATAAAAGTGAGTGAAAATCTTATATTAAATTGAAATACAGTGTCAGTTTTGATATTAGATAATAAAAATAAAGTACAACTTATCCCTGAGAAAAACTTATGAATATTGGAGATACATTGATGAAAGGATGGATAATTTGAGGGAAAATCAATTTTCCCCAAACCGAACACCCCATACAATTTTCCTGGTTCCTGGAAATTGTTACCAACAAAAATGCCTGTTGTTTACCTCATTCAACCATTTCCAATATCGGATCACGTTATTCAGCTGCGTTCCACTTTCCTTTCAAATATATTCTCCTTTCCATTTTCATGAAAGTTCGAACAAAGACCAGGTTAATTTGAATCTTTCATCTTGAGATGCAAAGAACGGAAAAGTATTAGTTTACCTAATTTCCACAAAATTCTATTGAGCATAGTTGAGAACAGAAGAGAGGTTTTCATTAAGAGGAGACGATTTGCATAAATTCGATTAACCAGCCAGCAGACGCATGCTTGAAAGAAAAGTGAGAATATCTTGATAGCAGTTTTAGAAACCTCCTCAAGTCGAGTCAATCTGTATTTATACGCCAATGAATGGGAATTGCTGATAATCCTTATTTTATAAAAGTGAATAAGTTTCATAGGTCAGTGAGCTAGCTCAAGTTTTGGGGATAAAAGCCCCTTCTTCATTTATAAAGTACCCAACTTTTAGTAAGCAAAGAGGAAAGACAACTTCCCTTTTTTCCTTAAAAATAAACAAATCAGAAATGAAAGCAGAGTTTAACTTGTTTAGGGAGCAAACTAGCCTGTGTGATTCGCAAAATAGGCCAGTACCCCATCTTGAATTTAAAGACCAACATTTTTTCGGAGAATGAAGCTCACATAGGTCTGATACCTATGCGTGGGTAATGAATTGGATGATGGTGATTGATGAGTTGACCTACAGTTTTAGGTGGGTTCCGAACCACCGGGAAGTGATTTTACAGCAGAGAACAGTCTTTTTTGCTGGCCAATCCAATCGGTTACCCTTACAAAGAGCGCCCAGGAGTTTAGTAGCTTATCTCTGATTGAACCGATACCTGCTACGGCACTCGGGTATCTCTTCCTTAAGGCTGTGCGCAGGGGTTTTTGGTCATAATTTTTTTTCGAAGTTTACTATATTGAATATTATTAAGGAATTGAAATGTTGACTGTTGCCATGATAAATTATTTTTTTCGTCGAATATTTTATGAAATATGGGAGTTCAAAGTTGAAATTTTTCGGTTTTTGGAGGCAAATGATCTCCCCTACAAGTTATTTTAAACTTTTGATAATTTTTTTTTAAATGAAAGACACATTGAGGAATAAAATGACATATTTTTCATTTTGATCAAACAATTAGTTTCTTCAAAATATTTTTTTAAAACATGCGAAAAATTTCATTTTTTCAAAAAATTATTTTGAAAAACCCAATTGTTGAATTGAAATGAAAAATGTCATTCTTCTCCCCAAGGTGTCTTTCAGTTATAAAAAAAATTACCAAATGTTTAAAGTAGCTTGTAGGTGAGTTCAATTGCCCCCCAAAACCGAAAAATTTCAACTTTGAACTCCCATATTTCATAAAATATTTGATGAAAAAAATAATTTTTCATGGCAATAGTTAGCATTTCAATACCTTAATAATATCCAATTCAATGAACTTCGAAAAAAAATTATGACCAAAAACTCTGCGCACAGCCTTAAATACTCAAAACCTCACGTAATCAACTTCAATTTCATACATAGTGAATTAAAATTTAATAAATTAATAAACAACCAAATATTTCACAATGTGAAGACACCACTAACATTACTAAAGATTAGATGAAAAAATGTTTCCTTGTTCATTGATAATGATAATGCTTTTCACATTCCTTTTAACATCACAATATATTTTCCTTTCTTTCTTGCTTTCTAGGTCATATTGAACCAATTGAGTCATTCAAATTCCAGTCTTCTTGTATTCTCATACGTCATACCGCCTGGCTTTCCGATGTGCCCAATATCCTCTCCCTTCACTGTTTTCTGCCCACAATGTAATACTGTTCCTGCTTCTAATAGACTGCAATCTCCAAACCATTTGAGCATTGGAGAATTCCGATTGGCTGACAATGTTACGTCACTGCCATATGAGATTTGTTCTCAAGTCTATACAACTTACTCGTGACACTGCCGATCTAAACAATTGATTAGTAGTGCATCTGAGTTTCATTCTTATATTGCAATAATTATTTAGAGATGTAGTATCATAAATAATATTGTCGAGTTCCAAAGTGATAGCCGTGAGCCGTAGTAGGTATCTGTTCAATCAGGTAGAGAAAAGCTGCGTTCTCCTGGGCACTCTTTGTAAGGGTAACCGATAAGATTGGCCAGCAAAAAATACACTGTTCTATGCTGTAAAATCACTTCCCGGTGGTTCGGAACCCACCTAAAACTGTAGGTGGAGCTCATCAATCACCATCATCCAACTCATTACCCACGCACAGATCTCAGACCTATGTGGGCTTCATGCTCCAAAAAAATATGCAGAAATAATACTCTCACTACACATAAAAGGGAATCAACAATTGAAATTCATTGTGAATGAACGCCTCCCATGGTTCCATTCTGAACTAGTGCACTATATAACCGAAGCTTCTAGCAGAGCAAATAGCGATCCAAGTGCTGGCATTCAGATCGTCATCTACTTTTCATGCTCAATGGCGAAAGCGTACTGACGTTGCAATACGGTTTCAGCATAGAGTGTGCTCTGTGCTGTCAGAGTCAGATGCTCAAATCTCGCCCAGCAGCTAATGGACCGACGAACGCGCAAGCACGCGCGCACGCCAACACGCGAACATCACGAGATAATTTTCACCTTACTTCAACCAACTCAGCTGCATGATGAGATGATGGGATGGATAATGGTGGCACAGATCTTGACAATAGGAGTTTCCACTAATACCGTCCCACAAATCGATGAAAAATTAGGCCGGCCTTTCCCAGTCCCAGAAAATGAAGTCGGAAAACTCTGATAAAGATGTTACTGATAAAGCATGAATCCATTAGTGATCTTCTCTCCAATATTCAAAGTATTCAACATCAAGGCTACCCCAAGATTCTTAAGATACACATCATAATTCATATCCGATGGGCATCAGTCGATGATTTAACGCTCTTGTACATTGTAGAGATCCAGCAGTTAGACCGATTTTATTCTCCTTGTACCCCAAATACGTCAAACTAGAAAAGTACTGTGAAGATAACACTAACTATCTAGATAACATCGTCAGCTGGTCTGACGAGCATTCGAAGTTGAGCGATTAGTTGTAGTTGATTTTCATAGTCTAGTGCAGTAGAGCCCCTCTAATCCGTCAAACTCATGACTAGGAGAATAGTTGAAACGCAAAAACGTATCACCAAAAACCAAAAAGTAGTTATTTATTGCATGATACTGAATCCTCTCAGGTCAAAATCAAGCCTCATCTCAACTTTTTCAAATTTTAAGTATGGCAACTAGGTTATAAGAATGGTGATATTGTATATAATCGTTGATCTGACTTGTCTTACACTCCTTTACCGGAGTCTTCAGAACGTAAACTCAAAATAAATTAATAAAATGAAGAAAAATATAAGAATACATTTTCACTGTGAAATATGAAATGCTTGAACTCAGTTCAATATAACAGCTGTTTAGTACAAGTTTGCGAACTCTGAATCCTCCACAATGAGATTTGTGATTATATAGCAATAAAATGTTAAAATTAAGAAAATAACGACAAAAAAGTAGAAAAAATCTGGCCAGATGTACCAAGTTTGCGAGCCCGGAGTGGTCGGATCAGCGGAGCGTCGGAACGTCCGAGGGTGAACGAAAGGGTTTCTACTATAGTTTGATCGTTAGACTACCACTCCGACGGAATCAGGTTCGATTCCCGATCCAGTCTGGCAATTTTTTAAATAAAAATTTACACACACAAAAGTTTGACTCATGTAGGCATCATTAGCAGTAGTAGTGTGCAAACACAATGTGATAAGAATGTGAGGAATATTCTTGGAATTATCATCTATAAAATTAATGGAATTTAACGCATTTTGCTGGTCACAATGATTCATAAAGTTCCCAGAAAAGAGTTATGGAACATGGAAGCTCAGAAAAAACTTTGAAAGAAGAAAAGCGAGGGAAAAGCGAGGGTAGTAGAAGAAGGTTGAATAGGATGGGAACAGAATTTCACACAGAGAGAAAAATGAGAAGAGTTATGAAGAATTTAGAAAAGAATGAGAGAATTTTTTCATTCTTAAGCCTCCAGCCAGTCTAAAGTTGCTCTCTGAAGACGGTACGCTAATTGGAAGAAAATGGAATAGCTTGAGGGATTAATAAAATATTAAAATATTGTATTCAAGTTTAAATGATGACAAACGAAACAAGTGATCTTCCCCTGAGCAATAAAGAGTAGTAATTGAAGTTTTTTTACAACAGAGACAAAGAACATCTTACGAAATTTGTTTTGTAGATGGACGGAAATTTCTCATGATGACAAATTATTATTGTTGAAGCAGCAGAAGCCAAAAGAACTACTTCAATTTGCAGAACTCGGATGTAACGAGAGTAATTTCTCATACTTTCCTTTTTGTGACCTTTTTTCTAATTATGCTAGCATCTAGGGCAGAGCATCTCGTCTGAATTTCTCATTTCATGCGAAAAACAACCGTGTACCAGGTGTTTTACCTTGGAGAGGGTAATGCTATGAATTAGATCTGAGCTTCATAAGTTACAGTGGGCAATAACTTAGATTCTAAACGACTGTGCATTAAATTCAATATTTTTACACAAGAATTAGCAGAAAAAGGTACTGGTAGGATATGGGTTTGAAGAACCTTTCCAACTATGGTTACCCACATACAAGGAGTGGTTATTCGTATTAGGAATGGAAGGGGAAGGAGTTGGAAGGGGAAGAAATGATGCAGTCTTCAAATTGAATTACTTGAGATATAATGAAAATGATATATGAAGTGATCAATATTCATAATTTCCCTATACTACTAGATCAGATGACTACTAGATACGATTACTCGTTTAGTCAAACCTTGGACCTATATTTTCAAAAGATATAATGTATGCTGAAACTCCGCCTTAGACGGTCCTAAGCCCGCGTTGCGAAAGCAGGAAGGTGAATGGCTGGTTAATGAGTCCTGGTGGGAGTACTGATGCCGAATGGGTGCTACCAGGGAATGTTCTAGTTGACAGTGCATACTGTCTACGAAACCAGCAAATCCTATCCCATATGGAGATGGGTAATGGGGAGTTACCGCCCCCTCATACCTTCGGCTAAGGGAAGGACATCCGTAACAGAAAAACCCTGGTCCTCCAGGTTGGGGTTTGGGTGCAGGGCTAACCACCCTGCCCCATAAAAAAGCAATTGTTATGAAACCTACAGATGTCTCGGAACTGGAGAGAAATATAAATTTTACAAAAATTAAAATCACTGTAAGTATCTGCTATCTGTAGAGAATGTCTCCAATCTTCTTTAGTTGCTGTTATTGCTACATTACTGTGCTTTTGGAGTCGGCGTAGCCGAGTTGGCTTATCGCTGGTCTGATAAGCCAAAGGTCCTGGGTTCAATCCCAGTTGAGTACAAGATATTTTTCTCGAGCCACTCCCGTGTTTCGGAGGACACGTTAACCCGTCGGTCCCGGTTGCATATAAAAAAAAGCAGTCGTTAAAAAAAAGCGGCGAGGTGGAACTACCCGTAAGGGTCTCCCCACCACGAAAAGCCATACGAATTTACTTTTTTTTACTGTGCTTTTTATTTATGTGTTATGATACAAAATGTCATACGGTATCTAACTAACATGAGTTTCGTATTTTTCTACTTTTTTTTGTTTGTTACAATGCTGTATTTCTTAGCATATTACAATAATTAATTAATGGTACATACATTTTGTATTGACCTTTCGTGTTTTCTGATGAGAGCTAGTTCCTCTTTCACAGGCTATTGCCCATAAGAGGAGCTATTCTTCATATTAAATTTATGATGTGTTTTTTGTTATTGAAATGGCTTTATGAAGAAAATAAATAGATTTCAATTTCAATTTCATAGGGAATAATAATTTAAGGTTAAACAAAAACAGAATTAGGATGACGGAGCAGAAAAATAAGAAAACCATAAGAGACAGAGAAGGAGGTTGAGAGGGCGACCACGTAAACGTTGGCTGGAGGATGTTGAGGACGACCTGCAAAGGCTAGGAGTGAGAGGTTGGAGACGTCAGGCAGCTGATAGGGAAGACTGGAGAGGCATATTAGAGGATGTCGGAGCCCTGAATAAGTAAGGAGATAGCGTCATGGAGTAAGTAAGTAAAGTAGTAAGTAAGAATGTATGCTGACCTGGTCCTGATACGATGATGAAGAGGCTGCAGGGGAGGAAGACAAGCAACAAGCCGAACAGCACGTGACGTCTGCGTAGGGGCGACGACAGGCTCATTGCCATGCCCACAAACGCGCAGCAGCTCGCACCTGCAACACACAATTCTTATTCATTATTCCATATTCACGTGAAAAAGCGTTTAAGTTATTATGTACAAAAAGAAGAATGCACTCATTCTTATTAATGAATGATGATTAAAAAGTATAAGTGGATGTGGCAACTATCTAGATGTAGGCCCTCTTTCGGACTGCTGCCTCTAAGACATAGGCTAATGTATATGAATGTGGCCCATGACTACAATACAAGATAATGTGGATACGGACTCTTGAAAAATCTGAATTCATCGCGTCACCGAAAATCATGTATTCCTACATGAGATGATTATGTTCCATTCTAAAATGGAATAATTGGTGTCAATACAAGAATAAGTCATTCGTCTTAGGAAAGGAAGAGGAAGCAGTAGGAAAGGGAAGAAATCATGAAAAATTTGAGATTGGATTACATGAGACATTGAGACATAAAAAAAAATGTTATATAGAGTGAACAAAAATTATAATTTCGCTATGGGTGCCTACTATGTGTACTAAGCTCAAATTTAAATACTAAGGGTAATAAGTCTAAAACGAGAACGAGTCTATTAATCCAATAATAATAATAATAATACCTTATATCGAATACTTATACAGTTGGCAATGAGCCGATTTATATGATTGCTTCAAATTTAAATTTCTTGATTGATAACACACTACCAATAAAATGACTTGTTTTCTGTCATGGGAGTTTTATTTTCCAAATGAAATAGAAACGGAGTAGAAGTATCAGTTTGGAAAATTAGAGAGAACTTGACATTTGACCTTCCTGGATGAATATTTAAAGCTATTTTATAAGAGAGCAAGTAGCGAGACTAGAAATTTCAATGATACCGTGTCTGAAAGGCCCCATTACCATTACATCACCAAGAAATAACGATGTCAGTAAGAGCCTCTTATTAGGAGGTGGCTTAGATAAGACGTGACAAGATAAGAAATGACATTTAATCCAGTCTCTTGATATTTGCCTGAAATATGATACGAGCTTTCCATTAACCTACATAAATTTAAAAGCAGGAAACTGGGATGAATGGAATTCCATGAACGTTAGAAATGAAGAGGATGGAAAAACGAGAGTGATGATTAGTTATTGAACGGAAATAAATGATTTAAACTTACATCGTTATTGTACATTTTATTTGATTAAATAAATCATCTGCATGATGAATTCAAACTAAACTTCTGGAAAGCTTAAAAAAATCGGTTAAACGAAACATTAAAAGTTTATGAATTTGTGAGCTTAGGAATGATTTGGTTTATAAAAAAAATACGTAGCATGAGCCTGAGTGAAATAAGTGAGTTCGTTGAACATTCAAGCATTTTAAAAGAATGGAATAAATTTTTAAAATGCGATAGAAACGTCAATAAAAGTGACAATAAATACACAATTTTTATTAAAATTTTCAAGATTATTCATTTTTTAGTATTTAGTCATTTAATATTGATAAATTATTCTCAATTGCTCTACTGTTCAAACTTTCACAAATTTGATAGAACAGTAAAACAATCTGACAATCTACATACAATATTTATTGAAAGCTCAAAGCTGTATCATTTTATATCTATTTGTATTTTTATTTTTATTTTCATTTTGTATTGTCATTTTATATTTATGAGCAAATTTATAAATTATTCTCAGTTATTCTACACTTCAAATTTTCAAGTGAATTTCAGATGAATAAAAAAATAAAGCATTTTTTCCTATTATTTGAATTAGCATCTAGTTAGAAACTAATCAGCTATTTATTCTATCCTAATTTTACTAAGTACAGACATTACCAAACTTATATAATAATTAGGTTTTGATCACGTTCCAAGGCTTGAAATTTACACTATCACCTTGTTTTGTACACTAAACACATAAGCACACTTCACTTCACTAGCTCATGTGGTTTTATTCTGTCGAGCCTCCGGACCAGATAAAGTACCAATAAAGTATTGATAAACTAATTTCTATTTGAAAAAAGAAATACAGACATAAGAAAACATGACAAAAAAAGCTAACTTAAGATAACTTATTAAAGTTATATTGTATTTGAAATAATAATATAATTTTCCCAACATATTTGATATAATTTGCAATTAATATTGACACATTGGTTGAAATTATCTCTGATATCTATTTATTTTTTCTTTGTATTGATTGAGATGTATAATTTTGATTTAAAAATTTGATTCCATGGTTTTGTAGTCACTAATTCATTTTGTAAGTTTGTACAATGCGAATATTTATTCTTTTTTCTCTTTCATTGTATTTTGGTGAAGTGGAATAAAACATTCTATTCCATTCTAGTTAGTAGAGCCTTTTGAGGACTTTACCAGGTAATTTTGTAAGAAATTGTCTGACTACCAGTGTCCTCAATGAGATCTCCTATTTTATTCTATAAGTGGATCGACAAATAGGAGTACACATCAACGAATAGCACAAAGTTGAGAACGTTCTAGTGAGAGATTCACGTCTGTAAAGATTAAAAGAATATAAATTCCCAGAAAAATCGAGCGAGAGCAAGTTTTTTGTATTTTTAATCAACGTACGGCTTAATTACTTGGACTGAGTGAATGGGAGATTCCACAAACAAAATATGAAGCAAACTCTCGCGAGGAAACGGAGAATTTGCTAATCTATGGTTAATGGCAATAAGCTTCAGCAGCTTTCTTCTTTCTCCTATTACACATTCTAAAAAACCTTCTGAAAGCCTTTTGAAAACCTTCCTCATGGTTGTTCTTTCAAAACAAAGCTCTCCTTCAGTTTCAAAACCGTGCAAACACTACACTGAAATTACCTAAAACAGGAAGCAAACGTGACTTTTAACTGGGTTCTGTTTACATATGATTTCAAATCAGCTTGTTCAGATAATCAGTATTTGGAGTTTGTTATTTTAGTTCAGTCTTCATCACGAGTTAATAAATACAAGTTCAATATTCTGTGAGTATTGTTAATTTTCTGAATTCTACAATTTAACAGGTTCCATACAAAAAAATATATATTAATTAACACACATTTTCTAGATTTAGCAGTCGGTTGTTTTCTTAGGCTGAACCTATCGTTAGAAAATATTGAACGCATACAATAAAATGTACAGTTTGATGAAAAAATATTCAACAATATTGAAAACCAATGAAACTGATAAAAATCATTTGAAAACAATAAATTTGATGTTGAAATTTGTTTGATTCAATCAAAGGGTATAATAAATATATTGATTTCAGTCATAATATTAAAGCTACGTGAAAATCACAGTAATTATGCGAAAGTTAAAAGAACTGCCTCAAATAAACTCCCAATGGTTGAAACAACCAAGTTAATATTCAAAAATTCAGGTCAGACATCTTAACTTGTCCGATAAGAAATGAATTCGGTAACATATTGTAGCGAATATGAAATTGGAGAGAATAGAAATTGAATGAAGAAACAGTGGTTCTCGGTGTTATCTGCTATGTAAATGTTTACTTTTAAGCAATTAATTACTCTGCTTTTATAGTGTTTACTTGGTAATTTGTAGAAGTTCTAGTTGTTTGATTAGACATTAATGGAATCTTTTCGAATATTGTGGAAAGTTCGAGTTTCCTTGATTTATTTATTTAGAAGATGATAGAGAAATGTAGAAATTGCTCGATCGTTGAAAAACCTATTTAAGGCGAACGCTTTTGTAAATTAGTTCAGTCTTGTTTGAAATTCGTCGTGATAAACAAGTTGTGTCAGTTCTATATTGTCTATATATATATAGTGATAATTCTTTCTCTGTGTCT
This sequence comes from Conomelus anceps, assembly GCA_948455865.1. NCBI lineage: Eukaryota > Metazoa > Arthropoda > Insecta > Hemiptera > Delphacidae > Conomelus > Conomelus anceps. Next base: position 943,073 of record OX418224.1, on the reverse strand, counting down.
ATAGTGATAATTCGTTTTCCTGTTTAATTCATACCAGTGAGCTACTAAATAGTTTTTATTGTATTACGGACTAGTGCTACGTAAGTTAATTACTCTTTTTCGACGTTTCCTTCTGAATATTATTGGACAGTTTATTGTACAGTTGTTACTTAATATTAGATCGGCCTTTTCAACTTTTAGTGATTGATTTTTGTACCATTCATTGAAATCTATTTATTAGTTGAACAATATCGATTTTGTTTGTTTTTAATTGCTTATTTTTCTGTAAGACATCGCTGAACAGTGAGTGTTGTGATTATTTGTGTGAATAAAGTGCGAGTGATAAATTTAAGTGTTGCCAGCGTTATTTTAGACATAGAACCCGTAACAATATACAAAATTATGGTTAGAAAAATAGGCTTACGACTTTCAATAGTAATTATAATTGGGCTTTGATTCTTTAAAATTGGATTGTCAGGATCCTATAGGAAGGTAATGAATATAGATAGGTCACCAAGGTCAAGGTCATCAAACAAGCATGAATGGATATGATTGAAGTAACCGACGGAATGACCCAATGACCTATCTTGAAAACATAAATTTGTTTAACTCTCCCACGAAAAAATTCTTTTTTAAATTTATTTGTTCTGACCCATGTAATTTCAGTTTCGCCATTAGCTAAAATAAAGGAAACCCAAGAGAAAAGGCTTCCCGGAGTTTCTACTCCACAAATTTCTTCCGGCAATTTATCCGTTTTCACCCGCTAATTTCGGTAATGTATAAAAAAGCTTATTCATGATTTTACAGGCAAATTTCCTTGTACTTTCAAATGAAATACATTTTTCTGCGAATTGAAGCTTCTTGTCTGGCCATATTGATGCATCAAAGAGCTCAATCCATGTTGATCTATTCACAGAAATTTCCATCTTTACTCTCCGTTCAACTTTTCAATTATAATGAAATCCATCCCAATAAATCCAAGCATTAGAATCACTCGAAATTTCAAGCCTCAACCAAATAAATAAGAGTTCTATAGTAGTAATCATATAACTTGGCAGCGTGTAGCAGATGGAACATGCTACTTCTGAACCCAGCATACTGCTGCCAAGTTATAAGAAAACTACAGTACAATCTGGGTTGCCAGAAAATTCAATCATTCTGATTACGAATGACAACATTAATTTATGCTTTAATGCTACCTCTATATCACCTAAATACCTAAATTATGAGTCATATTTCTATTTTTTAGCTTCAAGCTTTTTCTTTTCTCAAACTGTAAGATATTTATTTTTGAAATTCTGTTCAATTTGTGAAATGTGGCGAAAAAAGAATTTTGATTTGATTTGAAATATGTATTTACTTGAATATAACTAAAACTCAGAGGATAATCCATGAATAGTCAAGTGACATACCGTAATATTTTGATTTTCAAACAAAACGAGAAACTCTTACATTAAAAAAATCCATTACATGTGATAATAATGTGTATAATGTATAAATTAAAAATATGAGTTGGATAAAATGGCATTTATACATTGAAAATACTAAGAAGACACCGAATTTGCAGTATTGATGAAATCTAAAGAATCCAGACTAATAAAATCACTGATATGAAATAACAAAAAAAAAAAATTGAAAAACGGAATGATTCTCTTGAACCAATAATATGAGAAGAGATTGGGGTGAGAGGATTGAAATGTTATAATGTGAGATAGGTACGTGTAACGGATGACCAGAGCAAGGAAGGAAAACACAATAATATAAGAATCAGCAGAAAGGTCAAACGTACTTTTCTGATAGGACGGCCATAAATATACTTTTCCTACAACTGCTCGAAAAGTAGTTCATTACGTACTGAAAACCAATTGTAAAATGACTCTTTACTGCTCTGCAAGCGGTAAAGAACTTTACGCTCGCCAGCTGTTTTCTTTAAGCTTCTGTTTTGATTTTGATGTCTTCTCATTGGTGGATCACGGAATCCGTGAAATTCGCATAACCTCAACAATGGCGAACGCTAACAAAATCCGCGCACGGTCTGTGATGTTACAAACCAGAAGCTTTTATTGTGTTGGAATCCAGAACTGCAGTTGTAGGAAAAATATTGTATGTAATCCCGCGTGAAGCTTCTTTATCGCTCTCGCAAAATGTATTGACTCGAGCGAAAAAGTCGCGCTTCACACTCTTAATACATAAATAACTTTTCATTCTCTCTCAGGCTCTCAGTTCAACCAGACTAATGACCGCTGAAGTGAGGTCTCGAATTCGGATATTAATTAATATTTGAAAACTTGGAAATTGTTCAATAACAGCTCTATTGCAACAAGATTTCCAACAATATTAATGTCTTTTATTTTCAAGTAATTAGGTCTCTAATTGAAACAGACCTAACCCGAGATTTCGATTCTAATTTCAAATTTTGTGAAAAGCAGTTTTGGGTAATAACTTGTTGTATTCACATTGATTTTATGTTAGTTAAATGAATGAATGAATGAAATAAAATCTCGACATAGATTACAATTCAAATGTAGAGAAAATCTCACATTGTTCCATACCCATTGTACCTTCACAAGCTTCACCAATAATTATTATTCTGCTCACTCTTTGTTCTATTCACTTTCTCCACACTCATTAGAAGAGTCTTCCTTTGCAAAAAGAGAAAATGGGAAAAGAAGGGATGTATGTCGAACACTTCGAAAGATGTATCAACTGTTGTTTACTGAATTGTTCTCGATCCGTTGTCTTGGTAGCAGGCTCCCCCCCCCCCCCCAGCCATAACCCCCTACTTTTCAGTAACAGGCTTTCCCTTGCTACCCCTAACCAATCCCTTACTCAATGAACCCCCCCCCCCCCCCCCCCGGCACCCTTTTCTCCAACAGAGTTTTCCGACAGACAAGAGCCATGCCATTAAGTTGGCAGACAAGCGGACTGGCAGATTTCAGATAGCAAGACATTTCCTCCTTCAGGCAACGGGAAGTGAGCGGGAGTAACAAGATAAAGATACCAGCTTCTCACTGCTCGGTTTGTCACTGGCAAGAATATTGTGCAATGGGAGGAATGAAAGATGTGATTTCAGCTGACCAAAATGACGATTCCATTTGCATAACTGATAGAATATCATTCTTCTTCAGTGAGAGAATATGCTTTCCACAAATAAAGAGGAATTTCTCAATGAATACGATTCCATTCTTCTTCGATTAGAAAACGAGCTTTCTACATAAGAAATCTTTCAAGGAATCAACATAAGAAAAAACTGTATTACAAGCTGGTTTTGAAGGAACTGTCAATTTAATCAAATAATTTATAGCACTTTGAGGAATTCGAAATTAATAAATTATAACTGCAATAGTTAGTGTAGCATTTTATTCTTGAGAACCACCCAACATGGGACCAGATGGACACAGTCTATTTGGAAATTATCTTCTTTGATTTCAATCATTTTATTGATTGAATACATCTCGATCTATCCAAAGCTAGTCTCTTGCAGTTAGAAATCATAGTTAATCAATAATATCAAAGAGAAAACGTGAAAAAATAATCTACTCTAGTAAATGCAGAAAAAATATATCTTACTATGCATATACTGCCAACATACACTATTCCTTACACATATTTTCAAAACTTTGGATTTCAAGTAATCCGGAAGTACGCATTAATTACGTTGGTAAATTTTCAATTTAACAAATAATGTCTGCAATCATTAATTTCAATAATAGTTAGGTTAACATCGCACGATAGACCAACAAATTCAAGATCCAATTAATGACCAGATATTTTTTTTTAAATTATATTAATTAATAATTATTATTAACTCAATACAATTAGTGATTACAATTAGAATAAACTCAATAGCAATTAGGCCTACCAGATTATGATTTTTTAAATTATATTAATTAATAATTATTACTATTAAATTTCATTGTAGATTCAACGACTTGCAGTCAACTTTTAATTGTGAATAAATAATAATTGTACACACTCTTGGCAAAAGGTTTTCGAGTCATGAAGACTCATCTTCAAGGCCTTGAAGACGAGTCTCCATGACTCAAAAACGTTTGGTCAAGAGTGAGTAAAAGTATTATTTATTCACAATTAAAAGTTGACTGCAAGTCGTTAAATCTACAATAAAAAATTAATATTAACAATGCAGATCGCTATGAAGCAAGAATTCCAAGAATTGTTATCAACTCAATACAATTAGTAATTACGATTGTAAGTCACTCAATAATAATTGTAAAACAAACAACTTTTCAAAGTAGAAGACTAATGAGAGATAAGCTAGAGTAAAAAGAATAAATTGTGTCATTATAGAATGAAAATACCCAAAACCATCTCTGGTCTACAAAGAGGCGTCTAATCAATTATTATTATCAATTATTATATTTTTATTATTATTATTATTATTATTATTATTATTATTATTATAATTATTATTACAAAATGAATTATCAGAATTATCTTCGATAGGCTGAACAATTCTATCTGTTTATTAATTCCCTTACAAAATTTAGGACGAGTAAAACTAATGTGTAAAAGGCACCTAATATCACACATCAAAATGTATAATCAACACTTTAGTACAATATATATACAACACTTTCAGTACTTATGAAACATTTTTGTGAGTGGACCCAATACACAATGCTCAGACTTAAAATAAACGACTATAACGTTGCTTATTAGCCAATAAATACAATTGATTCGGGCATTTCATTTAACACCGATTGAATCATTCTCGGCATTCCATTTGCCAATTGTCTCAACTGACTTGACGAAGTACAGGAACAAAGTCACTTTGCAACAGGGAAAATCCAATAGAACAGTCCTCAGTAACGTTTACTCAATGTATATAGCATCCTCCCCCATCCCAACCCCGCCCCATCTGATTTCGAGCTGAATTTTATTTCCGTCTTTCTTTTCCATTATTTCCGAGAGAATCACTGAAATCTCTCTCGCCTGAAAATCCCCTCTCACTTGTTTTCTTTGTGAACTAACTTACTTTACTCGGCTTCTCCTTGACTCGAATGTCTTTTGACCCATAAAATCTTTCTCTTAAAAAACAATCTCATCAAATTTATAAGCTCTAAATAAACTTGCTCAATTATTCCATGATAATTGGAACGAATTTTAATGAAAGAACTCGTTACTTGTTCAATTATTCAACGATAATTGGAACCTATGACAATAATATTATTTTTTATGGTAAATTTTAATTTCCAAATGAAAATGCTACTCTCAACAATGATCAAAATAGTTATCATCATCATTCTCCATCAAAATAGTATTCAGCATTAAATTTAAATTACACTCGAATGGATAAACAATATTCCTAAATGTACGCGTATCCACTATCTAAAGACAAGAATTTTACTGTACAATGAAAATAAACATCTTTGTTATCACAGTCCATAATGAAGAACAATACTGTTGTGCTTTACCATACATATCAGGTTCAGAATAGTTTTTGCACGTTTTCAAACATTTTACACGTCAAATTTTGATCACAATCCACTTGATTTGCACATTTTCAAACATTTACTCATTAAATTTTAATGACAATCCATTCGATTTATGTTCACGATGATGCGTTTTCCACACATATTTTCAGAGAATAATGATCTTGCATCTAATCAATTTCAATAGTACTCCATCATCGTGTGAATGCTCTAGTACCGTGTCACACTAGAGTAGAAGAGGTGTGATCGATTATTATTGCATAATAGGGAATCGATGAATGGAATTTTAATAACGAGAAGAAAGCGGGGTGGCAGGGGAGGGAGGCATGAAAATGAAAAAATGGTCTCAATCAAGTTTGCATGGGCGACGAAAAATGGCAGCCACTTTATCGGGAACCTCTTTCTCTCTTTATTATCATCAATAGCTCTCTATCTACTCCATCTCTTTCTTTCTGAGACACACATTCTCTGTACCACTGTCTCACTCAGTCTCTCTCGCTCTCATATTTGCACTCTATCACGCATTCTCTTTAAGATAGGTTAAGTGTAAGAGAGGGACACCTTCCCTAACTTCGCCTTTTCATGCAAATGTATCACCAAGATTTTTATATGCCATATTAATATCATTTTCAGTCATAATTTCATGTTTGTGTATAGTTAAACTGTTTTTGTAACAAGTGAATGATAATTATAAAATGTAATAAAACTTGGCGATACCTATATATTGTATTCTATACTTGTAACCTTCGAATTATTATTTGTATGAATAAAGTAATTTTTCAATTTCTTTAGGTTGAGGGTAAGATAGGGCTACTTTGCCCCAAGTCCGCCCTTTTGTGTAAATGCATCACTTGGATATTACAATGCATTTATTATGCTAACATTGCTATTAATGTCAGTAATCAAACTCATAAAACAGTGTTTACTAATGATAACAGTGAAAACGTATAGTCTTGAATATATTTTAAATCTAACGTCTTGAATGTATTTTTTATCGATCTTCTATGAATTTAGACAAATTCATTTATTGTAAGCTTATAGTCAGTAGTCATATAAATTTTACTATTACTCAAATAGAGCTATCTGAATCTGAATCTATCATAGTCTGGTTCTCGATCCCACTCAATCTTTCTCTCAAACTCTGCCCATCATTCCCCCTCTTCTCTTCCTCTTACCATCCATCACACTCACTCTCTCTCTCACCCAGTCTATCATTCTCTCTTTTTATCTTATACTCTATCCTATGTTAGTTCGAAGTTACTGACAATTGAACAAACTGACAAATTTACTTAAACAGAATTTATTAATTTCGAATTCCTTTAATTGCTATTAGTTTATACTGAAGACTTCCGCAATGGCGGATATTGACAACAGTATTTAATAGCTGATGGAAATCGATGAATGCTACTGTACAAAACTATCCTATGTACCTATGTACTCTATCCTATCTCACATGCTGTATTTCTCTAACAGTATGTCTCTTCATCACTCTCCCTCATTCATACATTCTCTTCCTTTCTCGAACCCATCATCCTCACATTCTCTTTCAAAGTGGGGATGTAGGTTTGCCTATAATGAAGATACTTGGGAAATGTGAGAAAGATTAAGATGAAACGGGAGGAAGTAAGGAAGAGAAACTGATTGAGATATAGAACAGAGGAGATATTTAGTGTTTGTGTGAGAGATTGGAAGAGAGCGATTGAGAAAGAAGAGGGAGGAGTAAAAGGGGTGGATGTTTGTGAGAAGGAGACAAAGAGAAAAGGATGAAAGAGAGAAATGAAGAGAAAGAGAGAGTGTTTAGGTGGTGAGTATAGAGAGACCAAATACGAGAGAGAATGCAAGTGGATGTGAGAAAGATTCAGATTCAGATGACTTTATTTGAAAAAATTTACAGTGTACATGAATGATTACCATATTATTAATATCAGCAACTCTCAGATCCCCTAGTTCAAGTGATGTTCAGTGATTTTCGAAAAGTGAACGTAATGCTTGAATAGTTTGAATAGAAATATTATAAATAGAACAAATACATATTCAAGACATTTTACAGCAGAAATTATTGATGAGATTGGTAAAAAAAAGAAAAGGAGTGACATGGAAGGGGAGTATATAAGGAAAATGGGAAAGAGATTGAGATACAGAACAGGAGAGATTGATTGATTGATTGTTTTATTTTTCTCCTGGCAAGGTTGAAACCATTTGGTTCCCTCTAACACCTAACCAGGCCAACACAGTTACATAGCATAATTTTTAGTAGAGAGAGACATACGGTGTTTGCGAGGTGAGAAGAGAATGGTAGAAAGGATGAGATTTGAGATAGACGGGGAGAATGTTTGTTAAAAGTAGTGAAAGAGTAGTATTGAGGGTGTGAAGATGTGGGAGAGAGAGACAAACAGTGAGAGAGGAAGACAGAGAGAGTGAGAGTGTGTGTGAGAGTATGAGAGACAGATGAGAGAGTGAGAGCGTTTGGGAGTGAGTATAGAAAATACTGTGAGAGCGCTGATAGTAGTGGGAGTCCAATTTGTTGCAAGGCGATTTATCTGCAAAGTAGAGTAATTGGAAACGATAGGCCTCCAGTTCCAGCCTCCACCGGACCCGATGCACATTAGATGGAAACTCCACTAACATTAGAGCGACGTCGGCCCGAGTTCAGTTCAGTTGAGTTTAGCGCAGCGCAGGGCGGCCAGAAACGAAATGAAAGACGGACGGTGCCAGTGACAGGTATCAATATTCATGAGATATTGCAGAAACCCCCATTTCAATTCCTACAAACTGCGTCTTTTTGCCGATTTATCACACGGCCAGCCTCCAATTTCTCGTTTGCTTTTCGTTTCCTGATGCTCGACAAAATATCGTGCGATTCCGATGATTTATGTATTGAGCACGGATAACCCGTTCATTATTTCGCTAACAATGACTTGACGTTCAAATCAATATACTGTCGGTGTATGTCAACCACAATGCCGATTGCAATTGTGGGGATAAGGTGTTTGCTTGCGCTGAAAATAGTTTCGTATACATAAACGACGTTTTATTTTGAATTACAAAAAAAAAAAACTACAATTATAAGATTTCTATTGAATATTTTTCATGAAATGAGAGTTCATAGAAAATAAGGGATAGAAACTAGATCTGACTTGACATTTGAAAAAAAATGATAACTGAAAACGATACAAATTGGATCAGTATAATGAGAAGCATTATCATATGACAATTGAACAATTATTACCTTTAGGACATTCAGAAGATCAGCAAAATGGAGCAATGATAAATTCCAGAACGTCAACAACCTGGCTAAGGATATCATTTTATCAATAATTGAACGCAAACTTTGAATTAAAAAAAAATAAATAATAACTCACTTGAGACTTCAAGGCATTAAAGCACATGGAACTGACAAAATAAAAGTTTTCTCGAAATATACTCAAGTGCAGGAAGTGCTGAATGACAATATAGTGATTCTATTAAGCAAATTGAATGTTGTGCAGTTTCAACATGAATGGTTTAGCATGAATGCACTAGTTATCAGTTCAATTGATATCATTGCAATTATTAAAAACAAGATTCGATTTATCAAAAGTCAAAAAGATTCTTCAAACTGGATGTGGAGCCTCATGGATTTCAGAGATTATGTCATGGGAAAGATAATCCTACAAAAGGTAGGAAACCACAAGTAAGACCCACAGTATCACCAAAACTAGCTAAAATGATTCGATTTTCCGATGGTAATCTCTGTCACAGAAAGTGACTTATAAGAAGCTTATCGAGTACTTTAAGAGCCAAACGGATCATTAGAGAATTCATAGAAGCCACAAAGAACCCTGATAAACACATCCTAATAATTGGCAAACTAATAGCCTTAGCACAGGGCAACTTGGCTATCGAAATTTCATTAGATGCGCATACGGCAACGGGAGCAATTATAAGCAACGCTGAGCACCACTAATTAGCAAACAGGGGCATATCGTTGCCAATATACACTCACAACTAGGTCATAAATATATCTATATATACTTACAAATACACGATAAACTTCAGGTGCCAGCTGTGTGAAGCTACCTAAATGTCCCGAAGCGAAATTCAATTAGTGAACAAATTAATGACACCAGCTAATAGTACGTGCTATATAGTTTGTTGTCAACAAAGATATATTGCAGCTCTATAATAATCTATATACCTGTATTTGGGAGTGCGATGGAGATTTACAAATTATTTCTTTAATGCGAATTATAAAGCGTTTAATAATAGCTTAGATGCTGGTCAATTAATTTTCTTTCGAGAAAAAACGGTGAAAAAAAGGTGAAAAGCTGAAACCTGGTGGTGGAGAAAAAGCTCAGGATGAGTTTGGAAAGAGAGGAATAGAGAAGGAAGTGTGGACCTAATATAATTGGGCTAAAAATGAGCTATAAGATGACTATAAAGTAATAAATTAAGTCAGAGTAAGGTGAAAAATTGGATAAGAAAGATGTTGAGAGAAGTTTTTTCATGATGTCGTGGAAATATCAGGGAAAACATGATAAAGACACAGAACATGCTCAGCTTTGTGCAACGATGAAACAAGTAACTGGTGGAGGAAGAATATAAGTGTATAAACTATTGTAATGTGTAATTGAGAAGTACAAATAAACATATACTCTAAACAACAAGAATGAAAACAAATATTCAGTAAAGTTTTTGAACGACTGACTGACTATTGGGAACTGTTGTGAAGAATGAATGCATAAATTGATCAATTTATTTAGAACTAGAGAGCGCTTTTCACTCTCTTATCCTAATTTACCAAATTAAGCCGCGTCTCCACTAACCCAACATGTCTGCCGAACATTGCTGGCGAACACAAAAAATGGACAAACATTAACATATGGGTCACCGAACATGTTCGTGAGTTCAATTGAGATGTTCGGTCTGTGTGCGAACAGTGAGGGCTAACAACATGTTCCCACCACTCCGATCATAATGTTCGAGAAGAGGCGTCCACACCAAACCAACATCAAGCAATGTTCGGCGACGTCAGATAATCCCAGCGAACACTGTTTGCCGAGCATGTTCGGTCTGTGGAGACGCGGCTTTAGACAACTGAAAAACCATATTCCAGACAAGTATTTGAGGTCAGCTTATATTTTGCTTTTTTTCAGAGTATTGCTACTTTGGGGTAATAGTAGATAATATTTTTCATTATTTTCATTACTTTTGTATTTTTATGTAATTGTTCAGGAGGCTCAGGTTGTGCTGTGAGCATTGATGATTCACATGTATTGTTTTGAATGTATGCATCACTGACTTACAGATGGATTGACTGTATGACATTTTAGGTCTTGTTTTTGTATTTGTGTATACAGTTAATAATGCTGTAAAACTATTCTATGTTTGATTTGACGTTGTCTAATGTTCAAGGAACTCAATAACAATAAAATTCTATTTTATTATTTTATTTGTTTTTCCACAGAATGGATTTGCACTGGTTTACACTGGAGCATATGTTTAGAAGAAGACTAAAACCTAGTTTGGCTTTGAGTGTATTATTCAGGAAAAAGTCCACGATTAGGACATAAAACGCAACTAAATTGCAACCATTATAAGAGATTAGACAACAAGATATTAGAAAGACAAGAGAGAAGACATAAGAAACTGTTAGAAGTAAAGAACGTGGAGATGAAAGTCTTCAAACATGTTTAGCCTCATCATGATTCATTTAGGCCTAATTACATTACCATATCAAAACACTAATTATTTACAATCCATATCAGCGACATAATAAATATTTTAAACATTGGAGGAACTTCATTGAATCGTATGAAAAGTATATTTATCATTATTTAAGAGTTATTGTTTTAAGGTTACAGTATTTTTTGAGTATACTATTGCTTTCCAGCTCAAAAGTGATTTACATCTAGTTTGGATGTTTATTTTTTTGGGAGGATGAAACCCACATAAGTCTTAGACCTGTGCGTGGCTAATGAGTTGGATGATGGTGATTGATGAGTTGAACCTACAGTTTTAGGTGGGTTCCGAACCACCTTTTATTGTCCATAACTACATTTGAAAAAAGCTGAATTTTATCCAGTCATCTAGTTGCAACTTGACTCTCACCAAGCCATTTATCTCCTTCCACCTCGTGGTTGAGTGGTAGAGTGGACATTACTGTCCAAACTTCGCCATGTCAACAAATAAAAAAGACATTCTATTCTATTCCACCTAGCTCCTACTATAGAATGGATGAAGGGATGATGATTGATTGGTGACTTAAAACTCACAGTCATGAATACGAATCGAATTGAAAAATGTAAACTTTGAATGAAAATGTTCTGCTTACGTGCTTAGTCAAGTCAAGACTAAATCGAATGAAAAATATGGGAATCGTTACCAGGTGTTGGGGAAATAATTTCTAAAAGTTCTTCCAAGCTTTCGCTTTGTCTAGTTTCTAGTTTCCTGGAGGCAATGAGCCGTCCAAAGGCGAGTAATGCGACTCGTCAGCTGAAGGACGCCGAAAAAAGTTTATCCGACGTTGGGATTTCATCTCCAATTTCTCACCCGGCTAAACTTTTCTGCAATGAAGTTGTCAAAGCGTGAAAGCGGCAAACTTTTAATCCTCATCTTGCTTCACGGTTACGCCGAAAACTTCTTTATCAATCTTATTTTTCAGCGAGCGAGTAAAGTAGCGCCTCTTCTAGGACTCACTACTTTTAAATCAATATCCTAATCAACTCCTTAACGGTTAGTTAGAGGGCAATGTCGAGACAATTAGATTTAAAGTTTCTTGATAAGTTTCTGTTCAAGTTATACGAGTTCCTAGACGATTCACTTGTATTCCGTACTAATTATACAAACTTGAGATCAAGATTGTTTGAAAGAGAGCACCCTGTGCAATACAAGACACCCAAAAAGAAATCAGAGTAGACGAATTCCATTTTCACAATTGAGAACGATAATTGATTCTATATTCTCCTCGTTTTTTCTACTGTTCCTGAAATATCATTGACGTCGGACTTAGAATATCATATCATTGATGAAATATATAATTTTATGACAGTATAACCACAAAATTAATTATATTAATTGTATAATCACAGTTTATAATTACCTATAATATGATAGGAAACCAGACCTTAATCATCAATATTAAAATATTTTCAACAGTTTACTGTCGATTATTCAACACTTGTGAAACTGCTACTACTTTATCTACTCTATCTAGGGAAGTGATAGCCGTGAGCCGTAGCTGGTATCTGTTCAATCCGATAGAGATAAGCTGCATTCTCCTGGACTCTCTCTGTAAGGGTGATCGATTGGATTGGCCAGCAAAAACGACACTGTTCTCTGCTGTAAAATCACTTCCCGGTGGTCCGGAGCCCACCTAAAACTGTAGGTCCAACTCATCAATCGCCATTATCCAATTTATTACCCACGCACAGGTCTCAGACCTATGTAGGCTTCATCTTAAAAAAAAAACTCAATCTAATCAAATATGGATAATCTATGGCATAGTATACGGTATAGAGTTGCTTGCAGCTTGCAACTGGAACAATTTCTGCATAGTTTTTTGTGCCCTGATGATATCCTACTGATTTTTGGATACATGAATTTTGTTACTGTTGGCAATATTCGTATACAGAAAGTCTTCAGTGCATTTGATAGAGTTGGAGTGAAAATTCGTAATTAATCACCATCTAAATTCATTCAACAGTTGTTAATAATTTTAATATCCTTGAATTATTTCCTCCGTTCATTTTGGAAGAATTAGATTTTTCACAACTTGTTACCGAAATTGTTTGAGATAGCTACTGTACATCCAAACTCCAGATTTAACCATCCAATAGAGATTTGGAAGATAAGGGCTAATAAGCTGACAATAAGTTATTCTCTATATATAAAAATGAATATCTGTCTGTGTGTATGTATGTGTGTTCCCTATAGACTCCAAAACTACTTGACAGATCGGCATGAAACTTTGGGAATATGTTGTGTGAATATTGGGGATGGTTTCTGACCATAAATTTCAATTGGGGAGCTAATAATTATTATTAATTAAACCATTTTATAGACCTAACCTACTGAACTTGCCAGCCAAACAGCTTAAAGGAACAGCTGATATAAATCAACAGTTTTTAATCATATGGCAGGCCCCTTAGTGGCGTTATTTACGCTGTATTTGAACAGCAAAAGACTTTGCACTTTGCATGTAGGCTACCGTGCAGTTGGAGCCTTGCAATATGTAGAAAACATACGACTGGGTATGATGAAATGTAATTAAGCTAGGTTGATGACATCTGTTAACCAATGCAGCTAGAAATTTGAAATGCAGCCTCAGCGGGAGGTGGCGAATAATAAAATAAAAAACCTAGCTTCTACCCTTATAGTCATAGGAGGTTTAAATTTGAAATGTTTCTTCATTCAGAGGTGGTGATTAAGAAAACAACGAAGCCTCTATGATCAGCTGGAAGAGCCCTAGGACTAACTTCTTTCCTAATTTTAAATGTAACCTCAGCGGGAGGTGGCGAATAATAAAATCAAGGAGAATTTTCATGAGAATGCAGCAACGCGCGTTGGGCCAGCTAGTCACTGATAAATCAAAGTTCTAGTTCCACTCGAATAGAGAAAAATCAAACGTTTTACAATTAAACTTGTCATTACAGTATAATATAGTGCTATCAAATCATGTTAAGGCTGATAGTTTCAACTCTTTCATGAATGAGACATAATTGAACTCTTTTATGAATCAAGGAAAAAACTTTGAATATAATAACGGATGGCGAACTGTTGCAAACAAACCGCAGGATTGATAATGAAAAAACTGAATAGGCTCACTAAAGAATAATATTTCTGTTGCAAATGTTGAAAAGTTGTGTTGAAGCTCCAATATGACTCAAAAGAAAAGAGAAACTAGCACCAGTATGTGTTAACTGGAAGCAAAGATCACTAAGTAAACTTTTCAGTCGATTTCATTTGCATATTTGCGAACCAGAGAAGTAACTACCACTAAAAAGCAACTAGAATATTTACCAAAAAAGTAATATTTGAAATTTACACGCTATGACGTAACGACTGTACAAGCAGAAGGAAGTCTATTACCAAGCAATAAAGCTTCTAGACCGTGATGACGCTTCGTTCCTGTAAGTCACGCTTCAGCTGTTCAAGGTGTAAGTATATTGCGCTCCCAACACGATAAGCACGTGTTTCCCCCTGTTTCCCACCTCACCACACCAACAAACAGGAACTATGAGGCGATTATTGTTTGAAGCGTAATAAAATGCCATGACAACAAATGACAAAATTCTGACATGTTAAAGTCAATCCAGCAGATGAAAAAGCTTCTCAGGAGTTGTGAACATTTGTTCAAATAACCAATTATTATACAGTAGCTATAACATAACTTGAAATTGGATGTAATCAGTTCATTGAAAGCGAAATGGAATGCTCTTACTCTATATTTTTCAAAGTCAATGTTCCAAAGTCAATGAGACTTGTGCGTGAGGAATAATAAAAGTTTATTGAATAATAAGACTTGAAGTTGCTGTCACAGCCACATTTATTGAAACACTAGTTTCGGTTGTTACACCATTTTCAATCTCAATCAAATTCAAATTCAAATTTATTCCTTTCCTTAAAATAACATACAGCATATTTTAATTTCTGACAATATGGAAGAATCAAAATACAAATTAATAAAAAGTAAATTTCACAAATAAGAGTATACTGAGGTAGTACATAAATATACAGTATTATGCAAGGTAGGTAGGAAAATAATACCTGCACAGGTGTAAAACCTGTGCGCTGGTATGAGTCACAGAAAGTATGAGAAATAAAACAAATTGATAAGAGCGAAGTATAAGGAGAAAAATAAATGAAAGGAGAGGAGAGATTAATTAAAAATAAAAATGAGTAACACTGTGAGATAGTGTTATACTTTATTGATAATGGATTATTATCGGATCGTTCTAATCAAGAGAGAGAGAGAGAGAGAGAGAGAGAGAGAGAGAGAGAGAGAGAGAGAGAGAGAGAGAGAGAGAGAGAGAGAGAGGAGAGAGAGAGAGCGAGAGAAAGAGAGAGAGAGAGATATGATTAGGTATGCAAATCATTATGAAAGATAGGAGATGAACCACTCAAGTTTAGAAAGTCTATTGAAACAGTCTATCACTAAGTCTGTTTTCCACAATACATTTATCCATAATCCTGCCTAATTTATAATTTTTTAATCAAACTAAAACTACTGTACAGAGTAGCTTAATATATTATACTAAACATGGAGTGATACAATTGGCTCAGGGAGAAAGTGCCTCCAATAGGCTGGCCTTCACTGAAGATCTGTGATTGACTGAAGGCCAAACAAGACACGCCCACTGGTGGGAGGAGCACTGGTGTGATTGTTATGCCTGTTATGTGGGTCAGACCGGTAGAAGTTTCAAATGAACATTATTAGAGATTGGAAAACCCAAAAAGGAGACTCAAATTTTGCAGAGCATCTCATTACTAATGGACATCAAGGCCGAACAGAATGTTGAATTTCTGCATTTGATTGGCAAAGGCAGACAAATGAACATTTTAGAAGCTTTGGAGATAACTAGGTTGGTAAAAATCTATTCCAATACTAGTTTAATAAAACCATCGATTAATTTATCAAATGACATCTCATTATTACTTACCAGATTGAATATTAAAGGATTTTCAATTAGACTGAGTCCGTTCTTCACACACATCTTCGAAAATACATCCAGGGAAGTTGTATTAATTACCTGCAACAAAATAATTCAATCAATTATTAGCATGCAAATGCCTAAATTATCTAAAATGCCCAATTGAGAAAGCTTGGTGGATAAATTTGAAACCAGTTTATTTTGTTACAATTTATTTATTGATGTTCATTTTGTTACAACAATTTCTTAAAAATGTTACGTTTCTTACAATACGTACACTGTTGAAATGATAGCATAAATTTATTAATGGAGAAAATTATAGCCTAAAGGATGAGGAGAAAAATTTCCTTGATACGAGGAAAATATTCTTTAAAATACAATTAAATTACCTTTCAATAAAACTTGGCCATTGCTAAAACATTTAAACGATTAACTCTTTGTTTTAATGTACCTACTTTACAATCGTACGCAATATACTGTATATTCCCCAATCGCCTTGGAGTTATTCATTCTCCGAGGCCTATATTTAGTTTTTCATGGAATTTCAGTTTCCATATTCATCAAAAAAACATATGGGTTCCTGGATTTCTTGTTCCATGACGAACTGCGTTGTTAATATTAACTTGTTATGTAAATTTAACGACTTGCAGTCAAATATTTGCAAGTCAATTTGACTGCAAGTCGTTAAATTTACATAACAAGTTAATAAACATATGGGGTTGAAAGAAAGCTTCAATAGATACAATAACCTTCACATTTTAATTTAACCTAGTAGCTCAAAAAAGTGATTATTTGAAAAATTGTTACAATCGCTTGTTCACAAAAAATTCTCCAATAGTTGAAACTACTAATTCATCTATTATTCATATCAATCATACTAATTTGAATTTTTCAGGTTCGGAACCCACCTAAAACTTTAGGTCCAACTCATCAATCACCATCATTACCCACGCACAGGTCTCTTCATCCTCCGAAAAAAATATTCAAATTGTTTTAGATGATGCAGGTCAATCGAACAGCATATTTATAATGTTAATGCATATATATATGCATATTATATGCATAAATAAATGCATAATTATAATGCAAATTTATAATGTTTAATATGATAGCTTGAGAGCAACGTGTATTATAACCCTTTAAAAACTCGCTCGTGTTTGCAAATTGCCAATATCAATATAAAGCAACCACCGTGAATGTAGGTCAGTTATGGACGTTTCCACGTTGCATCATTCTGTTTCACAATGTTGACTATTACAAGTTGATCGATCATCGAAACATTTCCAATCGATACATCGTAACATCGGTAATGGTCGAGTCTCCAGTGCACTCGAGGGGGTTGAAACGAGCCCCAATCCCCAATTCACATAACGTTTTATAAGCGGAAATATGGCGGACGTTATGAGAGCAAAGTAAACTTAAAATGTGGGGCGAGCTGGGAAAAGAGAATGTGATAGACCAAGAGAAAACCACCGATGAGGAAAAATACGTAATCGCATTCAACTGGAATTTTCTCACCATATTAACAAGCACCAGTAGGAAAACAGATAAAATTCCATCAATCAATGAAAAAATAAGGCTTGAGCTATATTTATTATAATGTAATTATAATCCAATTCCATTCATAGGCAATAAGCAAATATAATACTGGACTGTAATTTCCAGTGAAAATAGCTATTTGTGTAACTAGAGTGCAAAGCACCGTTTTTCTGCATCGAGAGAAACAGTTTTTTTCACGAGCCAAAGGCGAGTGAAAAAAGTTTCTCGAGTGCAGAAACAATACTTTGCACTCGTATTACACATTAAATTTTTCCTACAGTAATGTATAAAGTAATTCAAACAGAACAAAACAGGGCATACATAACCTGAAAATTCCTCACATAACCTATCTTCGAATCAAATCGATTTCATCAACAGTAGTGGGGAAGTGTGTGTTTTGGCTCAAATATGGCGCCCATGACGTCACAAGGTCACGTGACACCCCTCCCCTCTCCCCCCACCATCCCCTGGGTGGGCGGTGGGAGGGAGAGTGGTGGGAGGGGTGAGAGGGTTGTTGAGGGGGGAGGGGGGGGTGGTGAGGGAGGGGGGAGGGGGATGGCCCATCCCACCCCCACCCCCCCCCCCGTGGGTGGAGTCGGTGGGAGGAGCCAAGGGGGTGGACCCCTCCCATGGGTGGAGTCAGGGAGGAGCCATGGGTGGAGTCAGGGAGGAGGGACCCCCCACTACCCTACCCCCCCTGGGGGGGTGAGAGGAACAGCTGGCTCAACCAAGCTGGCTCAACAACCAAGTTGGCCAGCTGACAAAAGGTCAACCTCCCAGTGAGCCAACAGCTGACACAACCAAGATGACCAACCTAATCAACTTAACCAAAAACCAAACTGGCTCAACCTACAGCTAACCATGGCCAGCTGACAAAAGGTCAACCTCCCAGTGAGGCAACAGCTGACACAACCAAGATGACCAACCTGGCTCAACTTAACCTAAAACCAAACTGGCTCAACCTACAGCTAACCAAGTTGGTCAACCTAAAACCAAATTGACTCAACCTCTTGTGGGTGGAGTCAGGGAGGAGTCAAGGGACCCATCCCCCTAGAACCTAGCTGGGGGGTGAGAGGAACAGCTGGCTCAAACAAGCTGGCTCAACCTAAAATGTGGCACTATCAAGATGAGCAACATAATCTGGTCCAACTTAACCTAAAACCAAACTGGTTCAACCTACAGCCAAGTTGGTCAACCTAACCTAAAACCCAACTGACTCAACCTACTGCTTAACCCTATGAAGCTGCATCAGCTGACTCACATAGCACTGAAATCACTGCTATGCTACCATCAACTTGCACAGAAAGTTGGCCAGCTGACAAAAGGTCAACCTCCCAGTGAGGCAACAGCTGACACAACCACTGAATGACCGGCGGTTTGTTAGTTAGAAAAAGCCTCCAAAGGAACGTCAACCTCACCGCCTTATTGGAGGTCACTCTTTTTCATTTGGGTAAAAAGAGGTTCCCACAGGGCTAGGTCACATAAACCTGTGGTATGGAGAAAAACCCATTGTAAAAATTTACATTTCTTTCAACTCTACTTGTCCGTTCTCATGTTCGCATATTAATACGAATTTTCTCTTGTTAAAATCCATTAAGTTCTCATTATTTAATACACTTTTAAATTTTTCACATAGTAATAAATCGAAATAAGCATCTCCCTCACTGTCGGGATCGTAGAGAATTAGTAACACTCTACCTGTACCATAGACTACGCCGCTTTCAACGGCTAGATACGAACCAAGAGGTACCGATTCTAGAGGTAACACCTCACGTGCCAAAGCATTGAATGCACCCACATCAAACCGTCCCATCTTTCCTAATGATTCAAGTTTCACAATTTCACTCCTTTTATGCATTCTCCCCAACACCCAGGTTGGTCAACCTAACCTAAAACTAAACTGACTCAACCTACTGCTTAACCCTATGAAGCTGCATCAGCTGACTCACATAGCACTGAAATCACTGCTATGCTACCATCAACTTGCACAGAATATAGTGGCTTGGTTTCCTCTCCAACTGTAAGATAATTCTTATACAAATTTGACACAACAAATTCAACATGTAAATTATCTATGCAGTACAAGCCTCTGGCCGCTTTTTTTATAGTGGTGTCGCCGATTCCTCTAAGGAACTAGCCCTAGTCCACTACACCTATTAAATCAATACATCAAACCTTCACCATTAACCTCAGAATTACTTCTTCACACATTTTCTAGCTGCTAAATCAAACAATAATGTCCACAATTGATTAATATCAAATATTGAAATAGCATTAACATCAGCTTTGTCACAACCATAATGAAAATGGCCATTTTGTCTCACTAATATATCAAACAAATCATATATTTCACTTGCAATTGCAATACTATCTGATGTCAACAAAGCTATTCCACTATTACCATCTGATTTAAAATCGTTACCATCAATTATATGGTTTGCAATACTTTCAAACTCCTCAAAAGTAATACCTAATAAAAGTCTAGACAATTTTCTAAACCTCCAACCACCATAACAGCGTGACATAGCAAACCTCTCTGCTCAATATTCAAACACAGAATAAATGGTTGCTCATGCAATTGCAGCTACTTATATGTGAGCAGGTATCCAATCAGCTGAAATAAAAAAGAATCCTTGCTTTCCTCCTCAACAGTAAGATAATTAGCATGTAAATTATAAAGGTGTAAAAAAGAAATAAATTGACATGTTAATCACCTATGCTG
Source organism: Conomelus anceps (assembly GCA_948455865.1). Classification (NCBI taxonomy): domain Eukaryota; kingdom Metazoa; phylum Arthropoda; class Insecta; order Hemiptera; family Delphacidae; genus Conomelus; species Conomelus anceps. The sequence continues at coordinate 922,749 of OX418224.1, read as the reverse complement.
TACAAGGTTATGTGAGGCGTTTTTTTTAACAGTGGTGTCCCCGGTTTAAAGGTATACAAAGTCAATTGTTCAATACAAACTATTAAAACATTACTGTTTCAATATTTTATACAGATATTGACAATTCATACACCTAAAAATTAGGCCTAATCCACTTTGCACCATATTCACATACCACTAAATAGATTGTTCAAAGCATCATTTTCAAGTTTTAACAGTTTACCCACTGGCAATCGAATTGGTCTGTAAAAACTCAAATATTCATTTATATCAGTAACATTTACTGTACTGAGAAATATACATTTCAATTGTTGAGCAATATCAACTAATTGGTTATCACCACTATTCAATGCTGTATTAATAGCACTGTCACATTCTGCACTCCACTCCAAATAGTTTTGCAGTTTTAGCTCCAATTCACTGCTTGCCGACATCCAGCTAGCAGGATCCATGCTGTAACTAAAGTATTCACCTCCATACAATCACCTTATATCAATGGCACAACTACAGAAAAGTCTTTTGGTCTATTTTCTGTATGTAGAGCGCAAACTCGTGCCTTATGCATATCTAATGCATATCCACAATATATACACAATATACATTCTCCATTGTAATAAAACCCTTGCCTAGCATACTTCCTTTTGCTTTCTACACTGTAAAATGGACACCTCTTCATTGACCTCATCCGTTCACTCTCTCGTGTATAATCTGGAATTGATGAAAGCATAGGTATACCATTTCCAATACTCTTCAATATTAAAGTCATATAATGACATGCACTGAACAATGCACACCTACCATCTATCACTTTACTATGAATCTTGCACACATCATTACACCAACTACTGCTTCCATTTCGTGTAAAATCTGGTTTCTTGAAAACATCAGGTATTACCTCCACCTTATTATGAAACTTTGACAAAAACTCTGCCTTCTCTCTTCCCTTGGTGAAAATTTTGTCATAATGCATTAGAAAACTTTTGATAATGCTATCAGAATAATGTAAATCACCATCTTCCCATTTAATCTTGTGATAGTTATCCTCTAACCAACATGCATCATTATACAATTTACTATTCAACTCAGATTTTTGAAATGGTGATTTAAAGTGTAAAACAGTGTATGCATTTGACATGTCAATTAAGGCGAATTCTTTCACTATAAACTCATTTTCATTGTTCTTAAAACCATGAAATTCTGCTACAGCAAACGAATTGTATCTTCTAAACTGAGCTCTCTCTTCATTTGATTTAGCTCCTCCTCCTCCTCCTCCTCCTCCTCCTCCTCCTCCTCCTCCTCCTTCTCCTTGATGGTTGAGTGATGTAGTTGATGATGATGATGATGATAATGTTGCCCTCTCTTCATCCCACTTTCCATTCTTCCTCTCCTCACCAGTACATTCAGTTTCATCATACCCCCACTCCTCCTCTTCCTTATCTAAATTGCACTGTACTCCAACATCGACTGTTGTTCTTTGGGGTATGTAACGATTTCTAGCAAAATCCTCGACCTCCTTGCAACTAGTGTGCTTATCAAGATTGTTGAACATCATATCTGCTGCCAAGTTAGTGCAGCGAGCAATGTACACTAACTGATAATTGATTGTCGACTGTAGGTTCTATTTATACTTGCACCACAAGCGGAAATCTATTGAACTCGACGCACCATTGATGTGAGTGGTGTATATTCCATTATACAATCGCTTATAATAATACAATAGGCCGATGTATTATCTGGTATTGTTGTTGAAAATTCAAAATCTACCCTTATATCGGTAGATGTTTTCATATGTTCACTTTGATGGCTGCAATCAATGACAACCAATGGTGTTTTTTCATGAAAATCTTTATAGTTTACTTCAGTTCCATGTTCTGAGTTGATAGGTAAATTATAATAGTTTCTTGCAAAATCTAAATACATTTTGTAAAGAACACGTGTATTTCCTATTATGTTGTCATAAGGATAATATTGACTGTTTAGAAATAATTTCACATTGTACAATGAGCATAAATCAAATTCAGCCATACTTTTAGACAACTGATTCTTACGATTTGTCTGAAAGGCTAAAATAACAAATCTTGGCACATCTAGATGTGATGCAGTTTTAATAGCCCAACTGTGCACTTTTGTTTTCGGTAAAACTGGATATTCGTGAATTTCCCACTTTCGAAAAGCCATCTTCAATGGTCTGTCAGCATCAAGTATTTGAAGGAATTTCAATCGAACATGGTCTTCTAGATGTATATATGGTACTTTCCACTGTAACTTTGAAATATTTATCTCAACCTTTGTTCCATCTGTTGATTGAATTGAATTAACATCTGTTGATGATCGTAGTAGCACTAGTTCCTGCTTAACATTCAAAATGATATGTTGAAAGTCGTCAAAAAAACCCAACAAGTAACGTAGAGGGATACAAAATATGAAATTATTATCGCTTAATCGTATTCCATCACGATCAAATCCGGCAAGATTATATGCATTTTTATCGTCAGTACGTTTACAAAGCAGACTTTTTATTGTAGATGTAAGACCCACACTTCGAGCCTTGTCCACTTCTGTACCTGCCACCTCATAGCGAATCTCATCAAAGAGGTAAGAAATTGCATTATTAATTAAATTATAGCTCGCATTTATATCAGTCTTTGCATCTTTATCATTAGACTTTGTACAACTTACACTTCCTTCAATTAGAAGAAAGCTTTTACATGGCAAGCTGTAATTGTCCTGTTGATTGATAGGAATACGAATTTCATCAGAATGTGACAATTTTTGGTTTGCATACGGTGTATGCATGTGATACTCAAACTGAGTTATGTCATTATAAAATTCTAGTGTATGATCAACTCTGAGAATGTCGCTTAATGACAACATTTTTTCCAATTAACTATAAACCCTAATTTCTCCAAAAGTCTAGCGTTTTTAGATGTTAACGCAGCAGTGTCTGTTCTTCTACTAAAGCTCTTTTTTGTGCACGCTGTTGTCCCACTTCCTCGATCAACAGGTGTTGGAATTCTATTGTTGTAAATAACAAATCCTCCCATGTTCTACTAATCACTTTACTAATCTCGTTTGCGACGGATATGAAGGCGAATGGTAATAGTATCACCTCTGAAATTGATAAGAGAACCTGTTTGATCGACAAGTTTCACATGAATGGTTTGAATTTTATTCATGCTGATACTCATATAAATTACAGGAGATGGTTTTTCAATTATAAGAAATCCAGATGGTACTCGTGGAAAAAATTCAAAGATTGTATGTTGGTCTACACCACCATCACCGTACGATCCTTTAGCTAAATTACACCAAACACGAATTGTATGTATGCGTGTAATTGAGACTTGATTTGACGAATAATGCCAAGTATTTGCAGATAACAATTTATTTTCAAACCCAAGAATCGAAGCTAGAGATTGTTTACTAGTAAAATCAATATCTTTATCAGAGAAAATTTCACATTTCATGGTATTATTATTGCCTTTTAGAATTAATTTGCTAATGTCTATATTTTCATTGTCAAACTTATGTTTTAAACTAGATACAATATTATCTATTTCATATGATCCCGTATCTAGATTCACTTCTTTATCTCCATACTTGAAACTAGAATTTATACCAGCTTCAATGTTAGGTATAGAATTGAATGTATATAAACTAATCAAGCCAATCTCCCATTTATGATTCTCATCCAATTGCAAAGGTTCACGTAAAATCTCTTGAATATTGCTGGTGTTAGCGCACAACGTTATAACAACCATTTTTCTCTCTCCAAAGAATGCTGGCAAACAACTGAACTCCGTTGTAAAGCAGCAGATACTGCACGTGTTGAGGGAAAAGAGAGAGCGAATGTGTGAGAATGGCCGGCTAAGACCCGCCCATGCCTATATGGCGAAACAACTTTCCTGTTTCTTTCATTCCACAGCTAATTGCTCGATGCTATAATTTATTCCAAATTGTGTCGTGTTGAAAAACAAGGATATAATTAATTCCAACTGCATTGAAAATGCACCTTGATATTTCACGAGCATCATATTTAACAAGGATGTAATTAGCTCCGACTACATTAAAAAATTTGCACTTGACATTTCTTGAACGCCAAATTTCTGTAAGATAACTGTACACTGTTATTTATTTAATACAAATTTTTGTTTATTTTTACCTTTTCAGAGATTCTTCCTGCTCTACAACGCCGCATACGCTCACTTTCATTATAAAAATTCTGTATAAAAGAGTTAACATTTGGTATAGCAGTTATCAGTTTTCTTACTACAGTAGCCTACATCGAGTCAGCAATGAATTCAAACGCAGCAGATAATGTGAGTTTTTCTCAGTTTTTCTTTACAAGCTTGCTCTCCAAATCGTTAAATTTACTGTGTTAAAACTTTAATTCACACTTAGTGTCGTCTACCCAAAATAATATTACATTCTTTTAATTCATCTATGATAGAGTTAATTTCAAGGTCATGTCCTGTATGACCTGACTGTTGTGATGCAATTAGCATAGCTAAACGGGTGCAAAGCTCATTTGGGTTGTCCCAATACACATAATTCCTATCAGAAGATGAATTTCTAATGAAATTCCAAACACCGGAGCCAACTTTAGCAGATGTTTTTCGACTGCTTCTGTTTGAAGAATATGGGGGAAATAGACGTTGTATTATTTTTGATTTGAAACCGGTTGATCGTTTAACAAAGCCAGAGGCATTTAGATGTGATCCTGTCTCTTCTAGAATTTTCTTATAATTCCGCAGGTCTTGTATTTTATAATTCTCAAATACTGGTCTCTGACTAAATAAAAGCTCCAACAGTCCACGAGTAATCTTGTATTTGTTTGATTTTATGTAAATATAAGAGTTATCAAAATGTACACTTATTTTATCACCCATAAAATATGTGTTTAGCTGATCATCATATCCAATCCCATATGGTACATTCTTTCCTTTTCTATGAAAATTGTCCAGATAGGTATTTAAGAGTAGTTCGTTTGCTTTTGGTTTAACAGTAAATGATTTTGACAGTCTCTGTTCTACAGATACATCTTTTTCATCTTCAGCTGTTAACGACTCCTCCCCCTGTTCAGACTCCTCCTCTACCTCCTCTTCCTCCTCCTCCTCCTCGTCTTCTTCATACTCTTCTTCCTCTTCATCCTCAGGTTCTCTTTTAACTTCACGCTTTATTTCGTTTAAAACATCTTCATGTTTTAGCGATGAGCTCTTGATATCTTTTATAGGATTAATTAATGGACGAAATGTTCGTTCCAATTCTTGTTCAGATTGAACCGCATCACCAATCAACTGTTTATGTTTTGCAATAATAGATTTACGTAGACGATCAATTCTCTTTATAGTAGGCTCATCGTATGACACGAGTCGCTTTCTTGCACGTGCACGCTTCATTGCTCTCAACAATGACTAACACACAAATGATGAGAGACTATAATGAACAATAGCCTACACTGCAGGGTTAATAAATTTATCGAATCCCTTACGATATTTCCCGTTGTTTATTTCATATTCTGTACATATTGTGATAAAATTGTGATTACTATTATTCCACACTTGTGCACACATATCTCTAAATTTATTAAATGTCATATCAGTGCTAACAAAATCACGATGTACCAACTTTAGATTGCATTCATCTTGTCGGAATAGAACAATCAAGTTGCAATTGTCCCTAACATGATGCTTACCAGTGGAAGCATAAGTTTGTATAAGATAGCATGTATCAATATTTCTGTGACGTCCCATAGTAAAATAATCTCTAATTTGACTGTGTGCATCGCAAGCTATATCGTCAAATATTATTAGGGTGTTGAATTCTACATTATTAGGGTGAGGTATATCGTCAATTTGACTGCTACACTGAAAAGTTATGCATGGAATCTTTCTAAATACTCTTTCTAAAAACTTGTACTTTGGCTGATACAAAGACTTGCTAAAAATGTACAAATGTGCAAATCTAAATCCATTTTCAGAGAAAATTAAATTGAATAGTAGATTTGTTTTACCGCTGGCTGATGGACCTGCAATAATCATTCGAATATTGTTTGGAAACAATTGTCCATGTCTACTACGTACTTGATTCGATCTAGTAACAATAATTTTATCATAATTCACAATCGGAAAGCTGTCGCCATGATGTTGCTTCAATGCTGTCACAATTTACAATGATAATGTTTGCTTTAGATCAGAAATAAAAACCTTTTTTCAGTTGTACACAATCTATTTTAATTTAGCACGTAATGCACATTCATACACAATTTCATCAAAATCATGCAATTTTAAAAACCTAACTCTATTAAAAATAATTTCCAATTTCTCTTTGAACTCACATTCTTTAAGTTTTTTTCTTATATAATTATGTGACATAGCTATTATTGAACAGGTGCAGGTGTCTACAACATCGCGAGCCGATGGTGAAGCTGATGCACACATTGAAAAATGACCTTGTTTCTTTGTTAAATATTCCTCCATACTTAATTCTCCACGTAAAGACGATAACGTTCAATATGTCTCGTTATAATGCTGTCCATACAGCAATGCGATGGTGTAGTACAAAACATCTTGAATGATCTGTAAATATTGAACATATTACTTTAGCCCAGCTTCAATTGCACATTGAAGAATAATTTCATGGAAGTTGCAAAATTTAACTAGTCTTGCCTTTAAAAATAGCTTTTGCAGAGGTACATGAAAATGTGAGTTGGCAAGTAAGTCCTTCATTAAATGCACATTGATGTATAGTATTTCACAAATGCAAATTGACGACGGTGATGATTGTAGTATTCTTCCCTTCAACCTCCTGCAACAGGAAAGATGTCTTCCGCGTTTGATGTTATTCACATACTCCAATCGTCTAACTTTTCGTCGAATTTTTTTCAGAAAATAAACTTGTATTCTCGCTAACGTATCCATTGTTCTTCATATAGTCGATCTGCTGCTCCTTCAGTATAGAAAGTGCTATTTCACCACTTCATTTGATTTTATCCATGAAGAAAACTTTTCTGGAAAACCTAACCATTTAACGAAAATGTATCCGTTTTTGCGCTTCAACACTTTCTCAACTAAATACACCTTTCGCTCATTCTCATCCAATTTGGTTTTTTTCAGTTCCTGCTCGTAAAATGTTCCTAAAATAACTTCACCATTGAGATCGTGTATTCTATAAACAACTGGATTTGAAGGAATTACACTATGTATTACAAATATTTCCGTTGACCAATTAATTTCATATGATTTATCAAATAGATGCCTGAATTTTGATATTCTTACATAATCACCAATTTTAAAGCGAGGTTTTCTCACTTCGACCGGTGCATTCTTATTTAATTCAACAAGTATTTTCTTTTCATGTTCTAGCCTGACTTCACTCGGTTTCATTCTAATTGTTCTATGAACAGAGTTGTTATATTCGTTCACAATTTTTGGTAACTGTTTCAACCATTTATAGCTGCCTTGAGCGGTGAACATGCGCCATAACTTTTCCTTTAGAGTACGATTGAACCGCTCTATTATAGCACCCTTTATTTGTGAGTATACATGATAGTGATTGATTTTAAATTGTTTCATTAGTAGCTGAACATCTTTGTTGAAAAATTCACGTCCCTGATCAGTTTGGAAATTTGATATCCTATGCTTTTTAAATATTGGCTCCAATGCTCTGCTAACCTCTCTACCCGATTTACTTTTTAATGGTTTCACAAAGGCAAATTTGGAAAAACAATTTATAACTGTCAATAAGTATTTATATCCCGAATTAAATCTTGAATATGGAATCATTTCAACTAGATCAGCTTGCATTAAATCATGTAATCCTTTCAACTCAACTCGTCGTCTAGCAAAGTTTTTCCTAACTGGCCCATGAAGCTCATAAGATAATTTAGCGCAAATTTTCATGTTGCTATGCAGTCAAAGTGTATTCAACTACTAAACACTGTGTTGTGTAACATTACTACAACAGTAAGAATGATCAAGTTGTACATTTTCAAGTGAATTTTTAATTTCTTTATCGACTTCTCTTTCCCTAGATTTCATCTCTTGTTCAATCAAATAATTCCCCCACGCCAGTGTTTTGACACCATCTTCACAAACATAGCGTTTGTCATCGTATGGTGATAAAACAAGTTTACCACTATTAATTTGAAAAACATTATGCTGATAGCTTCTGATTGAGTATGATGATGAATATTTCAACCGTCGATCAAATAAACATTCTTTATACATTGAAAATTCCAATTGTGAATTTATTATGGATTTGGGTACACCTTTTGCCACATGTTTAGCCTCAGATTGATTAGTGGTAGCAGAAATGTATTCAAAACTATACATTTTTGGACGGAGTCCAACAAAAGCGGTTGCAATTTGTCCAGATAATTCATCTTTAAACTTTCCAATTTTGCGTGAATTTTGTACACTGTAACATGGGTGATTTTTAGGATAGTTTGATGTGTCAAATAAATCAATATTTGCTTTTATATCTGCATACACATCTTGCGTTTCAATTTTATAAAGCAGCGAGTCTGTATCAGACATAAGAAGTTTTATCTTGTTGTGTGGATAGATTTTTAGAATTGAATTGTAGTGAAAGTTGAACATTAGTAACTTTGATAATTCAAGAACAGTAAATCCAACAAATATGGGACGATTGAGCAATACTTCAGGTTTTTTCAGAGATATTCCTACAACTTCATCATTGAAAATTATCCACCGTTTGAGATTAGGTTTGGAAACTAATTTATCCAGTTTTTTAGATGAAGTTACTAGTTGAAAGTCTATTCTTGATCTTTGTGATTCTAAACACTTACCAAAAATACTGTTATTGATTAATTTGAACAAATCTTTTTCAAAATCATTCTGAGCATTTTTTCTTAATTCTGTATTAAAATCAATGTAGCTTTTGAGCCAAGCTGATTGACTGAAGCTGACTATGCGATGAACTTTTTCAAGAACCATACCTAGACTCAAATAAAGCTTGAGGTTCCTATAGTGAATTATATAGTTTTTACGATCGCATAATGTAGCTAACAGTTTTGCTTGCACAGTGTGTTTATTGTTTGGTGCTGTTTGATATTTTGAAAGAGAGTGTCTTGGCGGACATTGCTTCATTGGAGCAAGGGGGAAATCATTATGCAATTCATGCAACTGATCAGGATAAGTGAGATCTACTTCTAATATATACCCAATTTCAGATTCATCATCAATTTGTTGAATTTTCAAATTTTCAATTTCCTCTACTGATAACCATCTAAAATTAGCGAATGGGAGGGGGAGACTCATACTGTATCCATACAGGTTGTTTGCATCAATATATAATATGAACGATGTTGGTTGATCTGGGTTATATAATTCACCCATGTATGAGTTGTTTGCCTCTGCATATCTATGTGGTATAACACTTAGCCCTCCTCTAACTCCTGATTCTATAAAGAGGTGAAGATCAATATCTGTTATCAATTCAATTTCAATTTTTGTCATATACAACATAGCATTCCATGAGTAGTGTGGGAGTGAATAAAAGTGGCATGGATCAAGATTGTATTTATTCATGAATGTTGATCGAAGCTCTTCAAAAACATCAGCTAATAAAAGAACGTCTGTAGTTAAATATAGATCATGATATTCACCCATGTTTTTAATGTTACAATTGCTCCACACATTTTGTGCATGACAATATTCTTCACAGCTTATTGTCTTATTTGATAGGGTACTGAAAAATGATTCGATTGGGGGTAGACTAGTTTCATTAAATTTTTCACAGTTATCCATATATTCATATGGATACACCCCCTTCCCGATTAACAGTTTGCGCTGTACTGGGGTAGAATACCATGTACACATTCGTCTAAATTTGCATACTGAATTAGCGGATCCTAACAGATTCTTAACTAACTTATTGAGCGATGAGCTCATAAATTGTAAGCTGTCTAAGAATCTGAGTGGTCCAATGCTAATTGAGAGAAACTTTTCACTAGTGTTGGCTATGCAATGGATATTATCATATTTTGCAAGTGCCTGAACAATAAAATGTGAATCATACCCACGAAAATTGTGAAAAAAGCATGGTATAAAATCTGGTCGTTTTGAATTCAAATTACATGATATGTGCGCAGCACCAATAAATTTTCCATTTGAATGAGAATGGTGTCTAACACGTTGCTCATTGAATTTAAATACAAATCCGCATAGACAGCATAAAGTTGCTGTTTTAAATTCATAAACTTGAGCTTGATTCATATCTTCCATTGGCACTGATATTGTTATTTCTTCTTTCAATTTGCTTGCAATATCTGTTAGTTCTCTGAGGAATTTTTCAATAATTTTTTCATTCATGTATTGAGCGTGATATGTAACTGGCCCATGGAATATGTCACCATTCTCATCCAAAATGACATATGAGTAGCCACATGCAATGTGGGTACCAGTTTTTCTAGTATAACTCTTTCCAATCTTATCACCTTGTTTTGAACTATCATCATCATCATCATCATCATCATCATCATCATCATCAAGGGGAACAATAAAACTTTCAAAGTCTGCATAAATCACATAGGGCAGTTTGAGTGTATAGCTATAGTTACGAAATTTTAAAATTTCCTCTTGCTCTACTCCTTTTTGTGGAAGTCTAGTTCTTTGTTCACCATACTTGCTACACATTACTATGTGATTCTCTAAATTGACTCTACCATTGCGGATTGAATCTGATGTGAAACGGTGGAAGCAGTATGGACAAACATGTGATTGGCGTTTAGATTTTGAACATTTTGATAGCAATCGTGATAGGCCATTCTTTCCATTTTTAGTATTAACTAGTGTATAGTGAAATTTAGCAGATGTATCGTTTGTGGATAAGAGCAACAATGTGATTTGATGTTGCCTGTGTCTATGTACTGTTGTTTTGAATGGGTACAGAATGTCACGTTCACCATCATATGCTATCACAGTTATTGCTATTGTTGGGTTCAATTTCTCAAACAATTTGATCTCATTAGTGGTTACAGGGAATTTCAATCCTTTTATTTCTACAGTATTAATAAGCTGTTTCAAATCGGAAATTCTATTATTATGTTTAGTATTGAAGTAGGCTAGCACAGACCAAAGAAAACACTTATCATCATGCAAATTTTGAACATTAATTATTACTTTTTTGTTTGCAAGTTTTAAAGGAGTTTCAATGTAAGTTGAATTTGCACCATATATCGGCCGATATCTTATTAAATTTATATCTACATGTAAAACTTTTTCAATAACCCATCCACTCCCATATCGAACAAACTTTTCTAATGAATTAACAATTTTATGTCTTGCCTCATTGTACTGTTCATCTAACTGATCACAGTTTTCTTGAAGATTTATAATATTACGTGATGCACTATGAAATGTTACATTTGTGCTTGTTTGCTGCTGCTGATCTTGATCTAAAATAGTGATTTTTCTGAGAGTAACAGTTATTGCAATATACCATCGTATGTTACCATAGAACTTTGCAGATTCAATGGTGAGAAAGTGTAGAATGCTATCTTTGAATATGTTAAGTAGAAGATTTATGTCAACTTGATTCGATGAGAATGTCCATCTTGATCTTATTGCACTATTACTAATTGCACGTGTCACAACAGATTCTATTTCCATCACAATTGATAGTAATGTTATCACCTTTGAAGATAACTCACCACGTTTCTTTCCAGATGAACAGCCCAAACTTCACAGGAATGATGCAGATAAGATGTTGTGAATCGAGGACACTGCTGATAAAACAGCAAATTTTTCAGACGAGAGGTCCTCGTGTTCCTCCTCTTATATGGAATGAAATAGTATGTGCTGATTGTGGATGTACAGTGAGTGAGTTTATGGTATTTGACACGAGGGTGATGACGATAACTGATGTTTCATAGCAAATTATTTTGTTATATATAGATGATAAAAAATAAAAAAAAACTTTATTTCAATATGTTTTCCTCATCAATTAACCTTGTCATTTATACAAGACTTAACAATACATTCAACCTTGACGTTTGATGTGTATGGGTGTGATGCAGTTTGGAATAAACTTTATTTCAATATGTTTTCCTCATCAATTAACCTTGACATCTCTACAAGACTTGTCATACACATTCACCCTTGACATTTGGATGTGTGGTGCAGTTAATATGTTTTCCTCATCAATTAATTTTGTTATTTCTACAACACATATTCTGCACATTGACCTTGATATTTAGCTGTGTATGGGTGTGGTCAATATCTTTTCCTTATCAATTGAACTTTACATTTTACAATACTTATCATACACATTTTAACCTTGACATTTGGATGTGTATGGGTGTGGTGCAGTTAATATGTTTTCCTCATTAATTAACTTTGTCATTTCTACAAGACATATCCTACACATTGACTTTGATATTAATTGAACTTCACATTTTACAATACCTATCATACACATTCAGCCTTGGCATTTGGATGTGTATGGGTGTGGTGCAGTTAATATGTTTTCCTCATCAATTAACTTTGTCATTTCTACAACACATATCCTAAACATTGACTTTGATATTTAGCTGTGTAAGGGTGTGGTCAATATGTTTTCCTTATCAATTAAACTTGACATTTTGACAATACCTATCATGCACATTCAGCCTTGATGAGAGAGTATGGCTGTGGTGCAGTTGATTAGTAGTATATAAGATGTTACAATCAAACATAGTTCATCAGTTGTGATTTTCAGTTGTGACTGTTACATTGTGCAATGTCATCATCACCATCATCAGCTACATCGCCATCATCGGCAACATCACCATTTTCAGTGGATGATTTCAATAAGCAGCAGGTGAGCCAGTATAGGACTGTACCAGTGAGAGAGTTGGTTGACAATGTGCTGTACAAAGTTTTGTTGGCAAAATTTGTCAACACACAATATGGAAAGCGAGTGATTCTACGATTGCAGGGTAGTGATATTTTTGAGGTTTTTTTACCAAAACGGTACAATGAGGTTATTAGAGAAGACAATTTGGAGAGCTTCAACAAGGCCGGCTACCTAGTGAGTTTCAAAACTATTGGGAAGTATACTGATGTGGTGTTGGCTACTGCTACTTAAGCACCACCCCCTCATGGATTAGGTCTAAATATGATATAGAATATAGATGAATCTATAAACTATAGTGTTATATCTATAGTTTATATTTTAATTCTAATTTTTTATTATATTGGGAGATACCATGTAAAAAAAAGCGACCCATATTCGTACAACATGGATAATTCATTATGAAATTAGCATTCATAATGTTCAATCCTATTGTGGGAGAGGAAACCGAATATTCTTTATCAAATGATATGTTGATTTGGTAATGGTGATTTGCATGTTTCAACATGTCTGTGGAAGCAGAAAAGGTTGGTGATAGTCTTGCATGGAATTAGTTCACCTGGTGTATTGAAGGTGTAAAGGTGTATGTAGCTAATATGACAGATAAACCATGTGTTACATGTCTAGTTGTAGACAAGGATAGAATTCTCAATAATCTTACAACAATAGTCAATTGCTTGATTGTGCTATTACCACTGCTGATTTGCTGGATTGGAGTTTTAACTGTATGTCTAATTGTGGAGCATAGAATGTCATTAGATGATGAACATTTCAACAAAAGTATCTATGTATATCATAGGAATGTTAGTGAGGAGCACAATGTGGTGAATAGTGTTGTTGATGATGATAATGAGTCAATCAAGTTTTCAACTCATCTTGGTAACATGGAAAAAATTAAAAATGAAAGTCTGTTTTATCTAAAGGGATGTATAGATTCTGGACTCAATTACAAAACATTGCCATTATTTAACAGTCAAATTGAAAAGTGGTACACATCATTAATGATAGCAAATGACAATGTTTGCAATTTCTATAATAATTATCAGATATTAACCAATTGTGCTAGTCATACAGCAATTGACCATGTAAACTTTCTTATAAATAAAACAGTTTGCCTCTGTGTATAATTAATAGTTCTTTCCACTATGTACTCAGTTCTTGATTGACTGTCTCAGTGAAAGGATGGTTAATGGGAAAAAGAAAAGTGGACGTGGTATTTTATCTTCTGTAGGAAATATTGTTGGAAGTGTTTTAAACAAGGGAATAGATTATCTTCCTTTTGAGGCTCATTTACCTGGTGGGTATGAATTCTGTGGACCAGGGACAAAGTTGACAAAGAGATTAGCAAGAGGAGATCAAGGTATTAATGCACTTGACCGTGCATGTAAAGTTCATGATATTGCATATTCAAATTCATCAGATAACAAGACACGAAGTATAGCTGATCGACAACTTGCAAATTCTGCTTGGGAAGTTGTCAAAGACCCAACAAGTCCACTATCTGAGAAGGCAGCTGCTTATCTTGTAACAAATCTTATTAAAGCAAAATCTGTATTTGGAGGAGGAATGCGACGGGGGCGGCGACGGCAGCAGCGAAAGCGGAAAGCTGATAGAAATAGTTCTGCAAACAGTATTCGTCAGAGAGCAATTAGAAAACTAGCAAAACATATTAGTGGTAGAGGGTACTATCTGAGACCATATCCAGATTTTTATGGTAGTGGGGTGGGTGGAGTACGATTATTGACTCCACCCAATTCACAAGACAGTGCAAGAAAGAGGAGGAAGAAGAAAAGGAAACGTCATTGTGCTAAGAAAAAGTTGAAATGAATCTCAATAAAGCATTATCCAATCATGATTTAGAGAAATGGGCTAGATCATTGAATATTCCTTTGAGAGGAATATTCATGTTAGATACACTCCCTAGGAAACTACACAAAAATGAAATGGCAATTGTCAACTTGGATAGTTCTAGTGGTCAAGGTACTCACTGGGTGGCATATAATAAAGTAGGTAAGAATGTGTATTATTTTGATCCAATTGGTGACATGCAACCACCACTACAATTGACACATTATTGGCAAACTGAGAATGTTCAAATCTATTATAATTATGATGCTGTACAGAGACCAGATACAAACATATGTGGTCACCTCTGTCTATTATTTCTACTTACTCAAATGTAACATTGTTAGATGGATGGTGGAGTATGTTTTTCACAACAGTTGGGCTCAAATAATTTTGGGTTTCAGTTACGTCATGTCTGTAGACAGGTTCGGACGTGTTTCACGTGGTAAACATATTTTTGATAGTGAAAAAGAAATAGATGAACTTAAGAAAACAATTTTGACTAGATCAAATTTTGATAAAGAAAAAGCAGCTTTAGTCTCAACTGACTATCTTCATTCAAGTTTGAAAATAATTATCGAAGAAGCAAAGGGGCAAAGAGAAAAACTACTCAGTAAAGATGAATTCAATAAAGAGAAAAAAGATAATTTACTGACTAGAACAGAATTCAAAAATGAGAGAGAAAAGCTGGTTAGTAAAGAAGACTTTAAAAAAGAGAAAAAAGATAATTTACTAAGTAGAATAGAGTTTATAAATGAGAGAGAAAAACTTCTCAGTAAAGAAGACTTTAATAAAGCTAAGAAAGATAATTTACTAAGTAGAACAGAGTTTATAAATGAGAGAGAAAAACTTCTCAGTAAAGAAGATTTCAATAAAGCTAAGAAAGATAATTTACTGAGTAGAACAGAGTTTAAAAATGAGAGAGAAAAACTACTCAGTAAAGATGACTTTAATAAAGAGAAAAAAGATAATTTGCTGAGTAAAACAGAGTTTAAAAATGAGAAAGCCGGATTTGTATCATTTGAGAATCTTAACACAAGTATAAAATTATTAGAAAGCCTTTTAATCGATTATGTACATAATAGTCAGGATTACAAGAACCATTTAAATGATATAATGTATCGTTATGCATATCATTTGATAGGAAAGTGTCTAATAGCTATGAGAACTTTCAACTGGGAGGAATTGGAAAGTCGTGGGCTTACACTAGAACATTGTGTTGATGAGTTTTTTCGTAAGATCAATATGTCAGAGCCAGAGGTTAAATATGATGCTAACCAGTTTCCAACACCAGAGCAACAACGGTTAATAAATCATTATAAGAACTACTCATAAAAATTTTTTTTAGTAGTAACAGTGCACTATTCACTAGATAAAATGTGAAATGGTTAACTGTTCCCTCACACTTAAATATTGACAAATTACAGTAATGTTGCACAGACACTATTTGATAGGAAGAACCAGTGGACTAGGGCTAGTTCCTTAGAGGAATCGGTGACACCACTATAAAAAAAGCGGCCAGAGGCTTGTACTGCATAGATAATTTACATGTTGAATTTGTTGTATCAAATTTGCATAAGAATTATCTTACAGTTGGAGAGGAAACCAAGCCACTATATTCTGTGCAAATTGATGGTAGCATAGCAGTGATTTCAGTGCTATGTGAGTCAGCTGATGCAGCTTCATAGGGTTAAGCAGTAGGTTGAGTCAGTTGGGTTTTAGGTTAGGTTGACCAATTTGGTTAGCTGTAGGTTGAACCAGTTTGGTTTTAGGTTAAGTTGGACCAGATTATGTTGCTCATCTTGATAGTGCCACATTTTAGGTTGAGCCAGCTTGTTTGAGCCAGCTGTTCCTCTCACCCCCCAGCTAGGTTCTAGGGGGATGGGTCCCTTGACTCCTCCCTGACTCCACCCACAAGAGGTTGAGTCAATTTGGTTTTAGGTTGACCAACTTGGTTAGCTGTAGGTTGAGCCAGTTTGGTTTTAGGTTAAGTTGAGCCAGGTTGGTCATCTTGGTTGTGTCAGCTGTTGCCTCACTGGGAGGTTGACCTTTTGTCAGCTGGCCATGGTTAGCTGTAGGTTGAGCCAGTTTGGTTTTAGGTTAAGTTGATTAGGTTGGTCATCTTGGTTGTGTCAGCTGTTGGCTCACTGGGAGGTTGACCTTTTGTCAGCTGGCCAACTTGGTTGTTGAGCCAGCTTGGTTGAGCCAGCTGTTCCTCTCACCCCCCCAGGGGGGGTAGGGTAGTGGGGGGTCCCTCCTCCCTGACTCCACCCATGGCTCCTCCCTGACTCCACCCATGGGAGGGGTCCACCCCCTTGGCTCCTCCCACCGACTCCACCCACGGGGGGGGGGGGGGTGGGGTTGGGATGGGCCATCCCCCTCCCCCCCTCCCTCACCACCCCCCTCCCCCCCACCACTACCCCCTCCCCCCTCAACAACCCTCTCACCCCTCCCACCACTCTCCCTCCCACCGCCCACCCAGGGGATGGTGGGGGGAGAGGGGAGGGGTGTCACGTGACCTTGTGACGTCATGGGCGCCATATTTGAGCCAAAACACACACTTCCCCACTACTATCAACAACAACTACAACAACTATTCACAGCTGAAGCAGAGTAGCCAACCTATTTTTGAATTTCAGAACAGGGAACCTGCGTATTACATGCTCACTATTTTGTGTTGTTAGGTTGCAAATTTGGAGTGCGGAAAAGTACATTCCCGCACTGCAATTTACTTTCCCGCACTGGTGCAGGAATAGACTATTTTGCGTGCTTCAGTTAGTGCAAAAATAGACACTTTTTTGGGTCACTGTAGGAAAAGTTTATTGTAACTCAAAACCAACTAACTCGATATTATTGATAATAGTCTCTTCAGCATTAATTATTTATTTGAGTAGCTTTTGGGAATAAATGCAAAGCCTCCGATTCTTTTGTTCATCAAGCCTTTGTGGATTAATTGAATGATTTATTTGAATAATTACTTTGAGGAATAATACAGGGTGATCGTAAAGTCGCGCAACCCAAAATTATAACAGTCTTAGAAAGCTGGAATATTTTTGTTTCTTTAATTTCAAACTTTATGATACAAGTTATAATTACAACTTACTTACTTACAAGTTCGTAATTAGTGCTGGAAATGTCCACCATGATTTGCATCAACGTATTTTCTTACATTGCAAGCAACCTTTTTCAATGCAGCAGTAGTGATAATTTGATATACAGTCTTCAATGCTTTTTTTCTGAGTTCATCAAGTGTATGCGGGTTGTTTGTGTACACATTATCTTTCAAATACCCACACAAATTACAATCAGGAGGACTCAGACAGATCTGATGAACGAGGAGGAGACCACAAACCAAAAGAAATCATTGAATGATGCGCTGTTCTTGCGCAAAAGACATTGTGACTCAAAATGAACAAACCAACTGCTGTCTGGCTCACTGTCACCCGGTAGCATGATCTATCAGAGCTGCCACTTACTTTACAAATGAACGAAAAATTCCCATATTGAAATCATACTATAGAAATTTATCTTTCATTCCTACACGGCTTCAAACATTGGGTTGCGCGACTTTACGATCACTCTGTAGAATCACTTGATTTTTTATCAATTATAATTACTCTCTTGATTTTCTTGAGTAGTGAATCTACGATATTTATATCTTCATGCAATATTTTCATAGCATGAGCATAGCAAGATCTATTTAATTATCATCTTTTAAAAGGAAATTAAATTGAACTTAATTAGTGAATGAATGACTAAAACAGCGCTAAATTTATAAATTTTATAGGTTTTAACACTTCGGGAACCAAAGAACTTAGGAAAAAGATTATATAAAATGACTGGCTATTTGTAGAAAAGGTTTTAAAGGTTTTAGATGTTTTGATTGGATTGCAGGCAATTGAAAAACAATTCTAAATTACCTTTTTGTATCTAATAATTTCGCAATTTGTATCTATACATTTATTGAATTTTTATAAGTGTTTTTTTATTTATTTTGTTTCTGTCTGTACAATTAAGATTATTGAACAATGAAGATTTAAAATTACAGGTCTATAGTCAGCCCTAACTCTGTAATAAGTATTTCTCACTCTCCTCTTACTAAAGAAATCGTTTTTATTAAACACATACTGCATAAATTTGACAAAATCCAGTGTCTGTCAAAAAAGGCTCGTAACGAGCTAACTCGTCAAATTCAGAAATGCGGCTGCCCTATATGGTTTGAATGTCAGCCACCCTTGCATGCCACACATGATAAATGTGGATTTTGCACGCCAATATTGTAATTAATGATGTTGGTAGTCTGTTGCACGTATTCACGACCCTCAATTAAGCCTATTACCTTCCAGCGTAGCCTGTCACCATGCATGGCAATGAAAAAGATGAGTCACACCAAATCCAAAGATTAGTGAGACCGCATTAATTTTGGTATTTACAGTCATGAATACAGGCTTGATGATTTTTGTATGAAATACATGATTTCAGTCTTTAATTGGAATGTTGACAATCGCTCAAATTTTTAGAGAAGTTGATTCAATTAAGGTTCTCGATTTCGAGTTCTCTGAAAAATATCAAATCTGTGAATGATCATATTCATCAAAATGGAATCATGAACTTTTTGATTCTGAATTTCATTTTTTATCATTAATTTAGTTTCTTTTCAATTAGTAGATACTTTTAAGTTTGTTCACGTGCCATGGAATACTATACTGTTGAATTTTTTTTTTTAGGATGAAGCCCACATAGGTCTGAGAGCTGTGCGTGGGTAATGAGTTGTATGATGGTGATTGATGAGTTGGACCTACAGTTTTAGGTGGGTTCCGAACCACCGGGAAGTGATTTTACAGCAGAGAAATTAAATATTAAATTAACGCTTCATAGAATAATTTAGAAAGCATAACTTAATATTATACTCAAATACATGAAAGTTTAAAAAATATCATTGAATAAACTTTGAAAAGATAAAAAATGTTGATACAATACAGCAAAAGAGGAAAATAATTAGTGGAAATTCAACTTTTTTCAAAAGTTTTCCAATATATTAATAATACAGTAAGATAAGATTTAAAAAATTGTAATTTTGTCAGAAACTACATTTTTAAATTTCAAACAGCACTAAGAGGAGATTCTATCTCGAATTGAGATTTAAAATGTTCTGTTACTTATTATAAAAGTGATGAATAATAAGACTTGGATGTTGTCAAACCACTTTATTTTGAATACATTATTGAAAAATTACAGTACCATGGTTTCGTGACTTAACCTGCCACATCCTCAGCAGTACTGTTGACTTGAGAGAAGTGAGAAATGAGGTTATTAAGTGTTATTTATAAGTGAATTATTATAAAAGTGTTTATTTAATGATTTATCAGAAATAATGTGTATTATTCGAGATGAGAATGTACCAAATAAATTTTAATAAAGTGACAGAAGCTTTTCCTTCTCAAATACACATGATCATGTGGTATCCGAAAAAAGTAAAGAAAATTCCATCTGATGGCAATTTTGATGTATTTTCATAACCTTTCTACATCGTCATAATTGGTTCCTCACACCAACTTCCAGGTGTTAATTAGAACATATTGATCCCTCCTCTGACGATTCGTCCACCATGCAATCATCAAGAAGAGACTTTGATGTTTGAAGCGTTTCATCAGGGGTCTGTCACTGTCACATGAGCAATGAAATTGCAATTGGATGTTGTTGTTTTTCAATCAACATTCAATAATTTGTTGTTGGCAACGCTCTATACTCTATAGAGAAGACGTAAAGCTCTTGTGGTAATGAAGTTCATTTATTTTTTGGTGATGATGCCTACATGGGATGTGCATCGTATGTGGACCTCAAGAGAAAGGCGGAGAATAGGATGGAATGGCGAGCTGCTGCAAACCAACCCCAGGGTTGACTACTAAAGAGAGACATGCCTACATGAGACTTGTGCGTAGGTAATTAGTTGAATTATTACACAAAAAATATGAAAATGAACCGGAATCGAAGCCGTGGCCGCAGGAGTAACAGTCAGAGATAAGCGCCCTTATTACTACGGTCATAGGGAAACCGAACCAGGATTCTGAACAACCAAGTGATAAGAAAAAAACTTCTAAAGAAATGAACAGACGCAAACAAAATTACGTGATTTGCACACTGCTATCGATTTTGAAGTATTTATCATTTTAATAACTATTTCTTTATGTTATCTATGATCAGTGGCGTAGCCAGGATTAGATTTCGGGGGGGGAGGGTTCACTAGGGGGGGTTCTGGGGTATAGGAGGGTCCGGATTTTTTGAAATTTAGTGGTGTAAAAAGCTAATCTAGACAACTTGTTGGGCTCTAAAGTTCAAAAGAAATTTTTGAAAAATTACTACCCAAGAACCTAGGTGGCCAGGTTTGAAATGATAAAGTTTGATATACCGATATCTGTGACTATTTTGAGTCAAAACCCTTGTATTGGAACTAACCATACTTAACTTATGTACTGAATCTCAAAATTAATACTAATTATTATAAGTTTCATATAATTTTAGCCTAAAACGCACCAAACCCAAAGTTCATGAAATCGGAATTTTTTTATCATAGCACACTGATTTTACACGCTAGCATAGAACTTGCATTAATTTGTGTGCTTTCATTTATAAAATCCCGATTTTATGAACTTTGGGTACGTTCAGGCTAGTGGATTATACAAAATTTTAACTTCAAAACTAAATTTTCAAAAGATGAGTTTATTCAAAAAGGTGATTTATCAATAATTAACAAAATTAATCCACCTTAAACTTGAAAAAAATCTATTAGTTATTTGAGAATTTCTTATTTCTGAAATTTCGGGGGGGGGGGGGAGGCCTGGGCCCCATGGGCCCCCCTGGCTACGCCACTGTCTATGATAGAGATTAATTTCATGAGTTATGTTTTATTATTAGCGAATCTGTCTTTTTCTTTTTTTAAAATTAATCTTTATACCTTATTTCTACGTTAATTGCTTATATGTGTTGTAATATATCTCTTTGGCTATATTTATAAGTGTTTGCGATAGGTCTTAATAGACCTGGCAACGTAAGATGTAATAAATAAAATATCAAATACTGTAAATAAATAAATTGAGCGCCCTAACTCCACGCTCTAACGTAAAATAACGGCGGCCATTCTATTCTACCATCTTTTTATTCAAGAATTTCAAGTAAAAACATTTTCATTTCTACATAATTAAGCTTCACTGGCTTTTCTTTCTAAAATTACAACGCCCAGAGAAAAGTCGTCGCTAAAACTTGATCCGTAGACAACTAATAATTGTGACAGAATTTTCCGACGTTACTTCCTTCATTATTTGAGAAAATACGGTCACGAACTTGTACGGCGCTTTGAACTTTGATGCAATAAATATTTTCCACAATGTATCATTAGAAGCAGAGACAATGAATACACCAGGAATGAAGTTACAACGACGACGCTTTACAAAAGACAAACTTTGTTCAACTCTCGAATACGCTTCAAAGGAAGTTAGCCAAGTATGTACCATCTGATTTAGGCACTTGTGAATGACATTAATGAAATAAGGCATATGAGCTCGAACAACTTCTGTCTTCAAATATAATTAGATAACTGATCCTTTGCAGATCTACTGCAAAAGACAGCAGGAATGGCGAATATATTGAGTTTTGCTGTGATGAAAGGGACTGAGTACTCAAAGGAAAGTCAAATGCATTCCGCTGTTGAGTAGTTCAATGTCATTCAACATAATTATTACCTATCAATTTGAACATTTGCAAGAATTCTCTTTAACATTATACAGTACAATGTAGCTCTTCTTTCATTGGATGAATTTATTTTCAGTTTGGAATAAGAATGTAGAATTGTCTCAAAATTAGATTTCTTAAAAATGGCCGTCTCAAAAATGATTTGTTTCCACTAAGTAGCAGTGAGGTTAGCAACTGTACATATATTACCTTTTGATACCTATATTTAAAAAAAAACCTTCAAGAAACAATAAATATTACAGATTAATTATCACAGTTTTG
Organism: Conomelus anceps; assembly: GCA_948455865.1. NCBI lineage: Eukaryota > Metazoa > Arthropoda > Insecta > Hemiptera > Delphacidae > Conomelus > Conomelus anceps. Next base: position 900,039 of record OX418224.1, on the reverse strand, counting down.
TTCTTCTAATTTTAATTGTTCCATGACATTCTAGGAGATTGCCTAATTTATTTTAATTATAAATTTATCATAGAAAAATAGCATTCTGCTAGAATAAATGAGCTAATTCTTGTGACTCTTATTAGGCTATGTCACAATAGAATAATAGAAAATCTTTGAGCTCTAAATCCTTGCATGCGTTGCTATGCAGCTCAAATCATGATGCTGTTGAGCTGTTTTACCGGGTAATTTCCTGATTCAGTTTGTTTGTCTTTTATTAGCTAAACACTTTAATTTAACTTTCTTAGATTCATCCGCTAAAGTTGTCTATTTCTGAATTCCTTCTTAGTTCTTCTTCTCTTTAGTTTTGCTGTCTTCTCTGTTCATCCTTTCGCCTCCTTTCACTAACTGATTGTCATTCTTCTCCATACATTACTCATCTTTTCATACATATCTTTCTGTCAAATCGTTTGCTACATCATTACAAAATTGTTTTATGTTGAACTCCCGCTCATATATAAGGTAGACTTGCTGTCTCACCTTCTTTGGGTGTGTATATTCCTATCATTTTTTTCTTGGTTCACTTGCATTTCTTTTTTTTCATCAATGGCAATACTTATCTGATTATTTAAATGAATTGTTGCTTATTCTATAGTTGACTCGAACTCACCTGTTGATATTAGTTTTAGTGTATCATAAGATGGTTGGCTTAAATCCAGAATGAATTGATCTCCATTTATGAAGTATATGCATTATATGAATTTATATGCATTTATAAGTAGTTCTATGTTCCAACCTAAGCTTTATTTATTATCATTTTTGATGTATTATAAATGACGATGTTCAACTGTACTGCATTTTAAAAGTTGTACTGTGTTGAATAAAATATGATTGATTGACTTTGTGAATCTATATTTCTAATTTTGTGTAATTATTTTTCAAGTTATACATTATTTATGATTTATAAGTTATTAATTTCTTGGTCATTTTTCATGTGACAAACTCTTAAAACTTGTACAATGAATTGAAATGTGATGTGTTTTTTATTATGTCATTTTCGAGGAATAAAACATTTATTTACTTAAAAATTCATGAGATTTTAACCTGATTCAATAATGGTGTAGACTGGAGACTGCAGTCTGTAGCTAAACAACTCATTGGTTTGCTTCGGTTTGGTTACAGTTAGACATGCAACCTCTATTTTCCAGATAGGTAAGCTTGGTAAGAAATCTCCTCTATAATTGATGTTCACCGAACAAAGGTAGCAGTCAAAGTCCATTCACAAGTCATACTGAAATGGTGATGAAAATTCAAAACAATCATAGCCTACACGTATATAACACATAGGCAGGCCTACCTCATTCGATGTTCGTCTGATGAATGAATACAATCCTATTGACTCTACATCAATCAATACAGCATGGCCAGAGCAATAGGACGACACTAGCAGGTATCTTTGTTCAATTATAGGCTTCGAATCGGAACTAACAAGAGAACATTCATTGAATGTGAATAACATAATATAATAGTGAGTACATGAATAGATGGCTCTGAAGCAAATGATGAACGGCGGCTATTCTGTGTGTGTGTGTGTGCGAACTAGCCTAGTGAATGAAATAGATTGCCATCTGACAAACGGCCATTTGTCAAAAGGTTCGCTATTCATGACAATCGTAGTGACGACTACTATTATATCACTATATATATGACGTCAAACGACAAATGGAAATGATAGGGGATGATTTCATTATACATACGGCGACGGAATGGCGATGTCCGCTCCTGCGCGTACTTTCCGGTGATACCATTTTTCAAAATTGTCAGAAGTAAGGCAACCGACCGTCGCAAGAGAGGGACAGCTCCGGAAACAGAGAGGAAGTCTCCCGAAACAGCGAGGAAGATGAGAGGAAGATGGCATTTTTCAAACGCACCAATGAGAATGTCAGCTAGGTTTTTTGTCAGGACAAAAGATATGTCACAAGATTGTCGCTAAGACTTGACAGGAAAAGGCCTGTCTGGACAAGAAATGAGAAGCCACTTTATCATGCTAGCCTACCGTCACAAGGTTAAAATTATCACTTCATGATGAAAAAATACTTGTATGCTTTGTATGGAACAATAAAAAAGATTGAAGACTGAAAAATAATAAAATAATAGGGAGACATTAAAAAACTCTATCTACAGGTATGATGAATTACAATAAAAGTTGTTGGCAATTGAATAGTCACTTATAGTAAGTAACTATATTACTAGGTGAACAGTATGATGTGTAAAGATGGTCAAGTGAAGTGTCGAAGGCACAATGAGTTCAAGTAATATACATGATTTTGTTATGAGGATGGATATGGTCCAAAGTATTTGACATATAAAAAACCCAAGTAAGAATTGAACTAATAATAATAGACCTGGCTGGCTCAGGTCTGGTGTCAGAGTAATCAGGTCGCACCTGATAAGTTCAGGGCCTCTGACAAGTGACTTCACGACTGTTTTTAGGCAGCCGGGACCGACAGGCTTAACGTGTCCTCCAATTGTACTTAAAAAAGGTTTACATAATAATATTGTAGCGAATATGAGAATGACAGTTCTATAGTGATAATTCTTTTATCTATTACTGTATTACGGACTTGTGCTACGTAAGTTAATTGTTCTTTTTCGACGTTTCCTTTGAAATATTATTGGACAGTTTATTGTACAGTTATTGTTTAATATTGGATCGGCCTTTTAACTTTTAGTGATTGATTTTTGTACAGTTTATTGAAAACTCATCGGTTGAACAATATCGTGTTATCTGTTTCTAATTGCTTATTTTTTTCTGTAAGAAATTACTGAACAGTGTGAGTTGTAGATTATTTGTGTTAATAAAGTGCAAGTGATAAATTTAAGTGTTGCCAGCGTTATTTTAGACATAGAACCCGTAACAATATTGTTGGGATTTCTGAAGATAAAACTTGTCTAGTCTTGAGAAAAAGGTTACATCCTGAAGCTTATCGAAATGCTGTAATTTTATAATAAAGTAACTACCACCTACCGCATGCCTTGATCCATGAAGAAAGTTAAACTGTCAAGGGGTTGACGATATAAATTTGGTCTAAAAGTTCT